>OY740775.1:87628020-88285520 GCA_963513935.1 Aphrophora alni
GATGACAATACAATATTCAGTTGGTTTCTTGTCTCTACATTTGTTTGAACAATAGTTATTTAAACATATAAAAATTGGCCAATGAGATATAGATTTTTTTAACCGCGTTATCGCTTAACCGCATTACCGCGTTACCGCTTAACCGCATTATCGTTTTTAATGGTAACCGGAATATTGAAATAGGATGAGGCAAATTTTTCTTGTCTTGAGAGAGTTATTGGATTAATAATAAAACAAATACATTTTTTTTTTTAACATACCACGTTTTTAAAACGAACTGAAAAGTATAATAATAAATCAAATTTATAAAAAATGAGCACGATTGCTCAAAACCCACTGGCAATGCGTCAAATACGACCTTCACCACCATAAGTTTATGATACATTTACAATTTGTAATGGAGAAGGATCTGACATTGAATTGTTTTAATTAATGTACATGAAAAAAATAAAATACATTTTGTTTACTTCTTTAGTTTGATTTTCTGAGTTACAAGACTAATAGAACTATTATAGGTAATAAGAGGTGATATTTTGAATTCCAGACATCTGCAGCTAAATAGGATGTATTCACAGAATGCATTGGGAATTTTCAATATATGTCCCTGTCTCATAAATATATACAGAACCGATTGAAATCTTTCACCCGAACGTAAGACTAAAAACAGAAAATAATAAATCAAATAAAAAAAATAATTTTTTTTAACATACCACGTTAATAAAACGGACTAAAAAGTATAAAATAATTTTTCATGACGCTTCTACAATTTTGAGGGAGGATTGTTAGTGGCTATGGATATACTTGGAGAGAAAAACGTGGGGCGCAGGCAATCTATGATAGTTAAGGAGGAGTAAATAAATTAAATTACAGTGAATCTCATTTCCGATTAACTGAAATTAGCTGTGAATTCATCCGGATTGTCTACTTGTATTATTTACTGACTGCGTCCCACGTTTTTTTCTCCAAGTATTCCAAATATACCACAGCCACTAACAATCCTCCCACAAAATTGTAGAAGGGTCAAATTTTTTTATTTGATTTTATGTTCTTTACTTACTTTTTTTGTAACTCAATGATGACAGAGAGGTGTTTTGCCTTACAACAAGAATAAAATATACTGAATATATCACAAAAACAGATATCAAATTTTTTGGACTCGTAGGAACTTAAAAAGGACAAATTTCCAAAATATTTAATATAAATTTTTTTTAAGACCTATCACATAACTTTCTACTACGTATATGGGAGAAGGTAAAATCAAACTGCTATTAATTGAATTGAAAAAATATTATTTTGTTTAATTACTTTTCCTCTTATCCCAACAACGTAGAGTGGTACTCGTCTATGTTGCATACAGACTAACGAACCAACTTTTCATTATTACTTCATGACGTTTTATTTATATTTATTGATTAAATTACTATCTAAAAATATCCTGTATTTTCGAACGTTGCTATACAGTAAAGGTAAAATGTGTATGGGTGGGGTTTCCTTTCAACCGCAACCCCAAGCTAGACAAGTTATGCATTTTGTTGTAAGGGTGAAGCAGTTTCTTTTCCAGTAGCACTCCCGACCCTCTACAACCCACTTTATGCCATTTCCAATACTACGTATATCTTATATGCCTCCATATCGGGAATAAATTGTAACTATAATATTTGTACGTCGATAGGTTGTAGGTAGCTTTTTGAAGACATTTCCTCGGTTTGGTTTAACCAAGACTATACAGATTGGTCAATAAGTAGGATGCCACACTTTAGGGAGTGATGCTGGATTTAAATATAAAGAAAATGGACTAAAATACTTAATTTTCTTTTTCTCTAGTCGTTTAAAAGATAACCTCTCAGCCATCATCTTAAAAACAAAAGAGGAGAAGAGCATAGAATAAAGATTCCCAGTCCTCGGCCCACTCTAATAGCGTCAAGGTCGGACGACAACAAGAGTGTGTTCAAGAGGGACATGATTAGAAAGATTAAAAGAGTGCAATATAACCTATCCTAATATTAGGACAAAAAGTAAATCCAGATAGGATACCTAAGGATTACACATAAGAGGGCGCTTTCGTTTTCATTCTATCTCTCTCTTTTTTTTTTTTATATAAATAAGAAAAAGTCCACAAATAATTAAGATATTTATGTCACATTTCACAGATTATACTACTATTTTGTCATGTACAATTAAATCTTATAATTTTTCACTTAACCATTTCCATATGGCGTACATTTTTTTTTTTTTTTTTTTTATAGAATATATTTAGCTATTTTATTGCATAATAAGATCATATCTTTGTTTTGATTGTTTATTGAAACCTGTATTTAGCTGGGAAGCGACTAAAAATTGTTCAGATGGTAAAGATTTGGCGCGAAAAGCAAAAGGTTCTGGGTTCAATTCCAAATCTAGGATACATATTTTTCACTTGAAATAATTATTTATTAATACTAATCCTTGTTTCGTGAAAATATATGTGTTTAAATCAGCAATACATAAGTAAAAAGATACAAGCAGCATAACCAGATTAATTTCAATGTCACTTGTCAACGAAGTAGTGGATATAATCACTAAAAACATTGCAGTAAACAAAGTCAAGAGTTTTCAAGTGTCTGTTCCCCCTATACTAGGAATCGTCCATGATAGCTCAGTTTGTAGAATTTCAATGTCGTTTATAACGAGGTAATTGATCTAATAACTAAAATATTGCAGAAAACAAATTAAAATGAGAAGTGTTACACTCTATGCTGGGAAGCGACAAGGATAGATAGCTCAGTTTGTAGAACATTGGCGCCTAAAGTCAAAGGTCCCGGGTTCAATTTCCAGTCTACATTCTATATTTTTCACATGAATTAATTGTTTTATTAATAATACTAGCTTCGTAAAAATGTATAAGCGTTAAAATCAGTAAATGAATATAAATAATAACACAGGTAAAAAGCTGCCAATCGTGTAAACGAATAATTTCAATGTAGTTTGTAACAAAGTAGTTCAGATAATAACTCAAATTTGTACTAAAGAAAGTCAAGTGAGAAGTGCACCTCCTATGCTGGGAAGCGATCAAGGATAGTTCAGTTGGTAGTACATTGGCGAGTAAAGTTAAAGGTCCTGGATTCATTTGCCAGCCTAGGACATATATTTTTCACTTAAAATAATTATTTAAAAATTTTTAATTTCGTTTAAGCTTATCAACTTATATGGCGTAAATAAACAATAATCTACTTTCCACAATGATGATGAACAAATTTTATACAGTATTTTTCATCACAAATAGTTTCAAAATTTAATATGCTCTTGACAAAAGTATTTAAAAAGCAAAGTTTCTTAATATACAGATATATTTTACCAATAAATAATGATAGTAAACAGATATCAAAAATCGATTCTCCCAATGAAATCATTGTTAAAAATCAGTCTTAAAGTATATGTCATATGTACAAATTGTATTATTTTAAATTTACTTAAATCAAAAAATTATTAAAATTTTAAAATGAAAAAAATCAGACATAATCTTTATTTTAGTCAAAAACGACATAAAGAAAAAAAGGCGGTTGGGAACGTTTAACCTTCACATAATTTTCTTAACATGCCGTAGACTAAATATATTTGAGTTAGAAACACTTGGGAGAAAAAGAAGATTAAAAATAAAACAAGGATGAATCATGTCCAACATTAAAAATGACTCCCGATTTGTTATTGCAACTTACCTTATAGCTATTCATTACACATATACCTCCCTTTTATTACACACAGCAATTACGTCCTACATTTAATTAGGTAATTATTTCGAAGAGTTAGTTCCACCCTTTCTACCCTCTCACGCAATCCAATCAATGCCACATAAAGGGCAGAAAGGATAGCGACATGGTGTCGATCTAAAGTCCAAAACATGAACATTATTTTTCGTAGTAACGTGAACAACGGGCATTAGCCAATAAGATACTAGGGAGGTATCTTGTACGAAACAAAATAAAATGTAAATCTCTTCCTCCTTTATTCCATAGAACAGAAAACTTTTTTTTTTCAAATAAGATGTATAAAATATGTTGTTCTTTCGCACATGTATGTATTAGAGATATTTTTTAAATAATGACGTAGAGTTTTTCGCGGTTATATCCTTTTTGAGGTTCTGAGGTTTTTGAAATGATTTTTGCCTATCTTATATCGTACTTGTAGTATAACCAAACAACGCGTGAGCCGATTTTATTCAAATTTTTGTCGGTCTGTGTTTCGTAGTTGTCCACTCTCGTCACTCTGCCTCACAGACAAACAGACTAGAAAGAAATATATTGTAGTTTTTTAACCAAAATATGATCAACGTAGAAACTCCACTTGGGTATTTTCTTACATCTATATTGCTTTCCTAAATTTATTTCTACGCTTCCGGTTTTGTGTTACCTCAAGATTTTAAGTTAGACGTATGGACAATTTATGTTACACTAGTCTAAAATAAAATTTAAAAAACTATAAAGCAAAAATATCATTACACAGAATTATTTTGATAAATTCTAAATTAAAAACATGATAACGTTAATTGTTTACGAGTTTATAATCTAGAATGAAACCAATACAATAATCATCCAGTGTAAAAACCCTACAAATGAAAAACCACACGGTTTAGACCGGGAAATATCAAGACTTGATGATGTTTTCTGTATACTACAATGACTATCGAACAAATTCTAACTGCTACAGTCACCACACCATCGTAATTTTGAAATCTTCAAATCTTATATTTTGGTTGAAATGTCTTACGCTTAAAAAATATTGTTTTACAGAGGTACAACATTGTGTACAATGAAAATTTCCTTACCGTCGTTTTTAATACAAATTTCGTATTTTACTAAATTTCAAAATTTGCAAGTGTATTTAATTTGTTTAGAGGTGTAACGTTGCGAGCAATCAAAATTTGATTACTAAGTTAAAATCATCTAGATAAACTAAAAATGTAATTACTGAAGACGAAAAATCGATATAGAGTTTGTTTTGGGACTTTTTTTAAGTGGGTGGAACTCATAATTTGTGGTTAGCTATAAAAACAAATTACGATTTCTGTTTTAACGATTTTGAATAAATCTTGTTCAATTTCATTGTGGAAAGGTCAGTTATAGCCTTTAAGGGCCTCAGCAATACGTATCGGTTGCAACCATTACACAAAAATACCACTTCGTGAATATCGAAATTTTTCAAAACCGCTTCTAACGATTTCGTTGATATTTTAGTGAAAAAACGAACGTTGATCGACGTGTGTAAAAGATTGATTTTAATTAAACGCTGATGACACAGTTTTTTTAAAGATGGCGTTTTGGTTTATTTAACTCACAACTAACCACTGACATTTGAACGATTAGTTAAATTCTTTTTGGTACTGAGGACAGGTTAGTGCCAATGTGTTTGCTTAATTTATTTAATAACTGACAACTTTGGATGTTTATTAGTAAATTCAATATAATCAACGTAAAAGAAAATATTTATTTCATTTTATGTCCAAGAAAATAATTTCCATATTGCTAAAGAAACAAACGGGAAATGAGTGTTTACAGAAATATAGCGTTTGCATGTGTACGAATCGTGTACAGCAGAGCAATTTAAATATGGAAAGTTATAAAATTACACGAAGGAAAAAATGAAAGAAAGAAATTAGCAGTTTGTATTTAACTTAAACAAACAGTTAAGATAAAAATAAAACATACAAAAAGTAAAAAGTTGTATAAGAACAACAAATACATTATATAAAATATTTCCTTTCTTCATGTAGTCTTGAATTATGTTCCTCCCTATTATCTTTTCTAGCAGGTCTCTCTTGACCAACTCATATTCAAACCGATTCTGCCGCTATAATTTCGATCTCTCAGAGCCTCACTATAGTCTGTACTGGCTTTGCAATCCCGAGGCAACTTAGTTGAATCTACACATTCTCCTGTAGTTTTAGGTTAAATCCCTCACTTTCATCTTTTCTATCAGGTCTCTCTTGACCAACTCATATTCAAACCAATTCTGCCGCTATAATTTCGATCTCTCAGAGCCTCACTATAGTCTGTACTGGCTTTGCAATCCCGAGGCAACTTAGTTGAATCTACACATTCTCCTGTAGTTTTAGGTTAAATCCCTCACTTTCATCTTTTCTATCAGGTCTCTCTTGACCAACTCATATTCAAACCAATTCTGCCGCTATAATTTCAATCTCTCTCAGCCTCACTATACTCTGTACTGGCTTTGCAATCCCGAGGGAACTTAGTTGAATCTACACATTCTCCTGTAGTTTTAGGTTAAATCCCTCACTTTCATCTTTTCTATCAGGTCTCTCTTGACCAACTCATATTCAAACCAATTCTGCCGCTATAATTTCGATCTCTCAGAGCCTAACTATAGTCTGTACTGGCTTTGCAATCCCGAGGGAACTTAGTTGAATCTACACATTCTCCTGTAGTTTTAGGTTAAATCCCTCACTTTCATCTTTTCTATCAGGTCTCTCTTGACCAACTCATATTCAAACCAATTCTGCCGCTATAATTTCGATCTCTCAGAGCCTCACTATAGTCTGTACTGGCTTTGCAATCCCGAGGGAACTTAGTTGAATCCACACATTCTCCTGTAGTTTTAGGTTAAATCCCTCACTTTCATCTTTTCTATCAGGTCTCTCTTGACCAACTCATATTCAAACCAATTCTGCCGCTATAATTTCGATCTCTCAGAGCCTCACTATACTCTGTACTGGCTTTGCAATCCCGAGGGAACTTAGTTGAATCTACACATTCTCCTGTAGTTTTAGGTTAAATCCCTCACTTTCATCTTTTCTATCAGGTCTCTCTTGACCAACTCATATTCAAACCAATTCTGCCGCTATAATTTCGATCTCTCAGAGCCTCACTATACTCTGTACTGGCTTTGCAATCCCGAGGGAACTTAGTTGAATCTACACATTCTCCTGTAGTTTTAGGTTAAATCCCTCACTTTCATCTTTTCTATCAGGTCTCTCTTGACCAACTCATATTCAAACCAATTCTGCCGCTATAATTTCGATCTCTCAGAGCCTCACTATAGTCTGTACTGGCTTTGCAATCCCGAGGGAACTTAGTTGAATCTACACATCCTCCTGTAGTTTTAGGTTAAATCCCTCACTTTCATCTTTTCTATCAGGTCTCTCTTGACCAACTCATATTCAAACCAATTCTGCCGCTATAATTTCGATCTCTCAGAGCCTCACTATAGTCTGTACTGGCTTTGCAATCCCGAGGGAACTTAGTTGAATCTACACATTCTCCTGTAGTTTTAGGTTAAATCCCTCACTTTCATCTTTTCTATCAGGTCTCTCTTGACCAACTCATATTCAAACCAATTCTGCCGCTATAATTTCGATCTCTCAGAGCCTCACTATACTCTGTACTGGCTTTGCAATCCCGAGGGAACTTAGTTGAATCTACACATTCTCCTGTAGTTTTAGGTTAAATCCCTCACTTTCATCTTTTCTATCAGGTCTCTCTTGACCAACTCATATTCAAACCAATTCTGCCGCTATAATTTCGATCTCTCAGAGCCTCACTATACTCTGTACTGGCTTTGCAATCCCGAGGGAACTTACTTGAATCTACACATTCTCCTGTAGTTTTAGGTTAAATCCCTCACTTTCATCTTTTCTATCAGGTCTCTCTTGACCAACTCATATTCAAATCAATTCTGCCGCTATAATTTCGATCTCTCAAAGTCTCACTATAGTCTGTACTGGCTTTGCAATCCCGAGGGAACTTAGTTGAATCTACACATTCTCCTGTGGTTTTAGGTTAAATCCCTCACTTTCATGTTGTCTATCAGGTCTCTCTTGACCAACTCATATTCAAACCAATTCTGCCGCTATAATTTCGATCTCTCAGAGCCTCACTATACTCTGTACTGGCTTTGCAATCCCGAGGGAACTTAGTTGAATCTACACATTCTCCTGTAGTTTTAGGTTAAATCCCTCACTTTCATCTTTTCTATCAGGTCTCTCTTGACCAACTCATATTCAAACCAATTCTGCCGCTATAATTTCGATCTCTCAGAGCCTCACTATACTCTGTACTGGCTTTGCAATCCCGAGGGAACTTAGTTGAATCTACACATTCTCCTGTAGTTTTAGGTTAAATCCCTCACTTTCATCTTTTCTATTAGGTCTCTCTTGACCAACTCATATTCAAACCAATTCTGCCGCTATAATTTCGATCTCTCAAAGTCTCACTATAGTCTGTACTGGCTTTGCAATCCCGAGGGAACTTAGTTGAATCTACACATTCTCCTGTGGTTTTAGGTTAAATCCCTCACTTTCATGTTGTCTATCAGGTCTCTCTTGACCAACTCATATTCAAACCAATTCTGCCGCTATAATTTCGATCTCTCAGAGCCTCACTATACTCTGTACTGGCTTTGCAATCCCGAGGGAACTTAGTTGAATCTACACATTCTCCTGTAGTTTTAGGTTAAATCCCTCACTTTCATCTTTTCTATCAGGTCTCTCTTGACCAACTCATATTCAAACCAATTCTGCCGCTATAATTTCGATCTCTCAAAGCCTCACTATAGTCTGTACTGGCTTTGCAATCCCGAGGGAACTTAGTTGAATCTACACATTCTCCTGTGGTTTTAGGTTAAATCCCTCACTTTCATGTTGTCTATCAGGTCTCTCTTGACCAACTCATATTCAAACCAATTCTGCCGCTATAATTTCGATCTCTCAAAGCCTCACTATAGTCTGTACTGGCTTTGCAATCCCGAGGGAACTTAGTTGAATCTACACATTCTCCTGTAGTTTTAGGTTAAATCCCTCACTTTCATGTTGTCTATCAGGTCTCTCTTGACCAACTCATATTCAAACCAATTCTGCCGCTATAATTTCGATCTCTCAAAGCCTCACTATAGTCTGTACTGGCTTTGCAATCCCGAGGGAACTTAGTTGAATCTACACATTCTCCTGTAGTTTTAGGTTAAATCCCTCACTTTCATCTTTTCTATCAGGTCTCTCTTGACCAACTCATATTCAAACCAATTCTGCCGCTATAATTTCGATCTCTCAAAGTCTCACTATAGTCTGTACTGGCTTTGCAATCCCGAGGGAACTTAGTTGAATCTACACATTCTCCTGTGGTTTTAGGTTAAATCCCTCACTTTCATGTTGTCTATCAGGTCTCTCTTGACCAACTCATATTCAAACCAATTCTGCCGCTATAATTTCGATCTCTCAGAGCCTCACTATACTCTGTACTGGCTTTGCAATCCCGAGGGAACTTAGTTGAATCTACACATTCTCCTGTAGTTTTAGGTTAAATCCCTCACTTTCATCTTTTCTATCAGGTCTCTCTTGACCAACTCATATTCAAACCAATTCTGCCGCTATAATTTCGATCTCTCAAAGTCTCACTATAGTCTGTACTGGCTTTGCAATCCCGAGGGAACTTAGTTGAATCTACACATTCTCCTGTGGTTTTAGGTTAAATCCCTCACTTTCATGTTGTCTATCAGGTCTCTCTTGACCAACTCATATTCAAACCAATTCTGCCGCTATAATTTCGATCTCTCAAAGCCTCACTATAGTCTGTACTGGCTTTGCAATCCCGAGGGAACTTAGTTGAATCTACACATTCTCCTGTAGTTTTAGGTTAAATCCCTCACTTTCATCTTTTCTATCAGGTCTCTCTTGACCAACTCATATTCAAACCAATTCTGCCGCTATAATTTCGATCTCTCAAAGTCTCACTATAGTCTGTACTGGCTTTGCAATCCCGAGGGAACTTAGTTGAATCTACACATTCTCCTGTGGTTTTAGGTTAAATCCCTCACTTTCATGTTGTCTATCAGGTCTCTCTTGACCAACTCATATTCAAACCAATTCTGCCGCTATAATTTCGATCTCTCAGAGCCTCACTATACTCTGTACTGGCTTTGCAATCCCGAGGGAACTTAGTTGAATCTACACATTCTCCTGTAGTTTTAGGTTAAATCCCTCACTTTCATCTTTTCTATTAGGTCTCTCTTGACCAACTCATATTCAAACCAATTCTGCCGCTATAATTTCGATCTCTCAAAGTCTCACTATAGTCTGTACTGGCTTTGCAATCCCGAGGGAACTTAGTTGAATCTACACATTCTCCTGTGGTTTTAGGTTAAATCCCTCACTTTCATGTTGTCTATCAGGTCTCTCTTGACCAACTCATATTCAAACCAATTCTGCCGCTATAATTTCGATCTCTCAGAGCCTCACTATACTCTGTACTGGCTTTGCAATCCCGAGGGAACTTAGTTGAATCTACACATTCTCCTGTAGTTTTAGGTTAAATCCCTCACTTTCATCTTTTCTATCAGGTCTCTCTTGACCAACTCATATTCAAACCAATTCTGCCGCTATAATTTCGATCTCTCAAAGCCTCACTATAGTCTGTACTGGCTTTGCAATCCCGAGGGAACTTAGTTGAATCTACACATTCTCCTGTGGTTTTAGGTTAAATCCCTCACTTTCATGTTGTCTATCAGGTCTCTCTTGACCAACTCATATTCAAACCAATTCTGCCGCTATAATTTCGATCTCTCAAAGCCTCACTATAGTCTGTACTGGCTTTGCAATCCCGAGGGAACTTAGTTGAATCTACACATTCTCCTGTAGTTTTAGGTTAAATCCCTCACTTTCATGTTGTCTATCAGGTCTCTCTTGACCAACTCATATTCAAACCAATTCTGCCGCTATAATTTCGATCTCTCAGAGCCTCACTATACTCTGTACTGGCTTTGCAATCCCGAGGGAACTTAGTTGAATCTACACATTCTCCTGTAGTTTTAGGTTAAATCCCTCACTTTCATCTTTTCTATCAGGTCTCTCTTGACCAACTCATATTCAAACCAATTCTGCCGCTATAATTTCGATCTCTCAGAGCCTCACTATACTCTGTACTGGCTTTGCAATCCCGAGGGAACTTAGTTGAATCTACACATTCTCCTGTAGTTTTAGGTTAAATCCCTCACTTTCATCTTTTCTATTAGGTCTCTCTTGACCAACTCATATTCAAACCAATTCTGCCGCTATAATTTCGATCTCTCAAAGTCTCACTATAGTCTGTACTGGCTTTGCAATCCCGAGGGAACTTAGTTGAATCTACACATTCTCCTGTGGTTTTAGGTTAAATCCCTCACTTTCATGTTGTCTATCAGGTCTCTCTTGACCAACTCATATTCAAACCAATTCTGCCGCTATAATTTCGATCTCTCAGAGCCTCACTATACTCTGTACTGGCTTTGCAATCCCGAGGGAACTTAGTTGAATCTACACATTCTCCTGTAGTTTTAGGTTAAATCCCTCACTTTCATCTTTTCTATCAGGTCTCTCTTGACCAACTCATATTCAAACCAATTCTGCCGCTATAATTTCGATCTCTCAAAGCCTCACTATAGTCTGTACTGGCTTTGCAATCCCGAGGGAACTTAGTTGAATCTACACATTCTCCTGTGGTTTTAGGTTAAATCCCTCACTTTCATGTTGTCTATCAGGTCTCTCTTGACCAACTCATATTCAAACCAATTCTGCCGCTATAATTTCGATCTCTCAAAGCCTCACTATAGTCTGTACTGGCTTTGCAATCCCGAGGGAACTTAGTTGAATCTACACATTCTCCTGTAGTTTTAGGTTAAATCCCTCACTTTCATGTTGTCTATCAGGTCTCTCTTGACCAACTCATATTCAAACCAATTCTGCCGCTATAATTTCGATCTCTCAAAGCCTCACTATAGTCTGTACTGGCTTTGCAATCCCGAGGGAACTTAGTTGAATCTACACATTCTCCTGTAGTTTTAGGTTAAATCCCTCACTTTCATCTTTTCTATCAGGTCTCTCTTGACCAACTCATATTCAAACCAATTCTGCCGCTATAATTTCGATCTCTCAAAGTCTCACTATAGTCTGTACTGGCTTTGCAATCCCGAGGGAACTTAGTTGAATCTACACATTCTCCTGTGGTTTTAGGTTAAATCCCTCACTTTCATGTTGTCTATCAGGTCTCTCTTGACCAACTCATATTCAAACCAATTCTGCCGCTATAATTTCGATCTCTCAGAGCCTCACTATACTCTGTACTGGCTTTGCAATCCCGAGGGAACTTAGTTGAATCTACACATTCTCCTGTAGTTTTAGGTTAAATCCCTCACTTTCATCTTTTCTATCAGGTCTCTCTTGACCAACTCATATTCAAACCAATTCTGCCGCTATAATTTCGATCTCTCAAAGTCTCACTATAGTCTGTACTGGCTTTGCAATCCCGAGGGAACTTAGTTGAATCTACACATTCTCCTGTGGTTTTAGGTTAAATCCCTCACTTTCATGTTGTCTATCAGGTCTCTCTTGACCAACTCATATTCAAACCAATTCTGCCGCTATAATTTCGATCTCTCAAAGCCTCACTATAGTCTGTACTGGCTTTGCAATCCCGAGGGAACTTAGTTGAATCTACACATTCTCCTGTAGTTTTAGGTTAAATCCCTCACTTTCATCTTTTCTATCAGGTCTCTCTTGACCAACTCATATTCAAACCAATTCTGCCGCTATAATTTCGATCTCTCAAAGTCTCACTATAGTCTGTACTGGCTTTGCAATCCCGAGGGAACTTAGTTGAATCTACACATTCTCCTGTGGTTTTAGGTTAAATCCCTCACTTTCATGTTGTCTATCAGGTCTCTCTTGACCAACTCATATTCAAACCAATTCTGCCGCTATAATTTCGATCTCTCAGAGCCTCACTATACTCTGTACTGGCTTTGCAATCCCGAGGGAACTTAGTTGAATCTACACATTCTCCTGTAGTTTTAGGTTAAATCCCTCACTTTCATCTTTTCTATTAGGTCTCTCTTGACCAACTCATATTCAAACCAATTCTGCCGCTATAATTTCGATCTCTCAAAGTCTCACTATAGTCTGTACTGGCTTTGCAATCCCGAGGGAACTTAGTTGAATCTACACATTCTCCTGTGGTTTTAGGTTAAATCCCTCACTTTCATGTTGTCTATCAGGTCTCTCTTGACCAACTCATATTCAAACCAATTCTGCCGCTATAATTTCGATCTCTCAGAGCCTCACTATACTCTGTACTGGCTTTGCAATCCCGAGGGAACTTAGTTGAATCTACACATTCTCCTGTAGTTTTAGGTTAAATCCCTCACTTTCATCTTTTCTATCAGGTCTCTCTTGACCAACTCATATTCAAACCAATTCTGCCGCTATAATTTCGATCTCTCAAAGCCTCACTATAGTCTGTACTGGCTTTGCAATCCCGAGGGAACTTAGTTGAATCTACACATTCTCCTGTGGTTTTAGGTTAAATCCCTCACTTTCATGTTGTCTATCAGGTCTCTCTTGACCAACTCATATTCAAACCAATTCTGCCGCTATAATTTCGATCTCTCAAAGCCTCACTATAGTCTGTACTGGCTTTGCAATCCCGAGGGAACTTAGTTGAATCTACACATTCTCCTGTAGTTTTAGGTTAAATCCCTCACTTTCATGTTGTCTATCAGGTCTCTCTTGACCAACTCATATTCAAACCAATTCTGCCGCTATAATTTCGATCTCTCAAAGCCTCACTATAGTCTGTACTGGCTTTGCAATCCCGAGGGAACTTAGTTGAATCTACACATTCTCCTGTAGTTTTAGGTTAAATCCCTCACTTTCATCTTTTCTATCAGGTCTCTCTTGACCAACTCATATTCAAACCAATTCTGCCGCTATAATTTCGATCTCTCAAAGTCTCACTATAGTCTGTACTGGCTTTGCAATCCCGAGGGAACTTAGTTGAATCTACACATTCTCCTGTGGTTTTAGGTTAAATCCCTCACTTTCATGTTGTCTATCAGGTCTCTCTTGACCAACTCATATTCAAACCAATTCTGCCGCTATAATTTCGATCTCTCAGAGCCTCACTATACTCTGTACTGGCTTTGCAATCCCGAGGGAACTTAGTTGAATCTACACATTCTCCTGTAGTTTTAGGTTAAATCCCTCACTTTCATCTTTTCTATCAGGTCTCTCTTGACCAACTCATATTCAAACCAATTCTGCCGCTATAGTTTCGATCTCTCAAAGTCTCACTATAGTCTGTACTGGCTTTGCAATCCCGAGGGAACTTAGTTGAATCTACACATTCTCCTGTGGTTTTAGGTTAAATCCCTCACTTTCATGTTGTCTATCAGGTCTCTCTTGACCAACTCATATTCAAACCAATTCTGCCGCTATAATTTCGATCTCTCAAAGCCTCACTATAGTCTGTACTGGCTTTGCAATCCCGAGGGAACTTAGTTGAATCTACACATTCTCCTGTAGTTTTAGGTTAAATCCCTCACTTTCATCTTTTCTATCAGGTCTCTCTTGACCAACTCATATTCAAACCAATTCTGCCGCTATAATTTCGATCTCTCAAAGTCTCACTATAGTCTGTACTGGCTTTGCAATCCCGAGGGAACTTAGTTGAATCTACACATTCTCCTGTGGTTTTAGGTTAAATCCCTCACTTTCATGTTGTCTATCAGGTCTCTCTTGACCAACTCATATTCAAACCAATTCTGCCGCTTTAATTTCGATCTCTCAAAGCCTCACTATAGTCTGTACTGGCTTTGCAATCCCGAGGGAACTTAGTTGAATCTACACATTCTCCTGTAGTTTTAGGTTAAATCCCTCACTTTCATCTTTTCTATCAGGTCTCTCTTGACCAACTCATATTCAAACCAATTCTGCCGCTATAATTTCGATCTCTCAAAGTCTCACTATAGTCTGTACTGGCTTTGCAATCCCGAGGGAACTTAGTTCAATCTACACATTCTCCTGTGGTTTTAGGTTAAATCCCTCACTTTCATGTTGTCTATCAGGTCTCTCTTGACCAACTCATATTCAAACCAATTCTGCCGCTATAATTTCGATCTCTCAGAGCCTCACTATACTCTGTACTGGCTTTGCAATCCCGAGGGAACTTAGTTGAATCTACACATTCTCCTGTAGTTTTAGGTTAAATCCCTCACTTTCATCTTTTCTATCAGGTCTCTCTTGACCAACTCATATTCAAACCAATTCTGCCGCTATAATTTCGATCTCTCAAAGTCTCACTATAGTCTGTACTGGCTTTGCAATCCCGAGGGAACTTAGTTGAATCTACACATTCTCCTGTGGTTTTAGGTTAAATCCCTCACTTTCATGTTGTCTATCAGGTCTCTCTTGACCAACTCATATTCAAACCAATTCTGCCGCTATAATTTCGATCTCTCAAAGCCTCACTATAGTCTGTACTGGCTTTGCAATCCCGAGGGAACTTAGTTGAATCTACACATTCTCCTGTAGTTTTAGGTTAAATCCCTCACTTTCATCTTTTCTATCAGGTCTCTCTTGACCAACTCATATTCAAACCAATTCTGCCGCTATAATTTCGATCTCTCAAAGTCTCACTATAGTCTGTACTGGCTTTGCAATCCCGAGGGAACTTAGTTGAATCTACACATTCTCCTGTGGTTTTAGGTTAAATCCCTCACTTTCATGTTGTCTATCAGGTCTCTCTTGACCAACTCATATTCAAACCAATTCTGCCGCTATAATTTCGATCTCTCAGAGCCTCACTATACTCTGTACTGGCTTTGCAATCCCGAGGGAACTTAGTTGAATCTACACATTCTCCTGTAGTTTTAGGTTAAATCCCTCACTTTCATCTTTTCTATCAGGTCTCTCTTGACCAACTCATATTCAAACCAATTCTGCCGCTATAATTTCGATCTCTCAGAGCCTCACTATACTCTGTACTGGCTTTGCAATCCCGATTGAACTTAGTTGAATCTACACATTCTCCTGTAGTTTTAGGTTAAATCCCTCACTTTCATCTTTTCTATCAGGTCTCTCTTGACCAACTCATATTCAAACCAATTCTGCCGCTATAATTTCGATCTCTCAGAGCCTCACTATAGTCTGTACTGGCTTTGCAATCCCGAGGGAACTTAGTTGAATCTACACATTCTCCTGTAGTTTCAGGTTAAATCCCTCCCTATTATCTTTTCTATCAGGTCTCTCTTGACCAACTCATATTCAAACCAATTCTGCCGCTATAATTTCGATCTCTCAGAGCCTCACTATACTCTGTACTGGCTTTGCAATCCCGAGGGAACTTAGTTGAATCTACACATTCTCCTGTAGTTTTAGGTTAAATCCCTCACTTTCATCTTTTCTATCAGGTCTCTCTTGACCAACTCATATTCAAACCAATTCTGCCGCTATAATTTCGATCTCTCAGAGCCTCACTATACTCTGTACTGGCTTTGCAATCCCGAGGGAACTTATTTGAATCTACACATTCTCCTGTAGTTTTAGGTTAAATCCCTCACTTTCATCTTTTCTATCAGGTCTCTCTTGACCAACTCATATTCAAACCAATTCTGCCGCTATAATTTCGATCTCTCAGAGCCTCACTATAGTCTGTACTGGCTTTGCAATCCCGAGGGAACTTAGTTGAATCTACACATTCTCCTGTAGTTTTAGGTTAAATCCCTCACTTTCATATTTCCTATCAGGTCTGCTCATGTTCAACACTTTTTTTTTCATTTCCAGCTATGACGCTATTCGAGTAATCTAGGGCTAGAGATTTATTTAACGCTCTTTTCTTCTTTGTTTTTATAAGGTGATGATGACCGAGAGGTTTTAATAAGAAGGGGAAAAGGAAGAATCCGAGAGTTCACAGTATTTACACAGTTTTTCCTTTTTTTTTAAGACATAATGACTGAATGGTTTATCAACAACAAGGAAAAAACAATATAAGCAAAGTGTATTGTGTAACACTCGCAATAACTGATTGTCTAAATATATATATATATTTTTTTTCAATAATACCCGTATAAAACAATTTGCGTTCTAATATTTCCTTTTTTGTTTATTACTAATTTTTCATTGTTTAAAAATAATAGATATTCTAAAAATAAATCAGTTTTACTTGATAGCTATTGAATTAGGGCAGAAATGCATTAATAAATATTAAATTACTTTGTGTCATTGCACGCTAAGGATGCCATCGTAATGTTACAACTTGCATTACATTGTAAATTCGTAACAAAGTGACGTGGTCAAGTTATGGGTAACTATCAGACTTAACTTCCGTTTAGTATCTCAAATATACGTAGTTCTTTAATAATGTCTGTCTATCGTATTTCGTAAGGGCCGTAAGTATATCGTATATCTTTACAAACGTGGACCGACTACGAATTTGTTAGGAAGTAGCCATATCTCAGAGCTTTTTTTATAACTTTGGCTCTAGTTGACATAAAAAAAAACCTAAATTATGATTTTATCAAAACAGGATCCAAAGATTTTTGCTCTCAGAACAAAAAGAACACTTCATTCGTTAAAAAAAAATAATAAAATAAAATGCAATGGGTACTTAAAAAATACGAATTTCTCAAAATTGATTCTATCAATTTAAGTGAAATGAATTTTGACCAAAAACCGTGTGTAAAATTGCAAAAAAATAATAATTTTACGATTTGGAAGTAAACGAAAAAAATAATAATAATAAATGTGATTCAGATTATTGTGGATGAAAGACGAAGGAAAAAATTGTAAAAACAATTGTTTTAATTTATGTGTTTCAACGTTTTACACTTGCCCTTATGTGTGAAGTTTAAGTTTTAATAGTGTGTATTATTTGTTGTTTTGTGTCTTGAGAAGTAAAATATATTTTTTATGATTGGAATATTAAAAGGATTTTTTTTTGTAATGGTGGTTTAATCTCACCAAAACCTGTAATTTATATAGCAATATGGCTTCTTTAGACGGATAAAATAAGGTAATTAATTTATAATAATTATATAAAACTCGATTTTAATCATCCTCGAAGGGTTGAATGAGAGGCTTATTCATAGTGTTCCCGAAGTATCTTCATCTTGTCCTGGATTAAATCCATCTATTTCCTATATCTTATCAAGTCTCTCTTGACCAACTATTGTTCTTTGCCGACCCTGACGCTATTAGAGTATTTGAGGCTAGAGGTTTTTAGCCTTTAAATAAAAAGGGAAGAAATAGTACCAGAAAAACAAGTTAAGAACGAATTTCAAATATGCATTTATTATTTTAAAGAGTGTGTATGGTTAATTTTCACGGGTCCAAGCATTATTTGATGAGTGAGAAAGTTTGTGCAATTTTTTGCTATGTTTCTTTTAAAATCATTATTAATTAAAAATATACCAAGATATTAAAATAATCAAATAATACTTGGACAAGAACTGCATGGATAACATATCATTCACTTCGCATCATTGCAAACCTCTGCACGGCAGGGAAGTAATCATCATTATTACAATTTACATTACATTGTAATATAACAACGACGCGATCATGTCCTAGATCACTATCTGGCAATCCATATTTTTTATTGTAATATGTATGAGACTCTAACTACAAATAGGGTTTGAAACATACTCTTCAGAATAAAATCCATAAATATTACTTTAAGCTTTGTAATATATGCGCATATTTTACATGATAGAACACATTATAAAACGTGAGATATTTTAGACGTTAAATGAAAGTATTTTACGTTATTCTACTGAATTTTTCTGGACAATTAATTATAAATTATAAACTAGAGTTAGAGTGTAGTTATAGAACGTATTTAAAATTAACAAAAAAATTAAAGCAGTCGTTTTTATTAAATAAATTTTGGTTCTGAACAATGGCAGTCATGTTCATTTTGGTTTTATCAATTATTTCTGAATTGGTTTTTGTTTCTGTTTAAAACGCGGATTTGAGTTATTGATCTATCAGATTTCACTAACATTTTATCGAAATCTGTAGAGTTAATTTTGAGAAATTACGTCTTTCATAACTGCCACTTTCATTTTTTTGTTTGTTTTATCAATAAATAATCTACGAAGCTGCATTTTTCGACAGAAAGCGGGAAAAAGTTTTGCCTGCGTCTATAGAATCTGTTGTTACGATTTAGGATTAAAGGTTTAAGTTAAATTCAAACTAGGAAGTAAAACATATTTTAAGTTCGTTCAGTACACCAGAATATAAACAATTATTATCACATAATATAAAAAGTTAGATAATTTCTCTGCTTACAATCTATTAACGCGTTACAAGTGATTAATCAGTATATAAGCTCCTGTTGGAAAGGAAACGTGGTCAACCGTTCGATAGAGAGATTGAACCTAGGTAGAGACACTGCCGGACGGAAAATGTTGCCAGAGTGCTGTGGCGAATCATACTCATTAGGGAGGATCCACAGCCCAGGATTACAATAGCGCAAATAATAGAAAATGAGCAAGCCTCATGAATTTAAAAAAAAATTGTTTGGAAGTCAATTGTCTTAATCATTTAAACGTTTCTGGATTGAAGGCTTATAATGTATTTATAGATTGGCTTACGGATTCGTATCTCATTACATTTGTCTATTATTGTCAAAATATTAATAGAGAACGTTAAAAAGCAATATTATATTATTGCGCGCACGTGTGTGTGTGTGTGTGTGTGTGTGTGTGTGTGTGTGTGTGTGTGTGTGTGTGTGTGTGTGTGTGTGTGTGTGTGTGTGTGTGTGTGTGTGTGTGTTAGTATCAATGTTTTACTTGTATTAGTGAATCAAAAAAAATAAGATTGACACTACACATTACACTTGAGGAAAACTTTAGCTTTGGTGCCACTGCACAACACACTTTTTCACTACTTTTTTCCACCCAAGAGACCTCAAATTTAATATATCTGCTAAAAAAACTCTCTATAGTGCATACGAGAAAGTAAACAAAACAAAAAATGGAAATTCTAAAATTATAATAATGTTCTTTAGATATTATTCCTTTAGAAAAAGTGTAATTTTGTTATTACATCACGCGTTGTTTCGTCATTGTTTTAAAAAAAAAATGTATAATCTTTACGTGTTTAAGATTGTTTAAAACACACTAAAGTTCAGCAATATTTACAACTGCTATAAAGACTGTTCATATCAAAATGCAAACAATGGTCTACTTAATAAGTAGCACGAACCAATTAAAACACTATGATAAAACTTTTAGTAGACTCTAAATGTTTTCGTTGTTACTGGTAATTTGAGATTTGTTATAATAGACATGATTTGTACAAATTATAACTAAGAAAATATTATACATTATCTAAGAATTTACTGACAGTTTATATAAATTATTATTACATTTTAAATTCTCACGCACACTAGAGAAAATTGTGCGATTTGTCAACAGATCGATTTTGAGGTTAGCGAGTCGAAAAAGTAGGTAACATTGACTGATGATGACTGTCATCTGAGGAATACTGTACAGCGCAAACTCGAAAAACCGATTTTAATTAAACTTGAATTCACAAGACTAACGCTGCTATTACAATGTTTGTATAGGCCTATAAAGTGTCTATAAAATATTGTCCCAAATTTCTCCAGGCTATAGGTGAAAATAAGAAAAAAAGTTCCAGTTAACATAAATCCGGAAATGCTTAGTTTTCGAATTATCCATCATATTTTTCACCTATATCTTTGGAAATAGAAAAGATATTCAGCTCAAGTTTGATGTACATAATTGTTACGTAACTTTTTACTCCTGTACAAAAAAACCAGAACGTTCCTTTGTATTTTTTCAAAATGGCGGCCATTTAAAAATTTTAAAGTCAAATATCTCTAAAACCGCTAACTCTAGATCGGATTTTAATAATTAAGGACTAGTTATATTTGTTATTAGATTCTACAAATGCTTGATTTCTTAATGAATAATTTTCAAAAAAATATTGTCTCTACAGTAATTGTGTATATTATAGACAATTTATTATGCTTATTATTTGACACCACTAATTTTAAATGGCCTCCATTAAAAAATGTTCAAAAGTACGTTTTGGTTTCTTGTACAGAGGTAAAATTTTCATTACTGTTGAGACCGATGGTTCTTGGTGGAATTCCATGTTTAAAGATAATAAAACACATTTTTTTTTATTTTGTATTATCCGCTGACCAATGGTTTCGCCTGCTAAGGCATTGACGAGGCTGTATTACAGACTGAAGAAAAAAGAAAAAAACAGAAAACCTTAAAACTAGAGGGTGGGAGTTAGGATACCTGGGCAATGACCATAGGAACAATACATATTGGGAAAACTAGTTGATTGTTCTAAGTACAAATGACTTTTATAGGTTTTACCCATTGAGAGTTGTACAAATCTAACTGGTCATTTAAAACTAAATTAGGATTACAGTATCTTATTCTTACAGAGGTAAAACGTTATGTAATTAATATGTTCACCAAATTTGAGGTTATTATCTTTTATATTTCCAAAAATATTAAGTGTTTAGTAAAAAAATTATTCGAAAATTCGAAAACTAAGCATTTCCAGAAAAGTTGATTGGAACGTTTTTCATATTTTTACCTTTAGAATAACCAATAGGACAATATTTTATAGACACTCTGAATATATTAAAGCATGTTTAAAGTAGTATTGTATTTATTTATTTATAATGCTACTTATTTCTACTTTGATGAGTATGTGTATATATGTGCATATGTTTTTATATATTATTTAAGTTTATATTTATCTAATGTGGCCGATTTGTTTATTATTTTATTATTAGTACTATATGTTTAAAATTGTAAATTCTTATTGGAATTTATTTGTATAAAATGTTGGATTCAAACACACTTTTGAAAGAAGTGGTGAAACAAAAACATTTTTTATTGTAATAGCAATTCATTATATTTTCCTGAATGTGTTAAGTGTCGTATATTGTGCAAAGTCCCTTAAATGTTAATTTTTATCGTGATTTATTATGTAATGTTTGGATTTATATGGTTTAATTTATTACTGAATGATTTCTTTGAAAGAAAAAACAAAGAAAAAAAGAAGAGAGGAGAAAGGAAAAAGAAATAAAAAAGAAAAGAAAAATAATTACATTTATCCTAAATTGTTAATATAGATTGTGTTTAGAAAACGTGGTGCTAAAATGTTTCCATCTGTCGGCCAATTTGTGTTTTTTTGAAAAAAATTATAGCTTTTGAAATTATTAAGATTCGTTGTATAAATTTAGTATACACATTTTTCATGCTACATTTCTAAAATATAACAAGAATCAAAACTTATCTTATAAATTGTTTAAATGGTGTCTTTTTGAAATTTTTATTGTTGAATAGCTCTAAATCCATTAAATTTACAGAACATTTATCGGATAAAGTTTTGATTATTGGTATAGGACCCTACTGATAAACCGTTGCATAAAAAAATGTGTGAACTTTCGACAAAAAAACTTAATAATTTTAAAAACTATAATAATTATTTTTTTTTAAATGCAAAATGACTGACGGATAGAAAACGAAGCATTTCCGAACATGTATTTCTGGAAAACTTTTACTTCATTTTGACTTACACAACCACCACTTAAAGTTTACCACGGCATTTGTTGAACACCCTGTACAATATACTTATTATGTATGTTTATTTTCAATGTTTCAGTTATAACTATTTTTTGTTAATTTGCTGGGTTTTTATTGTTGATATTTTGTATTTAGTTATATTACAAATGCCCACCTCTGTGCTATAAGATATATTTTGAAAGGAGTAAAAATTCTATCATTTCATTCACGAACATAATATTTTAAAAATTCTACAATCTTTGATATTGCGACCATGGATCTACGAGTTGTGGGATTTTCAAGGCAGTTTAACACAGACATATCTTTAGACTGAATATTGTAAAAGTTTTTTATTTGGGAACTCAAAATTTTGAAGCCTTAAGAAAAAAAACCCAAATTTACTACTTTTTAAAAAGGAGGGAAACTATTTTCATCGGTCAAATCCTTAAGTATTCATACAAAATATATTGGTCGCCATCATTTCAAAAGTTGTGAATTAACGGTAAAACAGAAAGAAAAAAATCATGTACGAAATTCTCATAGTCGGTTAAACTGATTTTATTAAATATTTAGTGAATTTGAAAAGTGATGACCCAAACTCGTGTCCGAAACCGCAAGAATATTAAGGTTCATGAATAATTGACAAAAACAAAATAACTTAAAAAATATAAAAACTAATCATTCCATATTGGACCCAATAGTATTTTTTGTAGATACGTTTTATAAAATATTGTAAATAAAACATTGATATTGCTACTACAACTTATTTTACATACGTTGGTATTTTAAAACCTAAAATATATAAATTTTAAACTGGATTTGCCAACGAAATCATTTACAATTTATACCATTGCACAGTGAATCTTTATATTATGTACGTCAATATATGAAATAATTATATCATATCTTTATAATTTAAATTGTTTATACATATTCATTTTATAAAACATTCTCTAATCAATTTACCTTGAATAATGTTGAAATAAACCTTTTTCAGTAGAAACACTATAAAATAAACTTCGTGAATGGATGGTGGGCGGTCTACCCTTTCAAAAGAAACGGTTGAAATCATAAATTATTCTTGTTGCCCCCGCAAAGCAGATACTTATCGTTTTTTTCTCTTACAACCCTTCCCGTTCACATTTCCAATCCATCGTATATCTTATACGGTAAAATATCAAACATGCTTTCTGTTTTTGCGTTGTAGATTTGTCATTAGATTTACAAAGTTTGTGTTATTGATAGCATTTTAGGCTGCAGCAAACTCCCAAGATAAAATTTTAGATAGGGTGGGAGTATGTTTATATTTATTTCTCCCCTATATAGAGATATTTATGTGATCTGTTCAAAAATTAATTTGAAGTGTTTATTGATATATTTGGAATCGTATAAACTGAAAAATATATTTTGAAATGATGGCAGTCTTTATTATTGATATTTTTAAGCGTAGGTTTGCAATCACCTGTGTATAAAACAACTAATATACAAACATTTCGAGAGTATAAATAGACTCTCGATATCAAGAGATAAACCTAAATATTAAAAAGTTTAAAACGCCAATAGCCTAGAGCCATGTTGAAATTAAAATTAAAAAGAGTGACTTAAGAAATAACCCTAGGCCTGAGTAGTAGATAATAACAGAACATATACTGTCCGAACTACATAAATTAAGTTGAGAAGATGCAAAGATATTACTAGAAAAAATCAAATTAAGTTGAAAAGAGTAAAATACAATACATAGGAACAATTGTAGACACCGTCAGGGCCTCACTTTATGGAGTACAAAGTTTAGCAATCCCGAGGATATCAAGCTGGATCTACACCTTTTATCATCGGTGTAGATCTTTCGTTTAAATTTTTACTTTCCAGTCTCTTTTGACCAATCCTTGTTCTTTTCTGACCCTGTTGTTATTTAGAATATACGAGGATTATTTTTTATAAGTCGATGATGATTGAGAAGTTTTCCGTTTTAAACAACGACAAAAAAACTGTATATATTAAACATTAAATAATTAAAGTCTCCTATATAAAGCTATCTTAGAATTCCATTAGCAAAGAATTGAGCATATTGATAGTCTAGAGCAACCGGATATGCTTGAACAACTAGACGTGAATAACTAAACGTTTATTGAGTTTCTTGTGTGTGAATGTTATGTGTATACTTGTATTTTGTGTTGAATGTTTTAACTAAGTGTCATCACCCGACGATGGACGACAATGTCCGAAACACGTGTATTGTAATGAGATAGATGACAATATAAACTGAAAAAAGAACTAATCAAGGATTGCTAGCGGTAAGTCAAAGATAACAAATAGTATAGAATTTGAGGTCATCATGGCTTCATTTTGTCCGTTATTTTATAAGTAAGGTGTGTGATCTAATCGTTATTGTGCAAGTTGTAAAAAAAAACCTCATTTGAAGTAGTAATGGTTTACAAAGATATCGTTATATTTGGAGGCTCTGCTAGGTTCTACATTTAGGAAACGATACTGTTTTTGGTCCGTGTACATTTGGAGGGCAAAAGCGCTCACACCTTGCCTGCCCTTGCACCACAGACTACCCAGCTTGGAAGAGAGTACTTTAATTAATATTACATAACCGAATTGAAGCTAAGTACTAAGTGTTCACTCACACAACACATTTACTATTTAAAAATAGAGCTGGAAATAGGTTATTTTCAAAGTGACTTGTTAAACATTAATAAATAATATGTTCGAATTGGGGACTGGGCCACCGGTAAAACTGTAAGCGCCGTGGTGTAATTACGAATATATCTAAAAAACCAAAAATTAACACGACACATCCATAACACAGCACGACTGCCTGTCAGTACGGACGGAACACTCTCTGTCGAATAGCGTAGTCTGCTCAACATAGCTGCAATTCCGATCAGCTGTTCGCTGTCATAAGGCAAAACAGATAACTAGGTCCATTGAACTATCGGTTCCGAGTCTAAGTGACATCGTCACAAAGTAAAGGAATATTTATTTTCAATTTCCAATTCAGTTTCTATTAACGGAATCGGAAGTAATGACCTATATCCACTGGTTTAGACGAGAGGCTTAAATTTGGTTTCTTTTAATTTCGTTTACCAATTAGACCAAATATCTTCAGTTCTTTTCGACTGCTACAGCCTAGATTTATAAATGTATTCTTTTCTCAAATCACTTGTTTTAGTTTTAATTTCCAACACTGTGTAATCTATGTTGGCGGTTTTTCCAATGATTTAAATTTATCACTTGATAACGGATATTGATTTATACTCTCGAAACGTCGTCTAGTGATATATTCACAAATGATGGCAAATTACAATTTAAACAGTATCAGTAATAAACTGTCATCATTTCAAACAATCCCACAATAGATCTTCTACAAATATTCAAAATCGATTTTTGAAACCATTACGTAAATGTTTCCATTGTGAGTAGAAATATGTAGAAAATATTGTGATAACAAACCTACTAAGATATATAGTAACAAAATGTCGATCCAGCTAAGTATTCTCGGGATTGTCACAGCCAGTACTCACTAAAGTGAGATTCTAAAGGTTAAATTCGTTTTCTGTTATGTAATAAAGGACTCTTCTCAATTTTATTTATAATGTTCCGACCAAATATGTTCAGTTGTTTTTTGACTACTTGACCCTTGGTTTCTTCCTTACATCTCTAGTTTTATTTTAGTTTTAAAAATGGCCATAAGTTTCGAGATTATAGCGTTTTCCCTTTTTTCATGATTTAGGATTTACCACTTGATAACGACAGTGGATTTATACCCTCGAAATGTCGTATATTAATTTTTATATACGCAAATTATGACAATTATGATAATCTCCGTTTTAAAAATATATATTTTAGTTTATACTACCCCAAATATTTCCACAAAACCTAATAATCTATTTTTGAACCCATAACATAAATTTCTCTACACAAGGAAGAAATAAATGACAACATACGTTGAAAACACCCTATACTATAATATGCTACCGTGGAAATTTTCTGCACCCTAAAATCAATAACAAACTTTGAAAATCCAATGACAAATCTACAACGCAAAAACAGAAAGCATCTTGGAAATTTTACCGTAAAAGATATACGATAGATTGTAAATGTGAACGGGAAGAGAGAAATGTTAAGTATCTGCTTTGAGGGGGCAACAAGAAGAATAATTTATGATTTTCCGCGTGCGTTTGAAAGGGTAGACCGCCCACCATCCTTTCACTAACTTTATTGTTTAGTGTTTCTACTGGAAAAGGTTTATTTCAACATTATTCAACATAAATGAATAGAGATACTGAATTTTATAAAATGTGGATTTATAAACAAATTTAGTTTGTAAAGTTATGATTTATTAAAATATAAATAATTAATTAAATTATAATGTACATGACAGATATAGAAAGAGCTAAGAATGACAGATGATTATAAATATTTTTCGAAAATATTTCAATCTAACAAACTCAAAAATAAACAATTAGAGATTATAAGTTTACTTAATAAAAACAAGTTTAATTGTTTTAATAGGACATTCGCTATCATTTGTCTAAATGAAAATTAATAACGACGTTTCAGCGTATAAATTGACACTCGTCAAGTGTAAAACATAACAATAAAAACACCAACATAGCCTAGTAGCCTATGTTGAAACTAAAACTAAATCTATCTATGAAATGAACCCAAGCCTATAACGGTTTCTAGTTGTCCTTTGTGTAGTGTAGACCTGAGTATGGTGGTTTTAACTGATTATGTATATATTTAGGTATAGCTTTGACTGTTTGGGCCTGGTTTTATGTTTGAGATCTTTTCTTTGAATAGTTGTATCAGATTTAGAGAAAATTGTAAAAAGTGATTTTATGGTGCATAGTTAAAACCAAGAACTCTTATAATTTCACCCGCGTGATCGTATGGCCTGACTATCGATAAGTGGCAATCCGTCTACACAGATAAATCCTATATATCACAAATTTTGGATTAAATTCTTTGTGTTATCTCACACATAGGAAAAATATAGCTATAAAAAATGACTTAGGGTCAAAAACTATCGAGTTAAAAAAATTATGTATTTTCTAAACTTTATGTGTGGGTTATCAAATAAAACTAGAAGTTGTTCTGATTCAGAATACGTAATGTTCATGTAACCACAAAAATTTAATACTTTATCACTTGGGTAAATTTAAAGTATTAGATATCATGTCCTCTCCTTCTAAAGTTAAACACTTGACCTACACATCTGAAAAAAAGAAAATATTTGGCTTTGAAATTAAATTGCAGTGCGAAATGATATATTTTTATAATTTTTACCAGGTAGTGTTGTTAAATTAAAAATTAATAAATACACACGAAATGGTTCCAAGTTGAGTAAAATATTAATTTCAACGTCGTTTCTAACGAAGTAATTAATTAGATAACTCATAAAACAAATTTGTGTGAGAAGTGAACTTCCTATTCTGGGAAACGACTAAGGATAGCTCAGTTGGTAAAGCATTCGGCACGTAAAGCCAAAGGTCCTGGATTCAATTCCCAGTCTAGGTCGTATATTTTTCACTCGAAATATTCTTGATATATTATGGTTTATTGTATGACCAATACAACTTAATTTAACCACACAATGATAAACGTGTAGCGTATAAGTTTTGAAACCAGTTTTTGTGAGATGTGGGACAAACAATTCATAGCCGTTAAATGATGGATGGCATTTTCATTGATTTCTTTTTATTAGGTTGCGTAGAAAAAAAATCAAAGACCCTTATGATTTCATCCGTGTGTCTGTCTGTACAATTTAAACTTCCGCTTGAAAGGCTTCGACTTTTTTTAAATAACTGTCCCTATTTATCTCTAAGTCGTGTTCACGCTTGACCCTTTTATTTCTTATGGCTACTACTTCCAAATTTTAAGTTATAAGCAAAAAATGAAAGAAAAATATCCGGAGATATGGCTGAAATACGTTCACATTATTACATATTACGTTTACATATTAATTAAAATGGTTCCATTTGTTTGGGCTTTAGAGCAATGCACATATGACACACCACTCCAAAAAAAAACAAAAAAACAGTTATTTGGATTCAGGGGAAACTTAAAACCAAAATATTGGAAAAATACGATTTTGTACCCATCACATAACTTTACACCACATGAATGTAAAAAATTAAAAGGACATAGAAAGAAGAACACTCGTTTTAAGTGTTGGGTATTGAACAAATCAACAGTGAAAACATCAATATAAAAAATAAATATGAAATATTGAAGAGATACTTTGCCTAACTTTAAAAACGAAGTATGTCATGTTGATGGGCGACATCATGCTACTTACTCAGCCCCAACAATGTAATGGCTCTTCTAGGTTATGTGGGAAACGTTAAATTGTATTGAACGACCAAGGAGTCTTACCCAATAGGGTAAGTTTGTTATAAATGGGTTTTCTGAACCTTGTAGTTGTGTTTATCAATACCTTCTTGACGTCGGCTAGACCTTAACGGGCCTTTTAGATGTGTATTTACTAAAAGGTCTCCACTCGCTTCGCTCGTGTCGGTGTCACGTCCTCGAAGATTTACATATGTAACATAGCCACCAATCATTATAGTCGTGTCGCTGACGCGGACTTTTTAACTAAAAGAATATCAAATTATTTTCAAGGGTTCGCAATTACATTTTTGACAATAACTTCGCTGTTTCACATCGTAGGGAGGTGAGGTTGGTACCACTACATGCAGAATTGAAACCTGGAAAGTTTTATCTAATTTAGTGTAAACGCACGAGATATGAATAAAGTCGGCTATACCAACTTGCATGTTCCTATCTTAATATTTGAATCCGTTATCTTGCTTGGATTACAAAGGACGTTTGGCATGTCAAAAATAACATTTTCGGTTTCCTAAGGAAACGTAAATATAACTTACAGTATAGTTCGTATACTGGGTAAATAATAATCGTATACAACAATGCATATTCACTTATAAATAAATATACAGCTTGATTTATGAGGTGTTATACTTAATAGAATAAAAATTCTCACAAATGGTACATTCATTTATTCAGTTATAATTTACTTATTTTAGCTCGTGTATCACTGAAGATGGCTACTTTTTGTTGAAACGCGTTTGAAAAAATTAATTTGTGAGAATTTGTGTTCAAGTTTTATTCTGTTAAACACTTGATGGAATCGTATAAGTCCTAAATGTTATTTGCAAAAACATATTAACTTGTCCGTTTTGTAAATAGTTGAATGTCTTGAATTGTCAAATCTATCCCAACGCTTGCCTGTACGACAATTCTTCGTTTTCACTACAAAGTGATGCGAATAAAAACTTATGATTCGTGGTTTGTTGCAAGACCTGAACTTTAATTTTCACTTATTTCTACTATCAATGAAGTAGGTTTAGTATGTTTTATAAAAATAAAGTTCATCTATAATCAGATGTTCTGAAATGTTTGGAGCTTTTGACACTACTGATGTGGATCGTCTTAGATATTTCAAAACAACCTGTTGTTGTCCACTTCGGTTTTTATGAATTTAAATATGGTTCCATACGAGCACACTATTCCAAATTCCATGTTACTAGATTGACCTATACACCGTATACTGTACAAATAGGAAATAATAAAACAATCAAATTCTACGCCTGTGAAAGCACTATAGTCTCTTGGAGACTCTAAGAGTATATCCAACAAGAGATTGAGGACGGGCTTAACAATTATGATCAACTCTAGCTGAATCTGCGTATTTTTTCACGTACTCCTGGGTTACATCTCTCTCTCTCTCTCTCTCTCTCTCTCTCTCTCTCTCTCTCTCTCTCTCTCTCTCTCTCTCTCTCTCTCTCTCTCTCTCTCTCTCTCTCTCTTATCTCACCTATTGGGTCTCTCTTGGCTAAATCTTGTTCTTTTCCGATACTGAGACTATTAAATTATTCGATGGCTTCATCTCCTTTTCCATTCATAAGGCTATAATAGACCAAAACATTGTTTTGCCTACAACAGGAAAAAAGCAAAAAAAAAACATAGATCTAGAAGTATTGTTTATTCCAGACCGTTAGATCGTACAGATATTTTGTTTTTCTTTCACTATGCATTCTCATTCATGCAGAATGATGAAGCAATACCAACAGTAATAAATAAAAGTTTCTGTCAATAAAAGCAGCTTTTGTTTTTTCAGAGGAAATTGAACCTTTTGACGGAAGCCTTTCTAACAGTAAACAGCTGAGAAACTTCCCGTTCCGGATTAGCCTTTGAAGATAAGTAAAGCCTACTCTGACGCTTCTTACTGTAATCTCTCTCTACCCCTCTCTCTCTCTCTCTCTCTCTCTCTCTCTCTCTCTCTCTCTCTCTCTCTCTCTCTCTCTCTCTCTCTCTCTCTCTCTCTCTCTCTCTCTCTCTCTCTCTCTCTCTCTCTCTCTCTCTCTCTCCTTCTCTTAATATTTCGTACCTGAGAAACAGAACATTGTTCGGTAAAAGGGTAGTGGTTGAATCCATAAATAGTTATACTGAGTGAATAAACAGTAAGGTAAACTTCGGGAACTGATTTCAGGGGTAAAAATAAGAAAACCCCTCGTATAGATGGTACGTTTTTGAGTTACAACTAGCGAAATATGTTTGCTTCAAAAGCGAAATGTAATCTTATTGTAAATCTTGGGACGCGAAATAAATAAGAAAGAATTTACACATTTGTAAGTGTTATTTATTTTATCTGAAAATTGATTTTAAAAGTTCTAGAACTGTATAGGTAGTAATTTCTGAGTAATCCGGTATATAACACACAAAATTGGAGTTGAAAACATGCTTGTTAACGTTTCGGCGTTAACTTAGTTAAATGGTTAATAAACACTCAAAACATATATATTTTTAAACATGTAGAAATATTTATACTGAGTAAATTTATATAAATAAAGTCAATAGATAAATTGCAAGCTGTAAGTATTGATTATTTTTGTTTTAAACAATGCTAATGTGGAAGAACATGTCCAACGCCAGTTAATACTGTTCCTGATTTAAGTTTTAATTGCTTTTTAAAAACAGATGGACGTAAAGTTCTACATATATATTGTAATCCACAATTTTGAAAAAATAGTAAGGAAAATCTATTCCTAAATTTGTAATGAATTGATTTTCAGTATCCAGGTCACTATTATTTTTAAAGTTTCCTGCCTTTGTTTCCGTCGTGACCTCTTTTTTGTAATCGTTTAATGAGTTGGTAGCCAGAAGGTGTACACCAAAACGGACTTTTAGCGTGATATGTGTGTTTTATGAATAATTTTACTGTTTGACGACCTCGGTCGAGTAATTTAAATTATTAAATCTGTGTCTTAAGATGGGATAAAAGTCAGGATTACAAAAAAGGGGTCACTTGACGGAAACAAAGGTTAGAAACTTTATTCCAAATTTGTAATTTTCATAGGACATTAAATGTGCTATGACTTAACTATATATACTTTTGAAAATAACTTAAAACATAACCCTACTTTTTATTGATATTAATAATATTTTTGTTGTCTGTACTGTAAATACAAACAAGAAAGCATGTAAATGAAAGACACTCCATTTACACAATGCTTATTATCCTAGGACCACCTGAAGTGTCGTCGGTAAACAAAACAACAAATATTTGAACAAAACGATGAAAAATGAGATCGAAGAAAAAAAATGCTGAGAACTAGATTAACAGTTTTGTTCTCGAATCAAATTAAAACGATAAGAATATGCTTCTTTACAAAATCTTCTCACACAACGTTAAGTCATTGTCATTCATAATTTATTTTCATGTCACTACCTGTTAAAAAGAAAAAAAATCAGTGGCTCAACAACCCTGAGATCTTAGGCTTGCTAGACAGTTTTTCAGTCTGTTAATGTGTAGTAAGGACATCAAATTGTCATCAAGGTAGTTCTAGATTCGCAACCAGAGTCTGATACCATTTCTCCTCACTATTCTGGGTTTGTACCGTAATTACCTCATCTGTGAATGAATTCTGAACCTCTCAATCTGTGGGAACGCCAACCACATCTTTCGTCCCAAAGTCGAAAACAAAACTAGTTATATTAGGTAATTAGAACAGGTTAGGTGCCTTAATTATAGTTATGTGTTATTATTCTATATCATCACTATAATTATGTAATACATTTAAAGAAATTATTGGTAAAGGAAAATTCGACAGTAAAGGTTTCTAGGTTTGTTTTAGTAAGTTTAGTTTCCGAAGATTAGGTTGGGTTAGATTATGTTGCATTTCTTTATGTTGAGTTTCCAAGTTTCTAGCTCAAGCCATTTTAACACAATAAATTTATTTGAGAGTGGAGATTTGAAACACCCTATTATGGTTGACTAGAACATAGATGCATGACAGCTGATCGTAAGTTCTAATAATAGATATAACAACTTGCGTGTATAAACTGTGGTAATTATAATAGATAAGGTTAGGTTTCAATAAAAGTTGTTTAATTTCCTAAAGCTAAAAGATAAGTAAACACGCATACCTAATGAATTAAATGTAATACATTAGGCCATCTACTGGCCTTGTTGCCAGTTAAAATGTGATACTAAGTAGTTTTGATCTAGCGGGGAACGATTTTACAGATTAAATCGGTTCTAAGATATTCTATAAAGTTGTTCAAACAATTTGTTAGCAAATTAACATACAAGATGTGAAATAGTAACCTTGACCTCACTCAGTGTACGAAGTATAAGGTAAATTAGTTTCAAGATATAAAAGGGGGTTTCGATGTCCTTACGTCGTCTTTAATTGTCGTTTGTACATAAACACAACAGAGAAATGTAGATAATACTGTAATGACATCAAAAAGCCAGGAAGACCTTCAATCGTAATTGATGAAATCATAAGAACTGAAAGAAGCAATGATTCAAAATGTAGCTGAGATAAATGTCAACACGTTAAGAAATGCCGCCCATAGCATAGAGGTAAGACTACTGCTTCTCCAGGAAGAGAATGGCTGCCACTTATAACATCTGTCTTTACAACTCTAACGAGTAAGAATTTGGTTTAATTATAAGTTTTAAAAAGTAAATCTCGTTTAACACCCAGAGAATTTATGTACTTTATTTTGTTCTTTTGTCAATAAAAGTTTTAACTAACTCTTGAAAAACCCGGTATTTTTAGTTCAAGAATAATTGGCAAAAAGATTTTGAATGCAGTTATTTAACTTTATTTCATGTTATATTTGACGAGATTGTGAAAAGTGAAGCAGGTTTAACTCTTATTTAAATGTATAAATAAATTTCAAAATTACCTAAGACCTAAGTGGTCATGCATGATTATTAATTTTTTTTGTACAACTTTTTTGGACAACTGACATTATTCTTGACAAATAGTTTTTTTTTTTTTTTTTTTTTAGTGTTTATTGAGAATGGGTGTTTCAGAAAGTATGTTCAATGTTTAAAATCGTTTATTTTCTGACAACTGTAGTAATTAGGCCTATAATTTTGTACACGAATAGCTTTTTTCGAGTGTGAATGGGCTTATAAAAGTGTGTGCAATATTGTTGCGCAGTTTCTTTCTTTTCTTTTCAAAACCAGCTGATAAATATAAATAAATATAGTGCATTCAGACATACATTGAACTGAGTTACTTTTATTTAAGCTAAGGAGAGGTGAAAGGATTTTCTTTACAAGATTTGGAACGTAATCAACATATTTATGCCTAATGGACTACGGGAGAGGGTTTCACAAGTAAATGGCAAAGAAACTTTGTAAGAAAAACACTTCACAGACATTAATGTTCTACGTAAAGTTGTAATGGTTTCCTTGATGCCCTTGTATAGTGCTCAGGTCTTATATTGGTGGGAAAATTGTTTGCTTGAAAGTAAGCGTGCACTTCTTACCGTATGATTAAGACAATAAAAATCTAATTCTTGTTAATAACATAAATAACATTTTAATTTCAAAAATTGAAATAACTTTTGTAAATTTCTTTACAAACTGAATCTTTGGATACATATACTACACTTGTCTTTTCCTTTGTGAAATTATTTAAATTAAATAATTACGATTAAATAAAATATCAAGTTCACGATTGAGATAACGTTCTCTTATACAGAGTGTTTTTGGAGTACTTCAACAACCTTCAGAAGCGGATTCCTTGCATAAAAATAAATAAAAAAGTTTCTACAAACATGTGTCCGAAACTATTTCGTTTTAAGATAATCCGCCATTTTGTATTTTAACAAAAACAAACATAGTTTTTTAAATAGAAAAGATATTGAGTTGAGATTTGACATACACATTTTTTGTGTAATGTTTTGCATGTGTGGGAAAATAAAGCTGTGTCTGTGTTTTTTTCAAAATGGCGGCAGATTAAATATTTAATGTTATATTTATATATATCGACAAATTGTATTGAAAATTAACAGTTGTTGCAAACTTCAAAACGAGTTGAAGGTTTCCATAAAAGTACTTAAATAGCCCCATCTTACAACACAAGCAGATCGCCTAAATGTAATACTGTACTCAAAATTTGGTCTCTTGTAACTTGTAGGAAATGTTAAATTGTATTGGTAGATTGAGCCGTCTTATCCAAACCCTCGTACTTACAATAGGATAAATTTGTTTAAAACCATTATTACAGATTTTTTGAATTTCATAATAATGTATATAAGTTTCTTTTTATACGGTGGTTAGATGTTGGTTATATATTAAACAGATTGCACTCGCTTCGCTGGTGTCAAAGTCTCGGCCTTAAAGTGACTATAAATATGTAAAGTACATTCGTGTTGGAAACTCTAGTAACTTTACGAATATCACTTTGTCTTGAGAAGTGAGGTTTTGAAATTACATGTTTCACAATAACTTCGCTTTTTGTCATTGTAGGTGTAGTTATGCAGAATTTAAAGCTATGAATCTATATCTAATTTATCTTGTTAGAAAGGTGTGAATAATACACTAGATATAAAACTGTTTAAAATTACTACTATTTTGATGTTTACATTTCGATTTTTCTGTTTTTATATAAGATTGTATACGATCACACTATCAGTCCCTCTTTCCAAAATTCAAGTTTCTGTCTTCATTTTTGTAGCTAACGAACAAAGGACAACAACAATAAAAGCAACGATGAGAGATGGACGGTATGTCGAAAAGGACTTTTCGGTTTTACAGTTACATACTAAACTACACTATAGATTAAGCTTCTTGGTAGAAAATAATGACGGTTAAAAACGGTTTTTGTGAAAAACATCTTACTCAGCATCCAATATTTTATTGTCTGTAGTTTACGATTTAATTTCATTCATTACAAAGCAGAGGTTGATAAAGATTTTATTTTCCTTTAAAAAACGAAGGATTATATAATTGAAAAACGCCCAAAACATTACAGGACAATATATTAGCCGCCTTTCACATTTATGATGATGTATGAAGATGGAATGCTGTCAAACTGATGCCAAGCAAATTTAAGTTTATACACAACTCAATCCATGATCTGTTATTTCTAAAGAATTAAACAGAGATAACATAAACGAAAATTTTTAATGAAATTAAAAATTAAGTTATTACGTTGACAGGTTAATTTGTTTCAGGATTGATTGTCTGCAATGATGATAGCGATTATATCTTGAAATGTGTTCTCGGTGTAACAGAATTTTTGTTGCGGAAATAAAAGTGTTTCTTTTAACAGTAAAACGCTTTACTATTCTCGTTACAATTTAAAAACTTAATGCTCGCTTCGCATCTGATATGCTGACTTGATACTGGATCCTCTCACAATGACCTATGTTTAGCCGCTTTATTTTCTGCAACAATTTGCGTCAAAGCTTTCATTTATAATAATAAGGTACTGATTACCGAAACCTTATTTTAAATCACACAATTTAAAAACTGAAAGCGGTATTATTAAATAGTTTAGTTCTTGAATTTTTTTTTAAATTTGATAAATACTAAACAGAGAATTGTAAAATGTTGGCCGTTCGATTTTACTTTCTTGTATAAAGTAAAACAGAAAAGTTGTAACTGGTTAAAACGTTGATGTAGGATTTTTTTTTTGTGTGGTTACATTTGTTTCTAAATCTCCAGATTCCCAAAAGAGTGTTTTTTTTAATGATATATCTTTCTGAAATCCGTGCAGTGATTTAATCAAATTTATTATGTGAATACATTTTGAACACATTTCGGAACTTTTTTTCTTTCGTAACTCAAAATTTTGAGTTAGCTTTGTGACGTTTTAGAGTCATGGTAACTAGAATTGGTCGTCTTCGGTTGCGTGTAACAAAGGTTTTTAAGTAGGAATCATCTTGCTGTGCACCTGTGTTGAACATCGCAACGTGTAGGGTTGGTTTTACAGCAAAACAGTACACAAAAGAGTGCAGGTACAAACTCGTATCGATTCTCCTCAATTTATTTAGTTATATATATACATACATATATATATATTTAAATGTATGAGTTACAAATTGGCCAACTGTTTAAGACCACCCGTTTAAGTTAGTATGCAGTTACTTTTATAATTAAATCGTTACTCCTCCAAATTAAGTTATTTATAATTAACTCATTAAAAGCTGGTTTCGTGTTTTGTCTGATGAGGATAAGTGATTTACAACATCTTAAGCGAAGGGGCAACCTTGTTTTTATCCAATATGGCTAACGAAGGTTATCTAACTCTATTCCGCTATTAAATTAATTAATTTGTCCCCCATGAAACCCTAACGTGATGAAGCTTCCAAATGAAAAATAAAACAAAATTACGATTTTATTAAATCAATATTTTGATCATATTTTGTTCTAAATATTCACATAAAACGTATTTATTACAAAAATCTGTGTAAGAAATGTAACGTAAAAAATATTATGGTTCAAGAATAATATGATCATTTAATGCTGGTAAAAAAGCTCGATTTTGATCTAAAATTATTTGTGTCGATGTTGCGTTCATGGCACAATCCAAGCATATTTGTTCAAAGACAACGTCAATGGTTTATTTTCATTTTTTTATTGACAACTATTGGTTTGATGTTTTCGGTAAATAATGTTATTGGAAAAATTTTGATTTGTTTTAGTGAGTTTGGAAGTTTTATTTCATTCCCCTATAGTTGCACTTTTTGTTGCTTTCGATTTGTTTGTATTTGTTACATTGTTTGATCTACAAATAAGAAAATGTACTAAATTAAAAAACTAAACAATTCCCGTCTTACCACGATTATAAAGGTTGTTGAGTAATATTTTCTTTAATACATATATAAAGCTTTTTTACTTCCCTCTAAAATTGAAGGTAAATATATTTGAACATCGTCTAATGTATTAAAGGACAATATATTAGCCGCATTTCACATTATGATGATGTATGAAGATGGAATGCTGTCAGACTGATGAGCAAATTTACTTTTTACACATCTCAATCTTGTAGTGTTCTTTCTAATTATTTCTGAAGAATTAAACATAACCAGAGCGATAACATAAACGAAATATTTTTAATTAAATTAATAGTGATTGACAGGTTAATTGCTTTAGAGGATTTATTATGTTTGCAATAGGTCTTGAAATGTCTCGTAGATGCGGAAATAAAAGTGTTTATTTTATTTATTAGCTGTAAAACGTTTTGGTATTTGAACTCTATACAACTTGAAAACTTGATGCTCGCATCTGATAACTTGGTACTTGGTGATTTTACATTTTAATAATTTTGGATCATGTAATTTGTTGTCGAAATCTTACTTTTGCTGTGTTTTACAGTTCCAAATAAAATTAACATCTATTAAAACGTACAATGTTTGTTTGATGATGCCGCTAAAGAGGTGAGATGTGCTTTTTTAGGACTGGACAGTAGTTTGATAACTTGATCTGGAGTTGTTCACAGTCGACTCTAAAATAAAGGATGGTGTAGCGCCAGGAATACGAGGAAGTAGACTTGAGAAGTTATATTTTTTGTAGATCGGAATATGGCAGACGGTGTTTTAGGCATACATTTCATCCTTAACAGAATATATCAGAGAAAACGTGTTTTGAATACAAGGTGAAGGATATATTTCTCTACAGAAAACCAGGCTACTTTGAAAGTGCTGGATATTGACGAATTCAGGTCAGAATTATTATGATGATGTTTTAACATTAGCCTACATTACTTCCTGGTGAGTGTTGCGCTCGGATGAATTTTTGAACATTTTAGCGCAAATGAATGAGGAAATTACAAAGTCTCAAGAGAGAAACTATAGGACATTCGTCATTCTGTGGAATATCCAACAGGTTGGAGGATACGAAATTTCTATTACCATAGATTTCTGGTCCTTCAAACTAATGGGCACAATTCTACTATAATCCTTTGTTCGATTCTTTTGAATTTACAATATTTAATAGTAAATTAAAGAGCTAATAAACCATATTTTGATATTTGTCGTAAAAATATATCATTTTAGAGTTATTCCTATTTTGAAACGGGTTATTAAAAAAAATAAATAAATACTTCTTTGCCTTATTAAGTTACCATGCCAAGTTTTAATCTAATCTGTCGATCAGTTCTGAAGATAAAAAATATTTTTTAAAAAATATATATATTTAAAAAATGGCGTATATTTGGGAAACTAGGCAAGTCAGAATATATGTAACTTTTACTTAGTTTTGATGTGAGAAATCAACTCCTAAAGTTTGAAAACACAATTTCGTAACACTCTGTATATGCAGTTGATTAAAATCCCGTTTGTTAATTTTTAGAACATCCTGTATATCGTACTAAACTTTATTCACCACACTGTAGATAGCTCAGATTAGGAGCTTTAAAATAAGAAGTCGAAATATTTTCCATCTGAAGCAGTTCTTGAAATATTAAGCAGTTTCTATACTTTTTACACACACTGTATATCCCGGTAACGCTTTTTATATTCTCCTAAATTTTTAAGAGAGTTGGAAAACATTTGATAATTCTGATAAAACTGTGAAGTAACTGTCCCTTATGGCAATAAACCCCATTTTTGTTATTTGATCTGTGTTCAATTTGGTTTGTTATTTATTGTTTAGGTATGCAGCTCTGTTGACTTGTGGTTTTTCCTGATCACGTTACTATCTTAGTTATTTTAAATACTTAAACCTAGTTTTAGTCCTGAGTTCTTTATTTAGGTTATATAGTTTTAGTGTTACTTTCCAACATAGTTCTAAGTTATATATAGTCAATAATATGAACTATCAAACAAATTTAAGACCAGACTAACAACAATAAAATTGTGTTAGAACTTGTACTAGATTTTTTAATATAATCTGGTCATAGGAATATTTTTGTTTTTGAAAATGAAATAGTAGTTTAAAAAAATTCAGATATTTATTTAACTGAAATAAACTAAAAACATTTTGCAGTACTTAATACAACACAACTCTTGTTGTATTTATACTAAAAAGAATATGTAAACACAGTCTGTACTTGGTGAAATTCAATATTACCTTAAATAATAACTCACTTGTGAAATTTCACAAATCAACAAATATTGTTGTCTGAAGATCCTTATTGCGAAACAGCTGTCACAATATTATATGTTGATTTGTGAAATTTTACATGTGAGAGTTACTATTTACCTAAAGAGAAGATGTAGAGTTTTTGAAAATTGAGAACGTAATCAAAATAATTAGATCTAATAGACTACAGGAGATGGTTACACTTAGAAATGGTAAACAGCCTTTGTAAGAAAAACACTTCCAAGACATTAACGTTCTGCGTAATGATATAATGGCCTCCTTGTTACCGTAGTAGAGTGGTCGTTTTGGACTTATATTGGTTGGAAAATCGTTTTCTCCCAAGTAAATGTGCACTTCTAAACGAACATGCATTACGAAATTGATAATTTAAGTCTTGTTTATTACACACTAAGAGTCTTAATTTTTAATCAATTTCTTTGAAATAAATATTCAGCTCGAATTGTGAAATGGTATACTTGACATAATAAATACGTTTATTTATTCAAACGGGTTTCAACGACAAGGTCGCCATCTTTAAGTCGATCTACAATAACCAAACTATAACTGAAGTTGGTAATTTTCTCGATGAAACGCTCTTCAATAAATAAACATACTATTGTAAGAATCTATGTTCAAGTTTTATTCTGTCAAACAAATTTCTTTGTTAATTAAAAATCTGGATGAATTTTACTTTGTACAAACTACTTTTCCTTTGAAAAATTATTTCTATGAAAACTTTTGATACCAAAATTACTGTTGATTTTTTGAACTCTTAACGTACATTCAAACTATTTTAGAAATGAAGGTGGCAATATTAACAAAGACCGGTGGAATTAATTGAACATTTTTAATACTTGCTGCGGCTTGGTTTTCTAATTTATTTTTAAAACTAAATCGTATTGAGGATGACTTAATTATAAGAAAGACGGTGAAACGTTATTGTAAAAAAAGATTGATTAGATAAATCGTTAGCTAATTTCAAAAAGTTTCGGGATTTACATAATTAGTAAAAGTCTTTTCACCTGCGGGACTTACATTTTCAAAAAATAGTGAACCGATTCTAATCTAATTTCGTATGAGCCCATTTCTTGGGAATCTAAAATAAAAATCAATAGTTTAAAATTTGAGGTTAGCAGCGAAAACAACAATAAATTTACGATTTTCTTAAATCGATTTTGCTCAGAATTTTGCGATTTTTCACATGGGTTTGGATTGTTAATAAACCCATGTGAAAAATCGTAAAATTCTTTCATAGAAACGTTTTTCCCGTCTTTGTACTATATCTTATTTTGTTTTACTTTGCAATTTGTTTCCATTGATTTTAATGCCGAGATCTACAAAGGGGATAATCTACTAACAACGCTTACAAAGTCCTCTTACAACGCTTATAAAGGATGACGAATAATATTGTCCTTATTACGGAAACAAAAAAAAATTAATTAATTTTCTCTAAAATTGGAGTACAATATATTTGAAAAACGCCCAAAGCATTACAGGACAATATATTGGCCGCCTTTCATATTTATGATGATATATGAAGATGGAATGCTGTCAAACTGATGGAAAACAAATTTACTTTTTACAAAACTTAACCTGAAGTGTTTGGACTAATTATTTCTGAAGAATTATATAAAGTAGAGAGATAACATAAAGGAAAATTTTTAAATGTAATTACAAATTAAATTAGTAAGTGATTACGTGTTGATAGAATATTTAGGTGAGATGATTTATTATATTTTCATTTTAGATAACGACTTTTGTATTCTACAGTACGTTAAGAAATGTTATTTTTTTATGTGAAAATATTTTTTACTCCAACTTCAATTTATTAAGTTATTTAACAAAATATTCAGATATCATCCAACTTTCAAGAATTTTTTTTTCTGAAAACACCAGTATTACAGCCTTTTTTTGAAACACAAATTATTTATTTTAATCTGGTAAAGCTTAGACCTTTTATTTTTCAAAGTCTGATTATCACTACTTTTTTTTAATATCTTGGAAACATAATATCAGATTATTTCCCATTTCTTAGTGTAAATAAAACAAAAATAATAATATAGGCTTCAATTTTTAAAACTCAAAAACAGATGAAACAACGAATTGATGACGTTTCATTTTTCACTTGATACCAAATAACGCTTTACTGTAACATATTGTTTCCAAACTTGCCGTTTTTTAGATATTCAATTCTCAACTTTAATATTAAACATTATATATATATATATATATATATATATATATATATATATATATAAGTAAATTCCATCAGTAAACTAACACTGTAAAATAATAATAGAATATATGATTGGGCTACTAAAAATCTTTCGGTGCGCTTGCCCTCTGTACTGATACTAACAATTTAATTGAAATTGGAGGCCTTAGAGCTGCCACCCTAAACATCTAGTAACCTCAAGCACTGCTGCCGTAATATCTCCTCCTCCTACACTAGCGCATTCTGAACTAAACCCACGAAACTACAACTGTTTGACTTACATATTGAAGCCTCACAATTTAGCATTCTATGGTACTCCATCTCTTAGGTATTATAGAGACAAATTTCCCTCTGTTTTTTCGCCTTTAAATATAACAATAAAATCCATTAGTTATAGGCTGATAAAACTGTATGCTATCCTATTCCGAAATGAACCTTTTTTATAGGAAATGGGATTTGTTACTTTTTTCTTTTTTGCAAATTATTATTTTTTAACTACTCAGTACACAAACTATAGGGTATGTTTGGAAACAGCCAAAAATATCGACCTCTGTTTTTTTGCTGATTTTCACGTTTCGTAGCCTCAAGATACGAGCGAAGCAACCTTTGGTCTTCCAATGCAATTCAACGTGTCCTGCAAGACTCAAGAAACCAATTTTTGATATTACATTTAGAGCATCTGCTGAGTATGATGGGGCTGGGTAAGTACCATGATGGGCCACATATATTTTCTATATTATCTAATTAATAAAACCAATAAGCTATCAATGTCTTATCGTTATCTGAAATCGTAGCTCTACTTATCTGTAATTATACTTATACAAAAATAAACATTTTTTTTATCTCAAATTATTAAGGAAATCGTTAATTTACTGAACAACGGAGCTGTGTTCGAATTTACAATTCTAAGGGTTGTGAGAGGGAGGTATATAATCACAACAACCCACTACATTGGTTGTGGGTATGATCATGGTACCCTCTCAGGATAAGATAACACATTAGATGAGTCCCTCAAGGGTCGTTACATTACCCACAACACTAGAGTTCAATGTTTTCCTATTTTTGATTTTATATCTCTTCTTTCCTTTTGTTGTATGGTTATGTTTTTAAAGTTGAGTAGATTTCATAATATCAAGATTACATCTTCTATCTAATACAGAACAATTTTATGAAACCTTCACGCCAATTTTAACTAAAATTATTAGTGTGGAGGTTGTAACTGAAATCAATTAACAAACAATTTGTGGGTTCCTTAGATTAAACTAAAGAAACTGAATCCAATACACTTTGCACACATTTTTTCACTCACTAATCCACAAAACCAAATAAAAACCAATCACAACTTACTACACAAAAATATCAATTCGGTAGTGGTAATCAGAAAATGAAAATGATACATGCACACAGTTCTTGCAAACAAAATTAATAAAAACCTAATTATTGTACTTCGCATGAGCAATAAACAAGTCCTCACCCTAAATTGTATTTTATTAATTTCGATTTTTTAATGACGGAGTCAACAATTATTTTTATTTATTTTTTAATATTTCTTTTTTGTCATTTAATCATGAATCATAATATTTTTATTTGGAGTTGGATCATTATTTGAACTGAAGTGTAAAATTTGAAAAATTACGTTTATTTTAACACCTTAATGTTCGTTTATTTGGTTTTTCACCGAAAACTAATAAAATTAACGTTTTTAGAGAGATTCTTAGAAGCTACTTCTTTGATATAATTTAACAGAGCGTGTTTTGAGGTGTTTCTTCTTGTGGCAGGTTCCCACATATTTGAATTGTCAACGAAATAATAATTGTCAAAATATGGCCACTTAATTCATTAAATAGGTCCTTGTGATTGGGCTGTAGACCACAACAAATTCCAGAGCGACGGACAGACATTTCCCCCAAAACTACGTTTTTTTGACTCGGACATCTTAAAACATTTATATCCTTATATAACTGTATATCTGTTTGTATCTTTCATAAAAACATTACTAACTTAATGTTATGTGGATGACATATTGACCAGATTTGATATCCTGAATTTTTATGTCATCCTTTATCTGAATATGAACGATATTTTCCGGGTGACTCTCAAGTGAGTTTTTTTTTCCAATTTCTCAAAAAGCTACCTTTTATGCAACTCAGTTATCAAGAAGTAAGAAATACCACCTGTCAAAGAAAAGCTTTTATCACCAGATGAGTCACAAAACTTGAACGAATTTCCCAAAGGAAATGACGAATAGGGGACTCTAGAGAAAGAGGTAGCGAAATATTTACGTTGAACAGTATACAAAAATCGTTCAAAAATATCAGGAGCTTATTCCTCACATAAAAAAATATAGAAATTTTGTGTAAATATATTTTATAAAATCCTTAGTTATATAGTCTCATTTTAGTTTTTTAACAAAAATAATTCATATCTTTTTTAATGTAAATTATATGGAGTAAAAATTTTCTATATTACTTAGTGTTAGAAAGACCCATTTTGAAAAAAACAATCAACCAATTTACTTTACTCAATTCAAAATGGCAGCTATTTAAAGTTTTTAACTTCAAAAATATCTGAAAAACAGTTAATTTTATTAAATATTTACAAGCTTCAATAGATACGAGTATTAGTTGTTATATTAATATAGGCTGTGTCTATAACTCATTTCTCCTTTAATCTAAAGAAAGATAGATACAAATTTTATGAATTTAAATATTCATTTTGGTTTTAGGCTAATCTTGGGTGTTTAGACAATTGAAAATAATTAATGTTTTTAGTTTTTGTCAATAACTCAGTGTCTCTATAATCTATAGAAAAAAATGCAAACATATTTAATTTTTAGTTAAGGAAAAATGTTTTGGTCCCTAATAAAAATATTTTCTAAAATTAATGGTTTTTATGACATTCAACGTTAAAAGTTATATAGCCGCCATGTTGAAATGAGTGAAGAAAATCCGTCGATGGTTTTTATTAAATTGGGTCTTTATGACATTAAAAACATATGATTTTGGTTTTTGTTAAAAACACAAAATGGCGGCTACATAAAAAACGAAGCTTTTAAAGAAATTTGTTCATATAAATTTTTTCATGTGATGAATAACCTCCTGAATTTTGAAACGATTTTTGGAAGCATTCTGTAATTTCTTAAAACCTGTTTTGCCCCTACTCTATACAAAGGGTTGAAAAGAGCTTTTATTTTATGAATTAACTACAAAACAGAAGTGTACAACTGTATCGTTTCTATATTTCTCACACAACCAAAGATTCCTGAATTATTCTCGCTAAATCTGGCAGTATTTCAAGGTAGGTCGATGAATATGCAACATCCTCCTAAAACCACATTATATGGTTATTTCATGGAAATGTTCTCCTCTGAGGTTAGCAGTATAATGTATAGCGTTACGTTGCTTTAAGGGTCGGTTGGGGTGAATCGAAATTTCATAGATGACCCCAGTGTTCCCGACTAACTACATGCAAATTCTGCACGAACACACTTATAATGCAAAGCAGAGTTTCGCTATAGTTTATTACAAATTTGAAACTAATTTTTAAGGAATATTATGTGATTCTCTTATACAGGATGTTAGAAAAGTAAAGAAACCCTTTCATATTTCAAGGACCGCTTTAAATAGAAAGATGTTCGACCTCCCATGTTAAAGCTCTTAAACAGACTTATCTACAGGGCGGTTCAAAAGTTTATTAAGATATACAGAGTGTTCCAAAAATTAACAAAACCTGATTTTTCGGTACTATTTTTTACCTAACGCTATTATTGTTTTTACACATTCTAATAGGTACTTTGTACCTATCATATGAGTTTTCTATACAACGTACCTGAAGTTTCGAAAGTATGCATCAACTTCCCTTATCAAGTGATAAAACTAGAAGGTGAGAATTGTGAAAAAAGAACAAAAAAGGCTGATTTATCTTTTGGTTTAGTTTCCAACATTGTCATAGACTATATTATGTATTAGCTATTTAATAGCTTTATAATATATTCATATTTTTGCTGTTTTCACATTTATAATAAATTTGTTTATCACTTGTTAACGTTTAGTTGATTCATCATCTCGAAACGTTGTATGATAGTTTATATATAAACATATAATGGGAAATGTTTGAATAAAATATATCAATAACATAATAATAGATCAATAATAATATTAATAAATCTCCAATAATACTTGGTCGCAGATTTGAAACCTCAGATATAGATAAAATCTATTTACAGCTCCAATGTTTACGACAAACACCTGATGTATTACTTTTATATACATCTCCAGATTCCATTCCGTCTAATGGGCGAGACAAAAATTCTTCAAGTGGGTGAAATTGCAACTCTTTATGACTGTTGAAGTGTTATTACTCGCGGCCAATATGCGGTAGTTTCTGTGTAGGAAGTCTGTAGTGTAAAATTATTCCATTTCTGATTCATAATAACATAAATAGAGCTTTCACTGGTCAGAATTGTTTATTAATGTGTGATAAAAACATTACGATACGATTAATGACGTTTAGTAATCATTATAAAACAAATTAATCATTCGATATATTACGTACAAAACAGGTTTTTTGGTGTCATCATGGTACATCACAAAAATATCCTCTAAATGTAATCTCAAAAAATAGTTTCTTGGGCTTTGTAGGAACTGTTAAATTGTTTCGGTAGATTCAGTTGTCTTAGTCAGCGAGTTAAGTTTGTAACAGTTGTTACGCAGCTTTCCTGAATCTTATTACTACGAGCCTTGAAGCTGTACAAGGGCCTTCCGTTCGCTACTCCTGCGTCGCCGAATCTCGTAATTATACAAATATCACATCTTCTTGGGAAGTTAGAGTTAGAAATTACCTTTTAGACAATAATTTTACTGTTTTTTTATCGTATATAGGTGGACCATTACATGCAGAATTGAAATGTAAAATTTGTATCTAATTTAGTAAGTGTGATATATGTTGAACAACGCACATGAAATTAACAAAAAACCAATTAAAATGGCCGTAATTTGGACCTTTACAATTAGGTTTTTCTATTTTTCAATAGGTTTCTATATTAAAGGATTATATAAAGGAATAAAGTTAAAGTTTAAATTTTTTTAAATAATATAATTGAACTACAATTGTTTCGCCTTGCGGCATCATCTGGAAACTTTATGGGAATTTTGAAACTTTAACTTTATTGGTTTATTATAATTCTTTAATATAGAGTTTCAACAAGACATACTGCTGTTGGATTAAATAGGTTTCTATATGACCATACCATAGTCCCCTCCTACCGGTCTTTAAGTACAGACGTCACCGCTAACAACGTCTGACAAACGGACGCCATGTTGAAAATCACTTTTTCGTTTTCCTGAGTTTAATCATTAAAATTGTTCTAATATCCACAATCAGGGGGGCACTATACATTGTAGCAAACCTGAGGGATCAAAGCTGGATTGATACTTGTTCCATATTGTTTTGGGTTTAATTTATCTCTTTCGTCTTTCGTATCAAGGTCTCTCTTGACCAACTATTGTTCTCTTCCGACTCTGAAGTATTCGAGGGTTGGGGCCTTTATGTTATGTTCTTTTCGTTTTAAGGCGATCATGACGGAGAGATTATCATATTTTTTAGACTCTTCAAACACTTACAACTATATGTTGTAGAGTATAGTTGTGAATATAAATCTGTATCGACGAAACATAATAAATAAGCCACTATATATTTCAAATATAACAAACTCACAAAACATAAGTTGAAATGTAATTAAGGTGGACTCAGCACCAACATTCCTAGCGTACAAAATGGGTATCTCGGACAAAACAAACATGATTCTGTCTGGGAAGCCCGATTTTGAAGGTACAGCATCTTTACACTAGAGAGATGTACAATATACCAAACGACAGTTCCAAAATATCGACTTTCCAACGGTATGTAAATATTACTAATCGATTGCGATTGTCGTAAAAGACACTGGCGCGGTGAATTTTGTTATGATATATTAAAATGTCTTTATATCACGAACTACCAGAGCGACGATAATTTGAAAGGCACCATTATAAAGAAACGGAAAAATACTATAACACAGTGTAGATGTGGAGTAGTTTGACAAAAAAGTGGACTTGCGACAAATATGACGTAATTTTGCCTTCTGCTTCGAGAACCGCTATCGCGTTTATCGATAGTGACGAAATAAAATAATTTAGAGATTTAATTACTTATGTTGTTACAATTTATGAACTTTGAATGAAATGAACTTGTAAGTACAGATCATTAGCTTTACAGTGGTACTTAGATTATTATAATGAAACAATGTTTATTGGGTTAAAATGTTAAATTGTAAGAAAGTGATATTTGTCGATTTTGTCGATAGCTGGTTCCAGGGCAAAAACAAGGAGAAAATGGAGTTTACAGTTTCTCAATACATTTCACTTCTTTTACTTCTGTCACCGAGGTTTGTTTATTACAATCCGGTAGTAATCTGGATTCAGCTCTTTTTATTAACTTGATGTCGTAAAAGGGAAAGAATTATACGCAACTGTTTATAAAATGTTTTGTACATTTTACGACTGTATTTTATCATCTTGTTTGATATTTTATGAAGAATTAAACGTTTAATTTGTTTAATATTACAACTGGTAGACAGTTTTAGATTTAAATGTTTACAGATATTTTATTTTATAGCCAGACTGACAGAAAATAAAATGTTAATTTAAATACGTTTAGAGGTAGTCCACACTTTACTTTTCAGACATAGAAAGGTATGTGAAGGGTTTGTTTCAGATACATCCGTTTTGAACCACCCTGAGACCAAAATGTAGTTTTTTGACTGTCTGTATAATATTTATCGTTTTTGAAGTGATCTACAACACAAATAGTTAGGCGGATTTTAATGTGTGCATATTTTGGCAATACCTCAAGTTCTTATTTTTAATTTTTTCCATAACTCAAAATTTGGGTTTAGTGCCATAAAAAAACGACAAAATTAGGTTTTTCTCAAAATCGGTTCCAACGATTTTAACAATTTAAAATATAGCCACTAAGTACCTAAATAAAAAATATTGGTTGCCACCTCTACAAAAATTCCGATTCGTGAATTATCGATATATGAGATGTAATTTCTCAAAATCCACTTGTCCGATTTCGTTTAAATTTTAGTAAAGTGTGTAATTAATAATCCAAAATTGTAAATAAAAAACATCACGACTCAGGATGATTAATTTTGATTGGATGAAGTGAGATATTTAGAACAGCGTTTTTGCATTTTATATTTTGTTAACTGCAATATATGTATGCAAAAACAAAAGAATACAATTCTGAAGCAAATATGATTCGAGTAGTTGTAGTTTTTGAGCTCAATTGTGAATGTAAACTTAACTTAACCATAAGTAAAATTAGGTAATCTCTCTTTTGAAGCGTAAGTTTATTGTTAGATATTTCTGAGGGGGGATAAAGTAAGTTGAGATTGTACTCATGTGTGTTCGAGACCTTCGCAGATGACGCTGGAATATTAGCAGTAGGAAGAAGCTAAGCAGCAAACACACTGCAGGACAACAGATGCTGGACCAATAAGTGGAAGATAAAACTTAACCAAAACTAAACTTCAGCAATAAGAAAATAGAACAACACACTTCTATAATTATATACATATCAATTCTCCTGTATCAAAATACAGACAAATACTTTGGCTAGACCTTTGGCGCTAAACCCCAGTGGAAGGATCAGGTTAACCTATACTTTACTGAAGGGTTAGGAGTTTTTATAGTAAGTTCTTTATTTTTTAATTAGGATCCGTAGGGATATAGAGACAGGTTCTGACAGACAGACACAAGTGCGTGAAATTATAAGATCCCGTATGTAAAACCTAATAAAGACAAATTACCGAAAATGCAATCCATCTTTTAATAGCGATTGAATTGTTTGTCTCATATCTCTCAAAAAATGCTATAAAAAGTTAATTCTTATTGAGTGATTAAATTAAGTTATATTCGTCGTACAGAAAATTAAAATATATCATTTAGCACTGGAGTTATTTTCAAATGAAACTCATTTTTACTTCAAATTTGTAGATCACGCCGTTTCAAGTTAGAAAGCGGACATGATATCGAACACATTAAATTTGGCCTAGCGCCAGCATGTTAAGTTTTCACCAAATAAACATACACTAGATAATAAAGCTTCCTCATGTCGGCTATTCGGAAGCGTTAGGAACAAATTATCCTATGGCAAAGGTCGTGCCTCAATTTTTTTTTCATATTTAAAAAAAAATTTTTTTTTAAATATAATGATGGCGCTAAAAACCTATTAAAAAATCCCGCAAAATTGCCCTTGTAACTGTGGGTTAGGTCTCACAGTTTGTTATATATATAATATTGTTGCTCAGACCCTAAGCTTTCCAATAAGAACTCCATTTTTGTAAATTCAGTGGTTGTGGAGAAGCTCTTTAACACACAAAAATAAGTTATGCTTACCATTGACCAATGTAAAACCATTAGGAAATTGTTTTAAACCTGATTTTGTGATTTTAGATACAAATTAAGTTACCATAGCAACCAATACAACAATTCATAATTAAAACAGCTGATTATGCCCAATACATCAAATGAATCTGATTTCTAACTTCTTTTAAAAATGAAGTAAAATTGACGTTTCTTAATGTTTGGCAAGTAATGGCGAAATGTTCTTTCATTTAAAACAAAGCGGTTGAAAATCGGGAACTGCAGAAGTAAGCATTAGTGTGGTTGTAAGTGTATCATGACCCTTAGGTCACATGATCACGTTCTATGTACTACCCTAATCTGTCCAATGAGACTCTCCCCATCTCTTTAGTTTGATTGGGCGTAGAAGAGTTCTTTAGGGAACATATTTAGGCTTTCCTAAATTATATATAAGCTATTCCTAATAAGAATAACTTTTAGTTTTATTTAATAACCACACATAATATTTCCAAAAAAATCAACTCTATAGTTTTTACACTCCAAGGTTATTTTTTTACCGCTATATTTCTCATATATGTGGAACAATACAAAGAATATCGTCTTGTCTGGTTGCAACTTATAGACAGACAGACAGTTAGACTGGCGAGTGAATTGTTAAGGATCCTTGGTTATACCTACGGTTTCTAAAAATATGCTGATTGTTAGTATATAAATCCAAGATTACAGTATATTATAAATTGTTTTTGTATATGTAGGTCTTAAAACTCATATATACATAGGAAATGCAACCCTTGGGTGGTATCATACCATCGAATATTATCTACTAAAAAATGTCGATAAAGTATTGAGTGGTATAGTCGTTGCTTCTTGATATGATATAAACAAAAACATTTAAAGAGATACAAGACAGAAATCAATCCCTTTACATTCATCATTATACTGTCATTAGTTTACAATTAATAATCAATACTTTTTTAGTCTGGTTGTAAACCACCACAATAATAATCGATGTTGAGATATACGATATTTTTATTCATGAGAGAACTTGAGACATTTTGAACTTTTTACTGCATAACTTGAATATTCTGATGGGTATGGAAAAGAGATGGAAATAGCTTACAGAGGCTTCATCGAAAATCACTTAGTTGTTCAGAAGTGTTAATATTGCTGTGAAATTGTAACGCCTCAATATGTATAACGAAATAAAGTACATTACGCAGAGAACATATTAACAAATCAATTTTTAGGTTTGAATTTAAGGTGAAATTAACAATTTAGTAATTGTATTTAACTAATAAAATATAGATTTAAAAGAACGTGACGATATTAACTAGTGAATTCCTTAATTGTAACCGTTCTGTAGCATTTATTACTTCTTATCTGGTTTTTAGATGCTGGATAACAGGGTCAGAAATTACAAGATGAGCAATCAGTTTTTCCGTAGAACAATTTTAGGGTAGGTAGCAATAAAAATGTACATATTATGAACGAATTTAATGTTTTGAAAAATTTAATTTTATTACAAAAGATTATTTAAAAATGCTGCTGTGTTAAATTTGTTTAAACTGTCTTGTAGAATATTTTTCATAATTCAAGTTTCATGTGAAATCTTTTTATACAGAATTTGTTTTTTAAAGATTTATAAAACCAAGGACTCTTAAGTAACAACCCGTCTACAGAAGACGATAAATTCTATATATTTCAAACTTTGCATTTATACTCATTATTTGTACACATGTGTAGGAAAAATGCACCAGTCAAAAAATGACCTTGGTATAGTTAAAGGACAATAAGTATCGAATTGACAAATATTTTGGAACTATTATTTGTGAATTATCAAAACAAGGTCTTTTGATCTCGAATATCTATGTTTACATGGCAAAACAATTAATCCTGCCTCACTCCTCTGTAACATGAAAACGGCATGACCTAACAATCTGAATAAAACTTATTAGGATTTGAAATTAAAATGCAGTGCGAAATCATATTCTATAGTATTTTGTATGACGACTACAACGTACGTAATTTGACCACAAAATGAGAAACGTATAGCCTATAAGTTTCAAAATCAGTATTTGTAGGATGTGATATAAAGCCATGAAGTGAAACAAAGGACCCGAGCGTATTCTTCTGTCTATCTAAATTTAAACTACCTCTTAAAAGACTTCGCCTTTATAAAAATAACTGTCACTATATATCTACGGAACCATAGTTGTTTGTTTTTAGCACACACTTGACTTTTATTTTTCACAAATGCTTTTTTATTCACTTGAACTCTATGCAGGGAGATTCAAAAGTATATCTTAATTTGGGAAGTGATTCATTGTATCAAAATAAAGAAGTAAGTTTCTATAAACATATGTCCAAAAACGCTTAGTTATCCGTCTGTTTACCATTTTATGTTTTTTTCTCAAAATAATGATAACTTTAGAATTTATTGATATTTGAAGTCGAAATTTGATATACACATAATTTGTGCTAAGTTTTACCCTCTTTATATCCTATAAAGTGTCAACTATCTAAACATTTAAACGGGCGCCATTTTGAAAATATACGCGCCCTGAGATATGTAAGCCGTTCTCGAGATATGAAATATTTAGTAAAAAAAAAAACAAACTACTTCATAAGACTCTTTGATCTACAATAATATATAACGATTCTTACAAGACCCACAAAACCAACTTTTGGACGTTGTATTTAGAAGATTATATTGCTTGTATTACATTTTATGGTGGGACTGAGTAAGTACCATAATGTTGCCGATTAACTTCTTTTTGAACATGTGACTGTGCATCGTCGGTCATTGCCTCAAATACTTTTTCAGGTTTTTAACACTAATAGTGATATTTGGTATTTCGCTAATATGTGATTCTTGCACAGCGATCGCAAGTAAAATCGCTAGTAAGTGTTAATTTTTGATTAATAGCATTAAATAAGTTCAGTGATTTTATCGAGGGCTCACTTGGGCTGAGCCGTTACTAGATATTGAATAGTTTCAGTTCTTTTCATTACGACAGTTCACACTCTAATAATCATTTTGGAGTTCACTCTACTTGCTCAAAGCTGTGATTTTACTAATCGTATAAAATTAGTTATTCAATCACTAAACATCAATAATTATAGCTAAAGTTCGAAAATAATTATCATTACGACGCTTAGAAGTGCACTGTTTTCCTAGCGGTACCTAAACGTTAGGGGCTGTTAGTGAAACCACGGCGTAGGTTAGGCAATCTGACTACATCACTCAAGGAATTTTCAATTTATTGTCCTTGGTGGTTAAGAGGAAAATACCTTAATCAAGGATTGGAGCCAAACATTGTTTATTATTGAAAAGCATACGATTTTACTAAAAAATTGATACAAACATTGTTCAAATAAATTAAAATATATTAATAAATAAGGAATTTAAGATTATTTTTGTAATACCCAATAGTCAAATTAACGATTCTAAAATGTTGTAACGTGACATGTAACGAGACAGGATTCCACAAGGGAGGATCTCAGGAGTTAGAACAATCAGTCCTGCGGAAACCTTTCGCAGGGAATAATTAAATCCCTACTAAGTCTTACTTAGCATTTTCAGAGCTAAATTTCCCACTGGTTTATAAAATATCCCCACCGGATGTTTTGAAAAAGAAAGGGGGTTTTTAACGCGATTACTTCCAAATCTAAAATTACGTGTGTAGAAATATTTTAAAATATTCATGAAAAATTTTTTTTTAATCTATAAACGTATTATTGAATGTTATAAAAGTTGTTTAATATTATCATTATGACTTCATATTATTATTATTATTATTATTTAGGAAGCGAGTTAACCCCTTAAATACCCTTATCCCTTAAACTATTCTGCCTAGTGAGATTGTGTTTTTATAGCACTTCACCATGTTTTTGCATGCGTTTTTTTAACCTTGAATACCCCAATGAATACATTTAAATATTTATCAGAGAATAAAAATACAAACAAGCTTTTAAAAGTTATTTCTTTGGATTCCATTTCCTAATACTTTCCTCGGGAAAATAATATTTGATTTACTTAAATATTGATTTTCATTAAATGTTATTTCACTTATGTTTAAGACAGTTGCCTACATGAGAAATAATCAAGTTTCTTCCAGACTCAATTATTGAAGTTGAACAAGTAGGTTTAGTGTTCGCTTAAAGTTGTAAGGATGGAGTTGAAACAGGTGTATCTAAGCGGAAAAACTAGAGCAACAAGGAATCCATTCTGACAATATCAAGGGGAGTGAACATTCCCTATATATAAGCATATGCAACTTCAGTAGTATGAATGTGTGGATTATGTATAAAGAACTAATAAAAATACATGTATTTATTGACACACAGATTTCAGTCAAAAGGGGAGACCTAAATATAAAACAGCTGTCACTTAAGGGGTGTATTTCCGATTGCGTATAAAATGAACAAAATAAACCTAACACTATGTGGTAGTATTTTTGGTTTTCAAAGCCAAAACCACTCAGTCATTATTGTGTTATTAAAAAAAAATTTTTTTTTTAACGCACATAAAAGTAAGACCTCTAGTACTCGAATACCCTAATAGCGTCAAACAAAGTACGAAGAAAAAAAGAGTTGAACAAGAGAGTCCTTATAGGAAAGATTAAAAGACTAACCCAAGACTAAATGAAAAAGTGTACATCTAGCTAATCCTTGCGATTGCTAAGACCTTACTACCTACGGTGATCCTCTACATACGTTATTAGGTAGTAAATTTTAATATTTTATATCATAAAACATATTTACGTATTGTCAATTTAATTTAAAGATTTTAAAGTTTTAAATTTTTGTTTTGGCATAACATTATTGTGTTGATTACTACATTTTTCTTGTACTTTAAGTGATTATAGGCCTAAATACAAACACAATTATCTCAACAAACATAAATCAGTTTCAGAGTTAAACAACATAAAAAACTGAAAATATAAAAGTTTAGATTGATGTTTATGGTATCGTTTTGATTATTAGTAACATTGATTCCTTTGTTTAGAAGTTTTTTCTGAAGTCCCTCTACTGTCGACACGTTTGTAGTGGTCATGTTTGTATTATCCATTTTTTGGACTTTTGTTTGTTACATCATCATCCGAGTTTACAAAAATATCATCCTTATTACAAAAATCAGTTTTGCAGTCTACAGTAAAATTTGGCTATTGTTTAGACAATTCTATTGTTAATTATTTAAGATCAGCTAACTTCAAACGCACAAATGCATTGAAAGAAATATTAGTGTTCCTAGTGGGCAAACACGTAACTAAATTAGAGCAATGGAAAGTCAGCTGATCGTTTTTCCTTTGCTCTAAATTTGAGCAGAGAAATTATCACTTTCGTTGCTCTCAGCTGTTATTGAAAACAGCTGATTTTGGTGTAGTATGATGAAAAAATATTACTTGTGTATATTTAAATGTTTTTTTTAATTATTATTTGTATATGTATGAGTGTTAATTCTTCATATCGAATGTTTTATTTATTATGGTAAACTTGTCACTTTTTGTAACAACTTCAACTAGCAAGCTGAGTGATTTTTTTCTAGCATGTTGTGTTTAAGATAGTCACTTGTCTAAGGTTCAATAAACACGAAGTATTACGATGAGTTTAATATTTATTCAATTTGAGCTCATATTTTCTTGTGTACATATAAACTCAAATCCCTCTGTTTATAAATTCAACTAATGTTATCATTTCCGACCAAAATACCATCTGACCAGCTTAGAAAACTTCAGCTGAGTTTTGTTGAAAGTTTGTCGAACGACACGTAAGTTTCAAAGTAAATACAGGGTGTGCTAATTAGTAAAGTAGATGTTAGAGTCGTGCAGTAGGATGATTAATGTGCCTCTAATTGAGCATGTGCCTCAATTATCGGTTACCCGCTTTGTTATACACAGCAATGAACTTTCGTTTAGTAATTACAAAAAAAACCAAATATAACACACACATATGTTTACATATTGTTTAGTGTTTATTACTTGGTTGGTTTTAATACATGTCAACACATAAACGTAGATAAATTCAGTAGTTGTAATAAATCTGTTCTTGTTTGAGTTGTGTCATTTATCCATGAATAAGTCAAATGAATATATTTAAATATTTATGAGATGGTAAAACAAATTAACATAAAAGATTTATAACTATTACAATGTGTTTCTACGATTTCAATATACTTTAACTAATTAGACAACATTGTACTCAATTATTTATTTGCATCCAAATTTGTTCTTGTTTTTACGTATAGACAGAGTGTCCTAAAAAATGACGACTGGTTATTTATTTTCTGAATGTATATCAAAACAAAATAAAATATCAAACAGCACAAGATCGAATTCGGCTTCGTTATCCGTCTATTTGCTATTTTTTTAATTTTACTAAAATGCACTGTAACTCCAAACATGAATAAGATATTAAGTTCTGATTTGGTGTAAGAATTTTGTATCTTATGTTATATAAGTGCGCCAAACACAGAGACATTAATTTCATAATTCTCAAAATGGCAGATTTTGAAATTTTTTAACGTCGAATATCTCGCAAACTGTTAACTTTAAAAAAAATTTACGAGATAAAATATCTTTCTTTCATGAGGACGAACAAAGTTTGTTTTAGGTCAAAGTATAACCGACTTATCCTCAAAAAACTAAGTTTCTTTGTAATTGTATACAACAGCTATAATTAGCCTACTAATTAATTACTATGTTTGATATTTTATCCATGGGAACATAATAAAACTATTATTATTTAATTTTTAGACCGCGGACTTTACTGTGATTTGTGTCACAGCGTGTTACTGGACATATCTCTATTATTATTAACACTAAAATAAAAAGGAAGATTGTCAATTTATTTGTTCAATAATTAATAATAGTATACATTTTTTGTTTGAGTGAATTTTGCGATTTGTAGAAAATTAAATTGTTTTTAATTTTTTGTCGATAACTTGTTTTTTCTTATATTTACAACAACAAAACATATGTCAACATTTAGGTCTACGATATAAAAGAAAAATATTTTGTCTCTTTTAATTAAAAAAAAAAGATGTTTTCGAGATATTCAATGTTAAAAAGTTTCATCTACCGCCATTTTTAAAATTATAAACATAAAGTCTCTGTGTTTGGTACGCTTATAAAACGTAACATAGAAAATGCTTATACCAAATCTGAAGTCAATTTCTCATTTACTTCTGGAGTTAAAGTGATGTTTTAGTAAAATATCAAAATGGCGTATGGACGGATAATGAAACGGAATTCAGCTATAGGCCCTATGTTATTTTATATTTTTTGTTCGTTTTGATGTTTATAATCCAAAAATGAAAAGCCAGTCTACCTTTTCGGGACACCTTGCATGTAGTATAGAAAAATCAATTTCTCTTTTTTGGCGGATATATGCGATTTGAAGTTCCCTGAATCAAAAAAGTAGTTTTTGAAATAATGTATATTTGTCTATCATCTTTTCAGAGCTCTACAACCCAAAAGCGTGATCGAATGTAATCAAACTTATCATGTGGGGATATTTTGGTGACTTCTGAAAATGTTTTCAATTTTTTATAAATATTTTGATAAATCAAAATTCTGTGGTAGCTGTTATAGAAAAAAACACAAAATTATTATTTCACAAAATCGGTCCTAACGATTTTCATAAAAGTTTGCTCAAGTGAACCCTCTAAAGACCAAACAAAGACGAATTGGTCGCCATCTCTTTAAAAATGGAAGTTCGGTAGTTATGAGTAAAATTTATATATATAACTTTTAGTTTTATTTGATATAATATTTCTAAAACAAATTGTGAACTTGGTAGTTTTTACCCAAAGAACATTTTTTTTGTTACTATATTATATGTGGGACAGTACAAAGAACATTTATAGTCTTGTCTATGTATATTGGTTACGACTTACAGTTAGACAGACGGACAATGCACGTACATTATAAGGATCCTTGGTTTTACCAACGGACCCGACAAACAGTTTGAAACTTAACTCCGTAAAACCCCTTATCGTGTATATTAAACTTAAATTTACATAAATGGCTCAAAAACATTTTTTTTAAACAACTAAAATATTTATTAAAAAAAGAAGACACTATCCCACATCTTAGGTTATAATAGAATTTGGAATCCTAGAAAATATCTTCGATTGAGGCTACCAGCAATGACTTAGACTTTAGGTGAGCGTAATACGTTAGGTGAGCGTAATACGTTATTAAACAAAAGTTAGATTAAATATGATTTATACAAGGTTATTCGAAAACCTTGTTCCTAGATTTAAATTCAATTGGTTAACTTTTTTAAAACAATCCATTAAAAGATTTGTATGTAACTACTATATACAGTCAAAAAGTTGAATATCTTGGAGGTTTTAAAAACATAAGACGTTTTAAAAGTTTGTACGTGGTTGGCAATCCAGAGAACCCAACTGGATCTACAAATAGTCTTGGGTTAAATCACTTTCTTTCATCTTTCGTATTAGGTCTCCCCTGATCCTAACGCTATCAGAGTATTTGAGTGCTAGAGGTTTTATTTTATGTTCTTTTCTTCCTTTTTTATAAAGTGATGATGACCAATAGATTTTCAGGTTTGAAAAATAAGACAAAATGGATGTATAGCCTTGGAATTGTACGTTGTTATATGCTGTTAGTTTTCTGTGATCACTCTTTGTACCTCCTGACTTTACATAAAAAGACGTATTTATTTTTCAGAACATGCATCTTAACTTATAAAATTTCCTTAGAAAAACTTTTTTTTTAATATTGCTTCTAACTGCAATGTTTATAAAAATAATTCCGGAGTATTGAAAACTTTTTCTATTGTAAAACCAGTTGAATAAGAGATCGGATAAATTTATATACTACCGTTTTTCAAGTTTACTTTTGTAATACCTTTAAAACAACTTAATACATGAGAGATAATCAGTTTTCTTCCCAACTCAATTTGAAGTTGAAAAACTAGTTTGTGTTTGCTTAAAAGTGTGAGAGAGGAAGGTGAAGCAGGTGTATATAAGCTAGAAACCGGAAACAGGAAATCCAGTTATAATTTTAATGAGAGTTTATATTTGTTGGCGAATAAATTCAAACTCGCTGTCAAGTAAATGAACTATACTTCTTTTCTCCGTATTGAAAATTGATTTTAATAAATCTTGCACAGACGTTGCACAAATTTTTGAAAAATTCAATCTTTTTTCTGACGTAATCGAGGACTTTATTTTGTATTCTTTTTTCCTTTTTTTTATATGGCGATAACAACAGGGATGTATACAAGGAAAATACTTTTTTGACAATAACTTTGCAATTTGTTATGGAGCGTATAAAGGTGAGGTTGCTTACCATTACATACAGAATTAAAATCTGCAAATGTGTATCTAATTTTAATGTTTTATAAGTTGAATAACACACCAGATATCAAACAATACTGTTAAATTGCCACCATTTTGTTGTTTTTAATTCGTTTTTTTTTTCTGAATTTCAATAGGCTTCTATATCAATCCAAATAAGGTCCCTACACTAAAATTTATTTTCCTATCTTAATTTTGGTGACCATTAACGTGCTTACGTATAAACAAAACGGCGCCATACAGACGGTCTTTTGAAATTGACTGTTTAAATTTCTTGAGGCCAAGAAAAGTGAAGATGAGTCAAAAAACCGAAAGAGATTATTACGTTTACCAAACATACCCTGTAATTCGTTAACTTTATCTGTGTGTCAATTTCTTCTTTTTCTCATATAGACAGATAGATCATTCCAAAAAACACATCCTACTTCGATTTGTTCCCTTGATTTAACTTTCTATATACTTCTTGTAGATAGGAAAGTACGCATCAATAAACAGATTTTGTTCACGTATGAATAGAGTAATTTTCTGAATTAGTCTAACTAATATTATTTCTGGTTTTATAGATAAGCGAGAGAGTTAATGCAGTGTTTAAACACCGTGTATTTATCAGTTTAACCAAACAAACCGCTCTGGCTGTAATGCCCTACCTCATGAGATAAATTGCAAACATAGCTCTGTTTATTAATATCATCTGCAATTCAAAACTTAAATTTACACACAAAATGAAAATTACCTTCACTCGAGGCCTGCTAATGAATAAGTTACTTAAACATAAATGTATCATAGAGTACGGATTTAACAAAATTAGAAGTTTAATTGTTTTATTTTAACGCTTACCACCTTTTGGTTTTTAGAAATTATGTGATCGTGTTTAACAAAACAATACAGAAACTACCCAGTACATCCTTCCACTATAAAACAGATTTTTCCGCCAATTTTTATCTCATCTCATTGGAACGAATAATATCTTTTTTTTGGTGATTAAATATTTATGGTAATATTTTCATGATTGTAGACAATAATAGGATTTATAGGATGCCCAGATAAAACAAACTTCAGGAATTTATTGGTTTGGATCAAATATACAAGAAATATCATATCCTATTTTTCTTAGTTTTCCGTCCGCCATTTTTTTGACAAAAACGTTATGTAACGTTTTATAAGTGTACAATAAAAAAAAAATTTATTTAGTTTATTTTCAATGGTTACCGTTTAAAATTTTTATCATTGAATATCTTGAAAATTGTTAATTTTATCTTGCTATGAAATCTTTACATTTTGATGCAGTCTTGTATCTAATATTTTCTGTTACATTTTGTTAATATTGCTTTTCTTTTAATGTAAGCTAAAAACACTATTGTAATATTACAAATAAAAAGTAGTTGATAAGAGCAGCTGTTTGTTGGATGTTTATTTACTTTCTTTACTAAGACTAATTTTACGTAATTGAAATAAAATTAGAAGCGTGGATTTTGTTATTGTTATTAAAATTTGTCACAATTCAAATATATTTTGATTTTAGCCAAATCTTGGATGTTGTAGACAATTTAAAAAAAAATAAAATTAAAAAAATGTTTTCAGTTTTTTTGTCGATAACTTGATTATTCTTCAAGCTACAGTAAAAATACAAAAAAAACTATTGTTAGTCATAAAAAATGGAAGCTTTTCTGTCTCTTATGAATATTTTATAAATTTAACGGTTTATGAAAATTCGATGTTAAGATTTTTAAACAGAAGCCATTTTGAAAACGTTATAGTTCTTCTGCGTTTTTGGTACAAGTCGAAAATGTTACATAAATAATACGTATAAAAATCTGAACTTAATATTCTGTTTATTTTCAAATTGTACACTTTTTTGTAATAACACAAAATAACAACAAAGCAAGATAGGACTGTATTTTATATGGGATTTCTTGTATATTTTGTCCTACCCAACCAGTTCCTGATGATTGGTTGACTAATTTATGGACACCCTGTATATTTACTATTTAAGACACAACAAATTATTACAATATACAGGGTGATTCGCAATTAACCGGCATAACTTCAGGTGATGATAGAGGATCTAAAAATAAGCAAAAATGTTCATGCTCTAAAACGCTTGGTTTTCTGTCTGTAGGTCTGTTTCTATTTGTTATTTAAAACATAATTTCTGAATAATGGTTTAAGGTGGAGCTATTAAATTGGTACGTATTTTTATCTTAATAAATAACATATTCATGTAAAATTTTAAAATCGTATCTTTATCGGTTTTAATATGGCGGCAAGCCGCCATTTTGAAACCGATACAGATATAATTATCAAACTGTACATGAATACGGTCTTTATTAAAATAAAAGTGTATACCAAATTTCTTACCTCTACCTTAAACCGTATTTAAGAAATAATATATTTTTTTAAAAAAACATACAAACAGGCAGACAACAAGCAGGCGGAAAACAAAAAGTTTATAATCTCAAATTCATATGAAGTTTTCCTTTATCCTTATGTATCCTATCACCTCCTGAGGTTATACCGCTTACTCGCGTATTACCCTGTATATAACTGGGAAGTATGTCAGAAACCTGAACATGAATTTTGTGCTTCGATCTATGGGAATTTTTAATTACATCATGTACGTAACGCCATTAGTATACATTGCACTAACTCACTCATCCCCATGCCCAAAATCAAAAGAACCCATCAAAACCAATAATTACAGGTTATCTGTAAAATTATGATAATTAACTATGAATACAGTGTTTACAAATATATTAAGTCGAAATATGCTTTACTTGTGTCAAAAACGCATTATCAGCGTGAACCATCGTAGCGTATAAGTTTTAAAATCAGATTTTGTGAAATGTGAGACTAAATATTCAATAGCCTTAAAAGATGAATAGCATTTTAAATTATTTAAATAGCATTATAATAGTATCTAACCCGAGACAATATGAAAAGAAAAGTAGATCCAGCTAAGCTCAATACGGATTGCAACTCTCGACTCACTGATCGTTTAACTCTTTCTGGTGTTTACAATTTTCTTCACTCAAACTAATTTTTATTGAGATATTTGTAAAAAAAAAAAATTGTCAGTTTAAGTCGCTTAATAAAATGAAAATTTTGTTTCTTTGAAAATATTTCAATAAATATTACTTTTAGTGTTAAACACCAGAAATATATTATATACTAATATTATCTTATTTAGTCTAACGACGCGTCCTCTAACAAGGTAAAATCATCCCTATTATATAGTAATAAATTATTTTATTCTGTTAAATACACTGATGTACATTTCGATAACATAGTCATCATCTTCAGAGAGTTAATTTTGATCTATCAGTAGTGCTCTCTGAATAGGTTTTGTTTTAGACTTTTTTATACACTTCGATATATGTGCCAAAAATCGATATATGGTTTTCGTGGAGATCCATGTTGAGATTTCCTGAACCCAAAACGTGATTTTTTTAGTGTCTTATCCCCGACGAGACGATTTTGATCAATTTTGGTAAATGGGAACACCTCGAAATTTAACAACACTGTCGATAACTTAAAACTCGGTAGTAGCTGCAATTACAATTTTGATTTTCCTAAAATCGACTCAACGATTTAGATCAAAATGTTCAACGATTATCTAAATTCTAGTCTCAAAAAACACCCATTTTTTTTTCAAAATTTGTAAAATCAAATAAAAATTGTTTGTTCACCAAAATTAGTATTAAAAGTTGTTAAGTAAACAAATTTAAAATTTAGGAATAAACGACAAAAACCTGACAGATTTTATGAAACAATTTTATTGCACACCGAATCAAATTTAAATTAAATTTAATTTAGATATAAAAATCTTTCAAAATGTAAGAAATGAAAAAACGTTGATATTTTCACACCCCTTCTTCTCAAAAACACGAGCAAAAACTTAAAAATTCAGATCAATATATTTTTTTATCCCATGACTAGATAGTTGTCTAGATACTGCGTTGAATTTTTTTTTTTTTTAGTTTTATAGATATGTGTGTTCAATCATTAAACTTTAAAAACAATCAAATACATATACAAAATGTAACTGAATATGTACAGTAGAAGTAAATAGAGATCTGAAGTCATGGCGTCTGTAAGTTTCGTCGTCACTACCGTAATCCTTCTTGTTTTGATCTGTTTCATTTTACTTTGTCAAAATTTCAAATAGGAGAGGAAAATTTATTTCTTTATATACATCAAATTATCCAATATTCACTTACTTGATAAACATGTAAACTCCGGTTGGTTCCATTGCCCTCGAAATACCCTTCCATGAGGCCAACATACTGTACTTTTGTTTGGCCGTCAATGGAAGTCGAGGATCTGGTGGTGCTGGCGGTGGTGGTTCTTCGGCATTTCTGTTTCCCCCATCGCTTCCACCTCGTTGAACTAACGCAAGTTTCCCCAATTCGCAACCCATATCTTCACCCTAACACACTTGATTTAGGTGTAGACAAGTTTTCATATTCTGACAGCGGAAAATTAAACCCTTTTACAATTCATACACATCACTGAACTATCCTCTCACTGCACGCACAGTTTTGAATTAGTAATAATTAGAAAAGAAAAACATGCAATATTATTGATATATAAATGTATAAAAATTTATGAAAATGTGTAATATTTATTAAATCTACCATAAATAACGTTTAAACAAATTAGGCATAAAGAAATCTAAAAGTAACCATAAATCATTCATTAGATATTTTCTTTAAAAATGTACTATAAACCCCTGAAGTACACACGTTCCACTTTCTTTTTTTTTTGATTCAATCACATAGTAATTACCAACTTATCAAACGGAATAGTTAATCGATCACTACTTCACAACAATTGATGACACGTCACAATATTATGACGTCACAAACAGTACGAAGAGTCCGCACAGTTGACTCTGTTGTCTCAAACTGCTGCTTTCAAAGTCCCAGGGTCGCTTTTGGAAACACACGCAGGCGTAGTCGTCACCTGCCTCCCACTACCTCATTGTTTGTTAGCATCCAAATTACCTTATACTTTTCTTCATAGATTATGTTTAACAATAGATAGATTATGAGTAAGATTTCCTCTTGAATATTAATGTCAAATTAAATGTGATAACGACAGTGGTTTTGCTTTATCGATTGGCGACTGACTCGGTTAAACTTAGGGTTTATTAGCTGAGCCTACGCCCCAGGAAGTTGACAACTACTTGACAATAGGGTTGAGAGAGGGTTGTTTTATTTGTCAAACATTTTACCTAATTGCTTCTTATTATAGCGACAATATTGGTTAGGGTAGTGTTGTTTTGCTGAAATAAAATTGAATTGGGAATATTATTAGATTTACACGTTTCAACAGCTTTTTATGAAATGCTTTCTGTGTGATATTTTTTAATATTTAACTTAAAGTTGAAGGTACTAATTTACGTGAGATAAACAATATAGAACGTAGTATTGTAATTTGTGAAATAAATAAATTTAAATTTAAAATTCTTAACGCGTAAAGAGTTTTTAGAAGTAGGTTTATCCATTTTGAGTTTCAATGAAATATATTATTTTTTATGAATTCAGTGTAGTCCATTTATTTAATTTGATTAATTTTTTTAAACTATATTTGTATAAAGAACACAACACAAAATCTGCTTTATTGTTCTTGAGAAAATATTGATGAAATATACTCCGAAATCTGGTTTCAACTGCCAAAGTACGCATCTGAGTTGTATTAAAATGTGAATTATCTAATAAACGACTACACAGATTTAGGAAAGTTTTAGGCGAAATGTGAAAATAAAAAGGGTATATTGAGTTATTATTATTTTTGCACTTTTCATTGTATTTTTTATAATTATGTTTTTATAACTTAAAATGTTTTTGTAGAAGCAGTTCTATCCTTTTTCAGTTGGCCTGTATTATGTTGATTTTTTAAACTTTTCGTTTAGACCATTGAATTTTAAATTGTGTTTTTGTCTTTGAAACTTAAAAATCAATTATCAAAACGTACATCCGTTTTTAGTTTCCCTCAATTATAAAGTTTTCAGCTCTTTTTCGTTTAGTTTATTGTGTTTTTAGTTATGTTGTTTTTTGTAACTTAAAATTAGTTTTCAGTAGCAGGTCTATCTCTTTTGAGTTGTCCTGAATTATGTTGATTTTTCAACTCTTTTCGTTTAGTTTATTGTATTTTAATTGTGTTGTTTTTTTTAACATAAAATGAATTTTTAGTAGCAGATCTATCTGTTTCGAGTTGTCCTGAATTAGATTGATTTTGTAGCCCTTTTTGATTTGTTCCTTATATTTTTATTGTGTTATTTTGTTTAGGTAACTTAAAATGATTGTTTTGAAGCAGGTCTATCTGTTTTGTGTTGTCATAAATTAGATTAAATTCGTGGCCCTTTTTGGTTAATTCTTTATATTTTTATTGTGTTATTTTGTTTAAGTAACTTTAAATGATTGTTTTGAAGCAGGTCTTTCCGTTTTGACTTGTCGTGAATTAAATTGATGTTTGGTACTCTTTGTTTAGTTAACTTTATGGTCTCTATCTCTTTTTGTAACTTCAGATTTACTATTATAGCAATAACTTAAAAGAAAGAAATGTAGGATTTCATATATTTGATAATTTTGATTATAAGGAAGTTTTGATAAGAGTCTTACAATTACAAAATGTTTTGATAACCACCAAATTTGGTCTAGGATCAGACACATTTAGGTAATATCTCGGAACTTTTTTCATTTTTCACTAATTAAAATCTTTGGAATAGCTGCATAAAAATACGATTTTCTCACGTTTGATCTCTAAGGAAGCAATCAAAACATTTTTTATGTAAATCTCTCGAAAATATGTAACTATTATTAAAGACATAAATTGTCACAATCTGTTCTACTGATTTTATTAATATTTTTCTTGAAATGTTTATTTTTTCTACATCCCTGAGGAAAATTTCAAATAATACAAAATTTCCATTTAAGAATGTTTACTTTCATTTAAACTTGAATTTATTTTATAAAAGGTATACTTAAATCAACGCGATGACACACATAAAGCAAGTTTATGTCATATTTAAATATATAAATAATATAAAATATGAATTGGCCTCCGTTTATTTTTTACTTTTTTATTGACAATAGATCTGATATATTTTGTGATGAATAGAATTGTTTTTACATCAGTTATTTACACATACGTTAATGTATAATTATTAGAATGTGATTAATTATTATTTAAATTAATAAAGATTTAATTAAGTGAGTTGTTTTCTGTGAAGAATTTGTTTACCAACTGTTTAAACGGAATTATTCCCAGAAAGCCTAGTCGAGTTGAATGCTAATGAGGGATGTGGTGTCTTTCATTTAGGAGAGATTCCATAGCTATTTAATCTGAAGTCTAAGAAATTTTCATGAAATTGTTTACAACATTCTTTACCATAGCAACCAACCCAGCTGATACGTTAGATTCAACTAATATCCCTAAAGTTACTACTTATCTGCAATTCCGGGCGATTAAAATAACTTATTTTTGTTCTTGAATTTTTAAACTTTAAGGTTAGTGATTTGAACAAATTTTTAATAAATAAATTTCGTCTAAATTGTTGTTTGGTTTCTAGTAATAAATGAAAAATGTAGGTTGTCGTAGTAAATGTATCAGATTAAAACTATTTCCATCTTTGATCTTGTTTTAATATACACAGATATAAATATCGAGGTTGACTTGTGAGATGGTATACTTGATAGAATAAAACTTGAACACGAAAACTCATAAATAGTCAATTTATTTATTCAAAAACGTTTCAACGATAAATACGCCATCTTCAATCATTCATTAGCTACAATAACTGAAACTTTGTCGTCGAAACGTGTTTGAATAAATAAACATACTATAAATACACAGATAAACGTGTCCTATCAAATACACAGATAAGAAACTACTGAAACAACCGCCATTTTGAAACTGTACAATCTTTTTTTTTAAAGTATCAATCATATTGAAGTTGTTGTAAAAATAAAACTTATTTGCAAAATATGACTAGAAATTATCTAAATTTCCTGTTTTTTTTTGTTTTTTTTTCGTTCTATTTTAACGAATAATGTTTTTGTAATAATTCTCTTATTTTATTTTATTATGATTTTTCTCTTGTCGTAATAAACGATTTTGTACTTATAATAAAAGACAAGGATTTTAAAGCTACACAAATTGTGGAAAGTTGTAACCTATGACGGATTTGTTTGTTTGTTCTGCTGCTATGAAAAATGTCTAAAATTTTACCAATAAATTTTGATCAAATTTCACAAGTTTCCACTGACAAGTGATCTTCTACATTCATGAATATAAATTAAACTAAACAATTTAGTTTTTAAAATTTAATTATTCTGTTAATGCTTATGTTTTTAAAATATATCTTATAAAATGTGTTATGTTATTGGTTTTTTTTTTGTTTTGTTTTTAAATATAACAATGTAATTTTTGAACTGTTTTTCTTTTTCACAATTTATCATTTATTATCCCGTATAATTTATATTTTCCAAAATAACCCTTATAGAGTATATATTTTCTAATACCTTACAAAATTTGGAACTATTTAATTTTTGGGACATTTTCTATGATACGATGTGTGTGGATATTCACCAACACGAACTTCTTAAATTAAAAGTGAAGAGATTTAAGTTTGATAAAAAATTTCAATATTTATAGAACATATCAGGATTCTACAATTCATTACGAAACCAATGATAATGGAACATGTTATATTTTGAAGAGATTTTCAGTTCTACACAAATTCTTTGAAATATGGTTAAAAATGGTTTGACATCACAGAAAAGTATGATGGTCATCTTGAGGTACACATAAACTGTCTGTTTTTTTTGTTGTTTTTTTTTGGCACTATACAAATCTTTACGTATTGAGCAATGTAATAATATAATTACAAAGTAAGGTAATCAATTTATAACAGCTGATTTATGGAAACCTCTTTGATGTATATTTACATTGTTAAAAAATCTGTTCGAATCGTTGAAAATATAAATTATTTTTGCCTAAGTATGAGTAGAGAAGCGAGGGCCATACAACTCAAAATTTGGAATGTAATTCAGGTAATTTATTCGTTTCGTGGAGTTAGGTCATGTGGAAAAAAGCCATTAGTCATAAGAGGGGAGACAAGGGATTCCCAGAATAGTCGTATTCCCTGTCTAAATAGATCAAATAAAAACCCACGCTGGGGACAATATACATTATTGTTATATTGTCCGATTTTTAATAGTAATAATATATTTATTATATAAAATATACCATCCTGATTATAGTGATTTTTACTAGCACTGATCTAATCTTATTATTGTAATATTATTATATTTATAGTATTATTATACATAGATTATATATAGTAACCTAACCTGTTTATGGTGACTCTTAACCCCTAATATAATCTTATTATTGTTCGGTTTTTAGTATTATTATTATATATGATATACCAACCTTTTTATGGTGTTTTTTAATAACACTAATCTAATCTTATTGTTGTTCGATTTTAGTATTATTATTACTATTATTATTATCATTATTATTGTATATATAATAACCTAACCTGTTTATGGTGATTTATAATTCCTAATATAATCTTATTATTGTTCGATTTATATTATGCATGTAATAATCTAACTTGTTTACGGTTATTTTTAATCCCTAATATAAACATATTATTTAATGTTCGATTTATAGTAAGGCCTATTATTAGACTATTATACATATATATATAATATTTTGTTATTGGTGATTTTATTTATAATAATATTATTATACATATTATAACCTAACCTGTTTATGGTGATTTTTAACCCCTAATCTCATCTTATTATTGTTCGAATTTTAGTATTATTATTATATAATAACCTAACCTATTCATAGCAATTTTTGTACCACTACTCTAATTTTATTATTGTGTTATCTTCGATTTTAGTATTATTATTATATATAAACACCTAACCTGTTTATGTTGATTTTCACAACCACTAAAATGATCTTATTATTGTTATATTGTTCGATTTTAATATTATATATATATATATATATATATATATATATATATATATATATATATATATAAAACCTGTTAATGGTGATTTTTACAACGACTAAATAATTTTTAATATTGTTATACTTCGATTTTTAGTATCGTTATTATATATATTACTAAACCTATTTATGACGATTTTTACAACCACTGACTTAATCTTGTTTTTGTTATAATGTGTTTTTGTATTATTATATTAATAACCTAACCTAACCTACCCAGCTTACGGTGATTCTTGGATCCACTAATCGAATCTACATTTGTGGCATAGATTTGTTAATTTAGTCATTAGGCCAGTACCAGTTTCTTTATATAGTTATTATCAACGAGTAGCCAAAATAGTGCATTTGAATTTACCTAAATATATGTTAATAAATGAAAAGTTAAGAAAATATTTCTCCATTTATAAATGTGGCATTTATGTAAATTAGATGTAATCTTAAATTATTTTAATCACATGACAAGTAGTGATATAAACAATGTATAAACAGTGTTAAATAATATCAAATATCGTGTTCATCTTACGGTAGCAATGATATCATTGTCTTCATGATAATCAAGAGAATGCACAAAGTCTTATGAGGCACACAATGGCGCATAACATGAGTCACGAAATGTCTTTGCAGATGATACCAACTTCCGATTGGCAACATCCGGTTCTTAACAACGTGTGAAGCGTAGGAATTGTCGAAATGTTCCGAGGAAGCAAAGTCAACACAATAGTCGACATGATTTGGTGTTGACAAGAAAAATGATATTTTAAACAGTAGACACAAATTGTATGGGAAATGCAATTGAAATATGTAAACCAAAATTTGATTCTTTTCAATTTGTAAGCCTTATCCATTCTTTAAATATAATTTAAATTTCAAATGAAACTGAACAATAAGTCGAATTTGTAAAAAATGTACTAAAAAAAATAAATCTAAAACATTACCTATGAAATACAAACAATATATATATATATATATATATATATATATATATATATATTAAAACTGATAGCCATTTAACTTATTTAAATCTTTAACATATTTTTATTACAGAAGTCACGCGACTGATAAAAAGACGATGTTAAGTTTGTTGTGGATATAGGCCTACTAGACCACTGAATAAAGGCAGATTTTGTGAAAATCTGGACAAAATCCTCCAAACATAAAGTTTGTTGGAAAGTTAGGTGTTGGGGTTACTTCAATGGGAGAAAAAATCGGACACTCCAACTCACCGCTGGGACCCCCTCGGGGGTTTAAAAGCTGAAGCAAAACTTTTTTTATTGTGTTATTATCTCAAAAACTAACCTAGATATCAAATAAATTGTAAACACAATCGTTGTAGCTGACTAAATTTCTCAACAAACGCACTGGGACAGAGATATGAACGCTCTTTTGAGACCCTTTTAGTAATTGTCCTTCTATAGCATTTTTACGAAAGAAAAACAACAACTTACATTTACAGATTTTGCACATTTACATCCATGTACTGACTAATCCATTCGTATAGATGTGCATTTTTGGATTTAGACAAATATAATATATATGCGTGAAAATATTTCTACACATGTATACAACCTTACGTTCAAAAATGCACGTTTTTGTAGTTGTACTTTGTGTGTATATGGGCATAAATATATACATGCAAATATTTATATACTAGGTATTACATGTACAAACACTTACATACCATATTTAGCGCTTTTTACTATACAAAAATCGTGTTGAACTCACTAAAATGCAAAAACAAAAATCCCCCAATAAAGTAACCTTAAAAAGCTTAGGTTAGAGTATTTTTGTCCAGTAACAACCTTTATTCAGTAGTGTATATGTGATTTGACGTACCTCTGAATCCAAAAAGGTGGTTTTTGGAATGTCTAACTGTCGTCTATATTTTTGTCTGGTATCTGCCCAGTGTTCAAACGAGTAGAACGATTTTTATAAAAAAATATATTTCTATACTTCACTTAGCCTAGTTGAAGTGAACAATATATGCTAATTTCATAAAGATTGGTTGACACGTTTCACCGTATCTCCGTAACAAACCGACACAGATGAAATGATAAATTGTCGAGTAAGAGAGGACTTTGTTTTGTCTGTAAAATAAACATTTTTATTCAGTGTTCGTAAATACTACAGACCCTACAGTGTTATAAATTATCTTTTGTGACCTATAAGGGTTAACTCTACTATTATTTATGTCACCTCTTTGGACAAGCCAATGTTATCCGTCAATGTTAGGCTAAATGAATCACATACAAGGGTTTTCGAACTCTTTTAACAAACTTTGGAGTACTGTAGTTCCTTGATTAAAATGAAACAAAAACCTAATACAGCCCGAGGTATATCTCATTTTGTTGTACGTTTGTACGTCTGCTTGTGTTTTTTGACAAAAAAAAATAATTTTTTTTAAACTGCTCTACAGAAATGAACTAAATTTTGGTAAAATGATGCTATTTTTAGTTTCACGTAGTACGTTATATTTCATTATTCTAACTCAACTCATTTCAAAATGGCGGCCATTCAAAGTTTTTTAATTTAAATAATTCTAAAAATAGCCATTTATAAAAAAATTACAAGAACGAATTTGTTTCGTAAATTTCATAACAAATGGACAGTTACTTTTGTTTTTAAAATTTGTTGATAAATAAACAAGATTTGGAATTTCTTGTCCGGCCGTCCATGACCATGTTATTTCAGAATAGGTTAATAAAATATTAATAGAATTAATAAATTGGAGTTATTTTTAGGTATAAGTTTTGATAGGAGTTTTATTCACATTTTCTATTAACATATTAACAAATGTCTTTTATGAAATTAAAGTATGAGAATTGATATACTTAGTGAAAGTACGAATTCAATGAATCAGCTGTTATTATTACAAATAATAGATCAGCTGACCGGTGTGCTGGTAACGTATAAATCAGCTATTTTTGCCGTAAAACAACCAAAAGTATGAAATAAACGCTTTGCTGGGACAAGAATGTAGCCAAGCACAGCTGGACAAGAAATTGAAAATCTCGTTTATTTTTCACTCAATTTAAAAAAAAACAAAAAGAAACAATGGATTTGTCATAAAATTTACATAAGAAAAGTTATTCTTGTAATTATTTTTTAAAATGGCTGGTTTTAGAATTATTTCTTTTAAAAACATTAAATGGCCACAATTTTGAAATAAGTTGCGTTGCAATAATAAAACTTAACAGTTACTGAAACTAACAATACTGAACCCAAATTTGTTTTAATTCCGTAGAACTGTATTTTAGAATAAACAATTTTGTTTTAAGAAACACATACGGATGAATAGACGGATATTGAAACGAATAGACTTTTGGTGATATTATGTTTTACAATTGTTTTTACCAAGGAAAAATGTCCTGAAGTTTGTAAGAAGAGTTCGGGAACACTCTGTACATGTCTGCTGTAGTCTTGTATATATATTTTTTAATCCACTTTTCGTATTGTTCATGCTTCCGAATACAAATATTCCTAAATTAAAATCCTTAACTCCATTTCTTCTTTTATGTTTATTAAAACTATTTAAAAACATATATATTAAATAAATGGTGCAACAACACAAACTCCCCCCCTCCCCAAAAGTAAACAAAAAATAATAGTCCCAAAATTGTCGGTTCGGTATTTGTAAATTTAAAAATGAAAATGTACCATCTTTTTTGAAAAAATGTTTTTTTTTAAAGAACATAAACTTTCTTCGCTTGTGCTATAAAAACTTTCTCACCTTAAATATTACTTGATTACAATAGACCTTTTAATGACGGCTGTCAGAGTTCAGTTTTGTTTGTTCAGACTATTCCAGAACCGTAATAATTTTAATAACAATTTTTCACCAGCGTTTATGTCAAAATTCTTCACATTTCAGTAAAGTTTGAACAGATTTTGAGAATTTACTAAATTTATAACAGGCCCAGCTTTTTTACAAATAACTTACAGACCGATATTTTTAGAGACACGGCAACAACTACGTTGTGTTTTGGTTATTGAAGGCTGTACTAAACCCAATAATATTAAATTATTGATCAAATATTGAGGCTGGGTAAGTACCATGATGATTCCGGTTAACTTCTTTTAAAATGTAAATGACAGTATAAAACTGTTTAAGTACTGCGAACAATGTTTCATGAAAATCGGTTCGTGAGATGCATACAAACTGTCGGACTAAACATGTTTTATGGCGTCCCGCATGCACTTTGTACAAAGAGAGTGTGATTAACAACAACAGATCAACATAACAACATTCTTTTTCATTTAAAGATTTACTATGAAAAATAATAAAGACAAAACATAGAGCGAGTCAACTTTGGTTATAGACATTCTCGACCTAAAGTTTTGTTGTTATAGAATTACTTGCACGTGTCCTTCACGTCTGAAAGGCTGTCAATAATCCTATCGACGCCAGAAGAGAGTTCTAGAGGCCATGTTATTTTTATAATTTTCTAAACCTGGAAAAGAAACAAATATACTTTCCAGTCAGTAAGGTAACACCAACAGAAATGGATTGTAGTAAATTCAAAAGGTTAAATAATGTGTCAAACCACAAATATTATACTGCTGACATCATTTTTATTGGAAGACTTATTTTACATTATATGTTTATGGTATTTTATGAAATGTATTTTACACAAATTTCATAAAGACGACATACTAAATAAGATTAAATATATTTATATTTCGAATATGGCAGATTTAAAAAATATTAATACAAGTTTTAAAATAGATTTGGTATTTTTTGGTATAATTAATTATATACAATTCCTAGATTAATCTTTAATTACCATTTTAAAGAGAATGTTACAATTAACAAAGCTATAAATGGCATAATAATACTAGAAAATAACAAATTATTAAATACCGTCCATCTCTATAACAACAACCAACAGCACTAGGTTTGAAATCACGTCCATTCTAAAAAGAGGTTTTAAATTTCACAGCCACTTAGCACACATACACAAACACACACTTTCATTCTTTGTAATATTTCAAGCTTAATATTAAAGATAGTGTGTTTCTATATCTGCTGAATAATTCAACTAACAAAACATTCAATTACGTATAAAATGCAGATTTTAATTTCGCGAGTGAATGAAGTTACACCTTTTGAAATGGTAAATATTTCGAAATTTTATTGTTGTCTTCAAAAGGAACTCGAGATTTGCGAGTTCACCCGCCATACGTATTTATTTCAGAGGGAAAGAAATTAATTTGACCACAGTTTAGGAGGCGTGTATGGTAGGAACAAACAACAGACGACAATTAGATAGAAGTTCTGAATGTGTTGGAGAAACAACCAAAATACGACAATCAGATGATATACGAGAAAGGATCCTGATCTGGTGGAACAACCAAAAGACTAATGTCCAGAGGTCAACAGAAAGAAATCTTGTACTGGAAATTCAAACAATAGAAGAAAATAAGGAGGCTTGGTAGAAGAACAACCAAAATCAGGAGATCAGCTGGAGGAATTCAGTGCTGGAAGTAGAAGAACCAAACGAAAATAAAGAGATCATCGGAAGAAATCCTACTCTCGTAAGATATCCAACACACTTGATTCAGATGATCAACGGGAACGAATCTTGTGCTGGAGAACAACCAACAGACCGAATTCGGGAGATCGGCTGAAAGTACAACCACCAAACCAATATAAGGAGATCATCGCAAGGGATCGTTCTCTCGAGAGACATCCAACATACCAAAATCGGAAGGCCAGCGGAAAGGAATCTTGTGTTTGAAGGACATCCAACAAACAAATAAAATGAAGAGGACAGCTGGAAGAAATCACGTGCTGAAGGGCCAACCATCAGACTAAAATCAGGAGGGCAGCTGGAAGAAATCACGTGCTGGATGGGCAGCCAACAGACTAAAATCAGAAGGGCAGCATCCAATAATCACATGCTTGGAGGGCCAGCTAACAGACGAAAATCAGGAGGGCAGCTGGAAGAAATCACGTGCTGGATGGGCAGCGAACAGACTAAGATCGGAAGGTCAGCAGGCAATAATCACGTACTAGGCGGGCCATCGAACAGACTAAGATCAGAAGGTCAGCAGGCAATAATCATGTTCTTGGAGGGTCATCTATATGCTAAACAGTTTAATAAATTTAAACTCCTTAGGTATAGCTTGTATGAAAGTACCATAATGGTCCCCATGAACTTGTATTGTATAACTAGTTGAAAGATTCGCAGCACAAATTAATGAAGGTTTTGAACAGAGGTGTTAAGTTTTAAAACGCTCAGAAAGCAAATCTCAAGTTTACAACAAACTAAAACACTTAACAAGTCCTGAAACTCATTACGAAGTCGTCAGTATTTTCATATTATACTTACCCACGCGCAGTTCTGTATTCTACGAAAAAAAAGTTTAACTGCTTATATAAATGTCGGGAATAATTTCTATTTATAATTTCTCCAAATATTCATATAATTATTCGCTTCCAATTAATTTTCTTCCCTCATTCAATACCTTTTTCCAGTTTTTTTTTAATTTGTGTCTCCTCTTCTTTCTACTTTTCCCTTCATATATTCAATATAAAATATTTAACAACAAATTAATTATAGTTTAAAACTGCTTGCGAAACTATGCATTAAGTTAATGGCTCTTCGTGTTTGATATCTAATTCGTAGCCTACCAAATACATTTTCTTGAGTTCCACTCAACTCACAAATCCGACACTGAACAATTAAGATAAATAACGAGTTATATAGATGCAAAAAAAGTATGTACATTTCAGCTTTGAAACAAATTTGTATTGCTGTAGTAACATTTTTACTTGAATCAATAATGCAATAATTTAAATTCCTTTTAGAATGCTGTACTAATAAATTATTCGACCATACTAAATTAATCCATACAATAAAACAACAATAATAATTAAGTAAATAAAATAAAGCATAGGAAAGTCGAATTTTGACCGACCATACAACTTTTCAAACATAATAGAAAATTCAGTGTATGACATAGAACCAAAATAGACCAAAATAAGGAGATCAGGTGGAGGTAATCCTGCTCTTGAGAGACATTAAAAATTCCAAAATCAGAAGGTCAATGGGAAGGAATCTCGTTCAGGAAGGACAACCAACAAACCAAAATCAAGAGCTCTGGGGGAAATGTTTTTGTGCTAGAGGTCCAACCAACAGACCAAAATAATGAGAACAGAGGGAATGAATCCTTCTCCTGAGAAACTGAAAAATCCAACACACTAAAATCAAAAGGTCTCTGGAAAGGAATGTCTTTTGATGGAAGAACAACCAACAGATCAAGATCAGGAGATAAGAAGGAAGGAATCACTTGCTGGAGATTAAACCAACCTACAATCACGAGGTCTGCAGGTAAGACTCCAACTGATCAGAATGAGGATATCATGCTAGAGAGGGAAACCAATAGAATACAATCTGGAGGTCGGCTAGTAGGAATTAAGTGATGTTGATATAACCAACCGACTACAGTCAAGTGGTCTGCGGAATGGAATCCTGTGCTGGGAGACGGCTAACAAACCACAATCAGTAAGTCTCCAAAAAAGAATCCTGTGCTGGAGGAACAACCAACAATTTGAGATCGGAACGTCTTCGGAGGGAAATCTCGTATTGGTGGGACAACCAACAAAATGACAATCATGAGATCATTAGGTAGGTGTTCATAACATTTTTGAGAATGAACTATTGCTAGTGTACAAAAAAATACATTATATTCAAGCCAATCAGAAGAGCAAGCAAATGATCAATTTAAGATGGAGTTGATTGGGGTTCATGTATATCTCTATAAAGTATCTTCTCAATTCGTTTCTTATTCTCTCTTCTTTGCCTCAATTAATAAAAGTTATTAACAAACTTTTATTTAAGATAACTTAAGTCAACATGATTTTAGATCCATTAGTAACAACATTATGCAGATAAAACTATAAAATTCATTTTCTTAAACTCACATATTTTAACGGACTACTGATTTATAATTACTCAGATTAACCTGTTTGATATATAAAACAAACATGCAAAAAATGTATCGTTTGTAAAATCGGCTATGATAGTACCAAAAGCGTCTTATCAAATTATCATATAAGATCCTCCAATAGTCCAAAGTGTAAATTGTAACTATCATTCGTTGAATGAATTGTTTATAACTTTAAATTGAGGTGTGTTTAGTTTTGAAACACTCAGAAGCCAAACTTCGAGCTTACAACAAACTAAAACACTTAACAAGTCCTGAAACTCATTATAAAGTCCTAGCAAATTTTAATGTTAATCCTGTAAGTCTGTATTATCAAAATCAAGATACAAAGTTAAATTACTCAGAGAAATATCCATAAACTGTATTAAAATCTATGTTTACGTTCATTCGTTCAATAAAATTTACTTATTGAAAGAAAATTCAACTTCGGATACTATTTATTTTATCGTGTGTTGTTTGTATATTTTACAGGATTAAAAATTTTATGTATCTAGTATGCGAAATGAATGTAAATTTAGAATCGCAATAACAACTGACCTCCATTTTGGACTGTCTTTACATTTCATAATTTTATAAAACTAAAGAAGTGATTTACGACCGCCGTCCGTTGTCGTTGTCGTCTATACGTAAAGACGACAGCTGCCACAAATATATAGATAGGAATATTAAGAGAACTGTGTGTGTCCTCATATACTGTAGAACCCTAATCAAATTTACAAAACATGAATTGAATATATAAAAATTTCTACAATTGTAAACAGATTATTGTTTATATCTCATGTTTATTCAACTTGTAAATTTTAGTATTTTAAATCACTGTCATAAAGAAGGGCTGTTTTAAATTTAAAATTGTAAAAATGTAATTTTACTTCAGTAAATATCTTTTTATAAATGTCATTACTTACCCAATATACGAAGTATAGGACAAGTCAGGTAATCTTATATAATTTCTACCCTCGTATTTTGAGTGATCTTCACGTTTCATAACTTCAGAAAACCGAAAAAGTGTTTTTCGACACGTCGTCACAACAGCGGATGCATAAATAAGACAGGAATGTTAAATTTGGTATAGGGGACTATAATGTGCTCATGTAGAACTCTATTGGAACTAATTTAATGGCGGCCATTTTAAACACGTTTTTGTTCATATCTTGCGTTTTAATAAACCCCTAAACTCTAAAGTACATAGAATTTACCAACCCCACTTCTCTACGGAGATATTATCAAAAATGTCATTCGATAGCGCAGCGAGGGAGTCACATATGAGGACAAGGGAAGCGAGTGGAGACGGTTTAAGAAATACACATTTACGAGGCCGCGTAACTAACTACTATAATAGTGATAGAAAATTATTACGAAGTTTTAAAAACCCATATGAAAAGTGTTATAAACAAGGTTACTCTATATTACGCACACATCCCTTGATCTACCAATACAATTTAACATTTCCTTCAAATCCTAAAAGACCAACTTGAGGGCATTACATTTATAGGATCTGCTAACATTCCAATATAGGTTGGTTAAGGTTAATATTAACCTACATTGTACGATGAGGCTTGTTAAGTGTCATGATAACTCTTATCAACTTGTAATTGATTACGTCTGTGTTTAGATATATATATTTCATTGTTGTTTAAAAGAGAAAACCTTTCAATCATCATCGTTTTATAAAAAGAGGAAGAAAGACCACAAACTAAAGACTCCAGTCCTCGAATATTCTAATAACATCAAGGTCAGAAACAAACAAGAGTTTGTCAAGATAAAACTGATAAGAAAGATAAAACAGTATCTAACTCAAGACTACATGAGAAAGTGTATATCCAGTTAAGTTTCTTCGGCATTTCCAAAGTAAGCCACTAAGTGTGTGTGTGTGTGTGTGTGTGTGTGTGTGTGTGTGTGTGTGTGTGTGTGTGTGTGTGTATAAGTTAAACTGTATCGTTTGTATTTTAATATACAGTGTGTTAAATAAATCCCGGGACGGCTTAATATTGTTTCTAACAATTACAGATAGAGCTGCAAAGCTTTGCACATTGTTAATGATCACAAAAACCTATGTTAGTACGTATTCATTGGACAGCTATATTTCCAGGAGGACGACCCACAAGGAGTAAGTAGGAAATCTTAAATAAGAGCAGACTGCTGGTTGTATATCGAATTATAGATCTTTATGAGTAGAACACAATGCCTTAAACCCGACCTCATTTTGTTCTCCCTAGCTAAAATAGCAGGATTTATAATCTCCTCTAAACCTTGATATAACATATGCATGAAATAATTGTAGTTAAATAAAAACACTAGTCGGATTGTTTACGTTTACAAATAATTGGATCAACGTCCAAAAAGGCCGATCAATGGTGGGGGTAAAAGGATTTATATGGCCTACATTGATTAATACAGAATGATATTTATTGCTACTGTAATACAATGAAGGAGCAACCCAGCCATAGAGAATTTAAGTTTTATGTCTATGTCTAAGTGTTTTGTTCAAATGTACATTTATTGCTGTATAATATACTATTTTATCTATTATTATTGCTGTCCACAATGAGTTTACAAGAACAATTTATTAATTGTATTTAAACATACAAGAAGTGAATTATACATTTCACAGAACCTTAATTTCCTTAATATAACAATAAGAAATGAATTTGTTTGTGTATACGTGATTATATAATTAATTAAGGTTCCTTAGAAAGTTATTTATAATCCAACACGCTTGAAGTGACGAATTAGGCTTATTGCTTCCTTATATATTATTGATGAGAAAGAGTTGTTATTGGGAAAATTTATAGCTTAAATATTCCATGAATTACAATGTGAAAATCAAGTGGCCATGTTTATGCTATAATGATACGTAAATTCATGTTGTAAATAAATAAATAAAATTATAACAGAGTAACATTTCATAAATTGCATTTTAGGTATCTACATTAAACATTTCAAACGGGCTCAATTTTGTTTACATACATAAGAAAGACCTGGCCTTTCAAATGAAGATAATGAATATTGAACGCAATGGCTTTAATTTAATCATTTAAAAACTAATCATATTTCTGATTTTTTATTAAAATATAGGTTAATATTCTTCATGTAAATTCTATAGGTAAAAAGTTAAACGCTTTAGAAATGTTTGAAATTAAGAGAATGATCAATAAGCACTCTAGTTTAGTTTTAAATGAAGAATTACATCTCAATATTTCAACACTGTTCTACCCCTATCTAATCCTAGGTATATATATATATATATATATATATATATATATATATATATATATATATAATCCCAGGTATCTTCCCTCTTCCTTAATATCGTAGGACATTTTGACCTACTTTCTCCAGACCTATCAAGTTGTATTGTATAAACATTCTCGCAAGTTTAGTCTGTAAGCTCCTTTTGACATTGTAGTAGCTGGCGAAACCTAGATCAGCACGGCTCAATTAAAATGCATTGTGGAGTACAAATTGTTTTATTTATTCATAAAATGGAATTCCACCAAGTACCTACTGTCGGTAGTATAAGTTTTTTTTAATACCTGACAATTGACATATTTGTTAAAAGGTCACATACAAAATAGGTATAAAAAATTTGGACTCGATATTAAATTTATTTCCAACATATATAATGCTTCGTGTACAAACACAAAATGGAAAACTAAGCATTTTAGAAAATATATTCATAGAGAAGATATTTTATTCCTTTTGAAGCAGGGAACCATATCGCAAAGTTTTGGATCATAATTAGGGAACACCCTGTGTAAATGCTCAATATGCATTGTCTACATAATTACTTTCATTACTTCAAAAACCTCGCTTTATGTTTTAGTCGTAAACATCCATACCATTGAACCTGTTTTAAGTGACCGTAGTTTAAAACGGAAAATAAAATCAAAAAACCTTGTAGATAGATTGTTCAACCTAGTTGCAAGTGACCTACATTTCATAACGATTTATAAACTGTGTAACGAACAAACACAACGACAAATTTTCTAGTTAAAGGGGACTTCACTTCGACCCAGTGTTAGTAAAATAAACATTAATACTGTAGACATTTATAAATTGTCTTTGCTGACCTGTAAGGGGTTATCTATGCCATTATTCATGTCACCTTCCTCGAACTTGTCATTGATATTTGGCAATATACGACTAAATGAACCAGATGTGATCGTATTTAAGTTCGTCCTTAATATGTGTGTGTTTGTCAACTAACTCTTGAAGACATTAGTTGTTGTTTTATTTTAGTTTTTTAACTATCTAAGTACAACTTTTTGTATTCTTGAGGTAATTTTGATCAATTACGAGGTACCTACGTACAGAAAATAAGTTATGTTTTGGTAATAAAACCAAAACTAATACAAATACGGAAAATTATTTGTTGCAAACATGTACAAACCTTTAACTATTTTCTTACTTAGCTCCCACCATTTTGTAGGCACTTGTCATAGCGCGGGACAAGTTTTTGAATACCTCCTTCAAAATTTGATATCTGTTTTGTCGATCATGTAGTAACATGTTCTTTAAGCTCGTCTTCGTTGTTGGAATTTTGCCCACCTAGAAACGATTTCAGTTGCAAAAAGAGATGGAAGTCGCTTAGGAAGAGGTCAGGTAATACAGAGGGTGGTCAAACAGGTCCCAGCCAATGTCACGTTTGCAGTGTGAGGTCGGGAATTGTCATGAATCAAAACAATACTGTTTGTGAGGATTCGTCGGAGATCTCTCAGGAAATTATTCTATAGCTAAAAATAAGATAAAGAGTACAAATAAACAGATCCAAATCCGCTTCCTTAGCTAGTTACGGCGAGTGAAATATTTCGCCCGTATCTTATTAACCGGTAATATGCGACCATATTGGATTTCACGGGGATAAATTACGAGGCAAATTTAGTAGTTTTGTGACCTAAAAAATTGTAAAATATAGGTCACAGTATTTCTAATAGTTATTGAGAAAATTATTATAAAACACCAAAAATGTTGAACAATTTATTTCCGAATTAATTGATGTGAATAAAGGCAATAAAAACAAATACGATGCAAATAGGAAGTTTTTTAAACAGCTACATTTGATTTGTAAGCCTAAAATAAATAAAAATATTTGTAGATAAAAATTATCGAAATTCCAAAATGTTATTTTAGTTTATTTTGTGTGTTGTGAACAATTAAAAATATTTTTTTATTTTTTTTTTTAATGTTTTTGTCGATAACTCATAAAAGAATAAATGAAAAGGCATTGAAAGATGAAAAACGTTACTATATCCGCCATTTTGGAAATATGAAAGAAAATTCTTGGTTTTCTGGTATAGGCTACTGGTCAAAGTTTACATAATAATGGTTTACCCAATCTTCGAAGATATATTGTCTTCTTTGTTACACAAAATGTCTGACAGTCGGGAAATGAAGGGTTCCAGATCTATGAATATATGAACTTTTATCTTATTTTTAGCTATAGAAAAATTTCCTGAGAGCCTATTTTTTCACGATTAGAGGGTATTATCTTACAACAGCTCTCTGATTAAGTGTCCCTAGCCACCAAAAACATTCTCGTAATCTCACGTCTGGTTACAAGAGTTTAATATATTTCCTTTTACATTTACCTTACTGCATCATGCAGAGCAAGATTTAAAGCATTGCAGAAAATAAATCCCCCTGTTGTAAATGGAAAACTATAACTAAATCAACCAATAATATGAACTTTAGTATTGTTGTTATTAATCTTTGTAGGTGTACAAATTTTGAAATACATTTATAAACTCAGCTCTATCAATTTCAATCAAAAGCCTGGCGATACTCAATAAATAATAGACTTTTCATACTCTTTTCCTCTAATTTTCTCATCATAAATATCTCATCTACAGTTCCTCTTGATAATATTATAAATGAATTAATCAATATTGATGGAACGAGGAAATTTGTTTTCGGCAATACTATATGTATTTTTATTAATATAATAACATTAAGAAATTACAATTATTAGAACAATTCCATTTTCCTGTCGGATAATTTTTCTTTTCCTTTTTAAAATATTTAAGTTTTCATATTGATTGGTTTTTTTTCTTTCTATTTTTAGTGCAAGTCAACTTTTCATATTACAATAATTAAAAGACTCATATAAAGGATTTCGTATAACTAACACAACATACAGTACTTAAATGATTAATGTGCGAATATGGTGATTATGAGAATACAATTTGGATACCTTTTTGAAATTTGAAGTAGTTAATAAAAGGCTTATAAAAGTTCAGTATTTTTTATTTTACTTTTTTATTTGGATGTTTTGAAATTAAAGTTATATGAGTACATTTTATATGTGACTTTTGCAGTTTAAATAGTCTGAACACCTTATGCTGAAAATAATTATGAGTTTATTTGCTGCAACTTACCGAATATTATCTCTTTTATAATATGACATATCAGTTGAAATAAAATTTCCTTCTATTAGATTATAGAATATAGATTATGAGATGTTTTTCCCCTTCTATTCTCATATGTAAATGGATCCAAATATTTTAAAACTCCTCTCCATTAAATTTATTATTATTATTTGTTCATGGCCTTTTTGTTTTAAAACCCAAAATATCCTTCTTCTTACTTTTTCTTCTATTTAAGACTCTTTGATTTTTTTCTGATGTTATTATTCACTTTGTCTTTTACTTTTATCACACGTTACATTATATATTTACAATTTAAAATTATTAGGATGTATGATATGAAATGGTTTTATATTTAGGTGTAGAATATTATTATTTACAATTTTATTTTCGTGAGATGAGGTTTTATCCTTTTTATTTATATTATTTGCAATTTTATAACTGAGGAATTTTGTATCAGCACTTCTTCTTCTGTCAAAAACACATTGGTATTCTTCAAGAGTACTCCTCCGCCTAACCTTTAAGCCTACTGACAATATATTAGAAAGTATTTTGTATGCAACTACCAAAAGCGATATTCCTCGATTTTTTCTCACATACCCTACAAATGTATCACATTACTTTATATTTCGTGTATTAAGCTGGTACTCCACTCACTACTCACATACTTCTCTTAATAAGCGTGTTTTATTTATAAACACGTCTCACCATATTTAAAGAAATCTGCATTCAAAAGGTGTTATATAATTTTTAAACCTTGGATTTGATTTAACAGTTTCTTCCATGTACAGCATCTCCCTCTATTACCAGCTCTATCAGTCTCTAAAGTGTTCGTCCCACATATTTATCATCTAAATTTTCTCTCACATTTTTCATTCATATTTTTACAATCTTTTTTTTAAATTTTAAATTTATTGATTTTAACGCTAATATGTTTTTTTAAAGCCAGTATTGAAAATACAATCATTTTTCACTTGGAATATTGTTGTATTTTATTTTTTGTTGAAAATCTCTATTCATACATTTTACTGTGACACAAAACTCTCTTGCTTCATTATTCAGCATTAATTATTCAGTTTCCTTCATTTTACTTTTTGTTTACTAGCTTTTTTAATCCATATAACCCTCTTTAATACTTTCTTTTTATCGCTCTCTTGGTGTATTGTAGAGTAACCCGTCTACACTTATTCCTCATCCTCAATACTTTTATATATTTATCATCACCATCATCCCTCATTTCTCTGCTTTCTCATTTAACCAATAACCTCTTCTCCAGACATCAGCTTCATTTACTTTCGTCTCCCTCATCCGTTTTTCTCAAAGCCCTCCCCCCCCCCACCTTTAATCTACAAGTTCTTTATAGTTCTTAGCAATATCCGTATTCTTAAATATTCTCAAATCCAATTTATTTCTCCAAACTAACATATGCCAGGTTTGATCTATGTAGTATTTACCATAAAATTATCTGAAACAAAGTTCGGTCCTCACATTGATAACTAATGGTTCGGGTCTTTTTTTAACCAGAACTAGGTCTATTTGGTTAACCGCACCATTAGTTGCTTTGCAACATCCCATATGTATATTTTTTATGGTGGGAATAAATGCCCTTGGTGATTTATTTTATCAACTAAATAATTACGATATAAAGTTAAGTTTCTGTTCTAATAACGTCTCAATCTAAGCCCAAATATGAATCAATGCCTAGATGTTGAAAAATCTACTAATTTAAGCCGTTTAATATAAAGAGCTAACATACAGTTCCAGAGGACCAGGATAGTACCATAATGACACCTAAGTGTAATGTGTAAGTAGTTGAAATATTCGCCGAACGAATTTACGAAAGTTTTACACAAAGGAGTTTAAATTTAAAACGCTCAGAAAACAAACCTCAAGTTTACAAAAAAGTACAGCACTTAAGTTCTGAAACTCATTAAGAAGTCGTCGGTATTTTTACATTACGCCTTAACACGCGCATTAAGTCTGTATTCTACAAAACCCAGGTACAAAGTTAATCTGCTTATATAAATGTCGAGCTCAACCTACATTAAATAAAATCTCTAATATTTCTTCCAATATTCATGCGGTAGAAATTTATTGTATTTCCTCAGTCGTTCTGTTTTTATAGTTTCTCAACTTTAGGTTATTATAAGTTTTCCTTTTATTTAAGGAAAATTCATATTTGGAAGTTTGTTTTTGCAATAAAAAAATCAAATAAAATCAAAGCTCCTAACGTTTCCTACAATATCCATGAAGTATCAAAAAATTAATCGTGTAAGCATTTAACCTACAAAGCTAAGGCCCTAAACGTTAGTTTCTTTGATTGAAACATTGTACTTCTTGTTTTGAAGAGTCACCCCACACACAATGTTTCAGTTGTGGATTGATAAATCCATATTAAGGCAAGAAATGTTCATACTAGATCAGTATTGTTTATGGTAATGTCAGAGCTAATGTTCACAACTGCTGACACTGATGTTTCTTGATTTATTTTGTCTTTAGAAAGTAACATCAATATCGTCACAGCCTATATTGAATTAGTCAAAAGTTTATTTTCAGTTTTGATTTATAATTTCGATAGTTGAGTTTTAGATTTATGTTCTCCTATGGACCAACAGACGAGTAAGACAGGAATGTGGGGTGTCGACAGATTTATTCAAATTACTATGTAAACAAAATAATGACAGAATGGAAACACACATTAACAAATGGAATTCAATTCAAGAGGAGGAACAAAATCCAATCTTCATTATACGCTAACGATCAAAATATAATTGCAAAATCTCAGGATGAACTAACGAAATCTCAGGATATCAAAACTAAACACACAATAGATGGCGTTTAGTGGAAAAAGCATAGTAAAAATTATTATTGATGATAAAATAATAATTCAAGTCTACAATTTCAGATAAATTTGAGTTTTAATATCAATCGCAGGATAACTCATAAATGTAAAACTACAGAAATATAATAAACAAGTTAATGGATGTCATCATGTACTTACCCAGGCCCATCATACAATGTATACAAACTGATCTTCTAAATGTTACACCCAAAATTTTATTTCTTAGGCAATGTAGGATGTTAAAATGAATTGGTAGATCAAGGAGTCATATCCAGTAGGGTAAATTTGTATTAAAAGTAGCTATACTGTGTTTCTGAACTCCTAATTGTGTATATCACTACTTTCTCTACATACTGATTGTCCTCTGTCATCATACAAAAGCACCATATGTGACCAGGGACTCACAATGTCACTACGAGACGTTTGTGTGGTTATTGTGTTGCAAAGACCATAATTGCCCAATTTTTAATCTAATCCACCTGGGAATTTTAAAGGAATTTTTAACGAGCTTGAATCCCAAACTTTTCACCTCTTCTGAATATTTCTGAACGAGGAGCCATCAATTTCAACATCTTTTATTTTAAGGAAAGTAATAATAATCAGTGTTGCCAGGATTAATTCCCAGACCCTCCTCCGAAGCCAGTTTAACTTTGTTCTAGTTCTGATATTATCAAATCATATTTCTCACACGTTACAATGACCAGGTCATCAACATAACCAATTCCCATATAGAACTTATCATCCAGTTGGACCAGGAGAACATAAAATGTTAACAATCACAGGATAGAGGTGACTCCCTCCTTTATGATGAAAATGATTTGATGTTATAGCAGATATTCTAAAATTAATGCCATCCAAAATATGTGACATCATCAAAATATGCTATCATTAAAAAATTAACGAAATATATCAGTAAGACTGCATCTAATTGTATACTTGGATGGACGCCTTATCAAAACTTACACTTACCACATCAGAAATCTTTAAAAGATCTAAAATTAATATTCTTACAATGATTATAGTTTTTCTATACTTTATATATTGTAGAGTATGTTGTATATTGCAACTCTCCTGGTCAACGACTATGACTAATAAAAATAATTAGACCATTGAGTGCTTATATCTACATACTTACTTACAGCCTACCTTCACCTTAGCACTGACATTAGCAGATCAATATTTGAACAAAATGAGGTATTCAAACTCGTATAATACTAAATGTCTTAAACTGCGGTCATTTAGAAATGTTGCGAAATAGTTTTAAATCTATACATGTAACTTGAGCAAAATTAGTAAAGCTATTACTGCAGACATTTCAAATTATTTAGGGTTTTTGAATAATTGGTTTTTTTCTTTTTACTATCTCTTCTCATTTTTGATGGAGGTTTTTGTGGAACGATATACGATGTTAGGATGAAAAATTGCCCTTAAAATAACAATTTTTATGAAATTTAATTATTGACGCCATTAATATTTACAAACAGATTTACTTTAGTTAGTGAACTTTTGTGATGACCTTTGAAACAGAGTATATATTGGAAATGTATGTTATTAAAAAAACGAATAATGTAGCCTAAGGCAAACGGAGAAGGACATAACCCTGAGGTACGTCATACTCTAAATGGAAAGTCTTGATGAAACCTTTATCTATACTGGTTACACAGGGGATCACTATAATTAGTACGAAAGTGGCAATCCCGAGGAATCTAGCTGGATTTACACCTTTTTTATGCAGTCTTTGGTTAAATCCCTCTCCTTCATCTTTCTTATTAGGTTTCTCTTGATCAACTCTTGTTGTCATCATACCCTGAACATATTAGATTATTCAAGGGTTTGGAGTAACAAAAAGGCAGGAAATTTTTCCATACTTAAAAATTAAATTGAAAGATTTGTCGACTGTTCTTTTAGGTATTGTCAAACTATCGTTTAAAAATCTCAAGTTATACCCTTCTTCACAATACTGTATTGGCCAAATATAGCGTAGAGTTTCTGTAAGCCTAGCTTTTAGTCGACCATCACAAATATTATTGATTTAAACCTAAAAGAGCGGTCACAAAACACTTGGATATGCCATACTTTAAACACAATATCTCTAATACTATCGAATCCTGTACGAACCCTTTGTCTACGTCCTATTCAATATGTTTTAAACAAATTAAAAACGGCATCTCATATACCAGCATCGTAGCTGTACCGATGGCGTTAGCAACTCTTACCACTCAAGGCCACTGTATGTCGAAACTGAACACATCAGACTTCTCGTCTGTAATATCTGGAGTCAGTATATAAGTTTTATTGCCTTTGATCACTTTTTATAATTTTGAGCAGTAAAAAGCTTTTTGCAAAACGTTAATGTTAATATTAAGGGACTGGATGTGAGAATGATGTTTTCAGAAAGGTGTTTAGAACGTTTTGCTAAATTAATTAAGAATCTTCTAAATTATAGTAATTATTCACGGTCACCGGTAAAACTATATTGCTTATATACTATAGAATTTTTAACGCAACAATCTTTCCAATAAATCCAATATTACCACATTCTACTCAATAAACGTATTAAAAAAATATATATATTTCATAAACAACAGTATTTTTTTTTTGTTAAAAACACAAATTTAAGCTGAAATTATAACGTTAAGTTGTTTAATGAAAAATCTCTTTAAAAAGTATTGCTGACATAAAGTTAATGTATCAATTATACTAAATATGTTTAAATTATTAAAATTAAAATACTATTACTTAACTAATAAATAAATACGCAAACATAATACAGTTTCTTATTTACGTATCTCTATTAACATTGCAAGATATCTGTAGCCTTGCTCGGAGGTTAGCCTCGTACAGGGGCTGTTCGAATTGACTACTCTTGCTCTCCTATTGGCTGCGCATAGTACAGTCACTTTTACATGGTACATGACATCATTCAGCCGAAATATTTATGTGGTAGTTAACTTTTTATTAAAAGACAACATTGTGCAAAATATCAACTCAGATTTTACTGTACATACAGTACATTTCAGACACTGAACGTTGGTTTCCCGTAGTAAATACGCAAACAAAATTTGCATTTATTACGCTTATATTTCCATAAGCTTATCTCAACCGAGTTAATTATACTTTATTACCAGCTATTATTCTTTGTTTAAAAAGAACATTTCTTTAAGCTAAGATACACATTATTATCGTTGCCTAGCAAATGCTAAATTATTATATTTGAAATAAATAATTATTAGATTGCAATGATACTTTAATGTGACTTTTCTTTTTCGTTGTTATCAATTTAATATTCAATGTAGAATAGATATGAAGATAATTAAATTAAAGATAATATGTTTTAACCAAAAATCAGTTCAGCAATTGTTTGTAAATGCCTACAAAAACGTAATGAGCTCTGCAGGAGTAATAAAGTAGTTTTCCTCTGGAACCAGAACATATGGAAATACAGGGGAATGAAAATGTAGATCATCTATGGAAGACCAGGGCATTCATCAGATCAGAACCATTCTGTATACTTGAAGAAAACTACGTTAATATCAGAATAACAAGAGATGATGAAACCAGTAGTTCGAAACTTACGAGAGAAATAAAAGAACCGAGGTAAGTTAAAGAGCAGCTCGGGATTTATAACCATAAGAGATTCATTGCTTCCATTAGTCTACAAAAGAATAGGTTAAGACGGGATTAACGGGGTTCCTTACGGAGCAATGCATTAGAGGATATCTCGGGAAACTTGGCCTGATGGATGAGACGATCTGTATCTACTATAAGAAAGTTGAGGAAACCCATCATCGCCTACTAATTGACTGCGAAGCTGTACCTATTAAAAAAGCAAAAACCTTGGGAGAAACTACTAAGCTCTCTAAATCCTATTGAAGTCATGCATTTTATGGTAGCTATGGGACTGGAAAAGATGATGAAACTGAGTATCAAAGGGGAGCACAATAGAAGTACAGTGGTCACCCCTACATACAATACTACCGAAAACCTAACAATACACTGATACCGAAAAGAAAGAATGCAGTTAAATTATTAAGTATATAGCAGAAACTACAAACCTGTATGCACTTTTTATTAATATTTGCTATTTTACTCACCCAGTTACGAAGTATAGGATAATTTTGATGTATCTCAAAATATTTCGACCTCTTTTTTGAATAATCTTCACATTTCATGGGCTCAGTGTTTTCGTCATGGTGTCCATTCTTGGGCGTTATCGTCTTTATGTTAGAACGATAGCGGCAACATCATGGGTTCAGTGTTTTCGTCATGGTGTCCATTCTTGGGCGTTATAGTCTTTATGTTAGAACGATAGCGGCAACAAAACTTAAAACAAGAACATGAAATTTTTTAACTGGGATTTTATAAAATTCGTGAATTCTCAAAAAACGCTGATTTAATTCAAATTTATGTGAAAATGAATGACTCAAACTCTCTTGCAAAATCATACTAAAAAATTATTAGACTTCTTTAAAAGATCTAAAATTATGTTTGGTAGCAATCTCTATAGTTTCTTCTAATTTTTGATGTTTTAGAGTAGGTTGTGCATTCAAAATAACCGGGTCGACCACCATTCCTATGAGTAATAAAAAGGTTAGATCATCGAGTGTTTATTTAAATACTTCTACGTAAGATTAATTAATTTATAATTAGCATCAATACATGTCTTGTTGTAACTGCTACATAAACAGTTTCCACTCGACAATTCCTTACGTAAATAATGCAGATGATACGCTGATTTTATATGTTCTGAATTTTTCAAAGCATCTCGTTTGTCGACCTCTACTTTAGTATTGACATACAAAGATCAGTTAACAAAATGAGCTGTTACAAGTAGGCTCTGAAAGAAATTTCGAAAAAATATTTCTAATTACCGCTATTTTGAAATCTTTTATAATAATATACAACTAGAGTAACTAATAGTTTACATTTTAAATTTGATTACAATTCTGATTGGTGGAACCATTATTGTAGATTATTATAATTTGTTTGCATCAAACTATAAAAATAAATTTAAGCACCATTGCATTTTATTTGCTCAGTATACAGGATACGTTTGATAACCATAAAATATTCCGCCCTCCATTTTTGTTTTATTCACTAAACTTTACGTTTTATGACCTAAGGAAACCTATAAAGTTATTTTCAACATGCCGTCCGTTGTCGTCATTGTAGCTGTCCTCTATGAGTAAAGCAGGAGAGGTCAACAAAGTAAAAACATAAAATTTGGTACAAAAGATTATAGTGTGCTCATATACTGTAAAACCTAATTTGAATTTAGAAAAATATAATTTAAATTGTCAAAATGGCAGTTATTTTTTTTATTATTAACATAGATGATTGTAAAATGGTTTAATCGAATGTTTGCTATTATTTGGGTACGAAGTTTCGAGAGTATAAATCAACTCACGTTATCAGCCTCATGAATAAAGCTTTGGCACAATCCTATCAACCAGTTTAGAAATAAGGTCATTATGGCTTCCTTTAATGAAAAATCAATTAATTAATAATCAGATAATATTTTTTTAATATTAAATAAGGCACTAATGTTGCCGCTTGATTCACAAATGGGATCGAGAACTAAACACTTGAAATGGGGAGCAAAAGGTTGTTTACTTCGATAACAGTTAGAACAACTTTTTCTCGCTCTCCCATTAACACGTTGCTTCCAGTCCTTTGTGTAGTGTAGGCCTGTGTGGTGGTTTTTTCTGAACACGTTTGTATTTAGTCTTAGTTTTGATTGCTCAGGTTTAGTTTCAGGCTTGAGTTCTTTCCTTAGATTATAGACCAATGTTATTAGACTGTGTTGGTGTTTTCTCTTTTACACTTTATAACGAGAGTTAATTTATACTCTCGAAATATATTGTATTCATTTTTATATACACAAAAGTGATGGCAAATTTTCGATTAAACCATGTTAATAATATGAACAATTCGCATTATCAAATACCTAACTTCAAAACCAGGATATCTAGTATGTTATTCAACGCCAGTGTAGCCTCTTTAGAAAACAAAAGAAATTCGGTCGTCATAGCTACAAAAATGTCGGTTCATGAGTTATAACAAAATATTGGACACTTAATGGGGCTGTTGGGGGTGTAGAACTACGTATATTCGTGAAAGCCCCGATGTTGTGAATATTTAAATTAAATTTGAAGGTTAATTGAATTTTAAATTGCAAGTAAAAAGATATTATGGTTCAGGAATTATTGGCAACAAATCAAAAATAAACATTGATTGGTATTTTAGTTATCAATAGGTCCGATTTTAAACAAATACGATTTCCGTTTATGAGATTAGAAAATAACGTTTAGGGTGGGTTAGGTTAGGTTAGGTTATGTAGTTGGGACCAAATCAAAAAAAGCTCAACCGCCATCATTAAAAGCTCGATTTTTGTTTATCGAACAAAGTTTAGGCCCTATGTAAATAAATAAATATTTTTCAATGGCTGCGTTAGAGGTTCGTTTTCATTTTTTGAGTGACAACTATCAAAATGAATAATTTTGCGATGAATAGTTTTAGTTTTGAAGTTTGTGAGAAAGTTTGTGCAATGTTTTCGAACCATTTTTTAAATAAACATAAACACCTTTTGAATGATGCAAAATTAGACTGATAAATCTGAACTATACAATATCAAGCGTCACCATGGTGTCTAAAGAGAGATAAGTTATTGTATTTATTATCCTTAGAGTAACAACCTACGATTACTAGAACGCTTTTCAACTGTGTGGTCAGCATAAAGAGTTCCCTTCGTCATAACTGTTTTGTGATCAGAGATCGTTACTAATCGTAGCTCCCTCCTTATTCTCACGATTTTGACTCAACACCAATTTTTTTTCAGCAGCGATGAGGATCAAATTAGGACCCCTTCCAAACAAGTAGAGAACTCTTAGTCACTACACCAATCGCAGTCTCTTCGACGTACAAAAACTAAAGATTATTACAGATTTTGAATTAGGAAAAAGTGATTAAAAATTCCAATTGGAAAATTTAGTTTAGGAAACATGGATTTGTAAACGATGTCCAAGTTAACAACACGGCATATCGTGTGAAGCGTTGCTACACTGTCAAACAATATATAGGCCTATTTAATATTAATATTTTCGTAGCTAAGTCAGTTTTTCTAATTCTGTAACAATTGTACGCATGAGCAGATTTATCCCCCATTTGTTTTGAAGAACTATAAACGGATTTAGCTTAGACATATAACACCCATCACACAATACCGTATTGCAGGCTTGAACTAATCAGAAAAATAATTTATTTTCACAATCTTAATTGAATATAAATCTTATAATAAGATATAATATACGGAGACAAGAATACAATTTATCTCTGACACATGTCACATGGATCTTGCAGTTTAAATTCGATTACATTATCAGTCCTATTTTGCTTTTTTAATAACTTCCTAACGGAAATATTATATTCAATATGGCACGGTTATCTATTAAAATACATCTACATTTTAAGTCAATGGGCGCCACCATGGTACTTACCTAGCCCCACCATACAATGTAGATCCTCTCAACGTAATATCTAATTATCTTAGAATCTTAGTATCTTAGCAGCATTTCAAGGATTTATATTAGGGATATTTTACTCCAACCACACCCTAGTTTCTAAATTTGCACAGACCATGATACAAGCCCCACCCTCTAGGTAGGTGTTACTGAATTGAGGAAATTCTCATACTCTAGAGTTTCAAACTCCAGAACTAGGGAAACCTCTAGTTTTCCATATTAAATTATAGGTCTGGATATTTTTCTTGAACAATAGCCATCTTATATGACGATATAGTTTCTTTGTATTCATTTGTAAGGGACTTGTTTGTTTCTAGCTAGCTTTTATGGTACTCTTCGTTTAGGGTTCGTTAGCTTTCTTTTTCCTCTTTCCCACAGTTTAGGATTCCATTCAATGCCCTGTTCTGTGAGTCTTTCCAAGAGCTTTTTTATTTTCTGCTCTAGTATATTTTATCTTCACTTTCATCTGTTTTAACTTCTCAATTGTTTCAGTTCTGATGATGTCTTAAGAGGAATCGTCTGTTTCCAGCATCAAATCTTCTTTTTCAAGATGAGATTTCAGTATCCAATCTTCCCTACACCTTGTCATTTGACCCAGAAGCAGCTGAAGTTGTTCCTGCTTCATTAGAAATAGCTATTTCTGGGAACACTACAGTATTTGCTTTTTGTTTGATTGTTTTTTGTGTGCAGAATCCATTGTTCCAACTAGTAATAGTTTCTTTTCTATTTAACCCTACTATCAGTCGTGTTGGTTTTTTTCGTAAAATGAAAAAACTTTTCACCATCTGAATTGATCGAATGTGTATGTATGAGAACATAGTTATATATATTTGGATTTAGATATCTTAGTTTTTAAATTATTTTACTGTCTTTTCATAAACATATATTTTGATTTGTCTTTCTCATCCTTACAGTTTATTACTTTCAATTATTCATTAGGTCTGAACAAGAGGAATTAATTGTAAAACATGGATTATGGTACTTTTAATTTACGTTTGGTTTTAATTAATTCAACTTTTTTATATTGAATTAAGTTTAGGTTATAAAGAAAGTTCTTTTATTTTGTGTTTATGAGTCTCTTTTATTTGATTCTGAAATAAAATATTTACCTAATTATTTATTGTAGCTGTTAGAGAATACATCATTAATAGATTTGTAAAACACCCCCTTCTCCCCACTTGGAATGATTAATCTGCTAATTTTATTAGGGAGCATCCATTACATAACAATTTAAACATAAATCCATACGATAAAGTTGTTAAACATTACTATTTTAAACATTATAGGTGAATATTAATTCTCTGGTTGGTAAGACAAAATTTATTGAACATCTCTGAATTAATTACTAATTATAATAATTATTATTAGCACAACACTTAATTTCAAATTACCGGTATTTATTTATTTTCAAGTAGCCATTGTTATAGTTGCCTAGCAACGGCGAGTTAAAATAATGTAGTTAACAGTTGGTAATTCCAATGATTATTAGTGGATGCATTAATGTTTCTTTTATTTTATTTACTAGTGGTTTAACCCGGCTTCGCCCGGGACTTCTAACACGTGTTGTTCACGAATAAATGTTGAATTTGATCTTGATTTCAAAATATTCGCAAACCCGTCTGATAGCACCTAATTGAAGAATCAAGACCCTAAAATTGATAGTAATGAGGTAAATAAAGTAGTTTTACAAGGTAGAAATTGTCTCAGTTAACTATAGACTACCTTTGTCAAGAGAATCCGGGGCTATAGGATTGTGTGGTAGTTGGAATTTAAGGAGATAAACCTCGAAATATAAGAAGTAAAAGCTTATTATTGAAAATATTCTAACTATTTATAGGCCTAATAATTGTTTATAAACAACATTTTTCATTTTGTTATCTAGGAGATATATATAAAAAAATTTCGGATTTCCTACTCGAGAGCAAGCTACGTATAATTGACCGTGAAAAAAGCAGGAATCTTTGAGAATTATGCCGCAATACTTTAAAGTTTGTCCCTGCGATTTGTTAATAGTAAAACTATAAGCTAGTTTGATTGGAAATTGCAGTCTCTTAAATTGGTATGGTAATTCAGTCGATATCAGTGGTATTCTGGGGATAAATACTCTATTTCCCTTGTATTTTTCGGTCATAAGTTCGGCACTTTTATCTTCCAATGGACGCCCTTAGAGACAAAACGGAAACCTTCTTCACGGATGGGCAATAGAGGACTATCACACCATATACCCCCTTTGATTGTACCGGGATTAGTTTTTGAGTTTTACCAGTACGCACATTCTAGACTTCCTTTAATTATATATATATATATATATATATATATATATATATATATATATATATATATATATATATATATATATGCTATAACATTTATATAAATTGATAACTTAATTTGGTGGCCTAAATTAATTAAAAAGCATAAATAATGTCAATATAAATAACATAGGCTAGGCCTATATAAATTAATGTCAAAAGTTAACTAAAAGTCTAGAGCTTAAAATAACCATAAGTAACTTAAATAAATAATTATGAAGTAAACATTATTAGATAAATAATAATGTTTATTAGTTAAAACTTACCTTAGATATTTATACCTACCTAATTTGATAAACAATTTGTTAATAACATTGGTAAGATAACCTAAAATACAAACATTGTAAATATTTTGATGTAACTTTATTTCATGGTGGTGTAATATAGATATAAATAAAATTGTGAAACTAAGTTGAATTAAGAATCAGTTTGATAAAAGGGGAAAGTGTTTAGTGAAATGGATATTTTATATATGGTAATGGTTACTATGAACAAAACTATTTTAAACTGAACTAGCCTAAAAGTAAAATGAATAGATCAAATTAATATTAAATGGAGACTACCACACAACAGCTGTTCCAATGCAAATCAGAAATTGCAAATCGATGTAATAATAAATTATATATAATATATAAAGTATAAAGAACTAAAGAAACTATTTAATTAATGTAAAATTATGGACAACTATCGCCAATTATAATGGTAAAACAAGTTTAGTGAAAAGAAAGGTGAACATGTTTAAAAAAAAACTATATTTTATATAAAACCAATGCCATTGTAAAGACAAATCACAGACTTTTGATAAATGAGGCAGTTGAACCCGGGAGAACAATTAAAATATTCCATTCTTAAAAAATAATTTTAAAAAATCAGTACCAGTACAGATTTGGTAAATGTTACATGTATTTATACTTGTGGAATAACCATATTTAAAATAATTCTACACAGAAGAATATAAGTATCAAATATAAGAGAACTGCAAGTATATTTGTATAATAATATATCAATTTGAAGTAAACCACAGAATTTGAGGTAATAATAATCCATTTCATTTGTAACAAGGAGAAACCACAAAATTAATTAATATCTGTGAGAACTGTATACATTTTTGAATCTTAAATAATATTTGAATTTAATTTGAACTTTAATAAATACTAATTTAAGAACCAATTTATATATATATTTAGCCTGTAGTTATGGAAATTATACCTTGTTTAAAATTACATATTAAATAGAGGCCACCAACCCATGTAAAGAACCCGAGATAAGAGTAAGAGGAAAGAGATAAATAAATATCTGTAAAATTAATTGCAATACAATATTTAAAAAATACATTAAAAGAATTTTAACATTATTTAATGTGTTTCTTATTCTGATAGTAGAGGTACTAGTTTTAGTAATATAAGCTAAAGTTTTGAAGTTATACTAGAAAGAATATATATATATATATATTGATTAGTGTCACTTCATTAATATAAAATAATAATAATTGAATTACAGATATGTGTTTAAAAAATAAACGAAATAACTAAAATATTTAAATTTTCAGACATAAATTATAGACAAAACTATTACCTACATTTTTATATATACGATTTACAACTTTTCACGATAAAGTTTTCAAAAGTTTAAAATTATATTCGTAATCATAGTGTGAATTTAAATGTAATACATTTTAGAAGTTTACAATATTCACTACGTAAGTTAAATTTATTTTTAACGAATTACAAGAAATATGTACAGTATCGTTAGTTTCTAGTAACATAATCTGACGGACTCCTTTTAAGTCCTCACTTATAATAGTGAATACGGACTTTGCAATCCTGTAGTATCGTAGCTGGATCTACTGATTTTGTCATGTGTTGTACCGTTTAAAATTGTAACGAAAAAACTAAATACATATTTAAATAAATCAAAGTCAAATCCTGCAGCGGAGGAATGAAGCGAAGAATAACCTCACTTTCCCTCATCGCCTTCGGTAAAGCTCCAAGTAGTATCCAAACAGTCCGCTAGAAAGACTTTCCGTACTGACTCACATAAAGTTAGTTCTTGATACAACTCTAATCGAGCAAGATACGTCCACAAATCCAACGATCTCAATTACTTCTTTCGGCCGTGCGTCTAAAATCAACAAGTCTTAAACCTGATCTTCAATCACTCTGAATTACCACCTAACACCTTGATTTGTGCAAGAAATGCCGAAAATATAAGCAATAAACAGTTGTTAGGAAATGCTTTGCTTAAATATTGCGTGCAGAGGCTTTTTGCTTTTTAAAATTTGAACTACTTGTGTTTATTTAATTACTTGTTGTTGGTTAATTGAAATAAAATAAAACTAAAGAATTCGTATTTTTTTTGTTAAAGTTAGTAATAGATTGAAGATAATAAATTATGACAAATATGTTTTGGCTTGTCTGGTTATGGCTAATCAAAGCTTTAAATTTGTAAAATTTCTCTAATTTTTTAGTTCTCTTTTGACCAAAGTTTAATCAGTATTTGTATAATCATTCTTTTTTGAATGCATATTATATGTTTCTTGGCATCCTTGTATAATTACTCAACTTGGCTTTTTCGTTTTACAGTGACAAGCAGATCAGATCAATTTGGCCGACCTTTCTTTTCCTGTGTTTAAAAGGGAAATGTTTTTGGAGTGGAAGTAAGAATTAGACTTTACCTTATGTTAATTTAATTTTTTTTTTATTGTTACTTAAACATAGTTTAACGGTGTTATTTTCGCTTACGGCACTGTAGGTCCTAGTTTCCTTTTTGATCGTGTATTAAAATCCTTGAAATATATAAGGAAGGAGGTACTTAATCTTGTTGGATTTCTCTGCTTAACCTTTTCCATCATTCATCTTTTCACAAGCACTTGTTTTTTTTTTTCGACTGGCGCAATTAACGTTATCAACGACTAGAAGGCGACGATGACCAAGAGGTTTTTCACCTTTAAACAACAAGAAAATAGTGAGTAAAGCTTTGAAAAATACGAGGGACCACAGCTGGAAATTAACTTTTTCATTGTAATATTGAGATATATACCTCTTTGTCTTCTTTTCTATCAGGATTATTTGACCAACTCTTTCCTTCCAATCCTGACTCTGGCTGTATTAGAGAAATCGAGGTCAAGGTGTCACTATTTTTCGTTGTTTTCTTCCTTTTGTTATAAAGCAATATAGACCGAGAAATTTTTCGTAACAACTCAACCAGACAATTATATCGCAAAGCTGGTATCCATCACTAAGCGCCCTCAATTTTAACAGATTTCAAAATAAAAGATACATCGTCCAACGTTCACTCCATCACTTTGCTCCTTAACCTTCTCCTGTCATTAAATCCCCTTTATCTTCATATCGCTGTCAATATGTCATCATAATCACAGCCGTAGTTGAGAATCCATTTATTTTCCACAAAATCATTATCGTCGATGTTTGTCGATATAATAAATGAAGCTTATACTTCTATACTTTACTATTTCACAAAAGTTTTCATAAACTACATATATTTCTTTTACATCTATGATCATTTGCAATGTTGCAGTTTTATGTTCATAGTTTTATATTTGTACAACTTCTATTGTTATTGTGCTCACCATATGTTTTTATCTCTACCGATTCACAATAACTAGCAATTACAAATATCACAAATACTCTTGTCCTTGAATCGTACACTCAAAATACATAACATAACAACTATAGCGTACGATAAAATAATTAAATAATACTCCCGCCGATAAAACAATCAAAAAAGCTTTAAAATCATTCGTGATTCAGGATTTATTTTAGTCTTTATGTAATTTATTAAAACTGGGTTTTTTACTAATCCAGTTTGAATATTGTAGTAGTACAAATGGAATTGAACAAATAGAATAGTACCAGAGGCTTCTTTTACTAATTCAAAATAAGTTGATAGGGTCATCGTGGTACTTGCCCATACCGATAATATAATGTGATACAAAAGATCTTCTAAATCTCAAAACTAACCCAGCCCTATCATATACGAGCAGATCATAATGTAATACAAGCAGATCTTCTATATCTCAAAAGAAAACTTGGTTTCTTAGGCTTTGTAAGAAATGTTAAATTGTATTGGTAGTTCAAGGGATCTTAGTAGGGAACAGTTGAACGTAGTAATTGTGTGTATCACTACTACCTAACAATCGATGCTCGTTTAACAAGTTATATGTCGTAGCGATTTAGCGAGGACGCCTTCCGATGTCCTACAAGAAAACATGAGCCGTTCTTGACCATTGGTTCTCTTAATAGTTGTATTGATTCTTAATTTAATTTTTACAAAAAAAATACTATTATTTTGTAAAAAAAAAGGGGGAAAAAGTTTTTTTTAAGTGTAGGATGATTTTTATTTCCTAGACCTACAAACTACGGAATGGCAGTATCACAGTTAATCACACTTAATGGATTCATTGACAACAATTTGGCAATTCATCTCCAAAAGTTACTTATGGTCAAGACACGCGACAAAAGTCTGTTCAAGTTGGATTATAGCCAAGGCAATTTGGGGTGGGATTGCGGCAAAAGTCCTGCAATGCACCAACATGTTTTCTTAATTTATTAAAGGCCCTTTCTTACATCTTAATGGGAAAAGTTATCTTAAATCTTTTTTTATTATTCAGTGATTCAATTTATTTGTTCAAAAATTATCTTCGTACAAGGAAAACATGCAGAAATGAATCAATTCAATGTAACTTATATCATATTTAATTCTAAAAAATTATTAATTATGCTTTATTGCATTAGCTGAATAATAAAATTATAATATTAAATTTGTAATTAAATTTATTTTATTTTATTTATTTTTCTCACTTGAAATCTAAATGATAAACAGGCGATGTAATGATTGTTTCCGCTGAGACCATATTTATCATAACTGAACTTATTTCCTATTAGAAATTTTACTATTTAGATACAAGTTCACAGTTAAGTCAATAGAATAAAACAACTTCCTAGTAACAAGCTCCTCTACGACAAAGACACTAACTTTTGGCTCATCCCCGAGAAAAAAACCTCCTTCTTTACGCTCATGGTTATTTAAAACCTTTCCAACTCCTCTCCACAAGTGTGTCAATTTTACATCAAATATTGAGCACACCAGCAACCCTTGTCTGTGTTTCCACGATTTCTTACTTTCTGCTACCAATTCACAATACCAGATCTCCTACCTACTTACGTTCTTGAACTATAAATCTATCTCTTGCTTAATCTCTGTTCTAACTAATTTTATCTTATACCTAACTTATTCCTAACAATAAATCTCATCTTATACGTACTTTATTCCTAAAAATTAAATTTCATATTGCACCTGACTTATTCTAACAATAAATGTCATCTTACACATAAGTTATTTCTAAAAAAAAAAACTCATATTTCTAAAAAAAAAAAACTCATTTTACACTTAAGTTATTCTTGACAATAAATGTCATCTTATACCTACTTTATTCCTAAAAATTAAATTTCATATTGCACCTGACTTATTCTAACAATAAATGTCATCTTATACCTACTTTATTCCTAAAAATTAAATTTCATATTGCACCTGACTTATTCTAACAATAAATGTCATCTTATACCTACTTTATACCTAAAAATTAAATTTCATATTGCACCTGACTTATTCTAACAATAAATGTCATCTTACACATAAGTTATTTCTAAAAAAAAAAAACTCATTTTACACTTAAGTTATTCTTGACAATAAATGTCATCTTATACCTAATTTATTCCTATTTATTTTTATTTTTACACCTAACTTATGCTTAAAATAAATGTCATCTTATGCATAAATTTTTCCTAAAAATAAAATTTCATTTTACACCTAACTTACTTCTAACAGTAAATGTCATCTTATACCTAACTTGTTCCTAACACTACCTCCTCTTCTCAAAACTCAAAACCAATATTTAAAAATTATTTATATTTTTAATATTGTTATTTCCAAATAGGCAACACGTATTATTTATTTGTTTACAATTCAGACTCTTAATAGTTTTCATTCTTCCATGCATCACAAATAAAATGTGATCTTCAAAAGACATGACTTCAAATGATTTTAACTACAAGAAAAGCAGAATTAAAAATTCAAAAACTAAATCACTAACACGAAAAAAATGTTACGAAACTTTAAGATTCATTCGGTAATTGGTACTTTACAGCTTATAAAATTATGTGTCGTGCAACGTATAATCTGTTTTAATAAGATTATTTATTTTAGAATTATTCAATTACAAAATATACAAAATAAGTAGCCTACTCTTAATTTCAGAGTTCAGAAGTTTAACTCTTGCCTTGAGTATTTTTACAACACTTTTGGGTCCACACCGTATATTAAAACTATAAAAATGTAATCTAGACAAGTAGTGTATGTGATATCTTAAAACTAATGAAATGTGTGATGGAAGTAGACAACTGATGGGTGAACATGATACAAAGTTAATGGTTGTTATTTTTAAATGGTATTTATATTGCATATGTTAATAAAAGTTCTTTCATCCATAGTTTTGAATTTGTTATTATGGACTTTAATAAATTTTGAGAGAGTTGCAATTTTCGTTTATTAATTTTGGCTGGTTATAATCTTGATATAAGGTGAATTAATAATGTTGAATCACGTCCATCGAGGAAGAAACAAAGTTATTGATTGTACTCACCAATGGTTCAAAGTTCGAATATTGTATTTTACCTAGTTAGCTGTTTTTGTATCACTGAATTAATTATTTAAAACACCTAATCTTCCTGGATCTACAACGAAAAATTATGCTGTTTGTTTAGGATGATTTGAATAGAATTGTTTACGTTTTTTTATTCTTCTTCGCCATAGAGACTTCCTTTCCCTCCCAAGTGATAGTTTCTCTCTTATTTATTAACTCGTAACATTATCTGAACTCTATTACTATACATGTTCCACAAATTATATCATTTAGAGATACAAAATACGAATAATATTCATATCTACTATTGAAATTAATTATGTTTTTGGTTGGTGATAATAATGCTTACTTGGCTAATTTTCATGTTTATGCATGTATGATCTTATAACTTTGGAATTTCGGTATTGGTACAAGATACGCATGCTAATATTGTAGTTGTTTCAGTGTATCAAATTTCTACAACAACAAATATTTTCTTTCTTTTTTTAGTTGCAAAAACCCCTCGGTAATGCTGAAATCCTCTTATACTGAAAAGAACATACTCCTCGAATACTCTAATAGCGTCCGATTCAGAAAATAAAAAGAGTTAGTCAAGACAACCCTTATAGGAAATATGACGGAATATGTAGATTCAACTAGGGTCCCCCCACGGGATTACCACGCCTATGATAATAAATAAAAATATTACTCTTTATATAAAACTAAACATATAATTTTTGCACTATTGGATTTTTATTATTAGAAAATGAAACTGCATTACTATGGATACAATTTTTCAAAAAAAAAAATATTGAAATATGTATTTTAGATTTGTCTTAAAAGTAAAATTGTGAGAATGAAGACGGACATTGATCGAGTTTGGGTTTAAAATATGTTATGGACGTTGCTAATAAACTAACAATAGCCTATTGTTTAATTTTCAGTATTTATGAAATTATCATTTTTCTCAGCATGTAACGGTTTTTGTATTTATTACTTTTCAAACAAACGTGAAGTATACATGATGGTCACTCTTCCGTGGATAGTATTGGTATCTTGTAATTATTAATCCTATTAAAACTTTAAATAGAGTGCTTTAGTTACTTTCTCATGGAAACTTTGTTTATTTACGCTTCCTAGACTGTACTTAATTAAATTTATAACTTTATACAAATATGAGAAGTACTGAAAATAGCCTCCACCAAAATGCACCAAATTTTTAAATTTTCTAATGGAGCTTTTAACTCCTAAACTAGTAACTTTATCAAACAATACTCAAGTATAAAAAGTATTAACATTTTTGTGAAAATTATGATTATTCAGTTAAAGTTAAAAGTTAGCTGTCTTATTGAAAAGAGCAAGTATTTTTTTTTTAATTTGAAAAGAGGGTTTTTAAATTCCATGAAATGTAACAAATGTCCCCCATTTATAAATTAGTTTACATGATACTAATATTTCCTACCATAAAATGATTACTCTGGAAAGTTTTGATTTTTAGTTATTAAAGGAAAGAACAGTTTTTTTTATCCTAAGCGTTCATCTTGTTTGCCATTTCCTCGTGTAGTCTTTTTATTGTTTTCACGTTTGTATTTAGGCAAAGCTGTAGACCTGGCTTTCTCTTTTGGTTTCAATTTTCATTTCCATCGTTTTTCACTTGTATCACGATCTAGGATTATCACGTGTTAACGGAAGTTGATTTATCGGCGCGAAACGCTGCGTATTTGTTTTTATTTACACAAATAACGAAAAACAACCGATTAAACCAAATCAATCCATCACTATTAAATAACTTTAAAAACCAGAAAAGTTAGTTGACATCTCCACAAAAACCATTAGTACCATGAGATATCCATCAAAAACTAAAACAAGTTTATGGGCGTAATAAAGGTCCGATCATACAACGTGATTTAAAAACATTCTGTAAAAGTAAAGTCTAAAAGTTGGTTTCTTTGATCCTTCAATATAATGTCAAATTATGATGGCTGATCAAGGAGTCTTATCTAGTAAGGTAAGTTTGTTCAAAACAGTTGATACACAGGATCTATAAACCTTGTAATTGTGTATAAATTAGTTACGGTAATTAAATATAATACTGCCAATAATCCAATCAGCTTTAAATTGTTTGTGATTGAAAGCTTAGTTATTATAGTTATTTCTATGTATTTTATCTAAACTTTGTTTCAAACATTATGTGACTGAATCTGCGTAATACAGTTTGATTAATTTAGTACAACTTGTATTGACCAAATAGAATATCGAACCAAAGGTTTATTTATCAAGGTACTTACCCAGCCCGTTCATACAAGCAGATTCTCTAAACGTAATGCCCAATAGTTTGTTTCTAGAGCCTTGTAGGAAATGTTAAATTATATTGGTAAATCAAGGAGTCTTATCCAGTAGGGTAAGTTTGTTCAAAACAGTTCTACACTGGTTTTATTATGTCTGCTGATTGACATTAACTCTTAGAGCCTCTTAGAGTTATTCATATTAAAATATAGCCCTTGAAGCTGTTCATATATGAAGAAACTGCAACTCGTGTCGATGGTTTGGCTCTGCTTTTGCTCGTAACTAAACGAATATCACATTTCATTGATAGGTCAGGACTCTAATTATATGTTTTACAATACGTCAGTATGTGTTGTGATGATATTAAATTCCATCGTTATAAATAAAAGGATAAAACCTCATCTCATCAAAATTAAACTGTAAGTAATCATATTTCATAACGTATGATACTATAGCTAGGAATGGAGTCAGGCTTTCGAGAATTCATACTAGTCACAGCTACCTGCAGTATAAGTTGTTCAACAAGCTTCCTGTATCCATAAGATCAATGACTGAAAATAAATTTAAATCCGTTATAGCAAAATGTATTAAAGAGAAGGCATACTATTCAGTTGGGGAATACTTGGATAGTGAAATTTTGTTCCTTGATCAATGAGTGTAGATTATTGTACTGACTTTTGCTAATTACTTATTTGTTATATGTTTAAAAACAATAAATAAATAACATTAAATCATTCATATCATTCATTTATAACATTATCATAATAATTTTAATTTTATAAATATATAATGTGACGTATAATAAAAGGAAAATGAATAAACAGCAAAAAAGTAAAAAGTTGTAAATGGAAGAAGGTCACAGACCTAAACGATGACAACGATACACGAATGTTCCTGTTTTAATTTTTTTTCCCCCACTATTGTGTTAACGTATGGACGACGCCATGACACAGACTGAACGATGACGACGACACACAAACTGCAGGTCGAGAATCAAGTTTTCAATGAAACCTGAAGACCAGTCAACGGAGGTCACAATCTTTGGCGTTACCAAACTTACCCCATACTGGGCAAGTAATTAATGGAGATTATTGATTCCCCCCCCCCTCATGTATGTGGTGTTTAGATTATATTTTGACTTTTTTTTCTATTTCATTTTGAGTGTGCAGTTAGTAGACGGAAATTTTAATTTGATAGTGATGTAATTGAAAATTCGGATTTTTTTTTCATAACATAATATGTTAAGATGAAGAGAAAAAATTCTATAAAATTGGACGTGTGCTTCGCGGCTAAATTGCACAAAAATGCATTTGAAATGCAACGTTACATTATTTTTTTTAATACCTCTGGTTCTGTTAGTCGTAGAAAAATATTTTTAAAACGCAAAATACTCGTGGATGAATGACTATAGACCTGATCTGCTAAAAAAATCTTTAAAAATAAATCCTAACCTCAACAACAAAACGTAAGAAATTTCAGGTTGGTTTTACTAAAAAATTTTTAAATTGTAAAATAAAATCGTCGGATTTTTTAAAAAATTTAGACAAAATGTGTAGGGCCTATTTTGATTTTTACGACCGTACTCGGAAAAAAAAATTAATTAACTTTAATGTAATAGCAGATATTTCTTGTTGAAACTCCATATTCAAGGATAAAATAAAGCAAAAGCTTAAAGTTTTAAATAGTTAATAATATAAATGAGCTACAATTGTTTCACCGCAATTGATGCCGCAAGGCGAAACAATTGTAGCTCATTTATATTATTAACTATTTGAATCTTTAAGCTTTTGCTTTATTTTATCCTTGGAAAATTAAATTGCCGCCATTTTTTGCCAAATAACCGTAGCATCATTTTCCCCCCCTTTTTTAATGTAGTTTTTTTATGTATTTTTTTATGAGCATACGCAAGAGTTCCTTACTTTATTTAAAATTACCATTTTATAATCTATAAAAAAATTTCAATTTAAAATTACGTCGTAGTTGCGTATGGATTAGTTTGTGAAGGTTATGGATTTCTTTGGAGTATAACCCTCGTCTATAACTTCGAATGCTATACTAATACAAACGACAATAATTACATTGTTATATTGTAACCATAGCAACCAAGTACTGGCGTAAATCAAGCCGCCTCTAATTGATTGGATCGCTTCCAAAATTAGATATTGGATTTGTCAAGGTGTCCAGTCAATAGACAGAAGCTAATGTGTATCACTGTGTGCTGATTGGAGCTCTCATAATCTAGGTAATTGTTTAGAACGAAAGGGTTGATTGCAAATGTTTCAAATGAACAAGTGATCGTTATAATTCTTTACCCGTGAAGTTAATAATAAATTTACTAATATTTGATTAAACATAATATATATATATATATATATATATATATATAAATTATCCAGAAATTAATTATTTTATTTTGATAAAAATTATAGATTTCTTTAAAGTGGGTTATAATATTTTGTTAAGTATTTGAAGAATTGTTTAAACGTTCAAGCAATTATTTAATTTCGATTTTTTTTTTTTTAATGGAATTCTTCCAAAGTGAGCTAGTATTGAAACAGAATCAATTGAAACTATACTAATATCAATCGAAACAGTGAAATAAAAAATATAATGATTAGTTCAAACTTATTAACTGGGTAAAATATTTTAGAAAAATAATAAAAAATACAATATAAAATTATAATGATTAACATCTTTCTTGAAGACGATATAGACAATAATTAAATTCCTTTTCCAATTCATATCTGTATGCCCATGCAAACTTAGAAAATAAATTAATCTATGACCAGTTTACACATTTAAATATGTTTTTATTTCTGCATATGCTAAACTCCTTTTCCTTAGATATTTTAAACAAAGTTCACTCAAAACAGAATACTGATAAAATAACAATATCATCTTCTACCTTTTTCACATTACACAGGGAACATAATTTAAATTTGTAGAAACACAATGTTTACTTAAATGAATCTGTTCAGCTCTCTTGCACAACCACTTGTGGAAAACATCTCACTGCTATGCACGTAATCATTATTTAGATTAAGTTCTTTATAATATAGCAAAGTATTTGTTTTGTGTTTTCTTTAAAATATCACCTATTTTTAAATCTTTCAAATGCAAAATAAGACTTAGTTAAAGAATATTTATTCCCAACCATTAAACCAAAATAATTTTTTTCGAATAATATCATCGGAAAGTATTTTAGGATATTTGCCCTCCTTTAATTTATATCTCCTAGGAATATACCCTATAGTACACACTAAGATAGGTTCGTCTCAATGTATACAAACAAATTTTGAGTATATTTTGGAATATTTAAAACATTTTCAAAAAAAACTTTATTGACTACAAACCTACATACATATTAATACTTGTGCTCCGTAACAAAAATCTTTATAAAGGTTTATATATGACGCTTTTGAAAGAAAAAAAAAGGGTAACTTTAATTAAGATGACATTTTCACGTTTCGTAACTTTTGAATAACCATGAATAATGTAGAAATCAATTACACATAAAAGTTTACATTTACACGACTGTTCATACTTCCAACAGCCATTATAAGAAAGACCACCGATGAAGGTGGCACAATCCTTGTGGGTAATATAGGAAATGGTAGAAACGTGACAATGGTCACGTCCTCAAACCCACTTAAATATTCTTTACTTGTTGCCATTTATAGACACTCCGAAAAAGACAAACAATGACAGACCAGATCAGTTATGGCAGCTTCAAGGACACAACGTGTGTTATTGGATATAACGGTTGTCTAATGGAGTATAATATTGTAAGATAAAACTTTCTTCTAATTATTTTTGTTTGTCGCTCTACTCTATTACGTGAGAGGTCAGAATCGAAAGAAAGGGATCTAACAAAAGTCTACAAGAAATTTTTTCTTGCTATTTAAAGGCAATAAAACTCTGTCATCATGTCCTTATAGAGAGGGTATACAATGAAGCCCCCCTCCCCCTCCCCTAGCTCTCGAATACTCTAATAGCGTCAGGGTCAGGAAAGAACAAGAGTTGGTTAAAAGAGTTTGATAGAAAAGATGATAAATAAGGATATAACTCAAGACTACAAGAAAAGATGTGTTTTTCTTGTTGTTTACAGGCTTAAAACCTCTGGGTTATCATAACCTAATAAAAAAGAAGATAACCAAATATTAAATTGGTTTTAACGATTTCTAGAGTCCGCAGGTAATACTAAGAACTTATAATTTCACACGAGTGTCTGTCTACAAATCGCAACCTTCACAGACAAGACGTGTGTTTTTAGCACACTGTGATTATTTTACTAATCATTTCGATTAATTGATATTGTTTATCGAGTGAAGCCTCTAAGAACCCAAACAAAACCAATTGATCACCAATTGTTGATTCGTGACTTATTGATAAAGATATAATAGGTTTGAGGCTCTTGTAAAAGACCTAATTTCTAAATATCAGCTCTACCGATTTTGTTCAAATTTTATTGAAATGTGAACTAATATTGTTATTCGCCATATTTGTAACAGTGTTGGTAGCTTTAATTTAATTTATCAAAAATAGATTTCGTAAAGAGCAAGATTTCTATTTTCCTGAATTATTATATTTATTATTTCAGATAAACTAGGATATCACAGTTCTAGCACCATTGTTTCCCTTGAGAGATAAAGTTACTTAACTTTGTTTGTCCTCAAGGATTCTCAGGATTATATCAGACAATATTGTCAGAGGTCACGTGGGACTACACTCTGATAAATTGTTTTCCGACTGTGACAATTTATAGAAGGGGAAAAATGTATTTTACAAAATCTTTTAGGCTGATTTGTTTATTTATTCCTTTACTATAAGGATTTCTATTTTACGATCTGTTACTTCCCTAGTATATGAAGAGTATAGCGTATTTTGGTAATCATCAAAATAAATTATTTTTGACATACCGTTCGTTCGTCCGTCAGTACGTAAGCACAGTAGCGACCCCAAAATAAACCAGGAACATGAAAGTTTGCATGGATGACTATAATGTGTTCATCCTATTGAAATTCAAATAAAATCGATGTCATATCATATAAGATTTATTTATACACTAATAAATAGTTGACTATTTATTGCTATTCTACCTTACTCTTTGTCTGTTTATCATTCGTTTTCAAAGGAAATTTTCTGAAGTCATTAACTGAAGAAAAAAAAATGTCGGCCCTCCGTCTTTGTTAAGCGTATCTCGTTTTAGTTAGGAACAAATGAATAAGTATAAGATTCGTATTTTAAATGTTTTGTTTATATTAAAATGAATACTTGACGTTTTGAGAGTATAAATCAACCCCGATATCAAGGACAGTTTTATCATATGAAAATAGAGGTTGATTTATTACCTGGAAACGCCGTATATTATTTTTTATATGCACAAATGGTGGCAAATGTCCCATTAAACCATATTAATAATATGAACAATCAATCATTATCAAACGAATTAAAAACCAGAATACTCATTCGACGAAATTGCACTTTTTTAAAGATTCCTAAACACTGTAAAATAAGAAAACTACATGCTACATTTTTAATGAAGATGATTACTTGATGATTCTTATAGGGATTTTTGATATTAATTAAATAATTACAATTTCATATTTCCTTCTTATTTCTCTAAATATCTATGTGGTGTTATGTAAATGATGGACATTATTATTCAAGATTTAAATTATGTAAATTATATTTGTATCGTAACACTGTCCAACCCTCCAAAATTTTAATTAAAGGACGCAGAAAGTGAGACATGAGGTATGAGACAGGTTATTGATTGAATGAGCGTGTCAGTTGATCTAAATTAAACCTTTAATTAAAAACATCTTCAGCACCTTTCGCTTCCATTCCACATGAGGGTGTTATAGTGTCCAAGAGTTTAAACAACTACAAGACAAAATAATACACATTTAATGTATTGGGTCTGTATTGTTAGAAAATGTGTGTTAATTTCTGTTTGTAAAAATGAGAATAAAAAAATATGTATCCGGTTTATACTAAATAGCTAATAGTACCACCATATTGATCTCTTTTGAGTTAGGCAACGTCACAAACGTAATAGTTTTATTAAAGTGTAAGTTACCACTGATTTTACTTCAGTTTCCATGGATACCTATTTTATTAAAATGATTACTGATAACGTTTAATAATTAGAAATATAACACACTATCATTCACACAACAAATGTGTTTATTTCTTTAAACGTGTTGTGTGTATATTAACCTCTCTGTAGTCATTGTCGGAAAAACAAGAGAGTTAGTCAAAAGAATCCTAATAGGAAAGATGAAGAAGATGATTTAAATCATGACTACACTAAGAAAGGTTTAGGAAAAGAGGGACAAAACTGTAAACTAAATGTGATTAAACTTGTAAACTTTCAAGTAACAATTAATTTCAAAATATTGTATTGTTAATAATATTTAAGTTTCCATGGATACGACTCAACTTTGACTTTTTCGTTTAACTAGTAATTGTTGTTCGTTTAACACTTAACTCCCTACTAAAGTACAAGATATAAACATCAACAAATTTATAGACAAATCTAAAATTGTACATAACTTATAGTAAAATATTTAACCCTACTACCATGTTATGCAACATTACTAGTTAGTGTAAAAAGCATAAAAACTACAACAATATTAAATTCTACACACAAGAATAAACATAAATTTGTTTAAAGTTTAATTTCAGATTATTATATGGGATAGAGCAAATGTTTTATGGAATTTACATTTACATTATATTTTTGTAAAAAGTTTTACTCTTTGTGTGTTCCTTTAATATCATGGATGATTTTTTCTAATAAATATTATTTTAATAAAAAATAATTGTTACACAAAGCCACAAAGTGCCACAACATGTAGCACTGTGTTCCACTCGTAACAAGAAGCTACTCTCGTCAAATTTATCTTATACGTACCTCCTTAAAAATAAAACAAATGCTCACTTTTTCTATGTTATTTTACATTTAACAAGTTTTACTTTTATCTTATGGCAAAAACTAACGTTGCAGCGAGGTTTATTGTTGGAATCAAACTAAAATTGAAATTTCAAAAATCTCAAGATATCGCAATGATTTCGTACATATATTTCAACTGTTTTATTAAATTCTTGTTTGTTTTTTTGTTTTTTTTTTAATTCAAAACATTTCTAATGTAAAAGTTTTATTTATTTATTTCCATCTCCAGAACTGTACACGATAGAAGCATAAAAACCGTGTACGTAAAAAAACACAACAACAAGAAAAATTACCGATAAAAATAGCATTGTTTTTAATGTCCTATACAAAAACAATAAAACTTAAAATAAAATTAACCACGAACCAAGATAAATTACTGCTATAGTATGTTGTAATGAAACGCACCATTTCGAAAATATTTTTAGTGATTACTTTTACTGCTTCCCCCTCCTCCACGTTGCCGAACATGCAAAACTTTGTCATCCATTCAAAAAAGGATACAAATGAAATGCATAAAATTAGCATGAAATATGAAACTCAAGTTATGGTTATCAAAGAATATGTGTACTGCAAGAAACTTACACAATACGAGTCCAAACATCGTATAGGCTACAACGACAAATACAATCGTATATTTCCAATATTCAGTAAAGCTTTCAAGAACGGCTTTGATATTATGAAAATTATGAATAACAAGCTTGTATTGATTCAATAGTTTCTACAACAAATGCAGAGCATTGAAATGCAGTGATACAGTTATCAATATTACCTTCCATTTACTAAGCAAATCAAAACATCCAAAAATTTCAAATTATAACATCACCACACTTGAAACAATGACTCCACTGAAGAGAAATTGAGTGTACTTTGCGAGGTTTTCATTTCGACAGAGGTCTCTGAACTACACGACGGAAATTCCGAAAAAATATTAACATAAACGTAACTGGAGTAAAACTCCATACCAGATCCGGAGGTAAAACGTATCGACAGATAAAATTCCTGTGAATAGACTCAACTGATATTACAAAATAAAATATAAAGTTTGTTTCGATATCGTTGGTTTAGTATGAAATATTGTTATTGAAGGTTCAGTAAATATGTGATTGAAAATATCAACTCTGCTATACTGTAAAGTACTCTAACCAAATGCATTCATAAATGTACCTAACCGTTTTATAAATAATTTTATGATAAATGAAGTACAAAACAGCAAAAGTATTCTATTTGATTTTTTTTTTCATTCACTTATTTTATTGTAATAATTATTTATTACACTTGACTGTGTCACTTATATGTTATGCATTATTTAATTAAAACAAATTTTGCAAACATTAGCAGAAAAATAGAAAACTTGACATCAACTAATTTAATGATACATTGCAGCAGTTAATGATACAGACACAATTTAATGCACAATGGATACTGAATGAGGAGTTTATTACAGTTTGTACAATGAATAAGACGGCTGGCAACCTGTCTAACTAATACATACTGCTTTCAATCACACAAACACAAGGGATTATATTTGACTTTTGTGGCCGGTTTGATTCACCTTATTGCACAATAATTTTTTTCCAAGATTGAACTAAAGTTCACAATTGTTGCAACGTAGATTATTTGTACTTACTTTTGATGAAACAGTACAGCTATTGAATGTTGGGGATGAAATGTGTCTTGCTTTTAGAATTGTTTTGCAATGGTAGGCTTAGAATTTGTGTTTTGAAGAAATATATGCATTTAAGTTGACTTACCAAAACATTTATACCGTCTTTGTCAAAAGTGTGGCCACACTATGATAACTGAAACCGTTAACAAATCTCAGAAAATCTCAGTTCTTTCTCGTGTATAGTACAACTTTTCCCCATCCCCAAAATCGGTGATGTTTTAGGGCTGCTTTACATGTTTTATCTTACATGTAAACCCACGTCGAGTGTCACTTCGCTTTCAAGGTCTTGTAAAAGAAAAATAATTGCTAAAACTAAAGGTATCTATCTTAAACATATCCAAAATGCGCCCGATCATAAAACACTCTTCTTCATTAAGCATCTTTATAATAATACACAAGAAAAGGTTCTAGAAACTAAAGTATTGACAACAACTTTCAACCACCAATAAAATTTCAGACCTCTATTTCAGAAACTGTCAGAAATCATTTGCAGAGTAATTGTTTGCTTCTGGAGTTTCACAAGAATTTGACTTTGTTGTCTTGTCGCCATTTTGGATAAGGTTGAGATAGAGACCTCTAGTTTTCAGTGTTCTTTTTCTCTTACCTTTAAAATGAGGTATCACACGATGGAAGTTGATTTATATATAGTATTTTTAGCAGCCCTCATTTTGAGGAATCAAAGATCCCATATAAAAAAAAATGTACCCTATAAATTCTGAGTTTTTTTTAATCGTCCGTTAATAAAGTTAGTGTCCTCGTACATGTTTTACAATGATATTGTTTTACTTGTCCAGTATTCGAGGATTATGTTAAGTTTAGTAATTGTCCAATATTTCATTTTACTGATCTTTACGTTTCATGCCCTCAGAAAACCGAGAGTGACTTTCAATTTGCCGTCCATCAGTCCTAGTTGTCATCTGTATATACGCACGATAGTGGCCGCAAAAATTAAAATAAGAACATGAATATTTATATATGGTACTATAATTTTCTCATATAAAACTTTATTTAAAATTCAAAAAAATCTAATTGAAAATGTGAAAATTGCGGCTCTTTTAAATACTTTAATGTACATTTCTCGCGTCTTATTTAACATATAACACGCTAAATTAGATACACATTTTCAGATTTGTTACGAAGAACAAGTCAATAAAATGAGCGTAACAAGTGGAGGCGCTTTAACATCTTCAAGAAGCGGGTTGACCGAGACACTGACACAAGAATAGGGTATGTATAAACATCTACGAGGCCCATTAACACCTAGCCATCTTGAATAAAATAGTGATATACACAATTACGAAGTTCAGAAAACTTGTGTAAGAACTGTTTTAAACTTATCCTGTTGGATAAGACTTCTTGATTTATTAGTATTTCCTACAAAACCCAAAGAGACCAACCTATGCATTTCGTTTAAAGGATCACTGTATGATGAGCCTGGATATGGCGTCAATTTGTTTATTTATTTATTTGTCTTTATTCTTCCCTCATTCTATGATTACTTTCTTAAACAAACTACTAACTAGAGTAAGTGTCACCAACTTAACTTTATATTTAACTTTAGTGCCGCGAAGACCTACATTAAAAACAATTGTTAATGCTTTCTTATTTCTTAAAATTTATCAGAATATTCCGTGTTGATTTTCCTATGGTTAATGTAGCACTCTTAAAAAGTACTATATTTGTATTACATTGGTTCTGATCACATCGTTTGTCTGATTTTGATATTTAATTTAATTTTATATTTAAAAGATACTTAAATGCTATAAAAAATGAAATGTACAAAATACATTTTGGATGATTGTGATTGCCTAAAGTTATATCCATAGTATATGGTTGATTGTTGACCAAATAAATATTTACATTTTCTTATTACTCTCTTAATTATCTAAACAACTATGAGATGTTATTGAAGCTATGTTTGTACACACACACACACACACACACACACACACACACACAGAAAGAGAGAGAGAGAGAGAGAGAGAGAGAGAGAGAGAGAGAGAGAGAGAGAGAGAGAGAGAGAGAGAGAGAGAGAGAGAGAGAGAGAGAGAGAGAGAGATGTTATTGTAGCTATGTTTGGTGGTTGATAATATTATTGAATGTTTTAAATTATGTAAATCAATTTTGTAACGTTGTACTGTCCAACCATCCTACATTTTAATTAAAGGACGCTGGAAGCAAGACACAGGTATGAGACAGGATATTGATTGAGTGAGAGTGTCAGTTGGTCTAAATTAAAACTACAAGTAAAACATCTTCAGCACGTTTCCCTTCCATTCCACATGAGGGCGTTACAGTATTTACTAGTTTTAACAGCTACGACACACATGGATGTTTTTATCATTAAAAGTGAAGGATTTGTTGTTTGTGTTGACAGAAAATGTGTATCAGCTGTTTTGTTACAAGATAGTTAAACTATTCAAAGACACTGCACAAACTTTCTCACTTACCCATCTCCAAAACCAAATAAAAACTAATCGTCACCGAAAATCTCAGTCAAAAAGTAAAAATGGACGTCGTCTTTGTAATACTATTTATATATTTAAGTAATGCCTAAATTTCCTTCTCTTGTGGCATAAATGCGTCTTTTTTTAGTGTTTCATCAATTTAAAATGAAATAGAAAATAGTCAATTTAAAATAACATTGAAAATTTTAAAATTATTTAAAATAATTAATCTTTAAAATAAACGATACAAAAACATTTCACAAACTTCCACACCCACTAATCATCTAAATCAAATAAAAACGAACCAAAACTAAGGAAAATTGTTAAACAAATGGCAGTTTAGTAGCTGTCAATTCAAATGTGATAATTAACTATGGACTTTTTAAAAAATATTTATATTTTTAAATAAAGGTCGATTTTAATGACAGCAGTCACAGGGTTAATTTTGATATTTGACAGTAGTTACAGAAGCGTATTATTTTTACTTACTATTTTCCACACGGCTTTGGTTTCTTCAGTAAAACCTATTTTAAAAATTTTTAGCTTTTTTAACAGCTGATTTTTTTTTTGTACTAAACTCGCAGACTTGCATTTTTGAAGAGATTAACCCATTCAAAAACTTATATACTTTATTTTCTGTGTAGTTCTTCTTATAAAAACAATTTAATTTGTCCAGCGTGATAGTTTCTACCTTAAAACACAAAATACGATTTATACGACCCATACGTTTTATAATTTATAAGAAATCGTAATTTTGTATGTTTTTTTTTTCTTTTGACAGCTAATAATTAATTTTAAGTTTTCAAACTGGGAAATTATTTTCTCCAGTTTTTATCAAAATATCCTCAAATTTCAAATTTGTCTACAACTGTTTTAGCTGTGACTGTACAGACGACAGACAAGTATGATTCAAAAGCAACTTTTGAACTTAAAAGATTTCAAAACTGATATATCTACATGAAAGTCAACATCAACTCTTTGAACTTAAAAGATTTCAAAACTGATATATCTACATGAAAGTCAACATCAACTTTTTGAACTTAAAAGATTTCAAAACTAAAATATCTACATGAAAGTCAACATCAACTTTTTACACATCAGTAACTTTCTCTGTAATATTTTACAAAGTAAATGACCCGGATAATGCATGTCCTATTAATTATAAACATGTATTAAGGTATCAACTTCAACAATGTTATTTTTTATTTAAATTTCAGTTTCCATGGATACCAATCTCATTAAAAATATTTACTTGAGTAAATTATCTTCTAATAAGTATTATTACGAAACGCAATAATTTAAAGGGTATTAAAATTTGTCAAAATGTATATAGAAATTCGTTTTAGGAAGTCATATTGAAAAATCTATATATTTAGTGATAAAAAGTATACAGCATTTCAGGGGATCCAACTTTTAACACCTGGGACATTGATTAAACAATGGAAAAGCGTATTAAAATCGATTCGCCGGCCTTGGATTTGTTACAATCACCCTTTCATACAACTACTGTTTGTGTGTACCGTTATTGTTTCAACACAAGAAATATTAACTTATTATTTAGAAAATAATGTTTTTGGTTAGCAAACTGACCGCACATAAAGTTATTTAATGTTTAAAACTTTCATTGGAGTTAGTGTGGCCTTCATCCCCGCTAGTTAATGGATTTACCCAGGATTTAAGGGCGGTTCATAAAACTACCACAGTAATCAATCACATGGCTTTGCACATTAGCTTGGTATTATTAAAATGAATCAATCTTTTTCTATGGTCAACCCTCACTTTGCATAAGGTGTGGTTTAAAATATGATTATAAATTTTGAATGTATACAAAATAATTTCATTATTATTGTCCATTAAAACAATATTTATGAACTATTGTTTTAAATATTAAAGGTTATACGTTTACTTCTTGTTAAAATTTTACTTTAATTCTTTTAGGGCAATATGGTACTTACCCAGCCCTATAATACAATGTAAAACAATAATTTCCACAAGTTGTTATCTTGAGTCTTGTATATTATTAACAAACCAGCAGTAGATTGTTTAAAACAGTAAATTTTCTGAACCCCGTAGCCTATCAGATGTATATATTGGAAAGTTTCCACTCACTTCGCTCGTGCCTCAACCCTGACTATTTCGATTTTGTATATATAAAAGGAATATACACTCGCCACGGCCCTACATATTTTCCTTGCGAGATCATGGTTCGAAATTATATAACCTCATTATTTGTTATCTAAAGACATGTGGTTAGTAGAATTAAAATCTACAAATATTTATTATATTTAGTGTGTTCTAAGTTAAACGCGAAATTTGAACAAGAAAAGGGTTTAACAATAACATTTTCCATTTAACGTTTCTGAATTTTGATATAACACCCCATATTTTGTAAACTGGTATATAGTTATTTACACACAATTTTACGTTGCTATCTTTATTTTTGTTATCACTATTATGCTTACGAACGGATGACATCGACGACAGAAGGGCAACATATTTAAAATTGCCTTTTCTTTTTCCTGAGATCTTGACATGAAAATCAGTCAAAAAACAGAGTTCATAATTTTTTACTATTACCAACTTACCCTATATATCAAATATTAAATGAATAAATACTAATGAATTTACACTCACCCTTAAATACCTTTAAAACGCGGGAAAATCTCGTTTTGTAATTACTGTATACAGATCAGAATATGGATAGTGAATTGTTTTGTGGGCGTGGTTTGTATTCTGTTGACAAAGAAAACTTAATTCGAAACGTGCTGAAGATGTTTTCTCGTCGTACAGTTTTAATTTATACCAGCTGACACTCTCGAAACCGTTATGTGGCGACATTCTTTGCGCTTCATTTCACTGCATTTTTTAATTAAATTGTTGGAGGAAATTAAACATGAATTGATCAACTTTGACATATTTCAGTCTTCTATTATTCACTGTAGTGTACTTATATAATAAAAAAAGCAAAATTAATGTGTTGACAAATCATTATTTTCAGGAGAGGTAAATAAAAGTTTTGTTAAAATTATTATTAGTAGCAAATTTCTTCCTGTTTATATACAGTATGCCCGAAAAGGTTTAATTAATATGACAGAGATAAGGAACACTCTACAAACTTTAAACTTTACAGTTATGTTACACAGATATATTATAAAACGTTTACTTAATCAAACGAGTTTCAACGACAAAGTCGCCATCCTCAGTGATACATAAGCTACAATAACTAAACTATAACTAAGTATCACTAAGGATGACGACTTTGTCGATCAAAACTAGTTTGATTAGGTAAACGTAATTTTTGTGAGATCTTGTGTTCGAGTTTTATTCTATAAATATTATCTCACAATTCAAGTTCAATATTTATTTATTACATAGATAGGTATAAATGTACCCTCGAGTTAAATTTTGTTATGATAAATCAAAAAACAAAATTGCGTAATAACAAAAACAATATTAATTTTCTGGATAGTAGACTACCACTTCCTCCCACAGTGCAATGCAATGTGCATTGCCATTTGTTGAAATTTGATCGGCTGCTGTTTTGTTAACACACAACAATGGAACAATTTATTACTGTACTTGTGTTCTATCAGTTTATGTGTGATATCTAACTTCGAAACAATGAATTTTTCAATTGAGCAAAGAGTGAAATATTGTTCTAGGGGTATTTCTCTTGAAAATTAATAAGTTGTATTCAAAGAACCTACCTATATGTTGTTCCTCATCAAGTCATAAATGGAAAACTATGCTACTAGAAACTGAATCAGTGTCAAAGAAATACCATATATTTTCTAACACAGAAAATTAATAATTTTCTATTTTACTGACATCTCCAAATAGGCCTAATTAACATTGGAAAGTTTCATTCCCTATTAGGATACCAGAGTTGTCATTACGAAGGTATGCCAAGGAAAAAAATTCTTTTTTTTTTTTATATAAAACTCATTTAGTTCACGAACTGCTGGAATATGACCCTGACAGACTAGTGAAATTTTGTTCATAGATAATTGAAAAACTTGACGGTGATGCCGAGTGGAATGAAGGATTTGTATTCTTAAATGAAGCTACATTTAACCGTACCGGATCTGTAAACAGACATAATTGTAATTATTTTAACACACAAATTCCAAGTATCTTACACGAATAGGGCTTGAAATCAAAGGGTATAACTGTTAAAACTGCGTCCCAAGGATGGTGTTTTATCTTATGACACATCCAATCAGACAATTACTGGAGATAGATTCGCGTCAAAATTAACTAATCACATAGTTTCTCATTTTACTCAGCAGGAGATGAAGGACTTTTTTCCCAACAGGATGGAGCTCTTCTTCATTATGCTAATGTGGTCAAAGCAGTTTTAGATAGATCATCCTAAGCGTTGGATAGGTCGCTTCCAGGACTGGCCTTCAAAATCCCCTGACTTGACTGTTTGTGATTTTCCCTAGATGCCTTTTAAAAGAAAATGTTTATTCACACTTTATAGCAACAGATGATAAATTAATGAGGCTGATTGAAAAGGAATTACTTACTCATGATACCTCGACAATTTTTCAAAAGCGTTTATTAGTTATTTTATTTTGTTGCTATCTGTGCTTAGCTATCGATGGATATCAAATCGATTGGATTTTTAATAATTTATTACTGTTATTTCTCTTTATTACGTTTTACACATTTTCATGTTATCTGAAAATTTACAATTTGAATGCAACTAAAATCATTTTGGTGAAAACGTAGAATTTTCATTTCTTTTGATCAACCATAAAAAATTAAACTCGAGGTTATTTTTTACATACCTAAGTAACATAGCTGTAAAGTGTCAAGTTTGTAGACCGTTCCGTTTGTCAGGTGTATTAATTCTAAAACAGAGACCTCTTCGTGGTACACCCCGTATATTCTCTAGTAAGTTATACAGTTGAAATAATAACTGTAGGTTATACAGTTATTCGGGACAACAAAATATTTTTTTTAAATATTGCTATATCCATGTGTCCACAAAAAAAGATAAAATTTCAGAACGGAGTGAGATGTTGATAAGTCAGCCACAAAATGTTATAATTTCTCACTTACCCGTTGCAAAATGGAGTTAGTTTGAACTTTTTTATTCATAATATTTTGAATACTGTCGATTTTACAAAATATACAAAATGCTGACAACGTTGATATCTTTATTTTTATTTCACGTCAAAATGTATTCGATATATCGATAACGTGATAAGTTACTAGTACACACTAATAGTTGGATTTAATCTCAAATATTTGTCGCAATAATGAAAATACGGGAACGAACAGATCATTTGAAGTTAGGTAATAATAAAAATAAATCAGAATAAATTTGTAAATTTTATACCTCTTTCTCTATAAAAAAAATAGAGCATTTGGATATTTTCAAATAAGCTGTATGAAGATAGACTAAAACTATGTATTTTATACTTATTTATTACTTTTTGGATTTATTATTATTGTTATTTTATTTGTTTATTTTTATAGGAAATATAGATCTGTATTTGTTTTGGATATTTTATAATGTAAACACCTGGTAAATAGGAGATTATGATAGGCCATAAAAAAATTTTTATAGAATAAAAAAAATAATTTAAAAAGTGAATGAATGAATAACAAAATTAAGTTTATTTTTAGTTATGTATTATTATTATTTTTATATTGATGTTGTTGTTCTATTAATATCTTCTTTGCTAATTTTTTTATATTAAAGTATTTAAATACTTTAAATAAAGTATATTTTAAGTGCCAGCCAGGTGGACGCTATTTAGATCAATGCACACAAAAAAAAATTAACTTATCATTTTGTATGTAATAAAAGCACTATTTTGATTGAAACTAAAACAAAAAAGAAATTCCCCACAAGTTCTACTGAATATCGTCATCATTCCAAATTTTGAGATTTTGTACATTTAAAACCATATTTCATGGTCGATTGGTTTCTAGAAACTTGCATAATCTTTTAGCTCGTGAGGAATAAATTACCATGAAATCGTTTTTTAACTATACCTCGTCTGTCCAGAAACATACAATAAGATATCAAACTGTTCAGCATTAAAACGGTCAACAATTTTGTACCATTTTATTGTTTTAAAAGAACCATCTCAATTATTTTGAGAGAGAGAAAGAGAGAGAGAGAGAGAGAGAGAGAGAGAGAGAGAGAGAGAGAGAGAGAGAGAGAGAGAGAGAGAGAGAGAGAGAGAGAGAGAGAGAGAGAGAGAGAGAGAGAGAGAGAGAGAGAGAGAGAGAGAGAGAGAGAGAGAGAGAGAGAGAGAGAGAGAGAGAGAGAGAGAGAGAGAGAGAGAGAGAGAGAGAGAGAGAGAGAGAGAGGAGGAGGAGGGGCTTTACATTAAGTGAAGGCTTCGTGTGCTAACCTCGTTAATCATGAAGCTTTCTAACAACTCAGGAAATGAGAGGTCAGCTAATACAGCTAAAAGTGTATTTAATATATTACCCTACTTTCAACATCTTGATAAATAAAAGAATTCTCGTCTTATCCGATCTTTTCAGCCAATGAGCAATAAGAGTGTGGTTTTTCATCTCTTTCTTTGATCTTTTAAGGCAAGAAACATCTTGCTTATTATCGGCTTAAAACAAAGAAAGAAAAGAACATAAAATAAGGCCGCTATCCCTTTATTACTCTAATAGTATAGAAGAGAACAAGATTTAGTCGAAACTGATAGGAAAGATGAAAGAGAGATCTAACTCAAGATTACATGAACAATGTGTAGATCAAGCTAGGTTTCTTCGGGATTGCCCAAAACCCTTACTCACTAAAGTAACGAAAGTGTGTGTGATTTAGTGCTGAATTCACCAACCTAGGCTCACTCAACTTTGATCGAATTCGCTCCAAACAAAAAAATAACAAATTCCATACGCTTTGTAATATTTAACTTCAAATTGTAATTTCTCTCTGACTGTGTTTTGTTTAAAAAAATTCAGAATTTGACTGTATTTATTTCAAAATGGCCGCCATTGTAATATTTCAATTGTTAGTAACTTTTTAATCTTAAGGTTTATCAAATTCATTTTCCAAATAGAAAATGTTAAGCATTTTCTCATAAACAAAATGATATCTTATGTTCTTAAATCCAACAACAAACAACCAATTTATGCCGGAAATAGTTGAATTTAACAACCTGATTTGTTAGATTTTAACTGAGTCAAAAATCAAGCTGGTTGAATGTACTTCCGGCATAAATTGGTTGTTTGTTATCGGATTTAAAAACAGAAGGTACATTTTGTTAGTGATAAAATGCCTAACATTATCTGTCTAGAAAAGGAATTTGATAAAACTTAAAATTAAAAAGTAACTAACAATTGAAAAATTAATATGGCCGCCATTTTGAATTTTTTTTAACAGAAAATAACGGTGTTAGATACATTTGTAACCAATTTTAAAAAAGTTATCTTTAACCGTTTTCAAGATATAAATTTTTCTTTAAAAACCACAAAATGGTATTTTCTGTAATTTTACTAAAATATCACCTATAAGTGTAAAAATAAATAATACTAATAAAATGTATCTAAAAATTGTAGTTTGTGAAGCATCAGTAACAACTGAAAAAAACTTCTATGGAAGTACCTACTATAAATGACTGTTTCTCAAACAATCTTTATAGATATAAATCGGCTATACGGAATTCATTCACATTTAGGTGAAACTTGAAATTAATTACTCAAAACAGTGTGCACAATTTCAAATAATAAAAAATTATCATTGAGGAAAATTTCCAAAAAATTAAAATAAACCTTAACCTCTGCCGTAAACTTAATTCTTTTTTTTTTTTAATATTTATGGTCAAGACATAACGTAACAAACCTAACCTAACCTAACCTTTTAATAAGTGTGCTCTAGACATTTTGACTACAAATACTTTTAATTTGGTATTTCTATTTTGGGTAGTTGTGTTAAAAAGATTATCCGGATTGATTTTGAATTGAATGAAACTAGTTAGATATTTTGAATAACTAGCGTATGTTACCTTGATTCACTAATTTAATTAATTTTAAGATATTTGTTGCATTACTTTGTCTCATTCGTTAATAACAATTTGTATTTATTAGATCCACAGAGAAAGATAAGGTTCACTGTTGTCTGTGGTAGAACTAAGATTTCTACTTTACTAAATTATTAGATCAACTTTTGTTAATGAGCTTGGATGCTGTCGTGGTTCCCTTAAGACATCAAGTCCGTAACTTTGTTTGCCCCTCAAGGATTGATTTGATTATAACAGACAATATTGTACAGGTCACGTGGGACATTCTCAGATAAATTGTTTCTCGAGATTGTTGCATTGACAGTTAACAGACAGGATAATATATTGTTTTAAGGAATCTTTTAAACAAATTTGTGTTCACTGATTTTATAAAGCTTGATTCAAATTCATTGGCTCGGTAGAGAAAGGGGGGAAATGAAATTAGAGAAATTTCATTCTAAAAGAAATTACTAATCTTATACTTATGTCGAAAGAGAGCAACAGTTGGTCAAATGAGAGGTGATAGGAAATATGAAAGAAATTGATATAATTTAAACTACATGAAAACATACGAGTAGTAATATGTAAATATTGGTATATCCAGCTAGAGATTCTCAATATTGCCAAGCCATAAGTCACTAAAATTGAACCACTAAGGAGAAAAAATACTATTTTATTATTATACTAATATTCATAAGCCTAAAGATTAAAGTGCAGTTTAATTAATCGCCTAAAAATGAGCCTAATACTTATATTCGGGAAATAGTAAAACTCAATGTTAAATTGCAAACTCCTTCTTTTTTTACGTACTATGTAATACAAAAATGAAAATGAATTTAATATATGAATACCGTTAGCTTTAAAAAGCACCCAATAAAGAGGAGAAGACAGGCAAAAAAAGTGTTATTAAAACGAAATAATCTTTTTAATATTCAGAATCTTCACTCTCTTTATATAATGTATAATTTTGAGCATTAATTTGAACATTTTTGTCATTTATTTGTTGTAAACTAGAGACATTACCTTAAAATAATTAATAATTAACTAAAATATATAAATTAATACTCCAATTTATACGTTATACAAAGTGAGAGATGATTCTGAATATGAAAAACATAGTTGTGTTCATAGTATTGTGTAAGAACAATTGTAGCAATTACCTCGATTATGTAGTTAAGTAAAAAAAAAAGTAAATACATGTCCGGTTATTAATTTTTAGCTACAAAACAAACATTTTAAAAAGGAAGTTGTAATTTACAGCACTTTTTGATTTCTGATTATAAATATTACATTTATTATTTAACCTCAAAACAATTCATAAACTGTAAGTTAAATATATAATTGTTTTTTAATAACAACCAAATGTGTTTACCGTAAAGATGGTTAATTAATATTTAGCAAATTACTATAATCACAAACACCCTTTCATTGTATACTTTTACCAACTTTTAAAACCACCACGACTTGTATGGCAATATTTAATTTTTATTTTTATTTGTATATTATAATAGTCATCACTTTAAAATAAACAACAATTGGGTTGGATTTTTGTATGATACTCTTTGCTGTTGTTTGTTATTTTATTTTATATTTTTTTAAATTAAAAAAAAACATTTTTGTAAGTTTCTTCTTTTAAATTACAGTCTTCCAAGAAAACAACGATTTGAAACAATAAATTAATAATTAAACGTTATTTAACAACAAATACAGTAGTAGAAATATATAAACATAGCAGCGCTCTTGTGGCCATCCCTGCAAATACTTATCTGCTAATTGTTTTATCTGTTAATGCATGTAAGCCTACATTATAGTTATTTATTACAGCTGATTTTTTACAAAAACTGAAAATTTTCCATCAACCGATCTAAATATTTTGAATGGACAAATTGCATAGTTTTGTCATTCATTATTTATTATTCAAGAAGGAATTTCCTAAAGATGGATTTTCCGTATCTTAAAGCATATAAAAACATAAATTCATATTTTTATCTATTCTTGTGAACACGTCTATAATTATTATTTAATGAAAACAAAATGTCAGATAGAAACTAAGTGTTTTCGACTTATATTTATATAAACTTATTTCTTTATTTTTACCAGTAGAGCAAGTACTGAAAGGTTTTTCGTTTCTTCGCATCCTGTATGTAAATAAATGAAACAACACAGCCTATACAAAAGTTAAAATTACTTCTAAAGTGAAATAGTTTATAATCAACTGTTAAATTGATAAACTAATATTTTTGCAAGGAATAAATATATTGCTAATTTCCATTTGAATGTCACTTAACTTGAAGTGGTTGCAGATCGATAGTCGTGTGATGTACAGACTGACTTTCGCTTATTGATCTATCTTTGAATGTTGTTGACTTGAACATTAAAATATTCTATATAAAGTCACTCGTGGTTGCAGTTTATGGAACTCTCTCATTATGAAGAATATTGTAGAGTAAAATTTTTTTTCTTAAATTAAAATTAAATACGACCATTATGATGAGTGTTATAGAATAAGAAGTTGTTGCTAGGTAACGATAAAAATATGTTTCAGATTTATTAAAACAAATGTAACAGATTTAAATTTACGGATTCAATTGTTTTTTCGTTTCAACACATTATGGACTACGTTATTGGAACTTAAATTTTCCTTCAGTCTGAATTTGTGTATCCTCTGGCTTCGTTTCAACAACAAGAAATCTTTTCTTTTCTTTTTTTAAGCGATGATGACAGCGTGGTTCCTAACCTTAAAAAACTAAATAATATAAATCATCTATTCCACTCGAGCTGAGCTGAGGGATAATTAAGGGCAAACACACAACGTCTAACTTTCAAACTATAGACACTTCTTTTAGTACTCTACAATGTAGAAATTATCCATTAAGTAATTTATATTACTCAAAGATTGAATACAACCCCCCTCCACTTGATGTTGCGTATTGTCTGGAATGGTCAACTAAAACTGGTACACTTTATCTTAGGAAAGAAGAATATCATATGGAAAAAAAACACTTTAGTTACCTCTAATTTCCTAAAATAATAAATAAATGTATACCAATGATACAACAACTAATTAACATATAAATATAATACATTAACCAAAGTTAAACTTTAATTTAACAATTAAAGTATAATAATTAAAAAATAAAAAGGAAAATAAATAATAGTTTAAAATATATTATTATTAAATAAAATAAAAACAAAACAAAAATATTTATACTATCATACGATACGCGGAACATAGTTTTTATATTTAAAATAATTTTTTTTTAATTTTTTAATGTAAATATGTGTAACAAAGAGTAAAACTTTCATTGAAGCTAAGGTGGATTCAACTACAAAGCAATGGTCTTACACAACCAACAAGTCACAGTTATCAAACACTTTGACATTGTCTACTTTTATTAAAACTAAATGATTACTTTATATTCACAATTTATATTTAGTGGACACATTTTATAAATGGTTTGAAATATTAAGTCAATTTTCTTTTACTATAAACAACATTTATGAACTATTACAAGCAAGATACGTGTTATCTCTATTTCCTTTTTAATATTCCTATTATATGTATTTAGATTAAGAACGGTATTTCAAAACAATAATGACGTGGTTGGTGTGACTATTTACCCCTCCCACCCCCTCCATTCTTCTGTTTCAGCCCATCCCTAAAGTTTTTAGCGACTTGTGTTAGGGTGAATGGCATCGAGCAGACGTGTCGTATACGGAGCTTTTGATTATACTTGGTGACTTCTCACAATATTTAGCTTTATACCACGACCGAGCGGGGCACTGGTTGGGTGGACTACCCTTTCTCTAGCTGCTCTTGGGAAAAACGTTAAAAGATAAGTGGAAAATAAAAAGCTCGAGAGGGTTGAGAGATATGAAAAATAACCATTTTTTATTCTTTGTAATTAATCCTGCTGATAAAAAGGGTTATGCCGTCTGATGACATTATGGTTTACGTAAAAGTCAATTTACTTAAATGTAATTAAATGGATTAAAAAAGATGGAAAACTAAAACTGTTTTTAAATGTTCATAAATATCTCATACAATAGAGATTACATAAACAGCAATAATTAATGAATAATTGACTAAAATGTATAAATTAATGCTTTAAATCATACATTATACAAAGTAGAGATGATAGAAACTATTAAAAAGATTAATTCGTTTTAATAACACCAAAAAATGTCAAGAGAAACTCGGTGATTGATTACTGTGACATGTTGGAAACCCCACAAATTCCGCGCAAATCATTGTATCTTGGTTAAAGCAAAATCCACCCTAACCTCAATAACTTTTCTATTGGTTTTACACGTTAACATCATGTTATTTTCAGGAAATGTATATTAAAAAATTGTAATTTTCATACAATTTATTTGTAGTGCACAATACGGATTGGGTACACTATTTTCCCCTGTATCAAATTTGGTGTTTCTATTTTTATTTTTGTGTTGTTATCGTGCTTAGGTACATACAACAACGACGAAGGACTGACGGAGGCCATGAAACTTAATCTTCTGTTAACAAATGGAGGTTGTAATTGTTGACGATAGCCAAACTTACCCTATACTATGTATACTGGGTGGGTAAAGAGGAAGAAAATAACATAAAGACCCCTACACTCATAGCGTCGGGGTCGGAAGAGAACAAGAGTTGGTCAAAAGAGTTCTAATAGGAAAGATGAAAGGGATATGCGCGCTACTTGAAAAAAGGCGTTAATCCAGCAAGGATCTTTCGGGATTACTAAAGTGAGCCTGTGAGGGTTTGACATCGAGAGATTACCTGCAATTGTATAATCATTAAGTAAAAAGATTTTTGTCGTGGAAAACAAAGGTCAATAAATGTATAAACAAGTGTTACGTAGAGCTAGATTACCATTACTACCATTATGATACCTATAATTGTAGGAATTCAAGTTCCTACAATTTTTTTCATTATTTTTTTCTACCACAAAATTTTAGAAAATCGTAAATAAACTTGATTTTAATGGCTATAAACAATGTTACTTTCTTCTAATGGAGAAAAATGTCTGGATTTTATAAAATATTAATATATTTGATTAAAGTTTATAAAATCCAGTCATTTTTCTTTCAGTTTTACCATTTCCTAAATCGAGGCAAACGAAAAGTTGTATGGAATCTATACATTATTCCTGGAACTCATATTACCAGGACTATTTTCAAGATAAATATTTTTTTTTGAAATAAAGAAAATCCATGAAAACTGAAATGGTATCTATGGAAACTGGTATTAGGCCTACACTAACAATTAATGAACACTGATGATTTCAGAAAACATACATTTTTTATATAAAAAATACAGATGTTATGACATCAATCACTTTTCCTGTGTTGCAAAAATAGTTGAGTGAAAAACTCCCTTGGAAGTTAATTTCAGACTGCAGCGATTAAACCGTGGTCATTGCACATTATATAAATAGTTAGATCCGGATCTAGATTATCTATGAAATGTTGAAAGTGGGGCATAAGTATAATCGTTAATAAGGATTGAACTAAATTAATTTTTCTAAACAAATACTATTATAGCAGTACTGTACTTCTAAATTAATTGTATTCGCTTTGTAATATAATGGTGGAAGAAGACGCTGTTCATTTCTTATTTGTCTGTCCAATACTGAGTGTGTTAAAATAGAAAAGCTAAGTTGCAATAAAATATAAATTTCTTCTTACCATAATATGTTTATTGTAGAGTTAATCAGCTGGTATGTGTAATTATTAGAAGTTTTTAGGAAAAATATCTTTGGTAGTTTAGTGTTTTAATAAAACTAAAATAAAGTTTGTATTAACTAAATTTCTTTCCATTACTATTGTCATTTTATCTTCTCTTTTTCAGGTTATATGGAGCCAAATCACAATTTAAAGTTTTTTGTTTCTTTCTGATTTTAGCATATTATATATAAATATTAGTTATAGCTTCCTACCAGGTAAAATAATTGAAAAAGGTTAGAGTAATATTTGAAGAATATTAAACTATACTGGCAATGATGTTATTTATAAACAGATGTGACTGATTTTGTGTAATTCATTTATGATACAACCTCTATTTATATCTTTTGGCGAATCGGATACATTTCCCGCATTTCACTTAAATTAAGTGTGTAATGTACAAGGAAATCTCATTAATATTTTCAACCACAATTAATTATACTGGCGTAATTAAATTCTGAAACAGTTTTAATCTCATATTAGTATTGTTTATCCTTTCATTTATTTAGATTACATATACTATCTTTATCCAAAACATTATGCACACTTCACTGTAAGAAATTTTATGTAGAAAAATTATTAGGACAAACCAAGATTTCTCCGTCACATTATTTTTGATATTTCCAAATTATTAAAAAATTATCGACCAACTTAAGTTATTGCTTGATAAGTGAAAATTATGTTTGTGAAACGGACAAATTCTAACTATCATATCAAATCTAGAATAAAGTGAATTTCTTCGATAAATGGATTTGAAAAAAAAAAAAAAAAAAAAAAAAAAGGAACAAAATGATTAGTTCTTTTGAACGGTATACACCCTTCCTTTCATGATTAATTCATTCACCATAAATGAAAACGAGAATAAATCTCTTTTTGGAAATTTTGCTCTGAAGCTGTTTTTGTTTTTATAAATAAGGCCATTAAAAACAAACTCTTTTTTTTAAACCATCATGCTCAACCTAATCCGATAATGGAAGTCATATCCACAGCAAGCAAAGCGATATGGAAGAAAGTGAACGTACACAAATATTTAATACCTTCAGCGCAGGCCATGAAAACTGATTTTTAGTTCACTTTATTTCTTTATATTAGACTTTCGAGTAAATTAGTAAATCGAAAACTGAAAATGTTCTCCGACTTGGATAAAACAAAACAATTAACTGCGTGGTATACATTAAAAGCATTAATAGTTATATGAAACGTTTAAAACAGAAGTAAATCTTATTCATTATTATACTGGTGAAACAGTTTTAATCTCATATTGGAATTGTAAATCCTTTCATTTCTTTAGTTTGAGGGCGAAGGAAAACAAAACATGAAACAAATGACTCCGCAGGTCGAAGGTAAAATGTAATAATGAAAAAACCATTGCATACAAAGTTCTCCAATTACAAACCAACTTTGCAGTGTATTGCAAAAGTTGAATTCGCTGGTATTACAAAGCACGATTCATTCGGATAACAAATCTTATCTTTATGAAAAAAATATTGGGCTCTATATTGTAACATAATTTTCTGTAAGAAATGACAGTTCTGATGTAGATTTATAATCTAAAATATTTTAGACATTTAAAAATTAATTCAAGAATTATGAAAAAAACTAATTGTAACTAGTATATCTAATCCAGAAAGTAACTAACAGTAAAAAAAATCATGAAATGCTTCATTCCTGTGCACTTTGTACCCCATTCGTTCCATGAATGATTCATTTACAATAATTGAAAAAACAGGGGTGGTCTGTATCCTAAAATTTTGTATTGAAACTACTTTTTATTTCTATAAAACTAAGTCTTTAAAAAAAACTCCATTTTAAAAATCGTCTTGCTCAACCTAATCCGATAATGAAAGTTAACTCCACAGCAATCAAAGCGATATCGAAAGAAGTGAAAATAGACAAACATTTAATACCTTCACTGGAGGTCATAAAAACATATTTTCATTTTACTCTATTTCTTCATATTTACTCTTTAGAGAATATTGAAAACTGAAAACGTTCTTCGATATTTTCGTTGCCTAGCATCGACTTGAATAAGACAAAACAATTACTACGTGAAATTGGTTTTAATTATTTTAAATCTATTGTGAACTTTTCACTCAAGTTTAACACTTTTTAATCCTTTATATTAACTTAAATATCTTTCAAAGTCAAGAAACCCACATCTGCTTGTAATATTACGTTGGCCAATTGTATATTGAAGGAATATTTTCTTTGTGTAAGTCTAGTGAATAAAAGCGGTCCATGAACAAAATTATCACACAATACGTAGTATAATGAAAATTAAGTGATAGGTAAAACAACGATGTCGAGTTTTTGGTCCCAAGGATTAAAAGGGGTTTTACGAGCAATGTTTGTCAGTCAACTGTACAGTGCTCTACGCCTCAACTGATTTTAGGACTTTTATTCTCATTATTTGGTAGTATAAAAGTAAACATAAAAATACGATTTTACATACATTTTACTCAAATTCTCATCTAAGAACCAAATATATATATATATATATATATATATATATATATATTGGTTTTCATCTCTACGAAATTGAGAACAGAATCTTAAATCTTGTATAGGCCTATTGCAATTTTAAACTAAATAAAAACAATTAACGACTGATCTTAAATCTCTCATCGAAATAGTAACGAGACTCTCTAAGGCCGAGGAGTACAAAGCCACGAGGGTGGAAGATCTTTACACTCAAATGAAGGAAAATTGCACCTAACATAAAGTAATCAAGTTGCAACTGCTTCAAAGTTTGAAACTTAACAACATAGTCACGAACTTTCATGAAATGTTAAGATTTATAGACAACCAGGGGATATGATGTCAAGGCTTCCAACGGTTCAGGAGGTTTTAATTTCCTGCTGTGGTATTACGCAATTTATTTTGTAATACAGACAGCTTAGTACCTAATATTAAATTTATACAGGGCAATATAATATAGTTTTTCATAGACGTGCAGAATTTATAATAATATGAAATTTAATTTATGTTTATACTGATAGAAAACAAATACTTATTAGTATAGATCAAAAGTTATCTGGAACATTTCAACTTTTTATTGATTTAATTTTGTTTGTTTACGATTAACCAAACCAACACCATAAACGAATAGCAGGTAAATAAAAATGAGAAACATCAGATGTTTTTCGTAAAACAAGTTAATGAGGGCCAACATAGTACTTACCCATCCCCTCTAAACAATGGATCGTCTAAACATAGAGGATTTACAAACAGATTTTCTAAATAATGTAATGCCCTTGAACCTTATCGTAAATGTTATGTTCTCAACGAATCTTATCCAATAGAGTAAGTTTGTTTCTAAACCTTGTAATTGTGAATACCAATACTTTCTTATTGAGTTGTAGTTATGTGTGTTGTTTCCTAAATACCCTATTTTTAAACCTCATGAGGAGGGAAAATTTTCTACAACTGTAAGATTTCGATTTTTATATCTCTTCTCGTTTTAGATGTTATTTTATTATGTAGAACAAAAACTCGAACACAAGGTCTCACAAAAACTACGTTTATTCCATCAAACGTGTTTCAACGACAAAGTCGCCATCCACAGTGATACATGAGCTACAATAACAAAACTATAAACTCACAAACAATTATAATTCTCTGGTATAGTTGTTTCTAGATATTTTGTTCTCCCAATGTTGGCACGAAATATATTTCGAATCAGCTGTAATCATGAGATCTTCCAATGAAGATGGCGTTTTCGAAATGCATTAGTATTTATAAAAGAGTAAAAAGGAGAGAGTTATCGCGTACAGGTGTATAATTTAATGAATGCACAATACAATTCAACAATAGTTGCAAGTGAACTATTTCAACAAGAAACATATAATATGATGGGCCCTTGGAAATTTTTTTTCTTCATTTTTTCATTTAATTCGGCTGCAATAATCTTTTAACCTAACCTAACGTATCGCGTATTTTTATAGTAGTGTTTCAATTTATAATAATTACATAAAGAGGGATACTTTCTAACATTATTGATAAAAGAAATTAACAAACATATCTTCAGCATTACTTTTACCCCTCGTCATCGTTTGCCATTTTGAATTATCTTACGATACTAAGCGATGAGATAAGCCGAGCGTGTCGCCTTACATGTATCTTACGTTACGTTATGTTATCGTACTGGTGTACGTCTGTTTAGCCATTAAAATACGATTTGAACGAGCACTAGCGATACTTATCTTATACTGCTTACCACCTAAAGATATTTATCGCATCGTCCTAGTGTGCAGCCGGTCTTACACATCTAAAATGTCTTTATAGCAACACAACAATTATAATCCTTTTTATGTTATGATATGAATAACCATTAACGTAAAATGATATTCAACATTCAGGCGGGTTAAATTTAACTCATAATTTCAAGTTTTTTTTTGTTCTCAACTGTTATGCTGTGTGTTAATTAAAACTTTGCAAAACATTTTTCACCGTAAATCCAATATTACTTTTGTAATTAATTATTTCTTGAGTACTTTAAAAATTCACTTAAATATAAAAACTGAATGAGAATTAAAATTGTAGTTGAAAACTGTTTTTGTGAGAGTGTTTAGAGACTTGTGAAATAAAGATCTTGAAAAATATCTAGGCTTGGCATCTCCACCAATCTTCTTGTATTGAGGTCAAGGACCATATCTCTGAGGAATATAACACTATCGGTCCTAGGTATGTTTTGTTTATACTTATCTTATATGTCATGGCTTGATAACACAACACTAAAAAACTACAAAAATATTAAATTAAATTTCATTAACGATTAAAAAATTCAGCACATGTAAAAACACAGCAGACAAATGAACAGAATAAAACTTGTATCTTAGGTGGAGTTCGAACCAACAAACAACGGCCTCAATCCTTAATCAAAAGATTACTGCCTTAAAAGCCTCTCATCCAATAAGATATGCTGTTGTCAGTCATTTAACATTACTTAAGTAATGTATTCAAATTGGCTTTTCCAGCTTGCACTAACTAAAGAACCAATGTCGTATGCAAATTGCAAATTAAAATATATTTAGTTTCATGAATAATTGTCAAAAACTTTAAATAATCTTTGACCTGAAAGCTATGTATTACCAAACTAATAAACGAACGGTGATCATTGATCATTAGCACTCATTGTCTAAACAAGTTCCCTAAGGCCTACACTAAATTGCCAACCTATTCAAACACAAGTTCAGGATGATATAACCAAATTAGTTTTCAAAATGTGTAAACTGGTGACATAACAGTAATAACAATTTTAAAAAGTGCAATTAAACTTTTTTAATTGTGTAAACAAGCAATGTATTGTATGCATGAAATTTAATATTGTATACAAACGTCACACCAACTTTCCATCCTGTGGAAACAATCATTTGTAGATTGTCCATTTTACAGGGAACTCTAGTATTTTTTTTAACTTTTCTGAAAAATTCCATTTAAAACGTATGGTGGAAAATATGTATGATATTTTGTTGTAGAACAAAGTTTAACCAAATGTTAATTATTTGAACAGCTAATTTTAAATTATTATTAAGTTAATAAATGTGAGTTTGTGTTTATTTTGTTTTATAAAATAAATACCGAGAACATCTCAGCTGATTCAGCTAGAAATTATATCACTTTAAAGTTAGGTTTCAACAATTAAATTTCTAAATTTGTTCATTTTGAACTTTCATTTCATTTGAATTTCAACTAAATGCATTTGAAGTCGAGGTTCCCCAAAACCGTCTACGAATTTTAAACTGACTTACAAAAGTGTAAGTTTTGGAATTTAGAAAAATATTCATAATTTACTAAATAAATTTATTTGATTATAAGTGTATTCTTACCAATATGTTATGAAAATTTATAGAATTTAAACTAGTAAATTATTGTCTTTTAACGTTGGGCTTACTAAATTATTGTAATTTCAAAAACATATTAAAATACATATTTATTCTGTTTGTAAATAAATGGGAAGATAACAGTTGTCATTTGTAAATAATTAAACATTGTAAAGGAACACCTAACTCTAAATGTGAAAACAACAAAACATATTAAAAACACAGCAAATAACTAAAAAAGGTAACTACGAAATAATAACCTAACAAAATTTTTGGAAAAATTACCTTTTACCGTAACTGTAAAATATGGTACTCAAAACTTGCACTATAATTTGAAAAAGACTTAATTACAAAATACAATTTTTAAAAGACCCATTATTCCTTAAACAGTAAACATGAAAACTTTAAATACCAATGGAAATTTATAAAGGAATCTTTAACTATACAATAGAATTGTGACATTTTCCCTTAAACTTTATCCCATGAACAAAATCTCTTACCAAGTCTATACTTGCTGTTTTATTTTCATTTTTAACCACTCATTGACCTTGTCGTTTTTTTTGCTATGACCTACAGATAAAGAAATGGAGGGGAGGTATACCCAGTTAGCCAACCGAATTGTTCTGATAAGCAACGTTGTATCGCAGTAGGCAGTCGTAGATTTATTTATTTAAACAAATTAATTAATTCCGTCTCTTACGGAATTACTTTATAAACAGCAAGAAATTTGGTGTAGGAGAATATAGTGTGCTCATGTCCCTATTGAAATTCAGAAATATCGAATTAAAAATATCATCGTGGCTGCCTATTTAAACGATTTTTTCGTTATTTCTCGTGTGTTATTCAACTTACAAAACACTAAATTAGATAGACATTTTGAGATTACAATTCTACAAGCATACACTATTTAATACTTTACCCATTCTTACTCTATGATCTACCAATACAATTTAACATTTCATACATTGTAAATGATACCAATTTTTGGGTATTTCATATAGTGGAACCATCAAATAAATGTATATTATACAATACTAAATATATGCAAACTTGTATAGCTAAACTATGGGTTTCTTACGCTCTTTTCACAATTGAAATTTTATATCTTTGGCACTTTTTGATAAGTTTGACGGTTTGTGAAGTATTATTTGTAAACAATAAATTGAACTGCTACAGAGAAATATTTTTCGTAACAAGGTAGATGCTTAATCTGCGTCAAGATACCTGTTAATGTAATACTTCTAATAGAAACATTATTTTAACCTGCAGTTAACAGTTTTTTCGATATCTGTTTCATAGAAGTTTTAACGGTTTCACAAAAGAGTAAACCACAAAAGCTTAATTGAATTGCACTGTATATAACTGACACAATACGTTTTAACTTACTACGAAGTTATTATTATAGTAATGTAATTTTAATCCTAAATTAAATTACACAGCCTTCTTAATCAGTCGTCGTTTCTAACATATTTAATACAAATTGTAATTTTGTTTGAAGCTGATCTCACAGTTTACACGAGAGATAAAATTAGTTTACATTCAAAAGGTCTTCGGTGGGAGAGGGGGGGTTACATAAGTTTTCATTCTTGTTTTTATACAGAAACTGTAATGTAACGTTGAAAAACCCGTTGGTAGTTAGAATGTAATTCTGAGATTTATTTTGTTTTCACTTGAGTCTAAAAGAAATAGTGTAATAAATTAGCAGCCAATTTGTGTTTTTATTATACATTCTATGGCGTTCTTAGAGAAACAATACAATAATGCATTTTGTTGAAACATTGTTTTATTTTTAGAAAGTCGTTACTAGACAAGTATATTTCAATATTTTAGTTTTATTGAAAATAATGTCAAACCCTTGAAACGAAATCTTACGTCTAAATATCAAGTTTTCTGTAAAGAATGTCGACAAAATGTATTTGTAAATCTAAGTACTTCAATATTTTAACACTTGAAAGAAATGTACTTCACGGAGAAACGTTTTAATTAACTATAAAGGTTTTTGAAACGCAAAATTTTTGTGTTGTTTTTATGTTATACTTTCAACTTCAGTGTTGCTTAAACAGTTTATAAAAGAGCAGAATACCTTAAAATATATAGTTTATACCATATTTCTAATTTTTGATACAGAGATAGAAAAATAAATTTAACTAATTTGGAACAAACTAAAGAATGTGTTTTTGTTTAAGAAATGTTTCCATGGATACCAATAATTAAATGGATATATTATTTTGTTGTTAGTAAAGGTTAACCTTCGTATTATAAAACAACAATTTCTTTTGTATTTATGAATCTCTCCTTTAAAAAATTTGCCCAGAACTAAATTTAATTAAAATCAAAACTATCATGAGTAAATTAAATCCATGTTGTTTTTACAACATTGTTTATTCATTCTTACAACATGAGTACTTTATAATTTATTTCCTTTTTAAACTTAAAATTGGTTTTAGATCTCGTTTTTACTCGGGATTAGCTATGGGTTACTTGAGTCAATACACTTGAAGGTTGATCTTATTTCTACTATTTATATACGTCATTTCTTATTCAATTACCTTATCTATTTGATATTATTTATAAAAGGTCAGGTTTATATTGTCCTTAGCTAAATTTAGTTAATTTCAATATAGCTAAGTCCTTTTATAAATTTAAGTGAGTTTCAAAAATACAATGATAAAATATTTTAGTTTCTTGATGAAATCGAAATTTAGATAATCCATTATTTGTTAGACATTTCATTGTAGGAATATAAATTATATTTGTAACATATGAAATACTTATCAGTTTTTCCTTTCTTTCTTGTTTTCTAACAATTGTTGATATTTCACTGCACAATTTCCATTTCACTTTGTATCCTAAAGTCTAATTTTAATTTTCTTACAGCAGCAAAACAGAAAAAATTATCTGCCTTCAATGAGAGCAAGATAGTATATTATATATTATCACGTCCTTATATATCTTCAGTGATGGAGAAGGAGAATGGATGTTATAAAACAATAGAGAATTATAATATATAATACTCATTACATTCCTTTTTTTTTCCTTGTGGGGGATAATGCACTACGGACTAACAAAACCCGCTTCTTCTTCTCGAGCCCTTTAAATGTTTATCTTCATAACTTCTTGGATAGCCAGGACACTTTCTTAAGTTAATTCTTAACGTCTTCTTCTTGTGTTCCCCTAGGCGTATTGTCAGCCTTTCTATCCATGTCTCGCAGAAGAACAGAAACATTATCCACTTCAGTTCTACTATTGTTGCACCACTTTCTTTTAAAACTATAACGTTAACGCCATCGTTTTAGTTTCATAACCCACAGAGCCTCACTGTAGTGCGTATGGGCATGACATCCTGAAGGAACATAGCTGGATGTAAACCTTTATCACTCTCTTTAAACTTTCTTATCCGGTCTCCTTTAACCAACTCTTGTTCTATTCCGACCCAGACGCTACTACAGTAAGAAAGGATTAGGGTGTCTTTATTTTATGTTCTTTTCAGACGACGATGAACGATAGACTGTTCGCCGTTAAACAACAAGAAAAAATGTCTGAAAAGGTTAAAGGAAATATCCTTCTATTTTTTAACCTCTGTGACGATATTTATCATAATAAAGTTAAATTACACTCAAAATTGTATTTTCAAATTATATCAGTTTAATGGTGTTACATTTTGTACGTTTTATTTGATAAATTCTAATTTACCAGACTTATCGATTACCCAAATATTGTTATCTACCGCCTTATTTGAAGTAATATGTCATCTAATTTTCATCTATCTCAATCAAAATACTATTCCAAAACAAAATGGCAAAATTTATTATTTAAATATTTTTATTTTTTATAACAAGCTAGTTTAATCTTCAAGATTTTAATGTTGTTTTGGAGACGATAAACAATAACGAGCTTGCTCTAGGAAAAAGAAATAAATTATAATTAAAAAATCTCTTGAACACTTGAAATGAGCGAGAGAGTTTGTGCAATATTTTATTCAAGTAGTTATTAAAAGAGGTTAACAGATACTTTGTAATTACAACGTTTCTGTGCAACAAATATGATATCCCCACTAAATTCAAGGTTGTAATAACAAATACTTTACTGCTAAAATAAAACTATTAATCATGACACAATAAATTTTGACAAGTTGACAAGTTCATTGTTTAATTTACCGTGATATTTTAATTAAAAATGAGGGAGAAACGAAAAACAAAGCATGACGCTAGAAATCGATTTTGAAATGTCAGATGATATAAATTAAAATTTAAGGACAACGAAAAACACCTCCCTTTTGCTTAAATATTTCACTTCCATCACCACCACGTATAAAAAGAGTTGTGGTTATTACCCAACCCCAATAATAAGCACATCCTTTAAATGTAATGCACAAATTCGGTTCCTTAAATTTTGTTGGAAATATTAAATTGTAACAGCTGTTACACAGGTTTTCTGAACCTCGTAATAGCGTATTGTAACTCTCTTGGCATCGGTTAGACACTAAAATAATTTAACAATTTCTATTTGTTGATTACTTATATAAACCTATGATGTCATTCCGTGATGACAAACGATATTATTATTTATGTTTTCAAATTACGTATTTTTTTTATTTTTTTTATTGTTATAAAACTGAAGACACTGATGTTTTCAGAACTTTTCATCACAGTATTATTGTTTGTGGCTTACATGTCAGGCGACAACACGTGTTTGCTTGTTCCTGAACATAAGAGGGCTTATAAACTCTAATAATAGTTCGCTTAACAACAAACAAACGTCATAACCTGGAGATGTTCAAAACGTAGGTGAAACTAAACAACGTAAGTCAAAACCAAATGGCATTTTGAGAAAACAATTCGATGTCTTTTTAGAACAGTTTATGTCCTCAGAGGCACGTTATAGAGGATACGGTGGTAGTAGATATTTACATGTCATGACGAATGAATTGAAAATAAACTTTATTAAAATATCGCCCGTCATTGGACGTCCTAGTATCCACCCAAGTATGATAGAGACGGTAAAATCAATATTGATATAAGATTTTGGTATCCTTTATGCCTATAGAAAATCGTTTTGCTTATTATCCAAACCCCCCCCCCCCAAGGTTCACTAATTATAGTGAGGACGGAAGTGGCAATCCCGAGGGAGGCTAGCTGTAATCAATCAATTCATTAATTATTTGTTGTTTGAAAATGTTATCAGGTAGTTTATTATTTTTTTTGATTGAAATTGATATCAGTTAATTCATTAATTTGTTGGTTGTAATTTTTATCAATCAATTCATTAATTTGTTGTTTGAAAATGTTATCAGGTAGTTTATTATTTTTTTGATTGAAATTGATATCAGTTAATTCATTAATTTGTTGGTTGTAATTTTTATCAATCAATTCATTAATTTGTTGTTTGAAAATGTTATCAGGTAATTTATTATTTTTTTGATTGAAATTGATATCAGTTAATTCATTAATTTGTTGGTTGTAATTTTTATCAATCAATTCATTAATTTGTTGTTTGAAAATGTTATCAAGTAGTTTATTATGTTTTTGATTGAAATTGATATCAGTTAATTCATTAATTTGTTGGTTGTAATTTTTATCAGTCAATTCGTTAATTTGTTGGTTGTAATTGTTATCATTTATTAATTAATTTGTTGATTGAAATTGTTCTCAGTCAGACATTAATTTATTGATGAAATTGTAATCATTTAATTCATTAATTTGTTGGTTGTAATTGTTATGAGTCAATTCATTAATTTGTTGATTGAAATTGTTATCAGTCTTTTTTATTTTATTTTTTATTGAAATTGATATCAGTTAATTTATTAATTTCTTAGTTGAAGTTGTTATTAGTCAATTGAATTATTTGTTGGTTTTAATTGTTATCAGTCAATTCATTAATTTGTTAATTAAAGTTGTTATCAGTCGATTCATTAATTTGTTGGTTGTAAATGTTATCAGGTAATTTATTAATTTGTTGGTTGTAACTGTAATCATTTAATTCATTAATTTTTTGGTTAAAATTGTTATGAGTCAATTCATTATTTTTTTAATTGACATTGATATCAGTCAGTTCATTAATTTGGTTGTAATTGTTATAATTTAATTCATTATTTTGTTGGCTGTAATTGTTATCCGTCAATTCATTTATTTGTTGATTGAAATTGTTATCAGTAATTTCATTATTGTTTTGAATGAAATTGATATCAGTCTGTTTATTAATTTGTTGGCTATAATTTGTATCTGTTATTTCATTAATTTCTTAGTTGATGTTGTTATCAGTCAATTCAATTTTTTTTTGGTTGTAATTGTTATCAGTCAATTCATTAGTTTGTAGATTGAAATTGTTATTAGTCTTTTCATTGATTTGTTGGTTGTAATTGTTATTAGTCATTTCATAAATTGTTAATGGAAATTGTTATCAGTCGATTCATTAATTTGTTGGTGGTCATTTTTATCAGTCAATTAATTAATGTGTTGATTAAAATTGTTATCGGTCATTTCAATAATTTGTTGGTTGTAATTGTTATCAGTCAATTCATTAATTTCCTGGTTGAAATTGTTATCAGTCAATTCATTATTTGTTGGTTGAAGTTATTATCAGTCAATTCATTAATTTTTTAGTTGAAATTGCTATCAGTTAATTCTTACAATTTAACTGTTATCAATGAAATCTGTCAGATTTAATCTCATATTGCATGTTATATTTCATTTCATTAATTAAAGGCCTTATGTTCACAATCACAAAGGATGGAGCAAACAGAATAGATGGGTTTTCATGATAGTCTGCTGGTCGACATTTAAAAACTAATAACTATAATTCTAATACAAATAACGTATCGACATTACAAACTGAATTTGCAGTTTCCTACAAATTATTTTTTACAAATAATGTTTAAAAGCTATTGTCCTTTTTTTAGTACTACGAAAAAAATCTTTACTGAAAACTTGTTACGATATTTAGTTTAATTTTAAGATTGTTGTTGTACAAGCAGATCTTCAAAAGTAATTCATATTAGTTGGTTTGTTGTGGCTTGTACGAAATGTAAAATTGTATTGGTAGGGTCGTATCCAGTATGGGGAGATTGTTTACACAGTTGTTACACAGGTATTCCGCAAATATAAATTGTTTATAGAATTGAAATCAGCTAGATTTATATTAAAAAACCTAAACTCGCTTCGCTCGCGGCAGTGTCTCTGGGATGTCTCGAAGTTGTCCATATATAACAGAGTCTCGTATATAATATAATCAGATTTTCTTGAGAATTCAGGGTTCGAAATTACATTTATGACAATAACTTTTTAATCTGTCGTCGTAAAGGTTGGGATTAGTACATTACATATATAATTGAAATCTACAAATTTATATCTATTTTAGTGTGTTACAAGTTTAATAATATACGAAATATAAGCAAAAACTCTTTAAAATGGCCGCCATTTTGACATTTTTGAATTTGATATCTTATAACGAAATGCATGTTACTATTTGAAATTTTGTGGCTGTTATCGTGCTTATTTACATAGGATATCGACAATATCGCGACGGGTGGACGTAAAGTTTAAAATCACTTTTTTAATGACCTGAGGTCACCAAACGCAGTTCGATTTTGCGCACCGTTTGTATTGCGCACCGTTCGATCACAACCGCAATACATGAAACAAATTGGTTTTACTATAGTCAAAGTAAAAACGCAATAACAATCAAACCATTTCAAAGCACACTTTACAATTTCAAACCATTTCTGTAGTAATAGATTTAGTTAGAACTATTGTTTGATGTGTACTACGATCGATTCTTTCCAGAGTTAATAGAACATATTCTGTTTATTTACTTTTAAGAAAATAACATTTATACTAAGAAACAAATGTTAAAGGATATACCTTTATCTAAACTAGGAATCAATGGAAAGCACTTAAGTATTACAGTGTACAATATTCAGGGCGTTTCCAAGTTACATTTAAAATGTGAAATACTAGCATACAAGCATCTTTTGTGTTTATTTTCCTCTTTTCCTCTTTTTTCCACATACTTGTTATAATGCTACCTTAACTCAGGGTTATAAATAGACTATATCATCAACCTCAAGACCCTGACTGCCACTAATATAGTCACACACCTCAAACTGCCCATCACATACAAACCTAAGTACATATATATTTACAAGAAATTGTAACTCATATAATTTAAGAAAATATCCAGTGCACATATGCGTATTAAAGTGTAGTTCTAAATATACAATATAATAAACAAGTGAAGAAGGAGAAACAAGAAAAGAGGTTGTCACAAGCAAGGTAATAAAATGAAGGTGAGATCATTATTAGATTATTATTGTTGGTTGGAGCAAGAAGGAGGAGGGAACACTTGGAATTGTAACTCTAAAAGCATGAGGACATATAAGGTTTTGGATCCAATAATATCAAAAAGAAGAGAAATAAAAGTGATTTTATTTCAGTTCCAGTAACACTTTAAAGTGTCATTAAAAATAGTGAGTGCCGAGCAAAATAACTTTTACTTCAGAAAAAGCTCTAAGTATCAGCTTAAAGGAATTCACAATTTTAACATCAAATTAACATCAATAGTTATCTTGTCAAAATGATAAATAATATCATAACTCTTTAATTATATTACAGTGAACATTTCATAAACTTTTAATACCTACTTCTATAAAATAATTAAAATAATTATTGCCCATCATCAAATTTATATTTCACTTCATAATTATTTAATAAATTCACGAGCTAGACACCCTTTTAAATTTAAGTATCAATTGATTGTTTAGATGTAAGAAATTAGTGTAAGATTTTTGTCAGTTGTGTTGTTAATCTGTGTAGAATCCCAAGGACTATAAAAACACACAAATCATTGTATTGTAAAAGCTCCTACTCAAAGGGCTAGCCACGGCAAATTAAGAGACAAAAAATAATGCATTAAAAGAGTATTGCATGGTGTGTAAAATAATTGTGTTAAAACATAAAAATAATTTTATTATGTTAATAAACATTAGTCATATTTATATTTAATCCATCTCGTTTATTTATTAAAAGCGATAAATACAAAACACAAACAAATCAAGTTTTTCACATTTTCGAAACAAGAAATATAATTGGTCGCTCAATTTCTTGATGTAAGTGTTCTCTTTGTTAATTAAGTATTCTCGAATTGATTACAAAAAAAAATTCCAAAGGATTTTTAAAATGTTTCAGCAATTCCTTTCAACCACATTTCCATGACAAGAGTAAGGAGGTAAAAATCAATGCTACATTGAAATCAGATCCAGTAAAAAAAAAAAAACAGGGTAAACTCGTTTACTTCGATAATCCGATTTTCTCATCATCCTCCTGAATACCCATTCCCTCATTTATTAATTCACTCATTATCTCCTTTAGAAAATTTAAAGGTGGAATTCAGTTAAAAGGGAAAAAGTTCTTTAGATGAACCTCGCGAACACAGCTTTCGCCAAATATAATTAAAATACAAACATTCAAACCAATTATTGATACGTTTATCAAGATTCCATGATGACAGCAAACCAGTTTTAAAATCAAATTAGAGAAAATAAATTTCAAAACAACCACAATTTATTTGAGATCACCTAACATTCAAATATTGTGAACTCATTTCAATCGTACGAATGATGATTGCAAGTATGGCTCGAAAACTTCAAATAGAACTATAATATAATTTTGGAAACAAATGGACACTCTAAGAGCTTATTTTTATCTTCAATAAAAAGGGTTGCTCAAAATGTGAGCTTCAATATAGACTAGTTAACAAAACTAGGGCATACTAAATCTCGTAGTGGGCTCACAGATAGCAAGAAATTTGAAACGATGTACACAACTTGAAGCAATTAAAAACAATTTATTTGATTTATTTTAAAATGAAAGTTATGTGCCTAATTTATGATTTCGAGCTTTCAAGCAATTATTTCTTTTCATTCCATTTTTTATATATTAAATTTCATTTTGTTTTCTTTGCCGATTATTTGGGACCTAGTCCAGATATTTGATTTAATTTTATGTTCTTGTTTTTCCCAACACCCACTTGGAAAACTCGTCAGCAATCTACAGTGAGATAGACTTGTGCACTGTGTACTATCCGTAGGTGTAATGATAATTGTTCGCAATCTAATGAACTAGGCATTTTTAAAAAAAAAAACCATAACTGAGATTATAATAATACTTTCGAACTTTTTTATGATATAGCTATTTTTATTATATATTCAAATGATGAACATTCCTAAATATTTAGATGGAAAAATGTCATAATGACTATCATAAAATTAATTAATGAACTTTTGAAGACGTTAGTGAAATAAATCACAATTTTAATATTTGCAATTTTCCGTTTGTTAATTTTAATTTACATTTCTCATTAAAGAAAGCAATTTTTTTATACTTGTAATTTTGTGTTTTACTACTTTATTTATTTGTAATGGGTAATTCTTTTATATTATATAGCTGTTGTACATGTAATGATGTAATAATGACAATATATGAGTTGTTGTACATGTAATTAGCGGACCATATAAATTTGATGTTATAAAATAGAACATGTTGTGTAATAAGGACGCTCAAATTTTGAAATTATAATTTTAAAATAGATCGAAAAATTAAAGTTATTACTACTATTTCTTTCTTTTTTTCTATTGAATCTAAAAAAAATAATAATCTCTTTTGCTGAATCTCAAAATGAGCTTTGAATGGTCCACGTAAAGAGTTTATACTTAAACTTAAAACAGCATATGCTGTGTAATAGAACAAAAAAGATCAAAATCAGAAGAAAAAATTTTTTAAAGGCTTAAAAAATGAAGATTTTATTACTTTTCTCAAAAAATACAGAGTTACTATTAAAGTCAATCTAACTTAAACTAACCTTTTCTTAAAGATCAAAATAACTTCTAAATTGTCCAAGTAATTAATTTATAATTAACACACTACTTAAGAAATTATACGACTTCAATAAACGTTCAGATTGTGAAGACGATGTTACATTTTTTACAGATTTTAAGCTCCATATCTGGTGGAAATTAAAGTTGGCTTGCTAACTTTTAGGAGATTTTATCGAACCCTGTCAGGAAAAAACAAATGAAGTAAAACAAAAGAAGAGATGCCGAAATCATGTTTTCTCATCTTTAATCGATAAAACTAAGATAAATCTAGCAAAGGATTACGTATTTTTAACGACTGACCTTACTAAATTCTATGTATTTTGGTTGAATTGAAAATCAAATCTAATTTTACTTTTTGAAGTTTTCTTTAGAGCAATCCAAAGAACCATCAAGCAAGCAAATTGATTTTAGAAAAAAATAAAGTGGGCAGTAATAAATAATAGCTCAAAAAATCCAAAAAAATAATCAGTAAATTTACAACTCTCACACTTGTTTTAATTGTTATCGTTGCCTAGCAACAAAAATATTATTCTTTAAAACGCATTTTCATTCATTTATTGTTATTTTAATTTAATTTCAAAAATATTAATCTACAACGTTCATGACACTGGATACCCAACAGAGAAAGTTCCATCAGCCTCAACCGAGAGTGACTCTATTTAGAATATTGAAACGTTTAAGTCCACAACATAGTAGACCATTCAAAGATCAATCAATAAACGAAAGTCTCTGTGTACATCTCACGACAAATCTATCTACACCACTTCAAGTCAGACATGGAAATAAGGAAGATAATTTATTTTGCCCGTACAATACACATAAGCTTTGGTTTGTTACTTCTAATTTTTAATTGATTGATTTCATTTGGAGTTTAAAACCAACTCTGTCATCACGACCGATGGCCTATTGTGCAACTAAAGCCTCTTCATTCTAGCTTAGCAGATTTCTTCCCCTTACAAGTTTGAGTAATCCAATTCCTTACTCGTCCAATGATAGTCCTCCAGGAATTTGTAATCCAAAAACCTTTCGCCTCTTATTGGTTCGATTAAATGTTTTAATTAATATTTCATTGTTAATAAAATTTCAGTTTCCATAGAAACTTTTATGTTTCCATGAATTCTTATTTCATTAATAATACTTTTTTTAAATTTTAATAGAGTACTGCTATTATTAAGAATTCTATTTAGTTCCTTTTTAAAATATCATGTTTTGTGGCTGAAAATTAACACACAAAGACGATACAATGTTGTTATTTCATTGCCTTAGAGTTAATCTAATGCAAACCTAATAGATGTTTTAAAACTAATTTATATTTCTCTTAACAATTTTTTTAAACAATATTAATCATTTGGGTTTAACAAATCAGAAATTAAATCTTCTTAGAGAACGTAGAGGTTTAGAAATATAAAACTGAAAGCAACCAGGCAACGGAGAACAATAAAAAACTAAACTTAATTATAGGACTTGTACTTGAAATTTGTATTATCGCATTAGAATAGATTTATCAGTTGTAAAGACAAGTCTATACCTCTAACAAACAAACTTATAGACAACTACTGAAAGTGTATTTAATATATTCCTTTATAAAAAACTATATCACCTCGACATATATTGCAGACATTAAGAGTTCAAAGTAAGCTAGTTAAACAAATACAATTTAAAAACTAATCCTGTAAGTTGACCAATCCCTTAATTTTGTATTTGTGCAAGTTTTTCTTTCTTTTATTTGCAAACTTTATCCTAAAAGTATTTTCTGTACACAATGTGATAGAATTGTGTATCCATTGAGGTTAGAATGGATTAAATTTTAAACAATCCGACCAGACGGTGGGTTTACACGGATTTAATGGCGGTTTCTAACAAGTCACCGTAATCAATCACTGGGTTTCTCTACTTTTATTAAAACATAATCCATTTTACATTGAAATCCCTTTCAATTAAGTGTACGAATTTATAAATTTTGTTTGTGAAATCTTCAATTAGTTCATGCCTGTATTTCCTCTCCTATAAGTTACCTTCAGGGTTCAATATATGTACGTTGCAATCCCGAAAGACCTAGCTCGATTACACTTTTTTTCCTGTAGTCTTGAATTAGATCTTTTTAACCAACTCTTGTTCTTTCCGAACCTGTCGCTATTGGATTATTCGAAGGCTAGGGATCTATATTTTATAATCTTTTCTTCTGTTTTTGTAGGCGATAAAAACTGCGAGTTTTATCGCTATAGACGACATGGAAACATTTACCATAAGTAACATTTATTTATGAACTGTTACAATTACTATGAGTGTTATACACGTAGTTTTCTTTATTTCCGTTTTTTTATTCTATTTAACTATGTTTACATTATTAAAGGTTTTCAAAAAAATAATATCTTTTGAACTCTCTCTCTCTCTCTCTCTCTCTCTCTCTCTCTCTCTCTCTCTCTCTCTCTCTCTCTCTCTCTCTCTCTCTCTCTCTCTCTCTCTCTCTCTCTCTCTCTCTCTCTCTCTCTCTCTCTCTCTCTCTCTCTCTCTCTCTCTCTCTCTCTCTCTCTCTCTCTCTCTCTCTCTCTCTCTCTCTCTCTCTCTCTCTCTCTCTCTCTCTCTCTCTCTCTCTCTCTCTCTCTCTCTCTCTCTCTCTCTCTCTCTCTCTCTCTCTCTCTCTCTCTCTCTCTCTCTCTCTCTCTCTCTCTCTCTCTCTCTCTCTCTCTGAGAGCGGTATCTAACAAGTGACTAATCAACCAATGAGCTTGTCAGGTTTCATTAAAGGTAACTAATCTGTTTTATATTGATAATTATCTCTCACTTTGTTCCACGTATTATTTATAACATGAATTTATAAATTGTATATTTATGAAATTTTTACTTTACTGTAAACTGAATTTATGAACTCTTACAAATACTATTAATTTAATTAACACTATATAATTTAATGGAGAGAGAGAGAGAGAGAGAGAGAGAGAGAGAGAGAGAGAGAGAGAGAGAGAGAGAGAGAGAGAGAGAGAGAGAGAGAGAGAGAGAGAGAGAGAGAGAGAGAGAGAGAGAGAGTCAACCAAAAGTATATATAAAAAACTAGGCAACATTCACATTGCTTTAAACTTAAAACAACAATTCACACATAATCTTACGATCTGATCACTCTTTTGTATTATTTTTCCGGCTATTGCATCTAGATAGCGGTTAGGCTTGCATAGCTTGTTATTGTTGATCTGTTATAAAATCTTGAAATAAATTGAAACCTGCCCTACTTGTAAACACATTTCACACAACATTCAATATTGGGTGTAAACATTTCATATTTAATTGTATTTTAAAGTGTCAAGTACAAAGTGTTTTTGAGATATCACAAAATATTTCTACGATAGTGTATGATAATATCTTCAATATTTGATTTAATAATATTCCAAACCAGTTAAAACATAATGTATTGTATTCTGAGTTTGTGTATACAAAAATTCTCAAGAAATAGTTGTACAAGAGGACAATGAGCAGGTAAGAAATTTCACTAGTATATGTATTGAGCCAGTACTGTACATTCATTTTTGTTCGATTGGGTTTTTGTATTTAATTCTATTAATTTACTATATATACTATTATTGGGAAATTTAATACATATTATACAAACTTTCCTGCATATATTCAAGCGGTACTATTCACAGGATTATGCCCATTTGGGGATGATTTCTCCCATTAAATAAAAGTAAAGTATTATAAAGGAAATTAATTAATTAATTGCTAACACTGAAGTAATAAACTTTGTTCAATAGATTGTCTGTAATTTATCACCCTAATGTACTAGTTTTCCTTTTGCAATAAAAACGGAAAAGAAAAAGTATAGAGGTGATAAACAGTATTTTTAATTGAATTTTAAATGGTTGGTATTAGCATGGTCACAGTTTTGCCTGTTTAAATATCCATTCCCTTTGATGTTATTTATCCCATTACAAATGTATACCTCTCTCCTTTTAGAAGGCTCCTTTTCTCTAATGGGTGATTTTTTTGTAACGTACAAAATATGCGTATCTCGAAAGGCATAATTTAGCCTTCAACATCGTTTTTCAGACATGTAGGATTACTCAACACTTAAGGGGAGTCGGGTAACTCAAAAATATTTTTAAAATATTGATTTTTGTTTTTTTTTACATTTTTGTGTTGGGTCTTTTCAGGATTAATTTAAGATCTTATTTATTGATATCCGTTGAGACAAACTAGATTTAAAAGCATTTATTTGTTTAGGATGGTGCACGAACAGTTTTTAGGAAATTTCATGTGTTATGTATGTTTATTAATATAATAGACTTAGTTTCATATGATTTAGTTCTTTGTGGTTTCTTTTTGAATGCGTAACTAGAAAACTTGAATTACAAGCTCTAATAATTTTATAAAGCTTGTTCATTATTTGTATACGATATGCTACATGTTGAAGAAAAAACACTTTTTGTTTTCTTCAAAAGTTATCCAAAAACAAATTAAGCAAAATTGGAGAATGTGCGGCTGAAGTACAAGTCTTTTTGCTTTCCAAAACTATTTTTCAAATATCTGAGCCGTTAACCCATTTTCTTTTTAACTAGGAAAGTACAATTTTTGTGTACACTTTTTTCTAGACAAATAAAAGTTTTTTGATTTTTTTTTTCAGGAGTAGCGATACCTAGTGGTGAACCGATGAACCTTTTAGGGGTTGTTACGGAGTAGGATATGCAATCTGACATCACTCAAGTGTTGTTAAATACCTAAGTAATTTAACGAGGCGTCAGTCCCTTGATCAAGGATTGGTACTGAAGGTTGTGGGGATAAGACACAACGTTTTTTCTGTGAAGTTTGGTTCACTCAAACCTGTGGTATAGTAGCGGGAGAGGCCCATTATAAATTAACGGTGGTTAGCTTGAGTGGAAGTTACAGCGTTGGTTTGAAAACACCAATTTTAAACGTTGTAATTTTTCAGTAAAAAAAAAAAACATATAATCAATGCATTTTTGTAACCTATGTATTAGAGTGTATCAAAAATTTGTCACCTATGTAAAGTGCATCATTTTTTGGTGCTATCTATCTTGTATGGTTCAAAAGAAAAGGGTACATGAATTTGTTCAATTTAACATTATCAAGATAGGACCATTCGACTTCCCTTAATTTATATTTAATTTCACTGATAACCACGTCCAACCATACAGTACACTGATGACCGGCTTTGACGACTAACTAGTGTGAATAAAAATTACACAACTCGACACCATTAACACCAGTCCTACAGCATTATTTAAGCCTATTGGGTAGTACAGCCTGTAATCTCACAAAATTGATAACTAGCATTAGAATTAAAATTAAAATTAAAAGAACTTATACAGTATAATAATTTAAAAATCAATGTATCACATCCCACAATTATAATCTTCACAAAATATATTCAATTTCATAAGACATAAAATTTTGTAATCCTTGTAGAATTAAGTGAATATCATATCATGTTAACATAGGCTGTTAATTTTTTAAAACGTACCATTTTCTGTGAAGAAGAACTTACTTTTTCCTATACCAACAATGTAAAAGACATTACCTCTTCATATTCCATACATATAGATAGATATGTCCTAATATAAATTGAATATTCAGACTAAAGATATTCATTATCAAGATATATAAATAAAGAAGTGAAGTTACAAGAATATTGAATTCAAAACAACTTAAATATATTATAATTCATAATAGAATTTAACCAAAAATTTAGTATGTCAAATATTTCAATTACAAAGTTCCAGGACTAAAGTACTAAATTAATATAACCAACAATTTGTTAATCGCAAATCTATAAACTAATAGATTATCCACCAATTGAAAATAATTGTAAAAACAATCTTTACTCACAAATGAACACTTATAAAAATCTAACTTCAATTTTATATAAAGTGCATCATTTATCCAATGTTGTAATAAATTAAATTTTGACTGATCAGTAAGACCTTTTCCATCTGCATAACAAACAAATAGACTCAAAATAAACCTTGTAATCCTATAGTTAAGTATTATAACCATTTTTTTCTACATTATTTCCTTTAGTCTGAACTCAGAGTTAATTATTTATTGTGAAATGCCTATTTATCATTTCTATTTCTATGTTAAAGTTAAGTTTTTTCTTATAAATAAAATCTCATTCAATTGTGATCCATTTTTATTGTTTAATATCAAGTTATAAATTGATAAGATACCAATTTTAGAAATTGTAATTAGCTGAGACAATTTTGTATAACGATAAGAAGAGATATAAAGTAATAAAATAGTTCTTATCATAAAGTAAAATTACATTATAAGCCGAATAACAGGGAAATTTCCAGTCATCGGTCGTTGGACTAATAATACGGCCTCCTGTGAAAACCCTGGGACGCCACGACATGACGTAAATTAGCTCAACATTTTAATTTTAAAACTGAAATTAAGACCGGAGATAAGGAGCAGCCTTCTTGCTGATGGTGCGGATACGACTGGTGAACTATTCCGACATCTGTTCAAGTCCCATCGTGGTATATCGGTATTAAGGTAATGGTGACTAGATCGTATTTCCTAGCTCCCAAAAAGAAAGTAATTTTAAAACAAATATCCATATTTTTGTTTTCGTTTTAAAATACATTTTTACTGTGCTAAATCTAAAAACAGGCGTGTTGGGGATGTTTTTATTAATTTAAATATATGTAAATTTTTATAAAGGAAATAAATTAATTCATTGCTAACATTAAAGTGATAAACTGACAGAGAAAAAGTTCACAATATTCATAACCTTAATGTACTAGTTTTAGTTTTGCAGTAGAAACTGTATAGCATTTCATGATAAAGTATTTGCAATCAGCTGGCAGCAGGAATTAATTAATCTCTAAGTTAATATACATGTATATAGTATATAATATGTAACTTGTATTTAAACTAATTATTTAGATACAGAGAAGTTATTTGTAGTGTGTTTATGTAAATAACAACATTTTAATAATATCTCTTTATCATATCCAAAATTCTATCATTATTAAATAAATAATCCACTTTCCAAATTTTACATTAACAAACAACTACCTTCAAGTGTTATGAAAGATATGTAAGGCTGTGAGAGCTTACAGATGGTAATATGGAAAATAATTTGATTTTTGAAGAGGAGAGAAGGCAGTGGACCTCGATTAGAGTCAGAGAAAACTTTCAGGAGTTCAGGCTGATTATTCTGGTCAAATACCAAAATATAATTTGGCCTATTATAAAGTAAATCAGTATTTACATATATGTGCTGTGCGGGAGTGATAGTAACTGATTTTTTTTTGTTATTATAACATCAAGAAATTTTGTTAAAAAGAATATTTGCATAACTGGGTGAGATCCAAACAATTATTGAAACTTTAAGAAATTTTCAAACAGCCATTAACAAAATTTGTATACATATTTCATTTACCTCTTTATCCCTAAAAACTATTATACTTGATCCAAAGACAGAATTAAAGTTATAAACTATATTTAACTTCTTTCAATATTATTAGGCCTATTATTTCAAGAATTAATAAATTGTATATTGATTGATTGTCATGCAAATATATATATAGATCACCAACCCTTTTACCCCGAGATCAACAAATTAAATAAATATACAACCATTTTTTAATATAAATCAGACTATATAATTAAATATAAATATGCCTATCTCTAATATGTTGAACTTATAAAATATATGAACTACAGTGAAGAATTGTACATTCAGGAACTTGAGTGATAAGTGTTGATAAACTTTAGGCCAAACTAGTAGCCAAGGGATATTTATCCATAACTTATTAACAATTTGTGTTTTTTTTTTGTGTTTATAATTTTTTTAAATAAAATTATGTTATAATTTGTATTATATTTCTATATTTCAGTTCTAAATATGAAGTGTTAATAATAATAATATAATTATTTATCTCTGAATTAATTATATTTTAGATATTTGTTGAAAAAACCAAAAAGGTTTATTACAACTGAAAAGAACAAATATAGAGTTGTAGACAGACAATATCAACAGCTTTAGAAACTCAATATTCTAAATAAAACTATAATTTCGTTGTTGCAACAGAAAACGAAACATTAGCTTCGAATTCGATAAACTCCCTGTTACATTTAGACTAAATTCAAAAAGATAAAATTGTTATGGTTTTTTTTTAAACGTTTTATTTTAATTAAAAATATTTAGTTAGAAGATAATAAGTCATATAACAAACTTGGTTCGGTTTAATTTTTAAATGTCATTCTAATATTTTTTAAATTTCCATTGAAAACCGTTACAAATCAAAAATAAATTACTGTAGGCCTATAGCAGTTTATCTAAAGCCTTCTCGTTTTTACACCTTTTTCTACAATAAATAAACCTCATTATGTAGGGGTCGTTATTTAATCTATCACTTGAATTATTACTATGTCTCAGCCTTCATATAAGGAGACGATATATTTTTTTATGTTTTTGTTAATATATATTTTATTTCAAAAATTAAATATTGTCGTAGTGTTGACATTGTTTCTATAGATACTTAAATATAAAAATAATTAATAGTGAAATAAAATGATACACTTAGAAAATCAACACGTAGTCTTTTAAATCATTACCTTAGGTTTATTACTTTGACATTATTACTTTTAACAAAAACCCCAACCATGTTATCGGGTTTTGAAGTTGTTTTGGGAAAAAACAATAAAATCATCTTTGGAACTGTTGGGAAAAATTCATACGTATAACTAATTACGTCGTATCAATTTCGTTCATACTGATTTATTTAAATATTATAATTTTGTATTAGATCCAAAACAAACATTTAATAAAGTGAATCCCACGTTTTCTAACTACCGACGACGACGATTCAATTACAGCCTCTGGAAGGGGAGGAGGTTCATTTTTTGTATTGAAACTTTTTTCTTGTTGCTCAGGAGCAACTTCTCGCTCATGTGTAAAGATAAATAACATTTTTCAAGAGAACTTTACACATTCTCCATATTTCAAACATGTCCAACATTTACAAATTCAAACAAAACATTTTTAAACGCGAAACGCGTAACGTACAACAATATTCACAGACCATAAATTAGCAGTAAATAAAACTACAGCTGCTTCTACACGTAAATAACACTAATGAACAATTGAACAAAACACCATTCATAGGAAAAATAATACATACTGCTTCATGTGCTGATTATTTCCATACATTGTGATTGTGATTTATCATTCATTGGTATCACAGTGGTAGAAAATATTATGGTAATACCACCGATATAAATAAATCCTGGAATGATAACTCCTTTATCTGAAAAACTTATCTTTACCTCAACACTAGACCTCGTTAAAGCTATGATGACCAAAAAGTTTCACTTCAAATGATCCTCCTCGCCTTCCAGAGGCTGTAATTGAATCGTCGAAGGAGGTAGTTAGAAAACGAGGAATTCACTTTATTAAATGTTTGTTTTGGATCTAATACTAAATTATAATATTTAAATAAATCAATATGAACGTAATTAATACGACGTAATTAGTTATACGTATGAAATTTTGCCATCAGTTCCAAAGATGATTTTATTGTATTTTCCCAAAACAACTTCAAACCCTGATAACATGGTTGGGACAATAGCGACAAATATACCTTTAGTTATGCACATAGAAGCTGTATTTGAAACCATATATCAGATTTCTTGAACTCGACTCGTTTCATTTGAATATACAACAGACAGACAGATAGCAATACAAAATACTTTTTATATGATCGGGAGTTCATAAAGTATATTTACACGAAAAAATCGACGTAGTTTTTTTTGGCCAATCACTCAATAAAAAAAACATTATAAAAGGCAAAAACAATTATTATCAGACTAAATTTTATTCAAATATGAATTTACATTATTTTGTTGCCTTTCTTTTGCAATACTTTTCCTTTTTAAATTGCATTTATCTTTTCTATTTTTAATAACAACCTATATAATATATTTTATTACAAAATGTAACATTATGTTTTATGAGTACACAGACATTCTGACAAATTTAAAAAAAAAATCTTTTGATTAAAATATACTTAAATGCACTAAAAAACAGAAGAAATACAAACTTTATAGTGCGTAAAGTTTTTTTATAAAAAAATAACACTTTTGGTTTGTTGTAGAAAAACTAAACGAATTAAAATTAAATTTCATTGATGAATCTGTAAATCCTTGCCCCACATCGTACGTTACACAAAATGAAATATTCTTAACAATGGCTTTAAAGATTGATTATTTTTGAAGTTATACTTCTAATGTGAGCTCGTTGGGATGGAGTGTTGGTCGAGAAACCGCGTCACGCTAAAACTGAGAAAAATCGAACCTAATGCGCTGAGTGATCAAGCTCAGTATATGATAGCAGAAGACACTTTCGTTGCGGGATAGCAGTAAGCTGGTTCGTTGATGTGCGTTATTGTGTTTTCATTGTTTGATTTTTTAATTTGTAGTTTTTGGTGGTTTTTGAATAATATTTTTTTAATGATTATTTATTAATCGTGTTTCAATGATTTGTTTTCTATATGACTGTGTCTTTCCTGGAATACAGTACGATTTCTAATGACCAACCAGAAAATGACCCCGATGAAAGAATGATTATAGAAAAATTACTGATAATGATAATATATATATATATATATATATATATATATATAGGTGTATTATATAATACTGAAGTCACTTATAATATATTGATTTGAAATATATTGAATAACAGGGGGAAATGTGTTATATTTCATTTATGTATCCTGTCTGTCTGTGTGCGTGTGTGTGAGTGAATGGCCAAAGAAGTATAACTTCCACTGTCTGGTCCGACGCAGACCCAATTATTATTTCTTGATAAAACCAAGGGACTGTCGACAGCTCAGAAATGTATTGGTGTTTTTCTTAGAACCCTTCTAAATTTCTTATAAATCCACTGGACCTGAGAGACAGATTAGGTCAAGTTGATTCTATCTTAAGCTCAAAGTTAGTTTTACATATTGTCTTACACTTTTACAACATCTATAAGCGGTCAATGTACAAAGTACGTATGCTGCTCACTATTGTCCTTTGTTTTAAATTTATGATAAATCACAACTAATTGAAAGAAATCAATTTAAAGCTCTTTAAAATTTTATGTAAAATACAACATCCTATGAGCTTTGTTGTTAATAACAATATGAAAGAAGTAATCCCCAAACCACAAATGAAACACTAACACAATTAACGTTAGAAAGTTTAATAAAACCTTATGTACCTTCTGGAACATAGCTACAATCCTTAGAGGGATATAAACGGAGTATAAATGGTTTAGGTTAACATTAATTGTGTCAGTGTTTCATTTGTGGATTGGGGATTACGTACTTCACATTTATATAAAATAATTAAATACACACATCCATTATGACATACTATTTACATTGATGTTTCTTACAAGACTAAATCAATACTAATGTGACTAGAATACCGTTTACCTGAAGAGTGATTAGATACTAACTGCCTTCAATTATCTGATACACAATAAGCGATCAGAAACATAAAAGAACACGTTTGTAATAAACTTCTACCCACTACCAACTCTGCAGAACGACTGACAATAATACTTTCATTTCATTGTTTCATGTTCCGAAGTTATTACTTTAAAGTTAATTTCAATCAATTCCGGTAGCAGCGTCACAATATTATATTTAATAATAATAATATTTTTACTAACAAAAATGTACTTAGTACTTAGAGTGATTTGGTTGGCAACCAATTAATGGTGATTGGTTTAGTAGATAGAAGGAAACGAAAACAAATATAGCAGTCAGTTTGGTGGTGGTTACGATAATTTATGACTATTACATTACAGTCAGAGACCAATCAAAGCACAACAATCAGAATAACAACTCAATCCATCTCAAAGCCACTTAAGATATAAATAATCCATATGCGTCTACAGGGAAGACTATTCCAAAATAGATAAGCCAATGTCTCCCTTTTGTTTTTGTTTTTTTTTAAATTCGTCTATTTTCGTCAAATCATTAATACTACTAAAAGTGAGAAGCCAGATTTTTACTTTACTTATAAAATTAATCCTGTTACTTTGTTTTATGTTAAGAGATAAGTGATTAAATACTTTAGGACCGATAAACAAGAAACTGCCTCGGAATCACGTCTTATTAACTTTAAGTCTTTTTACAAAACTTTGAAGATGGCTTCTGTTTTACTGCTCCGGTGTTTTCCACTTCTTTATAAAAGTTCTCAGCACTTTAAAAATAAAAAGATGATTGAATGCAAACATTTGACTTAACAAAAGAGGAATCGATGATCCTAGTCTTTTCACTATAGAAATAATTCGAATAAAATAGTTTTTAGTTAAAATTAAAGGTTTTGTAGGTAAGATTAGTGTTTCGCCGCACATTCTCTGCCATACTGTAAACTGGGAATGGATTAAAGAGTAGTATTATCAATTTATTTAATTATAATCAGAGATATTAAAAGAAAGTTTCGATATTTTAAAATTTCGATTTAGTATTTCGAACGTAGGCTGTATTCCTAATTGGACTACAAAATACGGAGCTTATCGAAAAATACAACAGCAGTACTTTCTGTTGTTGTTTTTTTAGTGGAAATAATTTTAAAACGGAACATAATATGTTAAATTAAAATGTGTAAGTACAAAGTTCACCCTAGTTACAAGATACCCTATTACCCTTAATTGTATAACGATTAATAGATTCATAACTACATAATCACTTTATTGCAGATAATGTAATTGAAATTAACTTTTTGGCCTAATCATATTTTAACAATACGGCAGTGTAACATTGTTTTAAATAAATCAACCAAATGTCAACACCTCCAATGCCGTTATAATAACAATTAATCGACGTTGTAAACTGTTGTGTTAAATCCACTTTAAACAAAAAAAAATTAAGTTCATAATTCCAGAGGCAGTGTTTAACTTTTCTTTGACACTCAATATCAGGCTTCTTCTCAATTAAAACTTTTCATAACATTTTTGTGCAGTGTAATCCTATTAGGCCTAGTTTGTTCTTTTATAAAATACTTAAAGTTATGTCAATAATAAAAGTTTATGTTGTAAGCTATAGGATAATAAATGTTAGGTATTTTATTACACTTAAAGCTTTTAGTTGAAAAGGTATTTCCAGTAGAACGGTGTAATCTTCATTAAGATATTGTTAATTAAATGTTTCCACGGATACAACTAAATATAATAATAATAATAATAATAAATGGATTTATTAAACCAAAGTAAAATTAATATTACTACATTAAAATCAATGCCCAGATGGCATGACCGAGATCGTCTGCCAGAGTAGCGAGTTTTTAATTACCAAATTTGATTTAATATAATTAAACTTATTAAAATTTAATATATTAACACTTACATAGATGTATAAATAAAAATAAAAATAACTCTCAGTACCCATTACAAATAAAAAGTAAATAAATATAAGCATGTGAAGCAAAGCAAAAGCAAAACAAAAATAATAAGTACACCCGTACTAAAACTAACATTCAAAATTTACAAATTTACGTTAATGTTTAACAAATTTCCCACTGAGTAAATCCATATCAAGTAAACTAACATCTGTATGCACAAAATAGAAGAAGAAAGATAAGCACTTCCGTCTAATAAGAAAATTATTCAATAATTAAATTCAAATATCAAATTATCTAGAATAAGGAAATAAATAAATATCTGGCGCAAATAAAAAACAATAAATAGAACCTGGACCAAAAAACTAACATACGAAAATTCCAAATTGCAAATAAAACTTGAAAAAATAAAAATAACATAAAAATAAGTTAAAATTCCCAACCATATAAAAACAATTTTAAATAAACTACCAACTATATATATATATTGAAAAAGGGAAAAAAGGTAAGCACATTTTTCTAACAAGAAAAATTATTCAATAATTAAATTCAATTATCAGTCTATCTCTATATTGTTTAGCCTCCCATATGTAATTCACTAATGAAAACCAGTGTTTGCCGTTCAAATATTCCACAACAGCCTTCCTTGACAGCTTACCATCGCCCAGCCATTTTCGCCGTATTTCCGCCAGGATAGAACAGGAGCCCAAAAAATGCTCGGCATTCTCTATATCACCCGAATTACACAAGGAACATCTAAGCTCATGACTCTGCGGTCTGCAGTTCAGCATTAATTGCCCACACCTGGCCTTAAAAATTGTATTTATAATTGAGCGAGGGTACCCATCTCCAATATAAGACGTATCTCCCAACGAAAGTGACAATTATTCTTTGTAGAGAGTGTTAAACTCTGCCTGCGTTGCCCTTTCTAACCAAACACAACGCTCTTCCTCCCTTATTTTCGCTGAAATCTCCCGCAATTTCTCCCGCCATACTCCAATTTCCCTATTTTTATACTCGAATACATAATTATATCTCAGACCTAGATCCTTCCAAGCACTGTACCATCCGACATTTTTTTCCACTACCAACAATGCCACTCGCTTTGTCAGTCTCTCGTCTGCTAACTCAAATGTACGAAACACAAAGTTACAATGCAGATTAAAGAATAAGTGCCACAGCAAATCCACTCCCGACAACTAAATATATAAAGATATAAATTTCCTTTTCTGTACTGTTCTTTACTGTTTTTTAGCTATTTTCATTATTTTTAATGTTGAAATATTACCTATTTTTTGTAATAGCTTTAAACAATAACATTTTTTTCTCAGTTATTTACAAAAATGATGTGTGTCCTTGCTCTAAACTGCTATCACAAATAATACTTCTCTTTTATTGACTTTTTTCCAGATTTTCTCAAAATCTTGCTATGCCCATTTTTTTTTTTCAAATTTAAAACTTTTGCTAAAATTAGTACCCAATAGTATTTGATTCCTTTCATTCGTTTAACTATGTCTACTTAACTTTCTTTCTTCTTCATTCATCAATCAAGCTATTAAGACTCCTAAACTTTGGTTATTTAATAAAGCAAAGATGTTAAACTTTTAGTCATTAGCTCTTTTTTCTGGATAATATATCACCAAGTCCAAGAAAGTTAAAATTTGTACTCTTCTAGTCTAGCTATATTCATTGGCATTGATATATTAATCCCATTTATAATTCATAAACTTCTGTTGAAGTAAGTAAATATATATCTTTGTGATCATTGTTTTAAAGTCCGTACGTCTAAATGAGAGGAACAACATTGTAATAACGTCTCATAGTAGGCTATAGTCAGGAAACGGTAATGATTGTTGTCTGTGATGAGAGATAATATATAGCCTATACTGCAATACAAGTTTTTGCAACCATATTTGAGCCTCCTAGCCAAACATTATTATCATACATTGGCCAAACCTATGTATGGTTTAAATATATTGGACACCCACCAAACGTATTTGGGATGATTCTTTCTAAACCTAGTATAGCCTATAGGTCTCATAAGAAATGTAATGCGCATGCGTCATATGATATGGGATGTCTTGATATTACGTCGTCATTTTTCAAGTTACGAATTCCCATTGCTATGTGTAAATAACCTATACATACGTCCAACTCATACTTTTAAATTTGTATTTTTTTAGTGAAATAATGTATTCCGCATTGAAATATTACATTAATATTTCAATATAAGGTGTGTAGTAAACAAATTATCAAGAATTTTTAATCTGCCAACATATCTCGTTTCTTTGACAATGACCTAAAACAATAATCTACCTCGATACCAATAACGTCTTTCTGCATCCATTTGATATAATTGTTAATCCCAACTTCATTATTATTTTCTTTTCATCTGTATCACAACTCCAAACAACCCTCTTGGTTTTAACATAACTGTTTCTTGAAATTGTCAAACTGGCGAGATTTCCCCAATGCGTTTCAGTTTTGTAAGAGTACTTTCTATTTCTTCAAACATTACTATAACCTTTTACAATTATTTTACCGGACAGTATGCTACAAACAATATTTAGCCTATATATAATATGCTTTAGCATATGTAAAAAGAAAACAAAAATACTCACAAAAAACTTTAAATTATAATCTGGCTCCATAACCTGTTAGAAAAGATAAAATGGAATATCTTTAGCAATAAGTAATGGAAACAGAATTTGTTAATACAAATTTTATTTTAGTTTTATAAAAACAAAACAAAAACCAAAGTTCTTTTTACTACAAACTTCTAACAATTAAACAAAACAGCTTATTAACACCACATTAAACATATTATGATTCGAAATAGTTTATATTTCATTGGAACTTAGCTTTTTTATTTTAACACACTCAGTATTGGAACAGACAACTAAGATGTGAACAGCGTCTTCTTCTACCATTATATTACAAAGCGAATACAATTTAGAAAGAGTACTTGTTTAGAAACTAATTTAGTTCTGGCCTTATAAAACAAATATATTTAAGCCACATTTTCACCATTTCTTTAATAATAATATAGATAGATCTCTATCTAACTCTTTGTATATTGTGCACTGACCACGGTTTAATAGCTGGAGTCTGAAATTAACTTCGAAGGGAGTTTTTCATTAAACTCAATATTTCATTGGATTTAATGGTAGGTACAAAATTCGTCTTAAGGAATATCATATTATCTACCAAGTGGTGACTATTCACAACAAAAAATTATTTTCTTTACCATTATTTCTAGAAACAGTACATTGGAATACCTATTTTGGTTTAAAAAAATATACCTTTTTGTAAAATTTAAGTTTAAATTCAGCGTATTAAGAACACATGAAAAAAGATTATTTCGTAACATTTATATTGTTTACATACTAAACGTATGTCTTCTGAAATTATCAGTGTTGATTTGTTAGTGAAATATCAGTTTCCATAGATACCATTTCAGTTTTCATGGATTTCTTATATTTATGGAATATTATTATATTTAATTTGAAAATAGTATTAGTATTAAGAATTCCAGGTACAATGTACGACTTTCTGTTTGCCTCGATATTTGAAATGGTAAAACTAATATAATTTATTGAAGTTTTTAAATTCCAGACATTTTTCTTTTCCTCCATTCGAATAAAGTAACATTGTTTACAGATAGCCGTTAAATTGAAGGTTATTTACATTTTACTAGAATATTCGGATAGGAACTTGAATTCCAACAATTGTCGGTATCATAATGGCAGTCATGGTACTCTAGCTTTACGTAAATCTTGTTTATACATTTAATTATCCCGCAGCTCAGCTCGAGTGGAATAGATTATTTTTATTATTTAGTTTTTAAAGCTAGAAACCTAGCTGTCATCGCTGTAAAAAAAATAAAAAATAAAATAAATAAAAAAAACATTACATGTCCATATTGTGTTGGAAAAAAACAAAACAATTGAATCCGTAAATTTATATCTGTTACATTTGTTTTAATGAATCTCTAACATATTGTTATCGTTACCTAGCAACAATTTATTATTCTATAAAACAAATCTTAATGGTCGCATTTTACTTTAATTTCTGAATCAAAATTTTACTCCACGATATTCTTCACAATGAGAGAGTTCCATAAACTGCAACCACGAGTGACTTTATATAGAATATTTTAATGTTCAAGTCAACAACATTCAAAGATAGATCAATAAGCGAAAGTCAGTCTGTACATCTCACGACATATCGATCTGCAACCACTTCAAGTTAAGTGACATTCAAATAGAAATGAGCAATATATTTATTCCTTGCAAAAAATATTAGTTTATCATTTTTTCAATTGATTATTACCTATTTCATTTTATAAGTACTTTTATCTTTTGTATAGGATGTGTTGTTTCATTTATTTACATACAGGGTGCGAAGAAACGAAAAACCTTTCGGGTCTTGCTCTACAGGTGAAAATGAAGGAATAAGTTTATATAAACATAAATCAAAAACGCTTAGTTTCTATCTAACATTTTGTTTGCATTAAATAAAAATTATAGACATGTTCACAAGAATAGAGAAAAACATAACAAATCAATTCAAAATTGGTAAATAATGTTTAGTGTTGTATAATAAGACACTAAATTATAATAACTGTAATATTACCATTGTGTTAAGTTAAGAGATAATGATATACTCGTATTGTCATAAACATATTATTACCAACGTTACTGTATTGTTAACCAAACCACCAAATCCGAATGGATATTTGTGTTCTGCTTACAAATGTGACGTAGTCGTCTTTAACTTGGGAGCCAGGATATTAGATCAAGTCACTCTTACCTTTACCCCGATCTACCACGAAGGAAGACGAATGAAGAATTATCGGAATCGTCAGACAGTCGAGACCAACACTGTCGGTAAGATGGCTGTCCTAATAGACCCAATGGAGGTTGTCCTTACACAGGGTTTATTTAATAAAAATATGAAATTACAAAATTAAAAATGTTAGTTCCTGTATTATATACTATTAAACGAGCAACGTTTGTATATGTCATGTAATTCATATACTCTCGTTTTCGTAAACGGCTGCAACAATTTTGATGAAATTATGTTTTTATATGTTTTAAGATACGGAAAATCCATCTTTAGGAAATTCCTTCTTGGGCAATAATGAATGACAAAACTATGCAATTTGTCCATTAAAATATTTAGATCGGTTGATGGAAAATTTTCAGTTTTTGTAAAAAATCAACTGTAATAAATAACTATAATGTAGGCCTATATATATATGCATTAACAGATAAAACAATTAGCAGATAAGTATTTGCAGGGATGGCCACAAGAGCGCTGCTATGTTTATATATTTTTACTACTGTATTTTTTGTTAAATAACGTTTAAGTTCTTTATAAGTACTTAATTGGGTGTTTCTTAATTAATTGAGTGTTTCAAATCATTGTTTTCTTGAAGACTGTGATTTAAAAGAAGAAACTTACATTTTTTTTTGCCATACAAGTCGTGGTGGTTTTAAAAGTTGGTAAAAGTATACAATGAAAGGGTGTTTGTGATTATAGTAATTTGCTAAATATTAACTAACCATCTTTACAGTAAACACATTTGGTTGTTATTAAAAAACAATTATATATTTAACTTACAGTTTATGAATTGTTTTGAGGTTAAATAACTTTGTCAATATATGATAACTTTCCTTTGATAAACGTTTCTTTTTTCTTTCATTCTAAAGAAACATTACACAGGCCTAAAGAAAACTATTAGGGTCTATATAAGTATTTGGTTATCGTATATAGGGTAGGAACTTTGGGATAGGATATAAATAAAGCTACAAGTTTATCATATGGGTCCAGAGGGAAACTCTGTTAACCAAGTAATTAAATGAATATTTTTTATTACATTTGATACTTGCAAATTGATAACTTTGACATAAATATTGACTCAGACATATTAACTAGAGGATACTGGTTAGGTTAGGTTAATGATTGATTGCCCATCCGGACAGGATATTGATTGAGCGAGAGTGTCATTTGGTCTAAATTAAACTTTCACGTAAAAACATCTTCAGAAAGTTTCGTCTCCCTTTGAAGTCAGGGCGTTGCAGTGCCCTGGGCTTTTAATAACTACCTTACTCAAACATACACAAAGGAATCTGTTTTAATCTTTAAAAGTGTAGGGTCTGTATTGTAAACAAATGTTTATTGGCTTGTGTTTGTACAAAGAAAAAAGAAAGAAAGTGAAAGTCAGAAAATGTGTGACTGTTGGAAGTTATAAATGTTGTATTGTTATTGAAATTTCAATTTCCATGGATACCATTTCAATTTCCATGGCAGTTTCCATAGATACTTATTTGATATATTTTTAGAATATTTTATTATTTTTCTATATACTTCCATTATTAGGACTTCTATGTATGATATGTAATACATACAATTTCGTGCCTTGATTTTAGAAACATTAAAACTAACATAAATAAGTTTTTTATAAACACATGCATTTTTCTTTTTGCCTAAGTGAGAAAAGCAACATTTAATTCATTAAAAATAAAAAAAATAAAAATGTGAGATAATTTTCTGTACCAAAAAAGCTGAGAAAATTAATCTCACAAAGTCAAAAAATGTGTTTGTTATAGGTTCAAAAGTATAAACCTGAAACCAAAAATAGAGTTGGCTAGTATAATATTATTCATTGATTTTCAATTTTAAACCAAAAAGACTTTTAATGAAGGTATTATACATTTTCCATAAAGGGATCTGATGAATTTGAGTTACAACTCTAATCACTTTCACTAATTCGTTCTACACGATAATCTGACTTACTTATCTTTGTTAAAATTCTAGTATATATAACAAAAGGGTCTGATATAGTTCTTCTTGCGTAGATAAAATTAGAAAATAAAAATACCATTTATTATGAACAAGATATTCATGTAGATCATTAATTTACAGTTGCGGAGAGAGCTAAAATTTAATTCAAAGTTCAAATTAGCTTATTTGGTTCTGTCTTGTGACTTCTATTGTCTTCGTTAGACGCGTTTCAGTGTCGGTGCTCTATCTTCAGTAATCGTTTGATAGAGGTCGTTAAGACATTAATACAATTACACGTAAGGTAACACAAAACTATACATACATTATATATTTTACTAAAATTAATGGGCACTGCTACATGTCCCACTGATAGAGTGTTTCACGAGATATGTAACAATGTCATTTAATTTTAATAAAACAAATACTGTGTCTATAGTTTTCTGTTATGTTACATGTTATTCTATTAATGTCATGACGAATTATATCGAGCGATTACTGAAGATGGAGTTCCAACTCTGAAACTCGTCTAAATCAAAAGAATTCACAAGATATGGTGTCACATTTTACGTTAAAATTACATGTAAAATGTATGGTCTGAAACTAAAATTTACAACTCACATTTTTAATTTATTTATTTATTGTTGAAAATTAATAAACTTACACTTCCGGACTTTTGACTTTAAAACTTCAAGGTAGAAGGAGGCTGTAAAGACGTTTTATTAAGTACACATCTAAGAGGCCCTTCAAGTTACAGTGAATGCAAGAAAGTTGTGATAATACGTGGTTGAAATACCTGAGTAAAAACTGTTTTAAACAGAATTACCCTACTTCTTGATCTACCAACACAATTTCCTTCAAGGTCGAAGTACCGCAATACAGTAGAGGATCTGCTTGTATGACATTGTGAGATGGAACTGGATGACGCCCTTCAACTTGTTTTATTTGCTGTTTTTTTCTGCAGGATATTTTGGCAAACTTTTATTTTTATGTAATTATTAGGTTTCTACTAATACTATTAAACTGCTTTTTTAAACTCTTGTTTTGAATCAGATAATTAATTAATAAACTTACACTGATAATTTTTATCTTTGAGACCTGCCAAGGCAGAGGCACTGACACGACCTTAAGCTGTGGATAATTTTAATACGTACAGCTCTACGAGGCTCGTCAGAGCCTAACCGACTTATAGAAAGTAGTGATATACAGAATTACGAGGTTCATAAAACCTGTGTAACAACCTTACGATACTTTCCCCTTAATAACAATTACAATAACATTTAGCATTTCCTACAAGTTCAGAGGAACAAACTTTTGGGCATTATATCTGTAGGATCTATCTGTTAGTATTGATAGGACATTGTAAAAAAGGACTGAGTAAGTACCAAGATGACGGCTATATACTTCTTTTATTTTATTATAAGGTTTCTTTTTTCAATTATTTTATAAGACGATGATGACCGAGGTTTTCAAACGTCAACAAAATATTTATATGTAATAAATAACATAATTATTTCTTAATTTCAAACTACCCATTTCTTCTTTTTGTATTACCCACCTCGACACTGGAAGCTTTTTAAATATCAAAATATTCCGTTGTTGATATAAACTGCAACATAAAATGTTCTCTATAAACATTACAATTGGTGGGAAGTTTTATAGAAGAGAACGAGTAACTCTAAAGATTGTGTTCCATTGAACTGCGGATTACGCATTTTCCTCTCGATTTTTAAATCTCTCATTAATTAAAACTTTTAACAGCTTTTCTGTGTAACTCCAGTCAAGCCGAATTTCTTCTTTTGATAAGTAATTAAAAGCACTTCCTAATATAAAAGTACGAAAAAGGTATAAACAGCTGACTGGGAAACTGTGAATATTGTTCTTATTACACATTGGGTGTTTAGAAATTGCTCTTGATTTGAATTACGGTCAAGCAATAAATTGATAAACGCTGTCACTGTACTTACCCAGCCCCATGTAATACAAGAAGATGCTCTAATTCTAATACCTAAGGGTTGGTTTCTTTACCCTTGTAGGAACTGGCCCAATTGTATTGATAAATCAAGAGGAAATTTTGTATAAAACAGTTGTTATGCAGGTTTCTTGAAACTTGTAATTGTGAATATCACTACTTTTTTAACGTCGGCTAGCCACCAACAAACCTCGAAGTGTGCACTCGCTTCGCTTGTGTCAAGGTCTCGACTCGCTACACTCGGTCTTGCCAAATCTTGACACAACACGATTAGTCATTGTTCGAAATTATATTTTTCACTATAACTTCATTATTTTTCATCGAATTTCATACCACTACTTGCAGAATTAAAATATAAAAAATTTTAATATGTTCTCTCATGAACATACAAATGTTCAATGTGGTCGCTATTTAACATTTTAATATTTTTTTTCTGACTTTCAATAATGTTCTATGAGATCACCCTAGTAGATGTGGCAGTTTCATTGGTGTGCCCACAGTTGGCTGACAGTCTCGTCTCCTCCACAATAAATAGGTCTAGAGACGAAAGACTTATCACCCACCACCTTGAAAGCTGCTGTAGGATTGCATGGTGTATTGTAATATATTTATTTTAGAAAAAATTTATGTAGCAACGTATAATGTATTAAATAATATATCATAATAAATTTTATAAGCGATGGACTGAACATTTCAGCATTCGTGTGCTAATCACTGAATTATGACGTCCATATCAGCAACATTATAATGACAAAACCTGAGTTTAAGGTGGATTTTTGGTCGTAACTGAATTATACCAGGTCTTCCAAAGGTATGGGATCCTTTCCCTAACTTTTAGTCAATGGAAAGTAGAAAGACGAAACTTTGGAAATGTCTTTGTTAAAATAATCGCCTATCAATTTTTTATTTGGCAAGATGAGTTTGCCAAAACTCTCTTTGTTGGATAATATAAGCAGAGCAATGATAACGTAAATTAATTAAATAAAAGACCAAATTCTAACTTACATTAAAACTAATTGTATAAAATGATTGGTTTTATTAAACCATTTATTAAAACATAATTTAGTTTCGAATTTAGCAATTTAATCTTAAGACAGATAAATATTATTTTTCTATGTAAATTTGTGCTAGTAGTATTTTGTACTGGTCCTCTTCTCTTGGATAAGTTGAACAACAATATTGTGTATTTTTATATTTTTATACTTTCTTGGGAAACTTTTTACATTAATCGTTATATAATTGTAAATAAATTATTAGGTCATTTAGAAACATTTCTAGTGATGTAAAATAAAATTGTTTAAATTATTCGCGTAAATTAGTTTAGTAATATTGTACTAGTAGCATAGCTTACTTAAATTGACGTAGTTTATATGTCAGCACCTTACTATTTAGATAGTTGTTAAATAGGTTAAGCCACGCCCCTTTTATCGCATTTTGTATAAATACAAGGTGTGGTGCAGTAGTATAATAGTTAAAGTTTGATCTACCTCATGTTTCATTGAAGAGGACGCTTAGAAACGCGTTTGATTTATTATTTGTGTGAAATTGTGTTCAATTTTTATTTATGTTAATTATATCAATATTTTTATAACGTATTTGTTATGGTCACTTTTTTGTTACCGGTGAATTCTTTCCAATTTGGTTTCTTAAGTCCTGTTGACCACTTGTTATTTTCTCTTAATGAAATTTAGGAACAAGATTCTTTACAAAAGCCGAAAAATCCTTTTTTATATTATTTTCCGTTTCAAAATGGCGATTACTCCAAAGAGATACTGCACTGTTCAAATGTATGGACGCTGATTCTCCAAGAATATAACGCTAGCTTCTAGATATTATTTATGTATGAAATAGGCATATCGAGGTTTTACAAGAAAAAAACTTTAAATAAAAAATATATTTTGTACCGTTTTCAAAAACTTTACGTGACGTTTTAATTAGACAAACAATAAATCACTCAATTTTTTTTTTATCCGTATTTAAAATATGATGGGGCAGGGTAACTACCATGATCAACTTACTTATAATTGTTTTGAAATTAAAGCAAACAATTAAAATTAAAAATACTTGTACACACATGTGATAGAACCAAACAATGATTAAGTGTTTCTTAAATGTTAAGTATTATGTGTAAAAGTATTTGTTCTTTTAATGATTGACTCTTTAATGGCAGAATAGTCGAAACGGCCGTAGTCCAACCAGTTATAAAATATATTTTGACGGTAAGTCATAGTAATAAAATTATTATTATTATTATTATTAATAGCCAGAAGCGATAATGCAAAAAATATATAAATAATTTTCTAAAAGGAAATCCTATGTCATATTTGTCTGTATAGAATTGAGTCACAGTATGAAAACTAAATAATTGTTCACCATTACATTACTTGTTCTCTTAAAGCTTGAATGAACGGTGTGACGGAATTAATTGGAAAGTTAATTTGAAATGGCAAAACACTGTTTGTAATTGCTTTGTGGTTATTAGATTTTATCTTTAACCAACACAGAGTGTCAGAAACCTTGTAATACTCTGTGTTTTGTGGTTGCGATACTTCGTCCGTTAATGAAAGGAATGCAAAATGTACCAATATGAAATTATAACAAGTACATTATGTTTCAAATAATTTATTAGTGATTCTTCTGTATTTATTTCTAAAACTTAACAAATGAAACCAGTTAATTAATTTTAATCAGCAAGCGACGCAAATAATATTTTGAACTCCATTCCATATTACAGAATTAATATAATTACATTCTTCAGTTAAGCGTGGGTGGATTTAGGTATAAATGTTTATTTAGTGATATTTAGCATAATTTATAATAACTAAGTACTTTAAATTTCTACAGTTTACATTTTCAAAAAACCATCTCTTTATCAACTCTTCCTCTCTTCTAATCCTGAAACTGTTAGAGTATTCGAGACCTTGAAATTTTTATTATATGTTCTTTTCTTCCTTTTTTATAAGTCTATTATGACCGCAAGGTTTTAATTCTTTATATACTGCACAAGATTATGTAAGATAGTTTATTAAAGTTCAATTTTAACTATAGTGTTTGATGATCTATTTTGTCCACTTATATAATGCAAGATTATGCAAAAATATTCTTGATGAAATTTCAATTTCAACTACGACTATTTTTAAAGAACGAAAAATATTTGTTCTTTTATAATACACAAGATTATGTAAGAAATGTTATTAAAATTCAATTTTAACTATAGTGTTTGTAGATCTATTTTGTCCACTTATATAATACAAAGTTATTGCAAGAAAATTCTTGATGAAATTTTAAATTCAACTAAGACTATTTTTAAAGAAAGAATATTATTCGTTCTATAATATATACTGCACAAGATTGTGTAAGAAAGTTTATATAGGTTCAATTTTAACTATAGTGTATGAAGATATATTTTGTCCACTTATATAATAAAAGGTTATGCAGAAAATTCTTGAAATTTCAATTTCATCTATGACTACTTTTAAAGAAAGAAAAATATTTGTTCTATATATACTGCACAATATTATATAAAAAAAGGTTGATTAAAGTTCAATTATTTTAACTATAGTGTTTGAAGAATTATATAATGCAAGATTATGCAAGAAAATTCTAGATGAAAGTTCACTTTAATCTATGTTATTTGAAGATGTTTAGTCCAGTTATATTATGCTAAATTATGCAATAAACTTTCATCTATAACCTTATTAATAAAGCTGATAAAAGCCGTGGATTTAATTATGTTAGAACAATTTATTATTCTAGAATTAGCTTTTATAGTTTGTTTTCCTGGTCCATGACACTTCACGAGTTAAGTTTTTTGTTTACTCACTCCATTATTTCACTATTGTTTCGCCCCTTAACTTGCCTAACAGTTGGTTAAATACAAATATTTTAATCTTGGATGTGCGAAAAATATAAATTTTGCTTCTCTAACTATAAGTGGTTAGCTTGTCTGAAACTTTTCGTCTATCACTGCAAGGTGAAGATAGATGAGCCTGATTCAAAAAGGAACTTTCTAGAACAGATCAAAGTTCAACTCTAACATCTGCTAACATTTTACTCACGCTCGGATGAGCGAGCATTGATCTGTAAGTCCCTTCAATTCCGAGGGGATAGATTACCCAATACTACAGCGAAGTCACGAAATTTGCCTAACCTAAGTTTAAGTGTCTTAGTATAATTTTAAACTGAATTTTGTGTAGCGATTTTTGATATCCGCTACAACAAAACGGAACTAAAAGTGTGTTTCAAGGTAAAACATATTACTCTTACGTGTTTATATACATTTATTAAGTTCAGCACTCAAAGAGGAACGGGTAGAAGATGTTTTACACACAAGTAAAGCGTGGTGCATAAAAATGAGCTGCAGGGGCTGTTACAGATATAACTTAATCACGTGGTGTAACAAGATAGTCTGAACCGACGTTTTCTAAACTCAAACGTACACAAATTAGTAAAGACATTGTAGTTTTGACAATACTTTTAAGAAATTCACTTCAGAGACTGAGTCATAAAAAATATAAACTTATATATTGTAAGTTATGACTTAAAACATAAACTTAAAATGCTAAGGAATTAAACTTCTAAACTAGAGTTCTGATTCTTAAAAAAAATTAAGGACGTAAAATATTTGTTATTTTAATTATATCGGTTACATAAATGCAGAAGACTTAAATTTCAGACCATGATTTTGTAAATGTAAAATATATCCATGTTTGTATGATATTTATTACTATTGTTTAGTGTAATATGCTTCTTTGCAGTGTTTTGGTTTTACAAAATTAAGAGAAATAGTAAACTTTTTTTAGCTCAATAGATAAAGTTTAAATAAATCTAGGAAAATCCAAATAACTTATTTAAAGTAAATTTTGTATGTATCCTCCTCTTGTAATCAATGATAACTCCTGTGTTTATGTTTCAGATGTTCTGAAGTGTATTTACGTCAATATTGTTGATTTCCCATCTGATGTTGTTTGGAAGATCTGCAAGTGTTGCATGATCTGCATATTCTCTGTCCTGTAAAAAAAAGGAAAGATAAATATCAGGTAAACTGAGGTTGAAGATCTAGGTGGTCTTTGAAGTAGTACGGTCTTCATTAGCCCAGTTTTTAGTTTACGTTGCCAATTCACAGTTTTGAGGGTGGATAATGGAAGCTTTTCCTATTCTGTACAGCTAAGAGTAACACTGTAATGGATGTTAGATGACAGGATGTGTTCCGTGGTGGTTCCTAAAAACTTTTGATTAAATATATAACTAGTAATAACTTTCGTAATGAATATAGTAAGCTAAGCTGTTTCGGCGGAAAGTTCAAATCGAAAGTAAAATAAATTAATTGTAGAAACTTTCCCACTCACCAATCAACCAAAACATATACAAAATTACTTAAACTAATCGTTACCAAAAATTTCCTTTCTATAGTGATAATAAACCTTAGACGTAATTTTTTTTAAATATTTAAATTGAAGTGTCTAAATTTCCCTCGTACCATAAACATGCCCCCCCCCCTGTATATCGTATTTGATTTAAAACGAGCTTTTAATGACGGTGCTACTGCTTCCTTATTCAAGGGTTTGAGTCATTAATCTTCACATTTCACTACAGTTTGAACGAAATCAGTTGAGCATATCTTAAGAAATGACGCATTTTATCACTGCTTAGCTGCGATGTTTGTTTTTTACCATTAATTCATAAACTCTTTTGAGAGATGGTGAGTAATACTTTTTGTTTGGGTATTTAAAGCATAATTTGATTTTGAAAATGCAATTTTGAGAAAATCGTGATTATGTATCTTTATGGCAGTTAACTCCTAAATATTGGGATACTGAAAACATCACGTGATATGATCACAACGTGATGTTAATTAAAAACACCAGACTGTTATAATTTCCAAACGCTTTTTTTTTTTTAACTCGAAAACGATAAATCCACAAAAGCTCGACATGGATTATTTGTCCCATCGTATAACTTTCTCTAGACTACGAATATGAATCATTTGCTGCCATTATAGACTCAATATATTAAAGGGACAAACACTCTTATTGTAAGTAAACACTCAATCATGGAAACTGAAGTGAAATTTAAGAATATTTATATATCATTAAAAATACAACTATTTTGAAGTTGGTAGCTCAGAAGACATCAATATGGCGCTATCAGCTACACTGTATAAATAGAATATACATTTCACTCCAACTTTCTGACTTTATATTTCTTGTAGAAACACATATTAATAAATATTTACTGTCAGACTGTACAACTGTAAAGATAAAACACCTTACCACTGTATTATTTTGTTCTGAAATTATTAACAGTAATGGACGCTTCAAAGCCCTTAATGAAAGGAGACGAAACGTACTGAAGTTGATTTTACCTGAAAGTTTAATTTAGACCAACTAACACTTTCGCTCAATCAATATCCTGTCTAATACCTCTTACCTCATCCTTTAATTACATTGTCGGAGAGTTGGTCAATATAACAATAAAACATTTATTTAAATAATTTGAATAACAATCATTCACCATCCATCAGTCCAATAACATCATAAGGTTAGGTTAGATAAATAAGAAATTGTTAATAATTAATTAATAAAACCAAATCAGCACAGACATCAACATTTCAAATAATCAACCATACAAAATGTCCATTTTGTGCACTCATTTCTACTTTTATTGTATTTAGGAATCTTTGAAAAGTAACAATATTATATCATTCAGAATAACATTCTATTATTCAGAATATTGTTAAATCATCATTCATCATTCCAAACATTCCTCCAAAACATATCACCCATATAGACATATCACCAAATAATTTTGTTAGTATTAAGTTGTTCTTTAAAAAATTTATCTGAAACTATTTATAATTTTTCTGTTATCACTTGAACATTGCCAAGGGGCTAGCCTAGGCAATTTCAAAATAGACTATACCCGAATAAAACTAAATGTGTTTGTACGAATTAAATCTGTAAAATCATCATTGTGTTAATAAACAACAGACCTTTATATTATCTATCTCCATCTAGTGTTTATTTATTTATTTGTTTATATATATATATATACAGGGTGTCCCGTAACTCTCTGGACACATGTATATAGCGTTATTGCTTGGGTCAAGACAAACACATTTCACCATAGGAACATGGTTCTGCGGTGCCTAGTTTTCCGTCATCTGTCTGTATGTGTTTTTTACAAAACAATTCCTTACTCCTAAACGGTTTGAGGTACAACGTTGTGATTTTGCACAAATGTTTATCTTATTAAGACCTATCTTATTTTAAAATTATACTAAAATATCGTCAACCGTTTCAAGATGGCGGCCATTTAAAATCTTTGATACCAAATTCCACGAAAACCGTTGACTTTAGAAAAAAATTGCAAGAAATGAAAAAGTTAGTAAATTTTATGTAGTTTTCAATAATACATTATTTGTTAAGATCGGATAAAAAACAACAGAGAAATTAGCTCTTTTCGTAAAGCATGACCACTTTTCTCCGTTTAAACAATGCTAATACTCCTTTTACACTGTCTAAATAACTTTACAATCATCCGTCATACGTCAATCAGGAGTTTTAAAACATAAACAGCTGATTGAATCATATGTTGTTGTTATTTATAAAAGTATTGTTGTCTGAACTGCAAGTCTTTCCTAGTTGCTTTACTATTATTACAACAGTAAACTGTTGCAACTTTTTAATGAATGGCTAAATATTGTGCTTCTTAAGGAATAATTTTAACAGCCCCTGCAAACTCGTTATTATGGAACACGCTGTGCTTTTGTTGTTGGTGTATGACAGTTACGCTACGGTTTCGTAACGTTGGGTTTTTAAAAAATGTTCTTTTAATTAAAAACCTTTTTATTTATTTATTACATGAAATCTTTTGAATACATATAACAATAAATTTACATATACAATTCATGTACGTTGAAATAGTATATGGAGCTTGCTACATCGATGTTAACTATACCTAGGTGAAGCTAAGACTAATGCTTGAACACGGCTCTAGCCCTAAAGAAAACTATGCTTAATTTGCTATTCTAAGATTTATATTACTAACATAAGCATAATTATTCATTACAGTTACAATAATTCGTTATATAACTTGACAATACCTTTCATACACCAATTATGAATTACTGGCTATACACAATAAATGGTTTTCCTTGAAATAGGCCTTTCTTGGTTATGTCATTATACGTGGCGTGTAAAATAAGTAATGAGACTGACAACGTAGCGTCATATATGGCAACACTGGAAACGCGGGACTTGGTGGTGTGGCAGGTGAACATGTGATAGGCTTTCAGTTCAAGTTTGAACTTGCTAGAATCATGTGGTTGTCCGTCGCGATATTTTTCGTGAAACATTTTTTTATAGTGCGTTCTAAAAATGAGTGACATCAATTTCAAGCATTGGTGTGCTATCAGGTTTCGCTCCGACGTGGCCACAGTGCAACAGAAACTTTTACAAAACTTTAGCAGGCTTACGAAGGGTTTACTCAAGAGTCCAAGTTTTTCGGTGATAAAAGCCATTTAAAGAAGGGAGATAGTCGATGGAAGAAAACCACGCATCGGCAGGCTTTCATCCTCAAAAACCGATGAAAATCTCAACGAATCCGGGATCGTGTGGATTCCAAACAGTCAATCAATACTTTTGCCGAGATGTTCTTGAAAACTTCGAAAAAAGGGTCATCCGTGGGAGACACAACATCAAGAAAAAATGGGCATCACGACAATGTGTCAAGTCACACAGCAATTTCAGTAAACGCGTTTTTCGTTAATAAAAACATTCTTATACCTCCTCAGTCTTCTATTTCACCTGACTAAAATTCCTTGCGACTTTTCTCTTCCAGGGATTGAAAATTCACCTCAAGGGACGTCATTTTAGGACAATAATTGAAATAATTCAAAAGACCGTAACCGACCAGCTGAATGCTATCCGAGTTCCAGCACTACTATGTGGATTGGAAGAACCTTCTCCAGCACTGTGTGGCTTTCCGAGGAAATTATTTAGAGGGAGACAACATTGAATTGTATTTCTATTAACAAAACAGTTTTAATAAACATTCTAATAAACAAAACATTTTTAATCAGTCTCATTACTTTATTTACACACCTCGTGTGGATAGATTACGGATATTTCTTTACTTTTCTGTTATACCCAATTATTATTTATGTAAGTTTTCTATTTAAAAAAAAAATTCTTAGAGTGAATATAAAAGCCACAACTCAATATGAACGTTGTATAAAATCGTAAACTGTAGAGACTTAAACAATTGGATAATAAAACTTGGGACAATTTTGATATAAGGCGGTTTTATGATCACTAACCCTTTTATAAAGAAATAAAAGTGAGATAATACTCATAGGAATCTCAGAAGTAGGTCTGAAGAATTTGCATGATTTCATTAAATATTTCCTAGGATACAGTTATTAAAATGATTGTTGTAATAGCCTTGAGTTATATGTTTGTTTTAAAATGGTCAAACAATAGTTGAAAACCTATAAACCTTTAGGTTTCTCTCATTATAACATTTTTATAACTCAAAACAGGGTGTAAATTTTTTTCTATGTATTGATAAAGGAATACATTTAATAAATTCCATTAAAAAGATTGGACAAAAAATTCAACCGCTAATACAAAAAGTCTCATTGTAGTTATCAGTATAATGTAAATTACTATCAGTGGACTAATTTAATAAAATACTCATTTAGGTAAGGATAACTGACCAAATTATTGTTTGTTTTTTTAAAGATAGTTCATCTAAGAAGATAATATATCTTAAATGTTGCATGATATTTCTCCAAGTCACACTAACACACTAATATAATAATATGGCATACAAACATAATCTTTAAATCTAAATAAGACACTCGGAGTTCGCGTTGCATCTCGCAGGATTTCTGTGTTTTATTTCTATTTCAAATTCGTACTAAACAAATCAACATCATTTTATTAAACGGATCAGTCTATAAAACCGTAAAATAACTATTGTGTTACATGAAAGTATAACACACAATCTAATCCTTCAATCATAGATTAAAACGTATTTGAAAGCATATAGTATTCACAACTTCATAAATTAATATTGTTTCGTAAATATTAATAGTTACTGAAAAATTGTATACAAAATCAAAATCTATAAATCTATATTCTAAACCATATGTTATGCAATGTGAAAATGACCATATAGTAAGAATTATTCTTTTTTTTTTAACCAAGCTTGTTTCAAGAGAAGCTTAGTGATTGATTACTTTGGTAATTTTTGGAACCGACCTCAAATTCCGGGTAAATCCATTGATAAGGCAAAATAAATAACTCCACCCTACATTCAATGACTAGCTTTACACGTTTAAATAATTGTATGTACAGTTAATTTGCTAACATATTAGTTCCAAAGAGTTTATGACTGATTATTTTGCCACTTACCTCCAGCAATCCTTTTAAAGTTTTCTTCAAATTAAATTCTTAATTACACAACACGTGTTTCGTCCATCGTCTGGTGATTACTAAACACACAATTAAAAACATTCAACATGTAAAAACCCAAACAATATAACAGTACTCATAGCACTCGACCCTAAATAATATTTATCATTCTATACATGTCCCCGTGCCGGCGTTACACAGTGCTGTTGTTTGTGTTCTTTCGTGTTGAATGTCTTTAATCACCTGACGATGGACGATTAATGTCCGAAACACGTATTCTCTAATTAATAATTTAATTTGAAAAAAAAACTTTAAAATCATTGGTGGCAGCAAGTGGCAGTAATATACAATTATTTAATAAGCATATCCATATTTCTTTAGATTACAAATTGTAAGTTTATTTCTGTAATTATTATGTTGAAAATACCATCTGATATATTAATTTTTAACTATTATGACAAAATATCATTAATACAAATCAATGATTGTCTAAAAGTATGATTGTTCAGTACAAATTTTAACTTCTGTTTTATATAAATTTGATTTTTATTACCACCTTTACACTGTATCTCAGAATTACACCATAAAACCCTTATGGTTTCACCAATAGTGAATACTGTGGTAGTAATCCCAAGTGATCCTATCTGTATATACATCTTTTTCATGTAGTTAGGTTAGATCCCTCTTTCATCTTTCTTATCATGCCTCTCTTTACCAACTCTTGTTCTCTTCCAACCAAGACACTATTATAGTATTCGAGGTCTAGAGCTGTTAATTTTATGTTCTTTCCCATTTTTAATTGTCGATAGTGACCGAGAGGTTTTCGTCTTTAAACAACAAGAGTTCCTTGTAAGTTTTAATATGTTTTAAAAATTTTATTAGCTACAGTGTTCCAGAATTTTTTACATCATTCATACTCTATTTTTCTACGAAGGCTAAATACTCTCAAGGGCTCATAGTGAGAATAGGCTTACCATTCCCGATTTACTATCGCTGGTTCTACACCTTTTTTCATGTAATATTATAATATATATATATATATATATATATATATATATATATATTATCATCTTTCTTATTAGATCTCTCTTGATAAACTCTTGTTTTTTCCGACCTTGAAGCTATTGGAGTATTTGAGTGGTAGGATTCTTTATTTTATGTTCTTATCTTCCTTTTTTTATAAAAAACGATGATGATTAAGAGGTTTTCACCTTTAAGCAACAAAAAATAAATAAAAACATGCTTACTTTAACATAAACTAACATAAGAAAATAATTAGAAATTCATCCTTTAATAGTTTTAATAAAAAAACTACTGGCCAAAATTGTGCAACTTGTTTTTTTTCTGGAGTTAATTGGGTTTTAGGCAAGATGAGACAAACAGAAACAGTAATTGTAAAATATCGGCATCAGTTAACTGTTGAATTATATGTGTACCTTTCTATTATTAAGTAGTATTTTCGTACTGTGATATTCAATTTTGTGAAATTTTAATTTTGTATTAGCCCCATGTTGTGGTGTAAAAATATAAAAGTAATTTTTAAAAGATTTAATGGTCAATTTTTATGAACCTTTCTCTGCAAAACCTAATTGAAAATACAAATCAACATTTAAACATTTAAAATATTATTTATTCTCATTAAATTACAAGTTGTTCATTAGTTTACAAATTTAAATTTACTATTTATTTATTTACGTTTCTTAATCTCGGGTTCGTTGGTATGTGGTAAATATCTGTGAGTATTATTTTATTCCTACATCCTTACAACTCAAGATGAAATAATTAACTACAATATCTTATGATCTAAAAATCTACTGTCAATTATTGTATTTATTTACTTAACGTTCAATTACGGTCTATTATTTCAACACAGTGATTTTACAATTTGGTAATAAATTATTTTGTTATTTAAACTATTCAAAAAATTGTATAATCTTTGGCTGTATATTAGATGAAAATTTTGTTACCTTGACTCTTTTAACGTTGGCAATTCGTACGGTTCTTTAATCTTTGATGAAATTCTAGTAGTAACTCTCCTTTATAAACTTTGGTATAATCACCTTACTTATTTTAACAAAACAACCACTTTTTAATATAGTAGATTTTCCTTCATTCTTCTTAATCTACCATTTTACTAGTTCCACGTCATTTAAACAGTCGCTTCGATTTTTGGTAAACTTTCCTAACTCCCGCAGGGTATATTAATACACTAAATCCAGTTGCACCTTTTTCTTTTAGTCCAAGAGAACAGGGAATTTTCCAATTTGACCATCATTTTTTCATATTTAACACTATTACACAATTTAAATCTACAAAAAAACATATTTATTTACAGTATTTATGTTGTTATTTTGATTATATTCTCCTTAAATTATCGTTTTAAATGTTAAGTTTCTAAATCCAAGCTGCACTATTGTTTTAGATATTTTGCCTTTTTATAAATTATTGAAAACTTTTTTTTCAAAGATGGTTTAATTTCACTTTTTGATTGACAACTACCGAACTGACATTTTGGTTCGTTTTTATTTGGTTTTGTTGGTGGTTAAGTTAGATACTTTATAAACCATTAGACTAATAATATTGAAATGACTGGTTCAGAAAATTGAAAGATTTCAATTTGTTCTAAAATTACAATTTGCATTAAGTTTTATTGAGGAGAACAAGTAATTCTGAAGGCTGTGTTCATTGAACTTCGGATTGCAGGTTTTCACTCTCAATTTTTAAATCTCTTAATTAAAACTTTTAATAGCTTTTCTGTACAGCTCCAAGCAAACGTAAGTAATTTATTCTTTGTTAACAGATTAAAAGTGCTTCTAAAGGTAAAAGTACTACATACAATAAAATATTAAAACATTTTTCTTCGTATACTCTCAAGTTTTCAACGGATATTTATATTTTTTATTATTTACAAACCCAAAAAGTAACAATTTTGACAATAGTTGGTCAAAATAAATTAGCATGAACGGACTACATATTTTGAGAAGAGAAAAACTCATACTTGTTTGGGAGTAAGATATTGCAACACTAATTTATGACCAACGAAACCTTAAAAATGCTTTTTATTTTTATATCTTATGTCTACCTGGGTAAAAAATAAAACAAAAGTAATTATATATTTAACACAATAAGCCCTCAGATTAGTAACTATTTTATTTTGGTATTACAATAATCATATTAAGTGTAAACACAGTCGGTACTAGGCGAAATTCCATATTAAGGTAAATATTAACTCACAGCTTTCTCAATATATGTTGATTTGAGAAACTTTACATACGAGATATTATCAAGTAATCGTGTTTCGTACAGACCTATTAATCCATCCTCAATGCACAATCACCCATACAGTTCCCGTCATTGCTAGACAACACCCTCCATTTGGAACAGCCACTTAACCATGAATTCCGTTCAAAACTGGCTGCAGTATTTTTGTGTATCATGCAAGGTTGAAAGCTTCGAATCTGAGGCCTGTATTCTTTCCTGCCGCATAGACAAGCCAAGCCTGATTGGTCAAGTTTCACACGCTTTGATTGTGCCCCTCCTGAAAGGGTACGCTTAGAAACCAAGCCGAAAAAAAAGGTAGAACGGACAAATTATAAAATGCGGTTACACGGCTTCTTCTAAGTCGTGTATCTTTTACTATAGTGCCGATTTTAATTATTGAAGTGTAAAATTAAACAGCGTTACCTGCAAATTTACCAAAAATTATTTATTTTCCTTGAAAACACTTATTTTATAATATCAAAAACGTGCCTGTTATGAATAAATAACATGTTTCACTAGAAAAATAATTTTAAACAGCTGTTATAAATTCTTAAATACGTTTTATTTTGTTGTTTTGTTTGAGAATTTATAACAGCGGTACTCAACTATTTTTAGGATAACTTACTCTAATTGTGGGTGTTCGCGTTGTGTTGTGATTGATTGCTTACATTTCGGAAAACTAAACGGTTTATGGCTTATTTTTATTGTGTGAAAAATGGGTCTGAATTTTTACATCGAAAAACTTACCTACTTAACTGTACATACTGTATAGCGCTTACTTTGCGATTTGTTCCTTAAATGTTACAACAGCTAACGGTTTATATGGCTTATTGTTAATGTGTCATAATTTCATAGGAACTCGGATATTATAAACGCCGGCCCCAGGAAGACCGCGTGGTAACCATCGAATACTTACTGGACGACGGGAAGTAATCGTGAAGTAAACCAACAAGTTCAACATGAACCTCAGACCTCCATATTATTTAAAAATTGCACGTAAAAACTAGTAACTGAAACGAAAAGTAATATTATATTTACAAAAACTAAAATATCTTCTTTTCAGAATTATTATATCAACTTCAGTTTATTTTTTACGATACTGTCGTGACCGTAACTAAGTTGGATCTCTTGAGAGATCAAATAAGTAACTTAGTTTGTCCTCAAGGATTGACAGGATTATAACAGATATTGTCAGGACTGGGTAGGTCATGTGGGACCCTCTTCGATAAATTCTTTCCCAATATAGTTGGTTCGCCGATTTATTATTTTATCAATTTATAGAAGGGAAAGAAAATACTTTTTTACAAAATCTTTTGAGCACGAGTTCGCATGTCTTTTACGAGTTGATTCAGTCACCTTAACTTGTTCCAGAAATTTAAGTTGTAAGAAAATTTAAAACACTAAATCTGTAAAATATTATGAATTATAGAAAAGACACCTTACTGATTTACTTTGTTAAATGATTTGTTTTTAGGTTAAACAACATTTATAACTATATGATAACTTTGATATCACATTTGTCAAGAACGAAGCTCGGCCAACCAGGTACTTTCTCTTAAATTAGATAAAACCCATAAAAATAATGAGACAGCTTACTTTATATTTTTATTTAAACTTAAACTTAACTTTAAAACAACAATTATTTTCCATAATCTTTGTGTTTTGTTTACAGTTGCCTAGCAACAACTTCTGTTTTTAATAACTGATTTGCTACTAAGGTACGTTTATATTCAGCTTATCAAATATTCGGTATTTCATTTAAAATAAACACAAGAATAAACAGAAGTATAGAGTTTATTGGTAACCTTTCACTGCATGAATGAAATATGTTGATATTTTAATTTTCGTGGAGGATAGGAATTTTTCCTTGTTGTTTAAACGTGAAAAAGCTCTCGGTAATCATGCCCATTCATAATAATAAAGATCCCTGAAATATTCTAATAGCATCAGAGTCGGAAAAGTAGAATAGTTGAACAAGACTGATAGGAAAGATGAAAAACGTAATCTATCTCAGAATTGCCTAGTGCGTTGACTATAAGTGAGCCCCTAAAAGTAGAATAGGAATTATTTACATTGGGATATTAAGATATTTACGTAATATATTATAGAATTCTTGGAGCATCAGTGCCCATGCCCATAACCGTAACTCTTTAGAGTAGTCACCATTTAAAATGGAACATAGATTTAAAAACGTTGCGGATTTTTTTCCCTTAGTAAAGCACCTTATTCCTACATTTTATAATGACAAAATGACCACTGGTCAAGTTATTAAACAAGAAACCGAATTAGAAAGAAATCACAGCTATAAACACGGACCAAGTGTTTCCAAGTGAAAAACATAAACATTTTAAAAATATTGATACTAAAACTGGAAAAACATTTCTCACAAATAATAAATCAAACGCGTTTCAAAGCGTCATATTCAGTGATCCATGAGCTACAAACCTAGTTCTGTACAACACCCCATATGTATTCAGAATACTGCTGGAGGTGCGTAGCCTAAAGCTATTTGATAACAATTTCCCTTCGTCATTCTATGTAATATTGTAACTAATACTAAACTAATATTCATATATAAGTTATGATAGTTTACATCGATATAGAATTTTTATACACAACCTAATTCATTATTTCCATTGCAATATTTGTTAATGTATAAACGTTTCCAAAGCAAGTAATCTAAAAATAAAAACCACGCAATATTTTTGTTTAACTTGTCAAAGAGAAACGAACCAGTACAAAATACTACTAGCACAAATCTACCTAAACAAATAATAATTTGTCCTCCTTTCTTCGTCTTAAGATTAAATTGGTACATTCAGAACTAAAATATTTTATAATAAAGGAGAAACCTATTGTTTATGTCGCCTAGCAACGGCTTTGTTGACAACAAACATTTTATACAATTGGTTTTAATGCTAGTTAGAATTTTCTCTTTTTAAATAAAATTGTTATCGCTGTTTTGCTTATATTATCCAGGATAGCGAATTCTGTTAAACTAAACTTGTTAAAAGTGGTTAGAAAAAAGGTAAATGCGTAAGGTATTATTTTTAAAATTGGTATCATTACATACGTAATTAAAATGTTCAAATTATAATATATTTTACATTTTATAAGATGAATTACTCAGCATCAATTATTGTTTTTCTAAACAAGCAGCAGAATATACGTCACTAATTGTATCTATATAGAAACTTTTCATTAAATTTAATAAATTACCGTTTATTGTGTTAACTAAGGTCATCTGTATATTCCATTCGATATATTTCAAATCGATATATTAACAGACTGTACACATATCGGGGCTGTACCTCAGTTACGACCTAATGTTTGAATTAGGTTTTGTCATTGTAATGTTGCAGATATGGACGTCAATGAATAACACATGAGAGCTCAAATATTCAGTCCATCGCTTATATAATTTATCATATTTAATTTGATGTATTTAATGCATTAATTGTTAATACGGAATATTTTACAAAATAAGTACTTAGCATTTCTACAGTTCTCTGTGTACTGATAAACCTGTCACTTCTGTTATAGTAGAGACGAAACTATCAGCCTACCGTCTAGTTAGCCGGAACGTATGGAAGCAAAGAGTCCATGGGGTGGACAAGTGTTGAGAAACTCTGTGCTAGATGTGACAACATCTTGTCAGTTTGCCTGATGATGCACACTGTACTGTTTACCTCAGGTCACACCTCTTCAAGGTCAACATTATGTGTAAGGCATGTATTGTGTAAGGACCTTCAAAACCAGTTCAGATCGATTCTCTTCCGTTTTTGTTGCGAAAATGTCGTCACTCTTCACCTGCGAAAAAAGTGAATTTGAAAAGTATTTACAGTCAAAACGGCAATTAAGGCACTAGGTTCCGTTGTGATTGTTGTGGGACATTATATATTCCCAATCGCTACTGAGCTCTCCCAACAACGTCCATCTAGGGTGGATTATGGAGTACAGAGGAAACAAGAGAGCGAAGTGTTCATACAAATGAGGAATTGCTGCCTGCTATGTACGACAATAATGAGCTTGTGTAACGGTAAATTATGCAGTTAAACTTAAGATTAGGAAGAGTACTCACGCCTAAAGGAATCGTAACCAGCTATTGACACCCCCTGGACAGGGGACCCAATATTCCACTGACAAGGACACTTGTCATAGGGGATAGGAGAACCTTACGACCACACTAGCGAAATGACAAACTATAAAAGAAAAACAATTGTTATTATATATCTAAAGTCTACAAGCGATTTCTCATACGGGGGGGGGGGCAATATTTACTAGTAACAAAATAATTACTATAAGTATATATCTCAAAATCGTAAAGTAACATACGTGATGGATTTGTGTAATACAATGTAACGATCTAATAGTGTTTACAAAATTTGATTATTGCAATTATATTCACAATAATTCAATAAATTTCATTTACTTTGAGCGTTACAAAAGCGGAGAGATATCTACAGCGTTATTTGAAACTCAATTTTATTCGGACAAGTTTAATCTCATATTGTCGCTGTTTTCGCTACAGTTGTTTAATTAAAGGAATGATCATAACCACAACACACGGGACAAATTCAACATATTGGATGTGAGAACCTGTATTGGTCTACTTTAAAACTCCATTACAGACAACGTTTTGTATTTCAAAGAAAGTTTGCAACCAATAGAAAGCGTTGCAAAAATTTAAACATAGATTTAATTTACCTTGGAGTATTCTTTCAAATGTAAAGAGAAGAGGTACTTCGATTAAGAGAAATCATTACTTTTTTTTTACTTACCCAAAGGGTAAGTTTGGTAATCGCAAAAAAAAATCTATTTTTTTTAATTGATCTTCTTATTTCACGGCTTCAGGAACAAGAAAACGTTATTTTCGACAAAACGTCCATCGTCGGTATAGTTGTTTTTAGTATATAAACCATCATATCATTTTAGGTTATCAAGAATTAAGACAACAATATGAAATGTGATATTGAAGCGGCTGTTTGTGCTAATACAAAACTGAATTGAAATCAGAAAAATTGAAATAAAATTATCAAAATTTCCGGACATTGTTTTCATACCCTGTATATTATACAAATTATAATTTTCAGATACATATTTGCAAATTTCAATTGTGGGTGTAATAATACCAACACATTGTGATGTTCATATCCGCCAGGGCCGAGTCACCGATACGAACGTAGCTATTAGACCCTTCATCCCATATCTACAGTTTCTAGGTACGAGGTAAACGAGTGGAAACTCTTTATATACTCATCTACGAGACCCGATAACGCTTTCACAAGACTGTGCATAAGATGCTCCATATTAATATCATACAAAAAACAATATTAGTAAAGTACTGTTATAAGTTCAAAAACCCAGTATAATAAATTGTACTCGAGTACAAATGACTCAAGTCAGACTGACACCAGCTGTAAATAGTTTTCTCAGATTCCTTATGTTATGAACAGCCACAAAAAGAGGTAGATTTATTTAATGAGAATATCCTCGCTGTTATCATCGCCTTAATAAATAATTAAGTGTAAAAGATCATAAAATAGCGGAAAAGATAATAAAATAGAGAACCCTAGGGTCATTGTCTCCTGGAACAAATAGTTGGTCATTCCTTCTTATTCAATAATAGTCATTCCTTCTTGTTAAAATGTGAAAAACCACTCGGTCTTCGCCTTACAAAAATAAAGAAATATTTAATTTTTTAATACGTTTTTAAAAGGGACTAACAAGTACTAAAAAAGGTCTCCTTTAAAATTTAATATAATCAGAAAGTTAGTTTAAAATCGACTACAAAAACAGTTGTATTACTTAAAATAAATTTACAAAATTTTTAATCTGACCCAATATTGTTCAATTGTCATCCAGTTCTGAACTTTATTCAAAGTTTCAAGTCTCTAGACTATCAGAAAGTTAGTTTAAAATCGACTACAAAAACAGTTATATTACTTAAAATAAATTTACAAAATTTTTAATCTGACCCAATATTATTCAATTGTCATCCAGTTCTGAACTTTATTCAAAGTTTCAAGTCTCTAGACTATCAGAAAGTTAGTTTAAAATCGACTACAAAAACAGTTATATTACTTAAAATAAATTTACAAAATTTTTAATCTGACCCAATATTATTCAATTGTCATCCAGTTCTGAACTTTATTCAAAGTTTCAAGTCTCTAGACTATCAGAAAGTTAGTTTAAAATCGACTACAAAAACAGTTATATTACTTAAAATAAATTTACAAAATTTTTAATCTGACCCAATATTATTCAATTGTCATCCAGTTCTGAACTTTATTCAAAGTTTCAAGTCTCTAGACTATCAGAAAGTTAGTTTAAAATCGACTACAAAAACAGTTATATTACTTAAAATAAATTTACAAAATTTTTAATCTGACCCAATATTATTCAATTGTCATCCAGTTCTGAACTTTATTCAAAGTTTCAAGTCTCTAGACTATCAGAAAGTTAGTTTAAAATCGACTACAAAAACAGTTATATTACTTAAAATAAATAAACAAAATTTTTAATCTGATCCAATATTATAGCATTGTCATCCAGTTCTGACCTCTGTTCAAAGTTCAAGTCTCTAGACCATCAGAAAAACCAAAGTAAACAACAACTCCCTAATACGCTTCAGTAAAATTAAGTACTACCATAACTGAATTCATTATATAGATAAAAACACCTTCATAATTTAATAAACGATTTATTTCTATCTAAGTGTTAAGAATGCAATATGATCTATTGTTGGAAATGTTTCTATGGAAACGAAAAATTATCATTTTCAATAATTAATTAATCGTTTCCAGTAAATAATTTTAACAGTTTTGAATGACTACGTGTGTGTGGTTATTTTATCAAATTATTGCAATATCTACATTTTACCAGAAAGAAAGTAACCTAAAACTTTGTGTTTAGTCGTTTAAGACAAACTCAAAGAATTGAAGATTTCTCAAAATAGATTTTAAGACTTTTGATAAGATTTTGCTAGGGACACAAACGAAACATATTAGGGACCCCAAAAAAAACCATCTTTCCAAAATAAAAAAAACTGGTTCTTTGTTTATAGGTAATAATACAAAATGGACCATTAAGCAATTACAAAAGATTGAATTTCTCTACATGAGTTCTACAGATTTTATTTAAATTACGTTTGATTTATGCTTAAAACCAATTCATGACAAGAACAGCAAGTTCAGACTTCGTGTATTGTTTAAACCCATCTACAATATTTCTAACGGCGTCCAAGGTTGATTTTCACTATTTTACAGACAAATACTAAACCCCCCATTGTTGGCAACCAATAGTTTCGTTTGATTGGTATTTTAATTCTGATTGGCTCAGGAGAAATTTTGTGTAATGCTTAAGCACCTTTCATTTTAGTTTGTTTTTTGGTTGTTGACAAAGTTAAAAATACGTTCCAACTTCAAAAACACATAAATACTATATCGTCGATCTTTAGAATTCCAGTTAATGTCTTAAAACGTTTTCCATCATTTGTTTCTGAATTTATTTTTGAAACACACTCCAATTTTATAACTTTTTAATTATTTCTAAACACCCAATGTGTAAAGAGAATAATTTGCATAGTTTCCCAGTCATAATTTATACTTGATATTAGGAAGCACTTTTAATTAATTATCAAAAGAATGAATTACGTAGGCTTGACTGAAGCTGTACCGAAAATCTATTAAAAGTTTTAATTAAAGAGAGGTTTAAAAATCGAGAGGGAAAAACCTACCATCCGAAGTTCAATGAAACACAACCTTCAGAATTACTCGTTCTCCTCAATAAAACTTAATACAAGTTGTAAATTTTGTTTTGACATAATTTTAATCTTGCAGTTTTACATCATCAGTAATATTTTAATATTAGAGAAGTGTTGATTTAGGGAGTACAAAAAGAAGAAATAGGTAGTTTAAATTAATAAATAATTATTTTATTTATTATATTTTAGTTTTTGTTGATGTTTAAAAACAAAAAACCTTATAAAATAATTGAAAGAAGAAACCTTATAATTAAATAAAATACAAAAAAACAAAGCAAATAAAGACGTATATAGCCGTCGTCGTGGTACCTTACTCAGTCCTATCACTACTTTCTTTACGCCAGCTAGGCTCTGACGGGCCTCGATGTATTAAAATTATCCACAGCTTAGCTCTGCCTTGGCAGGTCTCAAAGATAAAAATCCTCAGTGTAAGTTTATTAATATTCTGGTACAAAACAAGAATTTAAAAAGGCAGTTGTAAATTTCAGTTTCAGACCATAAATTTTACATGGGTTTTAATAATAAATGGTTTATCGACGTAAGAAGAACTATATCAGACCCTTATGTTGTTGTACTAAAATTGGAACGGGAGTTGAAACTCGAATTCATGAGATTTCCCTCAACGGAAATGTATAATCTTTTGAATAAAAGTCTTTTTTATATTATATTAGCCAAATCTATCTTTGATTTTTGGTTTATAGTTTTGAACGTATAAAATATACGTTTTTTAAACTTTGCAAGATTATCTTTCTCACTTTTTTTTTCTATCCGATAAATTAATGATAGGAAAAAGTAAATGACATTGATTTTAATATAAAAAGACAATGTTTCTTTCCTTAATTGGGGGAGAAGAAAAAAGTCTGTATTTATGAAACTTTAGTAAATTATGTAAACACGACGTTTTATGAGATTTATACTTATATATCATACATAGAAGTCCCATTACAAAATTCATAAAATATTCCAGATATTATATCAAATAAGTATTCATGGAAGCTAAAATGGTATCCATGGAAACTGAAATTTCATTAACAATACAACCTATAGCTAAAGAAAACATCGATACCCTGTTCCAATAATCACAGATTTTCTGACTTTCATTTTCTTTCTCCTTTCTTTGTACAAACAAAATCTAATATACATTTGTTTTCAATATTAGACCCTACACTTTTAAAGTTAAACTTTGTCCTGATTACAACGCCCTGACTTCAAACGAAGGCGAAACTTTCTGAAGATGTTTTTACATAAAGGTATAATTTAGACCAATGACACTCTCGTTCAATCAATATCCTGCCTCATACCTTTGACGCGCTACCAGCATCCTCTAATTAATATGTCGGAGTCAAAAGTTATGTCAAAGTAATCACTTTGCAAGTATCAAATGTATTACAAATTTTTTAAATTATTGTTTTACATACCTTAGTGACCTAACTTCCTTCTGGACACATGTTTTCGCTTTACGTATTTCATATCCCAAAATAAATAACAAATATAGTATTTAAAAATGTAGCAGCGCTCTTGTGGCCATCCCTGTAAACACATATCAGCTAATTGTTTTATCCGACGGATGTAGGCCTACATTATAGTTATTTATTACAATTGATTATTTTACATGCAATGAAAATTTTCCATAACCTGTGCTAAATATCAAGTCGATCGTTATATTAATTTCTTTTTTCTGATACAAATTGCTTTATCTGTTAATGTATACAGGCCTACATTACAGTTGATCATTACACCTGATTATTTTACCAACACTGAAAATCTTTCATCAGCTGTGCTGTGTATTTAAAATAGACAAATTGTATATTTTTGTGGTCCATTATTGTTCTTAATCAAATTTTCCTAATGACTTTCATAATGGATTTCCTGTACCCAAAAACATACACAACGTAATTCTATTAAAATTGTTAGAGCTGTTATCAAGAACGCAAGTAAATATATATGAATTACACAAGCGCTTAATAGTATTATAATAATACGGCAACTAATAATTTTAATTTTTTAGTATATTTTTTTATTTAATAAATCCTGTGTAAGAACAAGACAAATCTCCATTGGGTCTATTAGGTAGTGGTCTGACAAATCCGATAATTCCTAGTTCGTGTCTCTCCGTATTATAATGGGTGACTTGATTTCATTCACTGGCTCCCAAATTAAAAACGATCATGTCTTGTAAGGATAACACAAATCTCCATTGTGTTGTTTTTTTTTAACAATAGAGTAACGTTGGTAATATTAATATGATTATGACAACACGAGCATATTATCTTTTAACTCAACACACTGGTAATGTTACAGTTATTATAATTAGTTTCTTATTATACAATACTAATCATTAAATCATTATTTATCAATTTTGAATTGATTTGTAACGTTTTTGTTTCTCGAACACATCTGGAATGTTCATTTATTCGGGGGGGGGGCAGATAGAAACTAAGAATTTTGGATTTATGTTTATATAAACTTATTCCTTTATTTTAACGAGAAAAGCAAGTCTTGAAAGGTTTTTTGTTTCTTTTCGTACTGTATATAAATAAGTGAAACAACATAGCCTAAACAATAAATCTAAAAAGTTAAAAGTACAAATAATGTGAAAAAGGTACCAATCAATTAAAAAATTAAAACAAACAAACTAATGCTAATATGTATTGAACAGGCAAAACAAATTACCCCCGTTATTTCTATTTGAATGTCTAACTTGAAGTGGTACAGATCGATATATCGTGAGATGTACAAACTGACTTTCGCTTATTGATCTATCTTTGAATGGTCTATTTTAAACATTAAAATGTTCTAAATAAAGTCACTCATGGTTGCAGGTGATTGAACCCTTTCAGTTGGCTATCCAGTCAATCCAGTATAAAGAACTAACGTTGTAGATAAATATTTGATTCTGAAATGAAAGTAAATTACGACCATTAAGATGAGCTTTATAGAATAATAAATTATTTCGTTGATAGGCAACGATAACAATATGTTTGAGATTTTTTTAATTTACTGATTAAATTTTTCTTTGTTGTTGTTTTATTTATTACAAACACGTAAGATGATTGTTGTCTGAAGAATAAAATGATAAGTCTTAGGATAAAAAACATACTATGGATTGTTTATGGCCTTAGATAGGAACAAATACATTAATTGAGCAGAATGTGTGTGGTTGTTGTATAATTTAAAACTGAATAGTGTATTGAGTGTGTGTGTGACTTGTACTGCTTTGTTTATACTGTAACATATTGTACAAAATATAATGATACCGTATTTTTGGTTGTAAATAAACTATCACATCAAGGTAAAATAGCATAAATCATAAGACTTTGACCTCCACTAAAATTGTCATGAACACTAAACTTTTCATCACATAGCCCATTTCAATTCATGTCCCATTTCATACATTAAACTAAATTGTATATAAGTACACATATAGTTTTAAACACCCAGTGCATATGTTTTGTTACTCAAAGTGCAACACAGGTAAAAAAATTAAAATATATGAAAAAAGTTTTCAACAGACAGGAGAAAGAGAAAAAGAGACATTAATGAAGAAGAGTACAAGCTGGGAAAATCATAAAAAGCACTGTAAAATAATTAGTGATATATATAATGCATTTAAAAGAGAACAAAGGTCAAATATAAAAATATACGAGAACATGTATACAAGCCACTTTTAATTTTGTAAAAAAAGTACCTGGTAATTATAAATATCTACCCAACTGGTAAGTGGCCAGAAATCAATTTAACATCCATCGGGATTAACTACAAATAACCAACCTGTTATCATAAAACTTTAAACCCAAGTAAATTAGAAAATGTAATTCATGTGATTTAATTTCTTTATGTTATTCAAACCGTTACTCATCATCTCATATCTTCACCCATCCAGCTTGTAAGTTATTACTAAATTAATTAATATTAAGTATTTAGTATTTCCTTGAGCCTACTGAGAATCCATATACATAAAAGCTAGCCGAGGCAATTCAAAGACAATACGCAAAATTAAGAACTAAATTTTTATGAATAAAAATTGTAAATAATTAGATTGTAAAAACCAATAATTGTTTTCAATAAATAACAGTTTATTACTTGTATCATTATAACGTTTACTTATAAAAATAAGTGTAAATTCGTTTGATAATTAGGGGTAAGATTTATTTCAGGAGATATGTTGTCATATTATTAAATTAATAAATATTGTTAGTTAAGAAAATAATGGAATTAGTGTTTCGCAGTTTTATTGTGTTTCTGGTATCTGGTATTGTTTAAGCGTCTATATAATTTAATTATTTTAATTTCTTATTATTGGATATTTAATATTTCTTGTTATAGATTTAAATAGTTTATTTATAAATTGTCGTTATACCGTAATTCGAGTGAAGACTGCCTTATTGTAATGTCTGGGGTGCAAATAACATCATTTCCGTATTTTCCGCTTCATTTTAATTGAAAATTTGGTGACAAAAGTAAAAATCCCCCTGTTGATGTTGAGAGTGTCAGCTGCTATAATTTGAAATTTCACAACGATAAAACAGCCTCATCACGTTTCGCCCTGCCCTTCGTTTGGCTACAGATTTCACTAAAAATGTGCGTACAGGACGAATTTTTTTTTTTTTTTTTTTTTTTATGACTGAAAATGAAGTTTCCTTTTACTTAAACCTCTATAAATAAACTTAAATATTATGAAATAACTATACTCAGCATTAAATGTTATGTAAAATTACACGATAATAACTAATTAGCGAAAAATTATGTATGACTTGTTGTGTTATAAAAAGCAACATGAATGTGGCCTTAGTTTTAATTTGATTCTCTCTCTCTCTCTCTCTCTCTCTCTCTCTCTCTCTCTCTCTCTCTCTCTCTCTCTCTCTCTCTCTCTCTCTCTCTCTCTCTCTCTCTCTCTCTCTCTCTCTCTCTCTCTCTCTCTCTCTCTCTCTCTCTCTCTCTCTCTCTCTCTCTCTCTCTCTCTCTCTCTCTCTCTCAGGAATATATATAGATTACACTCGTAAATAGATAATATATAATTGTATATATTATATAGAGGAGAGGGAGAGAAAACTTTTTACTTTTTTTTATATGTATAAATCAATAATAGAGGTTATCCTGAAATCGTTTTAAAAGCAGCGAATGTTGTTATGAATATGCCCTTCAATTTATGTTTTGTTATCTTTACCCCGTGGACTTAGAGCTAATATTTTGTAAACATTTGCACAGATGATTTTTAAAAAAGGGCACATTACCCAAAATTGTTTACAATTATTTTCAAAAATTTAAATAAATATTGTTAAAGAAAACATTGTAGTTATGGTGAATTTAATGAGTGAACATTTTATAAAATACTATTCTTATCTTTACTAATCTATAATTTATATAAAATATCACATTCACAAATTTAATGTTTGACCTTAATTTTCTCATGTCCCTACAAATCTTTATGTTCTGATGTCTTTTCTCTGAAACGCACGTTTTACGTTTCATAGGTGAATTATTTATATTAACAAAAAGACAATTATTTCACCACTTTACTCGTATTTTTGTTGTGTAGAGCTGACAACACTAAACAAACAGACAATTTCAATTTTTCCACAAACATTATTTATTTCAAATTAATTTCCTATCGGATAACTTTTTTTATACTATAATTTATATTTCAAGCTATTAAATTTGGGTGAATAATCAGAACCTATGAAATCTTTCAAAGTTGATTTATTCGGTATTGATTTTCCGCGTCACTTTAATTACAAAATTATGTTAAAATGAAGAGTAAAAAACGATACCGCATATTAAGAGTGTCGGCTGGTATAAATTCAAATTAGACGATGAAAAAACAGCTCGTTTTGAATACGCTTCTTTTTTTATACAGATTTTACTTGTGCATACCCTCCTATATAATTTTTTTCACTATTTGCCGTATATAAAACGGAGATTACTTCGTGCTTAAAAAGAATATCAGAATTGTTGTAAGTCCATTTATAAACTCAACAGTTCTTTAATATTGCATTAGAAAAATCAAAACTTGTGCTTAATGAATTTCGAAAAATTGATTTGATTTTTTATAAATAAGATATTACAAATTTTTATATATTCTGAATAACAAGTTGTTTATCATGCTTTACATATCTGTATTTCAGAATCAGTCATATTATGCCAACTTTCAGGATGTCGTGAGCGCATAATATTCCTACAATATGAATTCAGCTTACCCTCAGAAGTACAGAGAAATTAAATACAGTACGATACTGTATATATAATGTTTTTCTAAGGAAATATTAACAAGTCAAATACAGGGTGTTAAACAAGTCGTGACATACATCGATATAATTTAAATGGATGCTATATCAATGTAAAACCTCTACCATACCTATTATAACACTTTTTCGGGTGTATAAGGGGGGTTAAAAATGTTTCACCCTTTTGAAAGGGGGTAAAGGGGACAACGTAGCAATCATTGAAAATAAAATAGAGAACTAAAGGCAGCTCTAATACATCCCTGGCAATAGTTACATGGAAAAATTAGTTATGACTAACATGCATATTTCTTACCTGTTTTAATTTAACAAGTGCTCGAATTGACGACCTTCCGTGGTTTGACAGTGAGCTAACCGTTTGTAAAAAACTGAGACAGTATTCGCAAGATTCTCTTGGAATGGATTGAGCCTTTTATAAAATTCTACCCTGTAGGTCATTGACGTCAATTGGCTTAATTTCATATACAATGTTTTTCATTTGACCCCAAACGAAATAGTCTAGTGGATTAAAGTCAGGAGATCTTGCTGGTCATTCCACAGCCCCTCTCTGGTTGTCCATCTTCTCGGAAAAACATTGTCCAAGTATTGTTGTACTTCACGGCAGTAGTGTGGTGGTGTTCTGGTTGCCAAGCATCTTTAAATATTTCTCGGAGTTCAAGTTTCCATCAAGTATAAACGGTCCAACCAACTGCTTGTTAACTCTTACTTCCCAAAGGTTTTAACCCCCCCCCCCCTTAAACAGTTTTATAATAAGTATGGTTTACATTGATATAGCAATCCATTTATATAAATACAAGAAAAATGAAACAAAGGAGAATAGAGAATGTTTTAGCTAATATTTTAATCACTACAAACTTATTCGTGGCACATTGGAAGATATCAATTTATAAAAAATATATAAATGAACTGTGAAACAATGTGATCAGCTGATATTAGAAAATCAATAGTAAAGAGGTTAAAGAAAAGAAGATCTAACTATAGTTTAGGCCAAAAGTGAATTTATATTTTAAAACTAGTTGATATGCTAGTTAACATTTTCTTAAATTCTTTAAACTATTGTTTTTCTGTTAAACTATTAAATTCAATGTATTCCTTTTAAACTAAAACAATTTTCAAAATTTCTCTAATTAACCATTCCATGTTAAGGTAACAATTGAAAGTTTATGTTTTCGTGGACAAAATCGATAAGGTGCAGTGTTTAGTCGTTCTAATTCTTAAGTGATTAGATGTTCCCCTAATGCATTAAATCCAGTTTGTTAAAACAATTGCTCTATTGCTTGACAACGATGACAATATGTCTTAGATTTATTTTAAAAAATCAGTTTTCCCATTAATAGTTCTACGAAATTAATATAATTAATTAAATAAAACGAGATAGTTGGATAAATAATTTTATTTAAGGAGCAAAATTAGGACCATTAGGTACTCACTACTACTCAACCCCATACAAAAATGAAATCAAAATATACATAAAATGCAACTAAAAATACAAACAAAACCATTACCATAAAATAATAATAATAAATAAATTTTAAAATGTATAAAAATGTACAAAGAATTAAAAGTGTAATAATTATAATTAGAGATAAACTAAAATAAAATATATAATAAATAAAAACAAATATGATTATTATTGATATTTAGTTAATATCATAAAAAGAAAATAAATTATAAAATTACTATCTATTATTTAACCCTGAGAAACCTTATACTAATATTTTTAAAAATCTTCAAACCCAAATTACATAAAGAAAGTGTAGATCCAGCTAAAAACCCGTGGGACTTCCACGTCCATACTCACTATAGTGAGCTCTTGAGGAAACAAAACCATCATTAGTAAATTAACAATAGACTGAAAATACCATACACGAAAACTTAATCCATGTCCTAAACATAAAGTGATTGTGAATAAAAATACATTATTTCGCTTTAATGAAACCAGACAATGTGAAGAGATCCCAGTGATTGATTACTGTGACTTGTTAGAAACCACCCCCAAATCCAGTGTAAATCCACTGTCTTGGGTAGATTGTTAAAGCTGAATCCACCCTAACCTCAATGACAGTTTTACTCTTTGACATATACATTAGCATTATATTACTTACTGTTGACTTGCTAATACTTTTAGGACAAAATTTCTAAATAAATGAAAGAAAAACACTTGCGCTGAACACAAAATTAACGGATATTACAACTTATGTGTAATAGTATTAGTGTTCCTATTTGATTTGTTTATCAATGTTTACTTTCAACATTCAATGTCCGCAATAAAATAAGTTGATATAGTTTTTGTTTTGAACCTTCATGGCGGAATATAGATAAGACCCCATTCAATGGTTTCATCATATGTTTGATTGTTTGAAATCTACACTTGTCATTACTGTTGATAAATCTATTTTAATGCGATTATACAAATCTATAAAACAACTTCATGTAAAAGTGTTACAATTCAAGTTTAGCCTTTTATTGTTATTCCTTACCTGATTGCTTCCAGTTTTATATTTTGCATCCTTCTCTAAATACATTTAATTTACGATCTGATATACTCAAATGATTATATTTTAAATATTGTTAAAAGAAATATAAATTTAAAACGACTATAAGGTCTGCATTAGATTAACTGTAAGAAAATGAGATAACAAAAGTAGAGCAGTGTTTGTACATTCATTTTTACAAAAAGATGTAATTTTACAACGTTTTTATCGCTTTCTGAGCATAAATACTATATTAAGCTTTAAACCAAAAATAATCCAGGAAGCCCAAGAAAATATTCTTATTTTTAACCCATTGATCTACAAAACTAATGGGTGTTTTAAAAAGCACACAATACAAAGTTTAAGAATGTATAAATGCCCCCCCCCAAATATCAGTTGGCAAAACTGTTCTCATTGTTGACTCATATTGTGTTATTGTAATGCACAAATGTTATTCCAGTATGCATTTGTCTTAGTAAGTGTGTGTATATTTTCAACTGTCTTTTTCCAAGGATGAACGTAGTTTATTATTGAGACTTATTGCGAGTATAAATCTTACAAACAAGTAAAAGACGAGTTCCAGTTACAATTTCCCAATTCTTCAGTACCTAAAAAGTCAACAATATCACATCTGATTAATAAATTTCATGAGACTGGTAATGTATATAATCGGAAAAACACAGGTCGACCATCAAAAATAGGGTTGCGTCCTTTTTGAAACACTCTGTACTTCAAGGATTAAATAAAGCAATAAAGGTGAAGTTTCAAAATTATTTTAATAATGTAAATGAGCTACAATTGTTCGCCTTGTGGTCATTTAAGTTGAAAATAAGCCTAAGAAAAATAGATCTATTTATTTCTAAACATTCAAAATTATTTAATCTATTGCTTTTTTCCTATTTATGTAAGAGTTTAACATTCAATTTCGGATCAAAATTGTGACCTGAGTCCAAAAGGTGGTTAGAGTTTCTATAGACATGTTTCCAGCTATTTACATGATGTCCCTAACTTTTATAGATCTACCTGATTGACCTATGTACTCAGAGTCACAAACTTGACACAAGATATTTTATAAACTCAACTAATTTCTAACATTACTTTCGCATCTTTATTATTAACCAACATTTTCTCTAGATTTTTTTTACAATAAAAGGTGACTTAACGATTACATTTAGTTGAAATAAGGTTACTGATTTTATAACTAGTTCTGTTGATGTAAGATAATTTAAAATATTTAACTATTTCAATGCTATCATTATGTGAAGAGTAGACTAAATTTTCAGCTCTTCGCTTTAACTTCTTTCTTAAAATATTATCTATTAAACTAACATCATACTTATTATTAACAGCAATTTGTTTAACGACATTCAGTTTGTAGCATTCATAAAATAAATCTGCATTTTTGTTATCGGCAGTCCACTCGCCGTCCCTCTTATCTTCCCCCTCTATATCCATATGATATCGGAGGCTAAAGTACAACGGGAGACAGCTTGCCTGCTCTAGACCCGTTATCTAGTCTACCGGTAGTCACTCACAATGCCTGACCTTTTTTTAACATCGTTATGTTAGATATAATAATCTCTCCTGATTCTCAAAATCCTGCTTCAGTCTTCAACGATGCTTAATCTACAGTTTCTGTGCGTTTTAGTCTATAATGTTAATTTTATTAAATTATTATTTTCACGGCACAAGATCACGTGCTCCGCGACAGGATTTTCCAGGTATTTCAAATTTACAGATTTTGTCATATCATAAATTTTATTAATGTTTTAAAATAATTTGTTAATTATCATGTATTCTTTAAAATATGTATTTCATGTTTTATTTAATATTCAATGTTCTTTTTGAAACTGAATGATTATAAAAATTTTCATTTCTTAAAACATACTTTACAAAACCTTGAACAGGCACATTTTAAGTTTTGAACAATTATGTGAAATAGGTGCAAACTAATGTTGAACATTAAATGATCAGAATATCTTATTGAACATGTCAAATATAAAATAACTAGAGAAATCTCTTCTAAAACAGAAAATTTCGTTTTACAAACTTTTGCAGATTTTGCAAGTCTTATACAAGTTTTGTTTTAAACTAAACGAAATATATATAAATAGCTTTATAGTCATCTAAGAAGCTTTTAATTATAATCTTAACGAATTTCTGTTATACAATCAATTTTCTTTGATTTTGACAAATAACCAGATATTTTCTTTAATAATGAACATTAATGCTAAAACATGTCTGATTTTGTACAAGACGCTAAAAAACATGTTTTTTGCCATAGCTAATATGCTGGTAGAAGAAACACAGTTAAAGATCTGAACATGTTTCGTCCTGTTAACAAAACACGTTTTTGTTCAACATAGCTTCAGAGTTTCACGTGCACAAAAGTGATGTTACAAAAAACTGACTTTATAGAACTTTAATTAAACTCATATTGTATATGTGCCTAAATTTATTTCAGCGAATATGTTTCTCTTAAAAACTATCTTTTAAATGTAGACTTGTGTAATTAATTATAAAATATATAAAAAATTATTGGGTGGAGCCTGCATGCAAACTTTCGGTCCTAACAACCTCCCAGAGGTTATTTTCTAAATTAAAATAATTGACGTCAATTAATAAAATTAAATATTCAAAATTTTCATGTCTTTTCTAAAATAAACTTCTCCTTTTATAATAAATTCTTTTATCTAAAACATATATATATATTTATTGGCCAATATAGCATTTAAGTAATTTATCAAATAAGTAATATTATGTAACTGTTTTAAAAACTTATCATTTCATAAAGTTACAAAAAAAAGGGGAATAAATATCAGTATCTTTTCATTTTTTTTTTTATTTTGTAATTTTTACATTTAAGGGCGTATAATCTTTTTTTTTGGATTAATGATAATCCTGTTAATTGTTAAGCTGTGCTCATTGTTTTGTTAAACTTTGTAACTATAACATATATAAACTAAAAAAGGGGGGATAAATTTTCAGAATCTATTGATTAATTTTTTTTTGTTTAAATTATAATATTTTGTATTAAGGGCGTATAACTATTATTAATTATAATTTTTTTTTTTTAATCATAAGCTGTTTATGATAATTTTGTCTCAGGATGTCTTTCTCAATTGTAAATGATAAAATCTGAAACGTTGAAATTTCCTTTTCTGTTTCAATAAACTTGAGCCTTGTTAATCACTAAATTTGTTTTTGTCTTTTTTAATTTTTTTTATTTCTAAACATTGTTACCATTTTGGTTCCGCCTTTGTTAAATTTAAGTCCCCTGGTAACATGTTCATCATTAAAGTCATTAAGTGAAAGAGTCTATGTTTAAAGCAGCATGTTTATGGTTAGAATCAGCAGGTATTTACTGTATCTGTATAAGTTGGTTTTATGAAAATTTTAAATGTATGATAACTATCAATATTAATGTTAAGGTCCAGGAAATTAATGTTGTTATTTATACCCACTTCCATAGTCAACAGAATGTTGCTATTTACAGAATTTAGTTTTTTAAGTAGAGAGTCTAACTGCTAATTAGTGCCAATAAACAAACACAAAACCTCGTCAACATAACGGTACCAATAAATTATATTCATAAATAAAGTATTGTCTTTACCAAACTAATTATTTTCGAAATCAGCCATGAAAATTTCTGCTAGAAGAGGAGGCAAAGGTGAACCCATTGCCAACCCTTCTATTTGTTGGGTTTCAAACTTATCGTTAAATTTGAAATAATTTTGACTAATGCAAATTTCTATGACGGTTTTTAATTCATTACTAAGTGTTATATCACCATTGGTATCGCTAATTATGTCATTGACTATGTTTTTAAATTGGTGGGTATACTTGTAAAAAGACTTTTAATATCGGAAAGATACAATTTTAGCATTAAAAGGTATTACAATTTTTTCTAATTAAGTCTAATGAATTCTTAATACTATATTTAGATGTAAAATTAGTAGCACTTTTAAATACAGTATTGACTTTTTGGGCCAATTTATAAGTAGGAGCATTGTTAAATGATACTACGGGACGAACAGGAATATTAGATTTGTGAAGCTTAGGTAGGCCATATAATCTGGGAGGTTGGGGGTTCATAACTCTCAAGTATTTTCAAACGTTATTAGGGAACAAATCAGTACAATTCTTAATGTAGTTACTTACTAATTTACTATAATTAAAAGTAGGATCACTTTTTAATATTAAAAAAAAGGATTATCAACTTAACAAACATAATTAACTTCATCTAAAATAACAACTGAATTGCCTTTATCGGCTTTAAAAATAACAAGGTTGTTATCTTTCACTTTGTTTTGTATTTGCTTAAATACTATTAACTTCATTGTTAAAATAACTTTTATTAGGAAGACTCTTAACAGAATCACCAATTATATTTGAACATAAATATATAATATTAAATACTAATTTATTTATAGATTTAATATCTACAGAAAGAGTTTCAAAATTACTATTTTGAGAAAAGATCTAGGGTTGTATTTAAGACCTTTGTTAAGAATGTTCATTTCTTTATGATCAAAACTAGTATTGGATAATTTGATAACTCTATCTTAGAAAACACATTGGTTTTACGCTTATTATAAATATTGCTTTTATCTTTTATATTATTAAGTTTTTTAATTTGTCTGTTAAAGTTTCATAAATTTTAGTGCAAAATCAAAAACATCATTAACAAAATCATCAAACTCTATGAGGTGAAATTTATCAGCTAACTCTTCTGTAATATTACTAATAAAGTAATTACTCTCTACTTCTTCTTAGAACAATATATTTATTTTAAATTTAATTCTGTAAGAAGACTGCTGTTTGTTGAAACACGTAAGTCGTTCACAACTTTGTTAAGACAAATTATTGAAGATGGCGTCAGTTTTAAGCTGAGATCGTGAGATTTCCCTGAAATGGGAATACTTAATTATTTGATTTCTAAAGGTTTCTTTTTATGAAATTTAAAAACAAATAATATTTTTTACAAACTTCATTTTTTTTTAGTTTATGCTTGTCAACCTATCAACACATATTTTAATTACTAAAAATGTATAAACAACTGTAAAAAGAGACTACATTTACTGCCTTTGTGAGATAATATTGTTATTCCATTTTCTCACATTTTTTAGTTTTATTATTCCGTTTCAGAATATATTAATGTAAGTAAATTTGATTTTAATGTCTACAAACAACCGTTTCATTTCTTAATTGGGCAAATTGGTCTGGATTTAAAATATTTTAATCAATTATAGTTTGTTTTATAGTTTCCAAAATCAAGGTAAAGAAAAGATGTGTAATTTATAGAACTCTTAATAATAGTAGTATTTTCAAAATAATTAGTAAATATTAATCCAGAAATAACACTCCGTGGAAACTTCAATGGTATCTAAGGAAACTGAAATTTCATTACCAATAATTGTTGTTTTGTGGTTTTAAAGTGAGAAACCATTGCAGTCATCATATCCTTTTTCAACATTAACAAATAAAAATATCAATTTCCTGTATAAACAGTTCATATATTTTCTGAATCTCATTTTCACCATTTTTCTTTTGTTTATTGCTTCAAAAGGACACGAAACGTGATGTATGTGTTTTTACGTGGAAATTAAATTTGGACCAACTGAGACTCTCTCTCAATCATTATCCTGCCTCATACCTCGTCCTTCACTTCCAGCGTCCTTAAATTAAAATGTCGAAGTCATAAAGTACTTTGAAAGTATCTTTAATAATTAAATGTTTTAATACAGCAACTAAAGTCAATTTTGTTGTTTATTATTTTTTATTTAATAAACAATGTACAAGGAGTTCACGAACCTCTATTGGGTTCATTATCCAACCGAACATTTTATTATCTTGTAACTTAGTTATCACGCTGCTAAACTACAATACTTATTGAAAGTAGTTTGTTATTATACAATTTGCCATTGAATCCTTCCTATTGTTTAGTAAATAATTTTGAACTAAATTGTTATTTTCGTTTCTCTTTTCTTGTGTAAACATCTGGAATTTCTATGATTATTATTACCTAAAGTAATGTAATCATGATAGAAATTAATGGACCATTTTCTTTCTTCCTTATTGCTTAATCACTTTAATAAAGCAGAGTATCTCTATTTTCTCCATTATATTAATTTGTATTGATTGATAGTATTTAGAGTATTTTATATAAATATAATTAATGGTTTATTTTCAATTTATGTTATTATAGTTTTTCACTTTTTGTTGTTTTAAAACAATTTTCCTCTTTTTATTGTTTTCACTTTGCTGAAACCATATGATGTAAACAGTTTCCGGTTTATAGTAAACACAGACGTGACGCATCCATACAATTATATACTAAGAACACTTTTTTATGATTTAGAACATTTTCTGGCACTCTTCCGTTTCCCTTTAAGTTTTTTCACTTAAGTTTCGAAAAAATTCCATCCCCAAAAGAGAGAAGAATTATTTTCAAAATAGAGAGAAATGTCAACATGCAAAGAATGATAATGTAATTCCTAGGAGAAACTAAAAATATAATACCAAGATATAATTTTGTTTTCATATTTAAATTTTTCACAAATATAAAGTTTTTTTAATCTTTGGCAGTTTGACTTTTTATTCCTAGATACTGTATGTCAATAAACAAACACTGATCCAAAACTGTTTAAATAATTTCCATAATACAATAGTTTCTCTCATCTATAAAATAATAAAGAAAAGAATTGTTGAGACAACAATGTAGGGAAACAATTTATTGCAGAGTGTAGTCTCACGTGACTTGTATACCCAGTTCTAACAATATTGTCTGTAATATGTCCCTCCAGAAAACCAATGACAAAGGTTGATATACTTTAGTAAAGTAAAAATATTATTATCGAATAAAATTAGTCCTAATGAATACAGCTACATATTATAAAACAATTTCAATCAACTTTGAGCATCAGTAATAAATTAAACGGCTATTTAAGTGAAATAGTCAATCAATTCAGAATTATATAAAATATGAACAACGAGAAAAATTTAGAAGAATTGCTTCATTGGGATTTAACTTCCAAACAACTTTTAATTTATTTCTACTAAAAATTAAAATTAATATTTTAATAAGTTTTAAATGGGCACACCAGAGTTCAATAGAGTTAAATTTAAATTTAATTACTATAATGGTCTTGTCATATGCAATACTACGGTAGATGTCCAAACAATTTTATTTTATGTTATTTCTATTTTATAATATGAGAAGACCAATCTTAAAATCGGAAGATGGTTTTTGTTTTTATAGCATTTACCTTATTCTACCCATGCTTAGATTGATAACAATCGTAATGACAAAAATCTAAATAGTAAGAATATAACTGTCCCTAAACAAATTTGTTAACATTGTAAAATTTTATTTATTTATTCTATCAAACTCCACACATTAAAGCAAACTTTGTTTTTATGAATATTAGACAAGAAACAATTAATTAATATAAGCTATATTTCACATTAGTATTTACAATTGGTTGGATGATTCGAATTTGTGATTTTGTAATAATTATTTATCTAGGGGATAAATGTACATTTTAAATAAACAAACACAAATTGTACAGTAACAATCAGTGAGACACTATAACGTATGATAATTTCTAATTACAAATAACAATTCTAAATGTAAAACATACACTAATCATGGAAAACATCTTTCATATATAGGCTACACACTATAACGTATAAATGTGTTTTAACAAGATTATTTATTTAACATTATTATTTTATAATTATTTAAATTACAAAATATACAATATTATTAACTTAATCTGTCCGTAACTCTTGCATTGGGTATTTTACAACACTTTTGGGCGCACAACATAAATTAAAACTATAAAAACTTGATCTAAACAATTAGGATATGTGATATAAACTAATAGAAGTGGATAATTAATGAGGAAATATGATACAATATTAATGGTGGATTGTGTTTTTAAAAAATAGTATTTATATTGCTTATGTTAATAAAGTTCTTTCGTTCACAGGTTTGCGTTTGTTATTGACATTTAATGCATTTTAAGAGAGTTGAAATATTCATTGGTTAATTTTGGCTGGATATAATCTGAATGAAATGTGAATTTATAATGTTGAATCAAATCCATGGAGGGATAAACAAAGTTATATATTCCACTCGCCAATGTTTTATGTTGGAATATTTTATTTTAGTTACTTAATTGTTTTTCTGTTTTTTTTTTTTTTTTTTTTTTTTTTTTTTTTTTTTGTTTGTTTTTGTTGTTATTTTTGTTTTATTGTCACTGAAATAAATATTTATAACACATAATCTTCCTGGACCTATAACAATGATGTTTTAACAATGACCAATAATATTTTTGTGTTTTAAATAGAATGTCTCCAAAACCTTTCTTCTTCTTCTCTATAGAGACTTGGTTTTCCTCTCAAGTTCTTCATTTTTTTTTTTTTTTTTTTTTTTTTTTTTTTTTTTTTTTTAACTCGTGACATATAATATAAATTCAAATTGCACAAATTATATTATATGGAGATACAAAATATGAAAAATATTTATATCTACTGTTGTAAAAGTTTTGATGAAATAGTTATTTTTTTGGTTGGTGTTAACTTGTAATTTGGGTAATTTTTATGTTATGCATCTTATAACTTTGAAATTTTATATTGTTTCAACACACATATGCATGCATAAATATATAACGTTTTAAATACATTATTTGACTTTTTTATAGTGTAATAAATCTCTGCAACGAATAAAATGCATTAACTCTCAACTATTTTAATTTAATTTTAAAACATTTGGACTTCCATTGGTTGATTTTTTTAATTATTTGATTTTTCCGCTTATACGTTTTTACTAGGAAGTATTGAATATTTACGTATTATTATGGTTCGATTCCCAGTCTAGGTCGGGTATTTTTCAATTGAAATATTATTGTATATTTCATTGGTTCCTCAAACTCTTAGGGAATGGTTTATAAAACGGACTCCAGCCTCAGATACCAATTTTTCAAAAGAAGTCAACTTGTTATTACGGAAATCACATCTCCTATATGTATTATATGCATGTACATCAATATTACAAGGTATTATTAAACTGGTAATATAACTTCTAAGATATACATACAAGGAAGAGTCAGAATACTCAGTTTTTTTTAACCATTGAGAACATACAAAATAGAGCTTCTTTACAACACATGTAAAACTTAAAAAAATGCTATTAAAAATGCTAAACTTGATATCTTACTTATTTATTTTAAAAGTTTTTTTTTTATAATAATAAAATTTTGTTTTAAACAAAATGGCGTATAAACAGGGAACTAAGCTTTTTTATATGAACTCTTTTCATCATTTTTACCAGAAAAAGACGTTCTAAAAGTATTTCAGTTTCTTCTCACCATCTATATAAATAAATCTATGCAACACACCAAAAGAGTTACCTAAGTGAAATAGGTACCAATCAATTCAAAATTATTAAAGCTAATATTTATTGCACGAATAAAACAAATTACCCTCCTTATTTCCATATGAATGGCTCTAACTTGAAGTGGTGGCAGGATCAATATGTCGTGAGATGTAGCGTACACACTGAGTTTCGTTTATTGATCATTAAAATATTCTAAATAAAGTCACTCGTAGTTGAGACTGATGGAACTTTCTCAGTTAACTCTCCATAACCTTGTAGAGTAGATATTTGAATCTGAAATTAAAGTGGAATAATATACAAACCATTGCTATGAGTTTTATATAATATATTGTTTTTTTATTTTGTTTCTAGGCAACGATAACAATATGTCTGAGATTTATTAACTAATTTTCGAATTTTAAATTTACTAATTCAATTTTTCTTTTTGTGCTATTATTTATTGCAGCTTTTCACTCTTTTTTCTTGTTTCTAAAATTAATTTGATTGATGTCTAGAACGCATGATCCATTCTTTCAATTGTTAAAAATTATTTTAAAGTAAAATTAGATTTTGTTTATTACTCTACCAGAATTTATAGAATTCAGTCATCAAAAATACAATTTGACGTATTAATAAGTCAAAATAATTAAACACGATTTTTATGCATCATTTCTGTTATTTTACTTCATCTGTTTTCTTTTTGCTTTATGAAGTTAGTAAGCCAATTACCAACTTAATATCTCAAATTACCAGATATGGAAATTACAAATCTGTCGGAAAGAACATCGTCTTCACATAATTGAACGCTTGTTGAAATCGTATAATTCCTTTTCGGCGACCAACTTTACGTATCTGTTTAAATATAAACTCATTATTTGGACAATTTAGAAATTATTTTGAGCTTCAAAACAAAAATTGTTACAAAGTTGGGCTTTAATAGAAACTGTGTATGTTTAGAAAAAAGAAAGAAAGCTTTTAGAAAAATAATATTTCAGATTTTTAACTTTCTTATTCAAATACAAAACATATACTTATGTCCAAGTATTAACTTATTCTTTACACAATTTCGATCTTCAAGAAAAGAGGTTTATCAAATTTTGATCTTCAATACAAAAACACACCTGCTAACTTATATTCTCAGAAAATTGTCACTCTCCTGCACACTATACTTGTGTAAACGTGATCCGTCGGCAGTAGAGTAGAGTTTCTGGTAGAGTGACGCTGTCTTGTGACTGGTTTTGTTGCTGTTTGCTCATCTATAGCCTCAGTAACTTCTCTTATAAGGATACTTACAAATCTAGGAATGACTCTCATTAATTTCCTTTTCTTTACAACAACACTCATTTTGAGGAATTGAGGAGGAACACACCGAACTATCATCAACACTCTACTATGTGTGAACAGTCGCTTGTTTAAAATCGGTAGAGTGGTCAAGAAAGTAGCTCTACTAGAAACTCTACTCTACCAACAACTCTACCCGTGTAAATCAGGCTTTAGCTATTATAAAAATCTGATTTCAGATTTAAAGATTTCTTATTACACAACATTTGATGTTTTAAAACAACAAGTTTATATTGCCCGCTAACATCATGTTACTTAGAGCTCAAAATCAGAAATTTAGGTACATAATCTTCCCTTAAAAGATCTCAAATCGAAATAATATTTTTTTTTAATTTCTTCTAATTGTGTACCTAGTTTCAAATTTCTAACTCCCAATTTGTGAAGTAGTAGGCCCAAATTTTTTATTTCTTTTCTCCAAAACTGCATAGTTTTTATTGAAGCTAAAACGTTTAGGAACCCTTTCTATTGAAACTCAAAATGAGCTCTATTATTGCAAAATTTATAATAAAGCTTGTAACAATTCGCTAATTATTTTAAAAAATTTTTTTTTTTAAATCAGTACAACGATTGAATTCCTTTCTATCATAATGCAATGGACAGATAACGCTCCAAGTGGAAGATACATAAACTCGAACGGCCAAGATAATAGTGAAATCATAACCAATTTTAAACACATAATAATTCCGTATCATGGAATATGCAATATTTAAATAAAAATAATTAAATATGGTAAAGTTAGCCAAAACACCACTAAATAAATAAAAAAAAAATTGTCAAAGAAAACTATTGATTTTAAATATTTAATAGTTTAATAAATTTGTTAAGATTAAGTTACAAATCTAATATACAATGTTAATAAAGTGCAGTGCAAAGAAGTTAAAAAAAGAAGAAGAAAAAGATATTTTCAAGACAACAAAGCTAAGCCTAAAATATTCCTTTGTTAATAAAAATTTAAAATTATTACCAGTTTGATATAGATTCCAGAACGAAGCAGACCAATTTTCTCGAACAGTTATAAAATTAAAGAAAAGTTTCAGAATAGTTTTTTTTTATGATTAAGATTGGTTATTCAACTTATTGAAGTTATCGAGAGAAGATGTATTACAAGTAAATACAGGTTATTGAACAGGACTCTTATATATGGGTGAGATAGATCCATTTATTAATTTACTATGAACTATGCTAATACCTAATACTTATATATTTTTGGTTATAACAAATAAGTTAATAAGGGTATTGATTATTAATCATTAAAAAAGTAACAGTGTTAAAGGGGATTGAATGTTGACCAAGTAAAGACTTATTTATTCAGTTATAAAATTTAACCAAAGAGCTAACTTTTAATCAGCTTGATCTTAATATATATATAGTTGTCACAAAGTGAACAATAACCAATTATTATTAGTTGTATATATGGACTGTGAATTTGAATATACAAACTGTTATAAATCAATAATTTAATTAATAATACTTATAAATTTGAACTCTAAATGAACCCTAATTCACATTCATGTTTATATATTATAATTGTTATATAGATATAATTTTTTTTATTACAAATATTTAAGGTATATGAATTTACTAAAGTGTGAGGGTTTGGACTGTGCCGGCGAGAACTTTTTAAAATTATTTAACCTGAGATTAAGTTTCTTGAGCTTTATAATATCTAATAAATAAAATGATTATTATTTTCATTGTTATAATCAAATAGTTATTTATTTCAATAATTAGTTTAATAATTTTAAAAAAAGTAATAATTAAATAACTTATTGAATATTAAGACATTATATTTTGAGCAAAATTAGTTCAAGGAGAAAATTATAAATTACATAAAATTATATATTACATTTGGCACCTCAACGTAGGGCAATATTAATCAAATTTTATATTAATAAGAATCATATATTTCACGCTTTTTACATGAAGTTGAAGTCATACTTTTAATAAAATTATCATTCACACTATTAAAATGAGCACTCAATATTTAAAGCCAATGTTTTAAATGATTAAAAAATTTAATGATCTCATTGAAATTGTGGTTATTTTGAGATTCATTTTCCGTAATTGGATTTTAAAGTTGATTCACTGCCTTCTTTATATCTTGGTAAATGAACACTAACTTGCTTAGAATGTTTACATTTTCATTGTATTTGAAAAAAATCTGTGGATGTGGGGTTCATCTTTTATTCTTTGAGTGAATTCCACCCTGTAAGTTTGTTGAATATGAAAATAAGTAAATTAATTAATGAGGGAAGGAATATTGAAAGGGGTGAGGAAGGAAACCATTTTGAGATTTCAATTATTGATGTAATGAAGTATACCCGGGATTTTTACTGGATATGATTTCAATTTATTATTGATTTTTACCTAAATGTATTGATTTTGGTAAAAATTATACATTTATTACTTGATGGGGAGTTTAGCCGCGATGGTGGTGACATAGCTTCGGTCTGGACCGGTGCTAGAAACGCCGCCCGTCAGCTACACCAGCGGATTGGCATGAGGTGGCGCTGGAGTCAGGTGCTAAGGGAGTTTCAAGTTGTTGTTCCCGCGCCTGACGCCCCGTTGGACCCTGTCATGGTTCCTGAGAGCGCGCGCCAGGTTCTTTTGCGGTGGTTGAGAGCGGCCATTAGGTCAGGGTACCGTAGACGTCTTGTGGGAAAGGCAGACCAAGGGAAGGTGGTCGAGGTATCTGCTCAGAGTGGTGTTTCAAACCAAATTGTTCGCTCTGGTAGGTATACTCTATTTGCCGACTGGAGGTTTGTCTTCAAAGCCCGCTTAGGTACCGTACCGCTAAATGGCTTCAAGCGCTGGGAGTAATGGTGACAGGAGGTGTAGGCGCTGTGGTTACGTGGCGGAGACACTGCCACACGTGCTGAACCACTGTCAGCGGCACAGCGCGGCCTGGCAGGGTCGCCACGATGCAGTACTGGGGCGACTGTCGAAGGCAGTGCCACGGTTGGCCTACGTAGTACAAATAAATAAGACTGTTCCAGGCACCGATTCCACGTTGAGGCCCGACCTGGTGGTGATCGACGAGGGGGAGCGGCGTATTTCAATCGTCGATGTCGCCATACCCTTCGAGAATCGCTACCAGGCTTTCGTTGAGTCTCGGGCGGAAAAAGTACGTAAGTACGCACAGTTGGCGGAAGAACTCCGTAGACAGGGTTACGATGTGACCCTGAATGGCTTTGTGGTAGGAGCTCTCGGTGTCTGGGATAAGAAAAACGAGGGTGTCATCAAGAAATTGAGGATTTCCCTCGTTATGCGAATGTGATGCGACGCCTTATGGTGTCAGACACAATTCGCTGGTTACGGGACATCTACGTGACTCATGTAACCGGCCACCAACAGTGGTGATTGCCTTCGACCCTGGGTGACTTTTTTAAAAAAAATTTTATTTATTGTGTTATTTAAGGCCTTATACCAAATTATATGGAGAATCTATTAATAAAGGGAGGGTTTTTATATTTATGTTAAATTTTTATTGTTGATTTGTATTTTGTTATTTTATAATTTTGTTGCTACTATTATTTGTTATTTTCTTCTCTCCATATAATTTTTGTTTTGTTTATTGTTTCTATTTATTTTATTATTTTATATTAGTTGTAAGTCCATGGGCTAGTCCCATTAGTAAATTTGTTTATTGCTGTTCACAGCTAATATGCTGTATGCTATGATATATGTATTGTTGTAAATTTGAATTGTTTCTGGAGCTTCTTTAATATTTTGTTATAGACAGTTGTATTTTATTTTTAAATGAAAATCTACTGTACTCCTATGATCTATAATCTGTAAACATGTAAAAATGTATCAATATTATTTGCTTAATAAATGGTTCTTAAATTATTGATTTTTTCCTAAATGTATTGATTTTTAACATAGATTTTTACACGGGTCATGCATATTTTGTGTAAGTTAGAAGTATATCTTAGAAGTAATGTGCTTGCATTATTGGATTGAAAGGATTTCCTAAAATATTTTTAAAATCGTTTGGAACAAAATGTTTACTTTGTAGGCGGTAAGTGAATAAAGAGAACATTTTATGAAGAATTTGAGTGACCAATTATATTTCTTGTTTCGAAAATGTTTTGAAAACTTGATTTGTGTGTGCTTTTTATTTATCTCTTCTTATAAATATACGAATTTGTATAAAGAGAGTCAAAAAGGGATAGAAGGGAAAAAACAAATTGATAAGAACATACACTTACCCAGCCTATCCATTCAATGTAATACAAGCAGTTTCTCTAAATAATGGAATGCCCAAAGTTGGTTTCAAGTGCGTTGTAGGAAATGTTAAATTGTATTTGTAGATCGAGGGATCTAATCCAGTAGGATTCCCTGACTCCCTAAGTTCCAGAGATATCGGTCTAGGTCTATCATTTGATTTTTACTTCTTAAAAGTAAATACTTACAGAATGCTGTTACCATTTAATTTCCTGTGCAAATTTGATACAAAATGTTGTAGAAAGCAATATGATTTTCAATAAACAGAATTATTGTTTTATAAACTCTGGCAAGAATTGATTGTGTTAGGAAACAATACGTTCAACTGATTTTATTACCGTAGAGAGATAGTTTTAAATTGCGAAACGTTATTTGAAAGATTTTGTCGTTATTAAGTTTTTCATCCCAATTTGATCAATTTGCTTCAAATTTTGCTGTTGTAATCGAAGTTACAGTTACTGTTTCTGATTTATCGATGCGAGATATATCGTATAACATTAGATAATCCATATTTGTAAGTTTTAATTCATATTTAGTTTTGTTTTTTTATGGTTAACTACCTACTATATTTTCTGTCGTGCCACGGAATTTGTGTTTTTATAGGCTTAAAATTCTAAATGATATTTGGAAATAAATAAATGTGTTATTGTACCGGGTTAAGCACCCTGTTACCTTTAAATTATGAAAATGTACTTTATGAATATAGTGTAATTTTACCCATGGCACGGAAATGGGAGACTTTGAAGTAAAGCCTTATCGATTGACACATCTTTTTAAAGGTCTTGATAAACTTACAAAACCAGCTGAAACTAGAAGTCTGTATCTCTACTCAATCAAAAATGGCGGCTGATTGAAATCGTCATAAAATCAGCTTTGAGAAAACTTAATTACTCTCCAGGTATCCTGTTTAGTGATTGAACAATGAAATAATACCAGCTGACACGTTCAAGACCAATATAGCCTATATAAGGTGCCGGGTTATTTGGAACAGAGTATCTTTTCCGACGGTTTCCAGGTAGAAATGATTGACCAGGGTTGACACAGCTCAATTTCAATGATATGTCACACGATATAACTCAATCAAAATAAATCGAAATCTGTAGAAATTCAATTTTAAAATTCATTCGAAAATAATGAAAATGCTGTGACAGCAGCTGTCAAGTAGCACAGTGTCAGGTATGAGCAACGTTTAGTATAACGTGTGTTGCTTTTACGTCCAACAGATGGCGCTGTTTTTCAAAGAAGCATGTTTTTGATATACAAAAACATGTGCTTGTTTAACGTTCTTTCAAAAATTTGAAAGCATTCAGTAAAGAACTTTCGGAGATTTAAGATTTTCACAAACTAACATTAAAATTTGTATTTATATAGATTTACAAAATGAATTCCGGTATCATTATACTACAGATAAAATTACTGTTATTGTAATCTTATTTTGGAACTTTATCGTAATAAATATTCTAAAATTAATAATAAAATATTGACCATTTATAATAGAAATAAAAATAATAAGAAATTTATTTAATGAAAATTACTAATTAATTTCGAAATTAAAATTCTATTAAAAATTGACACTCTACAATAAACAAACACGGTGTAAATTCTAGAAACCCGAACTATACAATAAGATTAGAAAATAGTAAAGATAAATTTATTTTCTATTTTTGTATATATAACAAAAGTTTATTATAACATCTGCAAATAAATAAAAATTAAGTTTTTTTGGTCTCAGGTCTGAGAAGTTAAGGGATCGCATTTTGCCGTTTATAAAGGATATAGGAAGCCTTATCAATCCAGTTGTATATAAAAGCTCATCATAAAGCATCTTTATTCTCTCGGTCTTTTTTCTTTTCTTTTTTCAAAATGGTCCACACATTATAAATTGTTTTCAATAAAATGGCAATACCCTTACAAATGAAAAGAAATATTATTATTTTTAATCTTTGTTGTATTACATCTTGGGATGTAATGAATATAATAATATTATATTTATATTTTACAATATACTTCTATTTCTTTACTCTCACCCCTTCAACACTGAGAATAAATTTCATTTTTAAATATTTTATCGTGGTGTAATAATGTAAGATTAAAATCAGCACTAAAAGAAATTGCAATTTATAATAAATATTATGGAAAGAACAACTAATTCCGGAAGCTGTGTTTAATTTAACTGGGATTACAACTTTCCTCCGACTGGCTGTGTTTAATTAAAACCTGATTATCATTTCTGTGACGTAATCTAAAATTATTGTTATTATTTACACAAATTTTGTGAAGTTATTAAAAATATTATGTTATTACTAAAATATGGAAATAGTATACAGTAAAATAAACAATCTCTTTTTTAACTTTAATGTAATAGCAGATATTTCTTGTTGAAACTCCTGTTGTTTAGATCTATTTATTTCTAAACATTCAAAATTATTTAATCTATTGCTTTTTTTCTATATGTAAGAGTTTAACATTCAATTTCGGATTAAAACTATGACCCGAGTCCAAAAGGTGGTTAGCAAAGTTAGAGTTTCTATATTTACGTGCAAAGTTAGCAAAGTTAGAGTTTCTATAATAGCCATGTTTCCAGCTATTTACATGTTCTTTAATTCTCACTTTTATAGATCTACCTGATTGACCTATGTACTCAGAGTCACAATCTTGACAAGATATTTTATAAACTCCACTATTTTCTAATATTTCTTTTTTATCTTTATTATTGACCAACATTTTTCCTAAATTTTTAGAACAATAAAAGGCAACTTTACGATTACATTTAGTTGAAATAAGGTTACTGATTTTATAACTAGTTCTGTTATTATAAGATAATTTACGATATCTAACTATTTCAATGCTCTCGTTATGTGAAGAGTAGACTACATTTTCAGCTCTTCGCTTTAACTTTTTTCTTAAAATATTATCTATTAAACTAGCATCATACTTATTATTAACAGCAATTTGTTTAACGACATTCAGTTCATCATAAAAGTCATTAGGTGAAAGAGGTAAACATTTAACCATAAACTACAAGGAATAATATTAAATATTTCATCACTATGGAATATTTCATGTTTAAATTTATTCAAGCGTAACCTGACAGGCATGAAGGATTTGCTTGACCAATTAATAATTAAGCAACTTAAAAATATTTGCAGAAGTTAACAAATAAAATTAATTTCATTCCAATTCAATCCGCCTTCATTTATATCAAGCATTACACAAAAATAAAAGTACATAATTTGAAACTATACCGTATAAAATGAACTAAATAACAGATTTAACACCTTGCTTCCATTTGTTTAATTAGGGGAGGGAGTTGAAAGTCGGAGAACTTCACAAACATCGTTTTTCAATCTCAAACTAACCTTACATTATGTCCGTAGATTTCAATTTATCTCAATCTAATACATTGATTATAAAGCGACACTATTTCTGTTTTAGGTTTTCTATTCTCAGGAAATTCTTTATAGGGAAGCGTTGATCAAACATAAATTTTCCCTTTTAAAAAATCTTTAACATTCTTTAAAATTAATTCAAGAATTCCGAACAAGTCTGATAAATGAAACATTAAAAAAAACTATACTAAAGTTGATATCAGAAAAGATTTTATAAGGTATGAGATATTGTAGACATCTAGTAGCCGAAAGGTGTACACCTATCAATTGTTTTTAAAGTGTTGTGCGTTTGTGTATTTATACATACTTAATGTTTTCACGAGAGATAAGTAAATTATTGAAAAAAGAAGTAATTAACGGAAAATATAAAGTATTGAACTATTATTTTATAATAATTTGAGACCTGGATATGCAATAATGTATTCCTTTAATTATTGGTAACGATGGAAACATTTCATTAACAATACACAATCTTTAACTAATTCCAAAAGAGTTCAATTTATTTTTCCATCTCTATAATAAAATGTTCGAGATGGTGTAAGCGACTTATTATGAAGTAATTTGCTTTTTTATTAATTTTTAAGCAACATTGTGGTTGCAAATATAACTTAACAACGGCACAAACAGTTTTATATATCAAAATACCTTTAGACTTAATTTCAAAATTTTACACTTATTTCAAGCGTTAAATTAAGAAGTACTTTGATTTACAAACTAAACTTTGCCGGCATTCTTTAGAGACAAATTTATATTTTAGACGTGAGCTTTCGTTTCAAATGTTTGACATTATTTTCAAAACGAAATTAAAAGTAATTCAGAAATCAAGTTTCAACCTGACAAGGGAAATACTGAAACTCACTTCTAAATCTGGTGTCAGATTCCGTAAACAAAATTATAAATCTTCTTGTAAAATAAAACTTTGTACATCATTCACATACAACGTAATAAAATAAAATTGCTGCAGACTGAAATTGGATTACACGTTAAATTAAATCAGTATATTTAACACTGGAAGAGTATTATTGAAATATGCTGCCTAGCAACGATTTTCTAAAAATAGAACAAAGTTTCTACAAAAATCATTATTGTATTGTTTCTCTAAGAACTCCATGTAAGGTATAATATAAAGACAAAGTGGCAGCTATTTTATTACACTATTTGTTTTCGATTCAAGTGAACACAATACATTCACTGTTGATTTAACTTCAGATTACAACTTTCCTCCGACTGCGTGTGTTTAACGCACTTGACTATTTTTCTGGGGTATCTTAAAGATCAAGTTTACCGCAAGATTTGGTAGAGTTGAGAAGCAGCGCGTATTCCAGTAGATACAATAAACAACACCTTGTCAGCGTTTTATCATCGGCTGGGATATTGCCAAGAAACCGAGAGAAAACAATTTGAACACCTCTTATAACATTCAAGGTAGGTTTTTTAAGGAGGAAAAATTTAAATGTGTTACATTAGATTACACACAGCTACTTATCAACTTATAAAAATTTCAAATTCAAGCCATCTTTGAATGGCTGCCATTTCCGGCTCGGTTGTCCATTTGAAGTCGGATTTGTGGCATTATACTCTGCTAATAAAGACCTTTAATTTGATGTACAACTCGACCTATGCTCTCGATAAAGATTTTCTTCCGACTCTTGGTGGGCCGTCCCCCATTAGAGGTTAAGGGTCAAGTAGAACTCTAAAAAATAGCTTTATAGCTCCAACATTGATTTCTGGGCGTTTGTTTTGAAACCTGTATCGAGTAAACATTTTCCAGCTATCTTTAATACTCAACGCATTAGTAACTTTCATAAACTTTAAAACGCCGCCATTTTGTTTAGGGTGAACCTTTAGAAGTCGGATTTGCGACATTGTATTCTACTAAATTAGACCTTTAATTTGATGTACAAATCAACCCACGCTCTCATTTAAGATTTTCTTCTGACTCCTTGTGGGCCACCCCCCGAAGAGGTAACGGCTCATTGAAATTGTGGTAAAATAGTGTTTTATGCCCAGTAACAGTGTACAAAGTTATATAGTTCCATCTGTAACGGTTAAAAAATATTAACCCGTTCCGGGACTTTTCACCACCCTCGTATATAGTTTAATCCAATTCAGCTTTTGTGGTTTACTCTTTTGTGAAGCCGTTAAAACTTCTATGAATCAGATGTTGTAGAAACTGTTAACAACAGGTTATAATAAGTATTACTTTGAGCTCGTACAGGTTAATCACAGATTAATCTTGAAAAAAGAGTGTTAACGACTCATTGTTTAGCTACATATAATAAACAAGTTAGTTGACTCCATCATGGTACTTACCCGGATCCATCATACAAACTAAAATTTGTATTTTAGGCCTTGTAGGAAATGTTAAATAGTATTGTAAGTTGTAGTACCAGTAGGGTAAGTTCGTTACACAAGTTTTCTGATCCTCTTAATTGTGAATGACGTCAGTTTGCCCCTCGTAGATGTGTATATATTAAAAAGTTATTTCACTTCACTCTTGACCCTTGGCAAGCCTAAAAGTTATACATATATGACGAAGACCTCCACTCACTACGATTCAGTCGGTGACTCTGCCCTGCAGGATCTCCTAACTATATGAATAACATAATTTCCCGGGAGATCAGTGTTCGAAATTACATTTTTGACAACAACTTCTCTATTTGTCATCGTAGAGAAGTTGAGTACAGACTACATACAGATTTAAAATCTGCAAATTTCTATCTAATTTTGTGAGTTACAAATCGAATAACACACGAGATATGAACAAAACATAGTTTTAAATGACCACCATTTTAATATTTTCAATTCGGTAATTCTGAATTTCAATAAGGTTCTGTGTGATGCAATAAGTAGCCTAAAACCCGTCTGAATTAACGACATTAACTAAAATAAAATCTACTACAACGTAAACAAATTTCCCTTTGAATGAATAATTGAGCTCTCATTGACGTCCATATATACAACATTACAATGACAAAACCGAATTTAAACATGAATTGATCATAACTGAGCTACCGCTTGATATATGTACAGTCTGTTAATATATCGATTTAAATGGAACATAATATGCTCCAATTTTATATTATACGTAACGTTAGTTTACTTAGTTTACATAAAAACAGTAATTTATTAAATTTAATTAAATATTTCTATATAGATACAATTACTGTCGTCTAATTTAATGCTTGTTTTAAAAAAAAAAACATTGTTTTGCTTAATAATTCACCTTACTGAATACAAAATACGTTACAATTTTAATATTTTAATTACGTATGTAATGAAACTAATATTTTAAATAATACCTAACGTATTTACCTGGTATTTTTAAGTTCGTTTATAAGTTGAGTTTAACAGAACTCGTTATCCTGGATAATATAAGGGAAGCAATGATAACGTAAATTAAAGAGAACATTCTACCCAGCACTAAAACTGATTGCAAACAATATTTGTTATTAACAAATCCGTTGCTAGGCATCAATAACAATAGGTTTCTCATTTATTATAAAATATTTTCGTTTTGAATTTAGCAATTTAATCTTAAGACGAAGAAAGGAAGACAAATTATTATTATTTTAGGTAGATTTGTGCTAGTAGTATTTTGTACTGATCTCTTGGACAAGTTAAACAAAAAATATTGCATATTTTTGCATTTTAGACAACTTGTTTAGAAACGTTTATATATTAACAAATATTGCAATGTAAATAATAAATTTGGCTGTTTACAAAATTCTATATTAATTTAATATATTGTTTGAGTGTATTGGTATTATTTATTGTTTCTTCTTGGGATTAGTTTCGTGCTAGCTTCACTAACTACATTGGGTTTACACGAACGATTTATTGCGTGTTAAAAACTTCCATGGAGGGATGTCAACTCTTCACACAACCAGTTGTTATAATTCCATTACTGTGTCAGGTAATGAACTAATAGAGGAGACGTGTGTACAGTATGAACTCTATCCGTTTTGCTAGCAAGTCATTTTATAGGACACATGTTCTCTTGTCCAGTTATTATTCTGTATCGGAATACAAATTTAACGCTGTCAACCAATTTTAGTAGATCTGAATTGCTTAATAATTTTTATAATTGTTTTTTTTTAAATAATGTAAAGATTTTTTTTTTTAATCATAATTTTCCGTAGTGAATTTCGTCAAATTACAAAAAGCAAATAGTTTTTCACTAGAGTACTTGTCCTCTTAAAATATGAATGAATGGTAGAACGAAATTAATTTCAAAGTGAATATGAAATGGTAAAACGCTTGTAATTGGTTTGTGGTTATTAGATTTTAACTTCAACCAGCACTTGATGTCGTAAACCCAATATGTTCAATTTTACTCTATGATAAGTGAATGTGATCCTCCATCCTTAAATTAATGAAATGGAAAATGAACGAACATAATATGACATTATAACAGGTATATTATATTTCAAATTATTTTACAAATGAATGGATTTAAGTATAAACGTTTTTATTAATGGTTTATTTAGATGTTAGAAAAATTTGTAATAACCAATTACTTTAATAAATTTTAATGTAACAGCAGATATTTCTTGTTGAAACTCCAAATTCAAGATAAAATAAAGCAATAAAGCTTAAAGTTTCAAAATATTTTAATAGTATAAATGAGCTACAATTGTTTCGCCTTGCGGCAGTTGCCCGATGATGCCGCAAGGAGAAACAATTGTATCTCATTTATATTATTAAAATATTATGAAACTTTAAGCTTTATTGCTTTATTTTATCCTTAATTACTTTAAGTTTTCACGTTTAATGATCTACATTTGTAAAGCAATAAAACTTTGAAAACTATTATATCTATTTTAAATTATAATTTTGTGAGTTGTGTTAAATTTCTTCTGGACTACTAGAACACGACCACTATGGAAATTCGAAAAATTTCCTGGTTGGCAAACGTAGCTTATTTCGTCTATTTTAAGCTTCTGAAATCACCCCTACTATTTAGAAATTTGAAAGTCAAATTGTACGAGAACCTCATTAGATCTACTGTGACTTATGGAAACAAATTCTGGATATTTGATCATTGACCTATGTACCAAAGATGTTTGTAAAATTGACAAAGTGATTAAAACCATTTATTTTTTAATCGGAGGCATTCAAAACGGATGTTTTCACTCTATACATTAAAGTGGAAGAACAAATTTTTTTTTTTTTTTTTTTCAATTTTAAATAAAAATACCCAATAAATAGAATGTTAAATGTCAACTTTCATTATATATATATATATATATATATATATATAATGATTTTAATTTCTAATTAAATACAATAATCGAGAATGGGAATAAAGTTCAATTCAAAATATATTTTGATAAGTAGAGTCTTAATCTCTCTTCTAGGTGTCATGCCGGCTTTGGTATTAAGATTGTTATTATAGTCTATATTATTTGAATGTTTGTTTATATAAACTCTTGAACATCTCTGTTATTACCAGAAAATATATTTTTATTTGAATACCTACTAGCTGTACCAGGCCACATGTTTCTGTGGTTCTGTCTAGTGGTGTAATTGTAAAGATAAATAATAATTATGTAACTATGGACACATGAACTATTTTGTTTGTAACAGCTATGTAATTAAGATAGGTAAATATTATCAATTCGATCCATATTTGTAATAGCTGTCTCGAATATCGAGTTATACAACCAAATTACTCTGCCTGCATATTATAGGTTACTTGAGTCTTAAACTGAGTAAACACACAAAAGAAACCAACCAACCAAACATAAATCGATGAACTTTATAAAATCGAGGAATAACACACACTACTAACTGAGTATCAAGATAACCTCCGCATAAAATATGTTTTGACGCTTATACAAACAATATCTTAAAGATTTTGATTTACAAATCATTACTTAAATAAATAAACAGATTTTGACAATTATTTAAATTAGTCATCTGATAAAATCAAAACTAATCTTTAAGTAAACAGCTATTAACAATATTTTAAATTAGTCATCTGATAAAATCAAAACAAATCTTTCTTCCATGACAATAACATGGTAACTTTGAGGGCCAGTGGAAAGAAGCTCTAACATCCTATGACTTCAATTAAATGGTTTAAAACCTTCTTGGGGATAACCTGAATTACTATGCAAAATTTCAAAGCAATCGGTTCAACCGTTCTTGAGTTTTGCGCTTAAACACATTTAGCCATTAATTTTATATAGATAGCCTCTAAAGAGTACGTAGTTAATGGTCAGAGATTTTCACGCCAATGCCAATTTTTTAAATTGTTGATTTTCTTGATTTCTCTACCCTTGGATCGTCGACTTTACTTACCTAAATCGCACGAGTTATATAATTTCACGCACTGATTCTTATTTCTTATTTCAAATCTTAATACATTTACTGAACATAATTTTCTTTAAATAATAGTAACTAAAGATTTTACATTTTGTTTAGATTAGCATTAATTGTGGATGAAAATGGTTTGTGGCGTCGACGATCAAGTTGCTTGTGGTTTTGTTATTTCTAACGTCATATGTTTTACTTTGGGCCTAATACTAGTATATTCAGTTTATTATATTTTTTTTTCTTTTTAAATGTTGATGGTTCGTTTCTTTAGTGGCTGTGTTTTTTCTTCGTGCTTATATTTTATTAGGTGTGTTTCGATTTGTTTCTTTAGTTTTTCTCGTGAATTTGGGTTAGAATACTCATTGGACATGTTGCAATGAGCACATTGTAGTCCCTAGTATTAAATTACAAGCCGTTTATATCAAAAAGTAACGAGAGAGTTGCAAGTTGTTAATTTACGTAAACAAATAAATCTACCACAGCCTACTGCTTTACAACTTTGCTTATCAGAACAATTCGGTTGGCTAAACTGGTTCTACTATACCTCTTTCTCTTCCATTTCGTTATCTGTACTTGATAACAGTATACCAACTCTGTCAGTTGATTGTTTAAACTTCCCACAAACTATTGTATATTATACTGTTTTGTGTGTTTTAAGTTGTATTTGTGTTTTAAAGTATTGCATTGAAGTGTTTAAAGAATAATATGTGTTCTAATAATCGTATTTTGTATTTAAGTTTTCTATTTCGTCAATTAAAATTATACTCCGATGAGTTTTTGAGGTTAGGCCTAACATATTTTGCAGTTACGCCAAAAGGTAAGCTTTTACCAACAATTTTGTTGTAATTATTTCGTTTTGTACTTTGTATGTATTTACTGTGTATTGAAAATATTTTGTTGATTTCACACTCCAAGGTTACTTTTCCCAACATTTGTATTTTACAAATGACAACTTTTATTGTTTACAATTATTATGGTAAATGTTCAGTTATTACCGCGTTGCGATTTAAAATAGAAATTTTATGAAATCCTGTTTTACCTAGCTCATTATGAAACAATTGGATCTGAAGCTGGGAAGATCATTTTCAAGTATGAAAATCCATTATTTCTGTCTAAAATCAGGAATTTAAAAATACGAAATCCCAGCCTTAACTGGACATTTACCATTAAAATACCAGTTTAAATTCTATAAATTGTCATAAAATATTGGTAAGAACTCAATTTTATTTTATTAAAATTTTATAAATTCCAAAACTTACACTTTTTTATGTGTGATAAAAATCTGTAGAGATAATTCTGTTGATCTCGACTTCAAATTCATTTGTCTGTAATTAAAATAGAACGAAAGTTCAAAATCAACAAATTCAGGCATTTCATTGTTCAAACCTAACCTACAAGATATAGGGCCTACTTGTAGCTGAATCAGCGAAAAAATTCTTATTATTTGTTTTGTGAAGTAATGAAAACATAACCCCATTTCTTTAACTTAATAATAATTTTAAATCGGCTGTTCCAATCATTAACATTGGACTAAACTTTGTTGTATAGTTGACTACAATACTTTAATTGCATCAATATAAATTTTTCAGAAGATTTTAAAAATATCAAGCGTTTAATCTAAAATAGACAATTCATGAATGATTGTTTCCACAGTGTCCCTGTTGGAGGGAGAGTTTTGCGACGTTGTTATACAATATTTTATGTATGAACTAAATTACTTGCTTACACAATACACAAAAAATACAATTGTAGTTGCACTCTGTTATCCAAATCTAAAATTGCCTGTGTTTTTTTATTATTACTGTTATAAGTTATGAGCATTATGAAAACTAGTTTAATTTAATCTTCCTGAACTTGTGTTGAATAGGTTAACAATTCAGAGTGGGCTTTAGGCAACGTGTTTTGAGCAAACAAAGAATGAAAATTAACCCTAGTCACCGTTGGTTATATGTAGCATTCGGTCAAGGCTCATTTTGATTTTCGCCAATTTTTCGGGAACAGGACTGATTTGTTATTTGATACAATATTAGATAATTAGGGGTTGTTAGTAAAACTATGAGGTAGTATAGGCAATCTGACTACATCACTCAAGTAATGTTAAATGACTGACTATAGTGGCTTGGAGGTGGAGAGGCTTCAGATGGCAATCTCTGGATTAAGGAGTAGGCTAGCGGGGGTTGTGGGTTCAAATCACTTACAACACAAGGTGTTTTCTGTACAGTTTAAGTTCACTCCAACCTGTGGTATAGTTCTGGGAGGGCTCACAATAAATAAACAGTGGTTGGCTTGAATGGAAGTTGACTGGGTTGGTGATGTGTTAAGTAACAAAAAACTATAAATATTATATAAAATAAAAATTTGTAATACAATTTTCTCCATTTAAAAACAAACTTCTGGCCCCCAAAAATATACTATTTTCTACAATCACTACTAAACTGAGGATATCTTTGAATATTTACAACAGAGATAATTTGTGAGAATGTCAGACGATTTCAACAAAAACCCAAATTTCTATTGCCTTAAAATTGCAATACAATTTGTCTAATTTGGACATAGATACAAATGTGTTTCTAAATATCAATATGACCAATATTCTCCAATATTTTGTGAAGAAAATACTATATTTTCATTGCCTTACGCGTATCTCTGCAAAACATCATAAAAAATCATGAATACTGACTTTCAAAAGAGATGTTACACTTTTTCACTTTAAACTGCAATATCTCTCAACCCAAATGACCGATTTTAGTGAAACTGATGTATCCGATATAGCCTACACCATTTCATATATATAGTGAAATATTTGTTAGATCTAAATACGTTTTTCACCAGTTATTTAAAAAGATTGAATTTTTCAGAAACCCGTCATAGTTTTTGTGAGAAAAATTATCGACTCCAAAAAAATTCTTTTCGAATACATCTTTGAATATTTAAAATTGATACTTTGCGAAAATTTTAGACTGACTTCGATAAATACCTTGGCTCTTATGAGTTCAAAATTGCAATAAAATGTCTCTATTTGGAACATCTATAAAAATGTTTTCTTTAATATTAATATGCAACCAATATGAAGATCTCTTTCTCCACGATATTCTAAAGAAAACACTTTGTTATTATCCTGCTACATTGAAGTTTACACATTTTATAACCTACATTACAAAACCATAAATTTCAACTGCTTCAGAATGATGGTTTTTTGACAGTAAACTTTTTCACTTAACCGCTATATCTGGTTACCCATTAGACCGATTTAAGTGAAACGTACGAATTTCTATGTACAACAATTCAAACATATATATAGAACATTTTGTTTATATGTCTAACTATTTTTCTCAATTATCATAGGGGGTTGAATTTTTGAAAAACGAAAATCCACCATAATCGTGAAATTTTTTAACCCCAAAATAATACTTTAGTAAATCGAAATTCGTCGAAAACATTTCAAATATATACAGAACATTTTGTTTGATCCTAAATCGCATTTCTCCAATTTACGGGATTGAATTTTTTTAAATCTAATATCCGCCATACTTTATTGCAAAAAATTTAGTTTTTCTAAATTAGGCTGTTTAAAATGCCTATTTTGATAGTCAATAAAAATTTTTTATTTGAATTACCAACTTGCTTGACATGTAAAACCAATCACAATTTTGGTGTCAGATCTAAACAATATGGATGAAGAGAATTTCTTTAATAAGTGGACAAATGTGCCTTCATGCGTTGCATTATGTATTCCCACCCTATATTAAGTACCTGAAACACCGATTCATCATAATTCACAACTAGAAGGTAGTGAGAATTTACTCGTAGCTTAAAATTCCTAACATTATGCACTATTTCCCTATCTAAAGTAAAAATACCAAATTAACACCAATTTCATGTTTTACGTTCATCCAACCGGACCTTATCTAAGTGAACAATTTTTATCTAAATAAACAGTGCACAAACTTTCTCACTTACCTACCCGCAAAACCAAAACTATTAGTGACCAAAATTGTCAATCAAAAAGTGAAAATAACCCATGGGCCACGTCTTTATATATAGGGACCTAACTTTTAGCTTGTGTCCAAACTTTTGTTTGTTTTTTTTTTTTTTTCAATTATTCCTAAACTATAATATTTATAGACTTGCAATTTTGCACTCCTGTTGGAATCGTTAATTTTCACATTTTATTATAATTTGAATGAAATAAGTAAAGCCGATTTTGCAAAATTGCGTCTTTTGTAACAAACCTATGCCGATTTTTTGTTTCAACGGTCACTCACAAAACGGCAATATTATGGATATGGGAAACAATACGTTTTGTTTTGGTTTAATGACTAAACTTGAGTAAAATCGTTGTGATCGTAATATATCGAAAAAATAATATTTACACAGTATCTCAAGACAGACATGATGGAAGAGCGTGGAGGTTGCTCAGTTTAGTTGTTATTATGAGTTTCAATAAAACAATCAAAGTTTCCATTTGCATTACAATGCTTAAATATTATCAATGTGCCCATCAAGATGTTTCAACAAGTATTGACAAACCATTTGCTATATTATTTATACGTAGATTAGCTTTCTCCAAGTGGTTACTTACACAGAGTAAAAAAATAAATAAATGTCCTACCTATAATCTGGTCAAACTTAAAAACAATTTTATGGGTGCCATCATGATATTTACCTAAACTCTGTGTATATTTTAATACAACAAATCCTTTAAATATATTGTAAAAAGTTGGGGCCTTGCAGGAAATGTTGAATTGTTTTTGTAGAACAAGGGGTGTTACCCAGTCAGCCAGTCAGACACTAGAGCTTTGAGACCTGCCTGTGCCGAGATACTGACAAGAGCGTAGAGTGGATACACAATTCTATAACGTTAAAATAGTAGCCCAATACACAATTACTTTCAGAAAATCTGTGTAACGATTGCATATACTGAGTAAGACCACTTGATCTCTCCATACAAGCTAATATTTCCTGTAAGATCCAAATTATCTTTGGATATTACATTTATAGTATGTATGATGCTTTTATTACAATTCTGATGGGGCGGGGTAAGTACCATGATGGCGGACATCTACTTGTTTAAATACTTTATGCAGCGTATGGGCTCGGTAGAAGCGGTATTAGTAATAGGTTGGTTAGGTTAGATTAGTTTAGGTTAGGTTAGGTTAGGTTAGGTCAGTACAGGTTAGGTTATTATTACAAACCCGATAATACAAGCCAAATTTTCACATTTCAAACAAAACACATAATACGAGCATGGTGTGTCAAACAATAATACTAAGTACAATTTACAGAATTACACATTTAGTTATAAAATAAGTAAAATATTGGTTGAACTCATAACATGATTTGTTGGCCGTGTTGTAGGCCTCAATCACGTAATTAATTGTTATTACAGATAATATGCGAGTGCGCAAATCCATTTAGTTACCTCAGTGTGACTAGATAAGTCTTAAACTGACGCTTAGCCGACTATTTTTATAAATAACAGTACACAAAAAAAATAATAATAATACACTACAAAAACACAACTGCTCTTGTTTAGATGTCATTCCATATTGGGTGGGACCTGCGCCCTAACTAAGGTAGTCAAACAATTTACAAGCTTCTACGGCGCGGGGGTAGGTGATCCGTCAGACACGAATGCTAACTAAGAAACATACACGTAATAAGAAGGGGGGACATATTGGCACTTGGCAGCGGAAAAGTTGGGACTTAATCCCTGTGGTGGCGGATGAATAGTGGGATTTTCGTCAATGCACCAAATGTGAAAAAGGTATATTCAATATTTTTAACAATTTGTGACATATAAAGATGTGTTTTTTTTATATATATATATAAACTAAACAAAAATTGCTAGAGACAAAATTAAAAACGTAATGCATATAATTTTTACCTATACCATCTAGTATTAAATTATTACTTTAATACTAAATTACATTAATTTTAAGGTGTTTGTTTTGTTTAGGGTTTTACATGAATTAAGTTTAATATTATTATAAATTCCATACTTTTAAAAACTTTAAATTGCCGTGTATCAGTTTAATATTATGCACTAGGCTCTTTGTATTACAAAATAAATTGCGTAATACCACAGCAGGAAATTAAAACCTCCCTAACCCTTAGAAGCCGTGACATAATCTCCTCTAGTTGTCCATAAATCTTAACATTTCATAAAAGTTCGTGACTATGTTTTTGATATTTTTATTAAGAAAAAATATAACTTAATTGTCAAAATAACAGACGATTTAAACGGGAGTTGTGAAACTGCCCCGACATTTTGGGTACTTTTGAAACGATGAAACTGCCCCGCTCATTGAAGAGGATTAGGAAGGGTTGCCTCGCAAGACAAGAAATGCTGAAATTGACCCGAGCGCCCAAATAATTATGAATATGTTATTTTACATGTTACGCTACGGGACCTAACCTAACCTTACAGGCTTATATGCATGATTGAGGTGAAATTTAAACACACTACCGAAATTACGCTCGGGGCAATTTCAGCATTTCTGGTCTTGCAAGGCGACCCTTCTTGATCCTCCTAAATGAGCAAGGCAGTTTCATAGTCCCCGAGTTAAACATGTCTTAATCCATATCTCGTGTGTTATTCAACTTATAAGACGCCAAATTAAATAATAATTTTCAGATTTTTATTCCACACGTAATAGTACCAACTTCACCAGTCTTCAATAACAAATAGTGAAGTTATTGTAAAAAAATATAATTAATTTGTAAATCTGACCTACCAAGAAAGTGTCATTCGTAAATAGATCTGACAATGACGTGTAACAGACACGAGCTAAGCGAGTGGAGACTGTTTAGTAAATACAACGTTAAGAAAGAAATCCAGTACATAATTAGTTTCAGAAAACCTGTATATATCTCTCCATACAATCTAACATATCCTGTAAGCTCCAAGTTATCTTTGAGTATTATATAAATATAACATGTGTGATACTTGTATTACATTTCTGATGAGACTGGGTAGGTATCATTATGGCGTCCTTGGGTAATTCAAACAAACCCGATAATACGAGCCAGCTCTACAAAATTCAAACAAAATCGATAATACTAGCCAGGTTTGTCAAACAATAATACTAAGTTCAATTTACAAATTTACACATTTAGTTAGAAAATAAGTAAAATAGTGGTCGAACTCGTTACAAGAATAATAGGCCGTGTTGTAGGCCCCAATCACGTAATTAATTGTTATGTAATTACGCGAGCACGCAAATTTATCTAGTTACCACAGTGTGACTAGATAAATCTAAAACTGACGCTTAGCCGACCATTTTTAGAAGTAACAGTGAACACAAAAAGAAACAACACACTACAAAAACACAACTGCTCTTGTTTAGATGTCATTCCACATTGGGTGGGACCTGCGCCCTAACTAAGGAAGTCAAACAATTTACAAGCTTCTACGGCGCGGGAGTAGGTGATCCGTCAGACACGACTGCTAACTAAGAAACATACACGTAATAAGAAGGGGGGACATATTGGCACTTGGCAGCGGAAAAGTTGGGACTTAATCCCTGTGGTGGCGGATGAATAGTGGGATTTTCGTCAATGCACCAAATGTTAAAGGTATATTCAAAGTTTTAAACTATTTGTGATATATTAAAATGTATTTTCTGGGTAAAATAAACAAAATTTGCCAAATAGACACAAACATCAAAATTTTGCAGATAATTTTTAATCTTTAATAACTATTTACTTTATATTAATTTTAAGGTATTTCTTTAGCTTAGTGTTTTACATGAATTACATTTAATATTATTATAAATTCCATACTTTTAAAAACTTTAAATTGCCGTGTATCAGTTTAATATTATGCACTAGGCTCTTTGTATTACAAAATAAATTGCGTAATACCACAGCAGGAAATTAAAAACTCCCTAACCCTTAGAAGCCGTGACATAATCTCCCCTAGTTGTCCATAAATCTTAACATTTCATAAAAGCTCGTGACTATGTTGTTGATATTTAAGTTTTGTTTAATCGGACATTTGCCGTCATAATTTTTCGATAGTATAAATCAACTATCGTCATTGAGTTAAATTAAATCTCGATCATTTATAAAAATGATAAGAACATCAACGTAGCCTTGGGCCATGTTGGAAAATATAATCTAAGAAACAAATCCCATGTCTGAAGCTAGTTTTGACTTCTTAAACCTATCTGTAGGTATTTTTATAGTTTAAGTTTAAGTTTTAGTTTCCAACGGAGATCATGTTGGTGTTTTTAACTTTTTTTATAGTCGAAGATTATCACTAGATAACGGGATTTGATTTATTCTGTCAAAACGTAGAATATTAGTTTTTAGATATACAAATAATGGCAAATGTTTGATTATACTATAATTATAATATGAATAATCCATCATTTATAAATAACTATAAAACCATAACATTGAGTTACGAACTTGCAAACAGTTGTAACTTGATTATCAGATGTTATCAGTTGTAATTCTCTTTTGGGTGTAGAGATCTTCCTTCTTCAAATAATTGTGTATTAAAGTTCCGGATCAAACAAGTTGATAAACACATGGTATTACTTGCAAACAGATGTAATTTGATTATCAGATATTGACAGTTGTAATTCTCTTTTGAGTGTAGAGATCTTCCTTCTTCAAATAATTGTGTATTAAAGTTCCAGTTCAAACAAGTTGATAAACACATGGTATTACTTGCAAACAGATGTAATTTGATTATCAGATATTGACAGTTGTAATTCTCTTTTGAGTGTAGAGATCTTCCTTCTTCAAATAATTGTGTATTAAAGTTCCAGTTCAAACAAGTTGATAAACACATGGTATTACTTGCAAACAGATGTAATTTGATTATCAGATATTGACAGTTGTAATTCTCTTTTGAGTGTAGAGATCTTCCTTCTTCAAATAATTGTGTATTAAAGTTCCAGTTCAAACAAGTTGATAAACACATGGTATTACTTGTAAACAGTTGTAATTTGATTATCAGATATTGACAGGTGTAATTCTCCTGTATAGAGATCTTTCATTTTCAAATAATTTTGTATGAAAGTTAAAGTTCAAACAACTTGAAAAACACATGATATTTCACAGTCGCTTAAACTAAATCACAGTTTTATTAATACTTGTAATTCTGCATAAACAGAGCAGCTCTAAAAGTTTAGTCTAAAACTTTCAATAACAGATTTTTTTGAGAAGATCATTTTAATTTTGTTAGTACTGTACATTAATAATTAGAATGTAGGCTACAAATTTTGGCATTACTTAGTCTGTTCTAATACTAAGCCCATTCGGATAGATGTACTGATTTCATGATAAAAGACAATAGAAACTATTACTAACCTAACCTTGAACTACTTTTCTGCATATTCACCTTGTACATTCGAGCACTTACTGTAACCTCCGACAAGATTTGTATTCCCGTGTCAATTCCTTCACCTAAATTTCATTGTTTTCTTCAAGTCTTAAAGAACACTCAAACCCATTCCTCACAAAATATCTTTTAGTTTGGTAAACAGATGATAGTCACTAGTAGCCAGGTCGGGGGGTGTATGGTAGATGGTTAAAAACGCCCCATTTAAATATTACGAGTAACTGTTCATTGTCTTTGGAGGAACAAAACAAACCCCTCCAGTGATTATGAATCAGCCGCCGTATTTCTTAATATTTCACACACAATACACATCAACATTTATTGTAGCTCAACAGGGCGTAAAGTCAACAACGATTTGGTCCTTTTGGTCAGACCTTTCAAGTAAAGATTGACTGATTTTTTTTTGTATAGATGATAATGAGAGACAGGCGACTACATCTTTTATCTTCATGGATGTTCTTTCTCCTTAAAATTTGGACAGCACAACAGCACGTATCCATAAACGGCCTTAATTTTATGGTTATAATCACACGGTCCCGTATTTATTTCATTTAAATTACAGCTCTCACTTCACACGCAGCTGTATGCTATTTTTTATTACTTATTTTAAACTTACACATAAAAAACACAAAAGTAAAGAACGGGATTAAGTATAGGCTAAGAAGCAGACGTACCACTTCTTCAGGTGGAGTATTACTATCATATAAAGGTCATTTTATATGAATACCATTCTTTATAAATATACAAGAGACCCAAAACGTCTTTTAAGTAGATGTTAATTTTTGTATGCTTACATTGTACTACGTATTGATTAGGTTATGTTAGGTTAGGTTAGATTGAGTTACGTTAGGTTAGGTTACGTTATGTTAGGAGGGTCGTAGAAATATTACACATAAGGAAAACAACATCTATTTTATTTACTTTTTATGAATTAATTACTGCTGTGAAAAGAAAAAAAAATTAATATGGCTGCTCTTTCTTTTAATGTACAACTTCACAGCTATAATTCATAATTATTAAGAATCGTAGATGAATGGAAGTCTTTACAAAATTGCATTTATTTTCTTTTTCTCTGCCTTTCTTCTTTTTTTGAGAGGGAGTCGTAGGGCGTAAGTTTTCTCCCGCCAGTGCGACACCAAATGGATCTATTGTTAAACATAAAATGTGGCCCGACTATTCTTTGGCCTTCAATAGATTTGAACCTAACCTCTCTCACTTGCAACGCAAGAGCGCTAACCACTCTCCCAAACACTGACACCAAACACCAAACACTTGACCCTAAAAACCTTAAAACATTGTGAACTTCTCTACAATCTGTGAGTGACTCAATACTAACAACTCTAGTAATTATGGATGTATTAATTAATATTTACTACAAATTTCAATCAGCAAATACTTATCTTGCTATTGTGAAGACAACAATAGCAAGCGTGACGTATCAAAAATATATTTTTATTTCCGTGCGTCATGAAAACCAACAGGTGGTTAGTTTTGTTTGTCAAATTTATCATATACATTCATATAGAAAAATAAATATAATTTATAATAAATTAGAAAATTGTTAATGTATTTAACGGTTAGAATCGCCGAAATAAAATAAAACCCCGTATTTTTTTAATTAGATCGTTGAAGTTCAATGTAATCTAAATAATAAGCGGTTGACATACCTGGAGGATATACTTATGCAGGATATTCAGGATGTAACTATACCTTTATAAACTGAACTAAAACACATTTCCAATTTATTTTAAATGTATAATCTTGTACTGGGTTGCATAACAAGACAATAAAATTTGAATAATCAATCACCATTTCTTTGACGGATTTATCTGAGTCTAGTGTTATTCAAATTACATAATACATTCTACCTTTGTGTTTTGTGTTATTGCGTGGTTTTATATATTAAGAGGCGAGAAACTCCTGGAACGGTTAAATAATAAAAGACTGTGGCGATCAAAAGTTATGGAACATCTAAAAACAAAGTAAACTATTATCTAACTTTAAGTGTTTGTCTTCTTAAGTGTTCAGATCCCGATTATCCTAACAAACTTGTAATTTTACGAACGTCAATTATTTTAATGTTATTTATCTTTTCAAATTAAACTACATACTTCTCTAAAATTTCAACGAAATCGGTGTAGCCGTTTTTGAAAAAAAATAATATTTTATAACAGCCCCATGGCCTATTTTTTTGTTTTCTTATCGATAACGCAACAAACAGTTTTTTTTAATTTTTTTAGAGATTTCAACCTATACGTTTTGTTTGGGTCCTTAGAGGATATACTTGAGCAAAATTTATCTAAAACCGTAATTTTGTGTTTCTTTTTCTTAGCTACTCCCAAATTGAGTTATCGAAATAATTAAACTCATAAACTGATATACCCGCAAAACCTCGCCATAGAGTTATTTTACTTTTTTTAAACTACTATATAAATAAAACTAAATGAAGTCTTTCAGTTTTTGTAACTATATAAATCAGGTGACTGATGTAAGACAGAATAAACAGCAATATATAAACATCATTATGTCATGGTTACTATTTAAATCTGTCACGTGACATAGTCAAGCCTTGATGTAAGTAGATATATTTTTTACGTTTTTCTTAATATATATTTCATTTCAATAATTACAAACGTTATTGAACGTTACTTAGGTAGCAATGAATTGTTGGAATAGTTTCTATGGAAACTAAAATTAAAAAATGTTCAAACGGCAAATAAAATGAAAATATCTTAATAAATCAACTTGACTTAAAACACTTTGTATCTGATAAATAATTATCTTAGGTACTGTCGCCCAAATGTAAGTATTAATTTTATATCATTTTTATATTTAATTTGTATTTATGCCTTTCTTTTATGCCAATTATTATCTAATGGCTGAAGGTTGAAAACATTTCAACTGTAATGGGTTTTGACAGATTTTGTTTTACCCCTTATTTTTTAATAAATTTTTACATTTCAAGACATAAGAACTCAAAATGAGCTTTTTTAAAATATCCTCCGTGACTGGTCATCCTAGTTATTAAGGTCCTACCCAAATATGCCATTTTCACTACCTTCTCCCAGTTGCAGCATATTTCAACATTTTATTGATTAAAAATATCTTTCATTTTGAAAAGAAAACACACATTTTGTTTATCGTTGTGTATCACATCCAATGTGAATCAATAAACCAAACTAATGACATTTGGTAATGGCAACTCATATGATAGGCAGCGTAACGGTAGTAAATTTGAACAACGAAAGTAAAGATTATAAAAGGTGTGTATGTACATGGTTATTATACACGTGGCTATTAAGTCAAGGCTTCGTGTGCCAACCCCATTACTCATGAAGCTATACAACATCGCAGGAAATGAGAATCCAACTAAAGTGTGTTTCATAAGTTATCCTTTCTTCAATCTATTTTAGCTGACCTTGCCAGATAATACGCAACTACATGTGTGTCGTTTTGTACAGCCTCTCAGTAAAATTATTGAATTATAAATTCTGTATTTATAAACTACTAGAAGAACTATCTCCTCCGTTGTGAGTTTATCCTTAATTTAATCGCAGCTCCGCTAGAGTGAACTAAACTGTGCTCAGTACCACACAGTTTTTATCAAATCAAAATTTAAAAAATGGACGCTACTTACAATATTAAATGTACAAATATTTTATACAATACCTGTAGTACAGCAACTCCAATTAGCACACATAAGGTCACTTGGTACATATTACCCCTCTTTTCCCTTGACAAAACCAATATCTAATTTTGGAAGCGATCCAATCAATTAGCAGTGACTTGATTTACCCTGGCAGTTACTCTTGGTATTGATGTAAAAAGATATGAACTATAATGTAATAGAATAAATGCTCGAAACTTTAAAATTTTGTAGAGATATCAATCACTACGTTTTTTTTTCGGTTCGTAAGAGCTACGCTTGAACAAAAAATTCGTCACAGCTAATTTTGAAAAAAATATATATAATGTTTCCCTGTATGGTTGATACTCCCAAATTTTGAATTGTCGAATAAAATGGAGAATAAAACTCCTCGTATGTGGCTAAAATGGCAAGCAGAACGTTTTGTTTCCCTCCGTAAAGGTAATACTTAAATCCAGTTGAATTTTTACAAGAAATTGTAATGCAGTCAACTGCATGAGTAAGTAATATAAGAGAACACTTAGTTTGGCCTTCAGATGACTGACATTATCTTGATGATGGTGTTTAATAGGTTTACTGTATGTTAGTATAATGATGCCTTAATTCACGGTTATAAATAGACTATCACCTCAGGGTATCATATCATAAACCACAAGTCCCTGACCCCCACCAAAATAGTCACACACCTCAAACTGCCCAGAACATAGCCCATTTCATCCATTAAACCTAAATACATATATAGATCCACAAGAAATAGTAATCCATATAATTTTTAAAAAATATCCAGAGTACAAATGTGTATTAAAGTGTAGTGCTAAATATACAATATAATAAACAAATGAAGAAGAAGAAACAAGAAAAGATGTTATCACAAGCACGGGAAGAAAATTAAGGTGAGATCATAATTAGATTACTATTGTTGATTGGAGCAAGAAGGAGGAAGGAACATTTGGAATTGTAACACTAAAAGCATGAGGACATATAAGGTTTTGGATCCAATATTATCAAAAAGAAGACAAATAAAAGTGATTTTATTTCAGTTCCAGTAACACTTTAAATCAAGTATCAATAAAAATATGTCGAAGAATTTTATATCATCTTGGTGAGAGCCGAATATAATAACTTTTACTTTAGAAAAAGCTATGAGTATCAGCTTAAAGGAATTCACATATTTTAACATCAACTTAACATCGATAGCTATCTTGTCCAAAAATTATAAATAACAAAAGTCTTAAATCAAATAATAGTGACCATTTCATAAACTTTTAATACATCGTTCAAATAATAAAATAATTGTCCATGATCCAATTTGTATTTCACATCATAATCATTTCATAAACTCACCAGCTAAACACCCATTTAAAATTAGGTATCAAGTGTTTACATGAATGAAATTAGTCTAAGGTTTTGTCAATTGTGTTGTTATTTGTGTAGAATCCCTAGGAATATTTAAAAAAAAACATAAAAATTTATATTATAATCATAACTGTAAAACGACTATCCCCGACAAATTAAGAGACAATAGCCAAGACTAAAATAAATGTATTGAATTTGTAGAATAATTGAGTTGAAACTTACAAAACAATTTTATCTTGTTAATAAATATTAGTCAATTTTGTATTTAGTCCATCGCTTATAATAGACTACACTATATAGGTACCTTCTTCCTATAAATATTTATTTATTGACTACTTAACAAATATTATACAATATGTTTCAAACTTTAACAGACTAATTTTTGTAAAATCTCATACAACTTGTAGCATGTGGCTATTGTTGCTTTTATAAATACTTAATTTAATGTGAAAGAGAATTTCACAATATTAAATGTATGTATTGTTTTCAAGAGTTTTTGTTAAAGTAAAAACCGTAAATAAATTTTAAATTACATTTTACATTATAAATGTATAAATAGCACAACCCTCTCTAGAGAGTTATAGCGCTGTAGTACAGCTAGCCAGTAATATAATATACTTCATTAGAATAATTAAATACCATCATTGGTACGTTCCACTATTGAATTGTTGAAATTGTTTCTATGGAAACATAAAATTAAAAAATTGTCAAGTATCAAATGAAATGAATATATCTTAAAAAACAAAGTAAGTTTAAAAGCTTTAAATCTGTTTAATAATTATCTTATTTTATTACCTTACCCTAAATGTAGATATTACTTTTGTAACATGTTTATATTCAATTTTACAGCATATTTTTTAACAGATCTTTACATGTCATGACATAAGAACTCAGATGAGCTTTGTTGGAATTCCTTCCATCATTGGCCGTCGTAATCATTAATGTCGTATCTACCCTTTAATTAAATTATTATAATTTCGTTCTGGATTGATTGTATTCATTAGACTTACGCAAAGGAAATTGTGCTTCAATATACAAAAGGCCAACATAATATAAAACAGGTGTGATTGGTTCTTGACTTTACCAGTTGTGATAATGTTGTAGCAATATCTACATTTAAAAAAAAATTAATGTTAATAATAATGGTTTTTATTGGGGGGGGAGGGGTTAAGACTACCCAACACCATCAAACATAGTATACATAGACTTTATAGCAAAACACAACAAACTAACTTAAAACAAGAATCAATTAACAATGTACACAACTAAATAAAACTATTTACCTGTGAGCACTATATCCCATAGTATAGCGTTACAATTAACAATAAAAAATAAACAAAAAACATAATTTTAATTTAAAAACTATAATGTAGTAAAATAAAATAAACATCACAATTAAAGACATCAATCATTGAAAATTGTAAAACAATTTACATTTCCAACTGTAATAGAAAATATGCATATTATGATTAACAAATAAAAGCAATACACACAAACTAGTGCAGGGTATTTGTTCTGATTCATAATAAGGATTCAAAAGTATTAAACTTGAGTGAAATAGTTTATAATAGATGAAACAAATCATTAAAACCAATTTCATTTAGTAATTGTTTTCTTTTATCCAAATCGTTGATAGGCAATTTTCAGTTTTCAATTTACTAATTATCTCTAAAGTCTAAATACAAAGAAATGAAGTAAAATAAAAATCTGTTTTCATGGCCTGCGGTGAAGGTTTTATTATTTTTGTATGTTTACTTCTTTCCATATCGCTTTATTTTCTGTTGAGATTACTTCCATTATTGGATTAAGTGGAACGCGACCATTTTTTAATTTTAAGGTCTAGTTTTATAAGAATTAAAACAAGCTCCAGTGCAAAATTTTAGGAAACCGGCTTCTTCTGTTTATTTATTTTTTTATTTTTTTTTATTGTGAATAAATGAATCATGAAATGAATGGGGAGGTACAAAGTTCAAACGAATGAATCATTTTCTTCATTTTATTACTAAGTTTCTTTCTAAATTTGATATACTATTTAAAATTTGATTAAGTCCGTTACACAAAAATAATATTCACGTATCAAGTAAATTTAAAATGGTTATAATAGTTTAATTAGTTTTGAAATATCAAAAATATTTTGGTGAATAAATCTACAACTGAACTGTCAATTTTTGCAGAAAATTACGTTAGAGTATAGAGTGCAAAATGTTTTGCATAAAGATAAGATTTGTTATCCGAATTAATCGTGCTATAAAAAAAGTGCAGATTACGCTTTTGCAATACACTGCAAAGTTGGTTTGTAATTGCAAAACTTTGTTTGCAATGGTTCTTTCATTATTACATTTTAACTTCGACCTTGCGAAGTCATATATTCCATGTTTTGTGATTGTGACCCTTCGTCCTTAATAAGGAAATAAAAGGGTGTAGAGTTCCAATATGAGATTAAAACTGTTTGTCAAATCTATTACGCCAGTATAATTCTGTTTCAAATAATTAATAAAATTTGCTTCTGCAATTCACGATTTATATAAAACAACGCAAATAATACTTTTATCGATGGTGTTTCGTTAATACCATATTTATTTTAAATAATATAATTGCCAGTGAACATTACACATTCCCCATATTTCAAACACGTTCTGTATTAACAAATTTAAAAATAACATTTAAGAGCACAAGACACTTGACGTACAACAATATTAAAACACCAAATATTACCAGTTATAATGATACTATAATTCAGGTTATAAATAAACTATCACCTCAAGGTACCATCTCATCAAGCAAAATATGGTAACCGCCACCAAAATTGTCATAAACACCAAACTTCCCAACACATAGTCCATTTTAATGCATATCCCATTTCATTCATCAAAACTAACTATATATAACCACCAGTATTGTAACCCATACAATTTTAAATACCCAGTGCATATATGTGTATTAAAGTGCAGTCCAAATATATATAATATCAGAAGTAGGTGAAGAAAAAGAAATAAAAAAAAAAAAGTTTCTACAGCAAGGGAAGAAAAAGAAGGTGAAGAGGATTATTGTTGGAGAGGTCTCAAACTATACACATCTTTAACAAGGGCTCTGAAAGTATTAATAATATATTAAATAATTCAAAAGGAGAGATAAGTTTATCAAAAGACACTAAAGAACATTTAAATTTATATAAAAATATTTGTTAACTATAAATAATATCAGCAATCTGGGAGGCAATCAGTCAAATTTATCAAAAATAGCTATTTTAAACAAAACCATCTTGTGTTCATAAACTATAAAAAATAAATAATGGACATACCGATCAACTGACTCTTAACCATTGTTCTCTTATTCAGAATATAATAAAATCATCATCCTATACATTCATCCACAGCCGATCACCCATATAGACATAAGTATTACCCAATAATTTTGTTAATATTGAGTTGTTCTTTAAAAGTTTGACTTGAAACAATTGATTATTTTCTTGTTATCACTTGAACATTTGGCAACAATCCGACTTCTGTTTACATTGTACTCTAATTCATCGATGCACATAAATAAATGGCAATCAAGTTTTATATACAGTTTCAAAGAAAATCGAGAGGAACAAAACAGTTATGTCAATTATTTTTAAATAATAAAATTAATAAAGGTTAATTCATGTAAATGAAAGCATGACACAAGTAGACCTAGTAAACAATGAACGTTTTATTTTTGATTAGGAAAAAAGTTCAAATTTAATTCTGAATTTTGTTTTGAACAAGTTCATTAATTAAGCCTCGTCCACACTTAATATTTAATTCTTCGGAGAGCAGGCTGTAATCATAATCAGAGCAAACACGCCCATGCTCTGGATACTTTCAGTGTTTTTGGTTTGATCCTTTAACAAACTAAACATATAATTGCAATAAACCTTGTACAAACAACGTTTACCATATTTGTAGAGAATTATCCCTCAATTTTATAACGACCGGTAGATTGATTTACCCCAAAATTACGTAAGCACCTAATTGCTGATAATAAAATTGAAATTAATTACATTTTGGTACAATAATTATTTTCAATAAATCAAACAAAGTAACTCCTTCAACTTTACACACTTTCAATGCCTTTATAATAACAAAGTAATTTAACGACGTTGTAATAAATCCACTTTCCACGAAAATGAAAGTTGATAATTCTGAAGGCAGTGTTAAAGTTCAATTTTTTTTTTTTACTCGTGATTAAGGCTTCTGGTTAATCAAAACTTTTCATAACATTTTTGTTCAGCGTTAAACAGATAATTAATTTATTCTTCTTTAGAGTACTTAAATGTTTGTATGAAACAAGAGGTAAGTTGTAAGCTTTAGGGTAATAAATATTAAATATTTTGTTAAAGTACCTCCAATAAAATAGTACACAGTTAGTGAAGATTGTGCATTGTTAATTAAAGGTTTCCATGGATACAATTCAACACATAGACTGTTATAATATTATAGAACAGTTAAATTTCTCTGGTTGTAATTCATACAGAGAAACAAACTTAATATTTCATTATGAAGTATCTGTCTAATGAACCACTTATTTAATTATAAAACGCACTTCGTTTGACGTACATTCTTCTTTTATTGTTACACTACAGCTGTTTCAGGATAAATCCCATCATCAGGTGTTTATCACAAGTTAAAAATTAATTAAAACACAACATATTATTCACAAAACACTAGTAAAAGTTTGTATCTTATAAGCGGCCGCATTTGGCAAGACTGTTATTTCTACTTCAATTACTAGTGTTTTGTTAATAATGTGTGTATGTTTTAATTAATTTTTAACTTGTGATAAGACCTGACGAGATACCCTGTAGTGTAGCAATAAAAGAAGAATAACAGTTCCACTATTGACCTTAAACGAAGTAAGTTTTATAACGTAATTTTGTATAAATCGACCTCCTTTCTCTACAGAGTGAGCCAAAAATTAAGTACCCACAACTTGTCCCAAAAATGTATAATAGATGATTTTTTTGGGTTCGTCTTATAGAACCATATTGTAAGTAGCAAATTTTTTATTTTGTTTTCTCCTGCTTTATAGTAGTTTGTAGTAGATAAAGATTATGTAGCCATTATCTTCGAGTCAAATGAAGGAAAAATATCAACATTGTAAACATGTGAGGAGATTTATATAACCTTACTTGTGTAAACATAACATCTATCTTTCTGTAAGCTTATAAATCGAACACCTGCGGGCCTCGAGACTGTATGAAGGAGTCTTCACTCGTTATGCTCACGTCGGTTAATCAGCCCTGTGATCAAGTATCACATTTTCTTTGAAAGTGAGTGGTGGAAGTTTTATTATGACAAAGTGGATTGTTTGGTATTTTGTAACATAGGAATATGTAACTTACACCCTGTCTGTCTAAATCATTGATTTGTTTAGCAAACCTACAAGACTATCTAATAATTTTTAATTTTTAACCTTTAAATGTGTTTTACGATTGACTTTATATTTTTTAATTGTTTTATTTTAAGCATAACATTATTGAGCACTCAATGGTATAGTTTGTTTTAGTTGTGCAGTGGGCCCTCCCTCTACAACAGCAAAGTTAGGAAAGCTATAATTAAATAAAGTAAAGAAAATATTAGTGAGAGGTAGAACAAAGTTTTTGTTGCTCAAGTGGTCTAAATTTTAGGCTACGTTCTTACTCGTTGAGTTAAATGGTGAGTTAGATTATTCGTAAGCAAGAAATTTCATAGAATAATAACCAGTTAAAACATAAAAATAGTTATAATTGTATGTATACCTGTTCGACTCCCCTTAATAATATAGCTTAGATAAAATAAATATTTCACCTTTATAATTTAAATTTTTTTTTCAGCATTTTATAGAAGCTTAACTCAGTACACTTTACCATTTCATTATAAGATTAAACATTTATTAAGTACACAAATTTTATATAACTGCACAGCATTTGAGTTTGCTATTCAAGTAAAATCCAATTTTTTTTTCTTCCAATTTTCATAAGGGGATGATGAACAAGATGTTTTTCACTTTTAAACCATAAGAAAAATCGAGGAATCATAAACAATCGGACTACTGTTTACATTATATTCTAAATCATTGATGCATATACACAAATAGCAATCAAGTTATGTGCAGTTTCAGATAATATTGCAATGAACAAAACAGTGTAACTGTTATGTATATTAAAATGTATTTGATATTTTAAATACTAACACTTAAAATGGTTTTAATTCATGTAAAGTACTAAACATGTAGTAACAAAGAACAACTGCTCATAAAGCCACACCTTTATACTTGATACTTCAGAGAGAAGACTGTATTTCTAATCGCAGAAAAAACGTCCATACTTTGTTAACGTATAGTCAAGTTTCTTTCGGTGTTTTGGGTGGAAACCATTTAACAATTGAATATATATATTAAAATAAACCTTGTACGTACAACGTTCGGCCTAGTTGTAAAGAAGTGTATTACCCAATTTCATATCAATTGGTAGCCTTATTTACCAATAACTAAGTAACCACCTTATTGCTGATAATATAATTGAAATTACTTTTTGATCTAATCATATTTTAACATCACGGAAGTGTAATTTTATTTACAAATAAATCAAACAACGAAATATCAACACCTACAACTTTACCTCCAATCCCTTTGAAATTTAACGACGCTGTGTTGTATTAAATCAACTTCGAAACAAAAATTAAACTTTTTAATTCCAAGGCTGTATTTCTTTGACTCGCGACTATCAGGATTCTTGTTAATTAAAACTTGTCATAACATTTATGCTCGGTGTAATCCAATTCGGCCTACTTACTTAATCTTTTATGAAGTACGTTAAAGTCTCTGTGAATATCAAACACGAGGGAAGTTGTAAGCTGTAAGATAATAAATGTTAAGTAAAAGTATCTGTAAGTATAACATTGCACTTTTAATGAAAAATCTTTTATCTTAATTAAAAAATTTCAGTTTGTACAACTCAATATATAAAAACATTTCTATGATCATACAATCACTTTTTATCTAACAGTTTTGATACCTTGAGTATAACATTCACGTAATTGTTCTAGTTGAACAGGTATCCCTAATAAATCAGGTAACCTATTGTTGTTAAAGATTTCTTTGGGTACAACTCAATATATAAATATATACATATTGCAATACTTAAAACCCATCTGAATAAATAACATTAACAAATAAAATCATCTACAACGTTAACAATTTCAATTTTTTAATTTAGATTTTAAATATAAATATTTATAAACAATGAATAGAATGGTTAATGTCAATTTTCAATTAAGTTTATATAATGATAATAACATGATTTTAATTTCTAATTAATCACAACAAACGAGAATGGGAATAAAGTTCAAATTTCTAATTAAATATATTGAGATAAGCAGAGAATGAATTTAGGTTTTAAGGTATTGAGTTATGATACCCATTGGACATGTTTGCAATATACATAACAGTTTTGTTTACTTTAGTAAACTGCTTTACGTTAGGCGTTCGATATAGAACATAAGTGTATATGTTGTTATAGGCACACATACATATCCCTGCGGGTAATAATGAAACTTGGAATCGATTTGTTTACATGCTGTTTAAAGCCAAAAAACCTCTCGGCCATCATCACCTTATGAAAAGATAATCCCTCTGTTTGATAGTGAGATGAAAAAGAGGGATTTAACACTAGACTAACACATGAATAAATATATAATTCCAGCTACGTTCCTTTGGGATTTTAAAACCCGTACTCACGATAAATAAGGCCCTAAGAGTCATATCGAAAATTTCCACGAAAAACTAGACATAGATTTTTTTTTTAATTCTCCACATAACTTTCTCATTATGTAAAGTTTGAAAACAAAAGGACAATATCAAATTCATTATTTACATTAACATGATATAATCATATTTTATCAAGAGCAATATTTTTCTTTTGTTAATTTCACTTTAACGAATCTACCTAATAACTATGCTTTATTCATAACATCGAGTTACCATAAATGTACAAGACTACAACCATCCAAACAGATTAAAAAAAAACTATTTCGATAAAAATTTACTTTAAGATGTAAAAACACAAGGAATACAAATATATAGTACAACTTGTTTTCTTATAATTGAATAACACATACTGTTTGTAGTAGAAAAACATAAACATTATAAACAAATGAGAAATGACATTTAAACAACAAATCTATTTCTTGTTATTTAAAGGCAAAAACTTCTCTGTTAACATCTCCTTTTAAAATAAAGAAGAAAAAACGTAAAATAATGCCCTCTAATTCTTGAATACTCTAATTGCATTTGATAGGAAAAGTTTAAGAAGTGAGTCAAAAAAGACCTGATAGGAAAGGACCAAACATGCATAAAAAAGATATAGATCCACTTAGGGTCTCTGGGATGACAGTTTTAATGAATCTGTATATCCTTGCCCCTTATGTCTTACACTATAAAAAATGAAAGATTCTAACTATGGCTTTATAAGTTATTTTGTTCTTTCTTGATAAAACCAGGCTAATGGCGACAGCTCAGTGATTGATTACTGTAGTTTTTTAACCATTCTAAATTTCTTATAAATCCATTGGATCGGAGAGGGAGATTGGGTCAAAAGTTAGTTCCATCTTACATCAAAGTTAGTTTCACATATTGTCCTAAACATTTGTAACATACTAGGTGCGTATGCTACTTTGTTAATTTATAATAATGATTTATTATATTACAAAAAATCAATTTAAGAGTTTAAAAATTTAATTCTTAATATTTTTAGAAACACATGAATTTTTTTAATGTTTTTAAAGGCAAAAAACGTCTCGGTCTTTATCGCCTTTTTAAAAAAAAGGAAGAAACGACTTCTAGTTCTTAAATATAACTAACACACTAACTAATAAACTAGAATTGGTTAAAATATAAATTATAAGAAAGAAAGCCAAGACTACATGAACAGTGTAGAGTACCTCGGGATAGCTGAGCCGGTAGTCACTAAAATAAGCCCTTGAGAGTTAAAAGCATGACATATGGCTTAGTATTCACATTAACTTTGCTTACACAGAATCTATATAAATGTTGCCCAGAGTAGTGGGCGATGTGTTAACGATTTTTTTTCTTCGCTATTTTTTTTTTTTTCAAGGCTTTAAATTATTCGTAAACCATAACAATTTCCCACATTGCAAACGTCACTGAACTCATTCTTGACAAATTAGAAGAATATGAATGGATATCGGTATACTGCCATTATTTGTTTACACACCCCTCAAAACGAACTACAATACTAATGTCATTTCATCGTTTTTCAAATTTACCACACATTTCAAATCAGTAGGAATCGGTTCAGGCGCCGATATACTCGAAGTATTCTCCCAGGATTAACGCACTTTGTGCAATCGGAATCAGTCGCTTTTCGTCAATTCTCATTTCTCCTGAATATTCCTTATCAATGATATACTTTTCTTAAATTTCTGTTCTATATTTAATTGAAAATTTTGTGGTACATTACGATTTTGTTATTTCAATTCATCACACTTATCAGTTTATAATATTACAAATTTTATTTTACGGGTTATTATTGCTATAATATAATTTCGTTCAGGTCAGATATTATTCACTAGTTTTACGCAAAAGTATTTACTTTTGCGTAAAACATATTTGTGTATACATTATGCACATATTAACGTGGTTTCAAATAGTGTTCAACTTGAAGGAAAGGTCACAATAAATAGAAAAAAAAAACTAAAACCAATTGTATGTAGTAATTATTTTGTTTCATTCAAGTCGTTACTAGGCAACGAAAATATCAAAGAACATTTTAAGTTTTGAATTTATTGATTTACTTTATTATGAAGGAATAAAATTAAATAAAAATCAGTTGTCATGACCTGCGGTGAAAGTATTAAATATTTGTGTTTGTTTACTTCTTTCCATATAGATTTGCTTGTTGTGGAGATGACTCCATTATCGGATTAGGTTAAGTTGAATGAAAGTGACAATTTTAAAAATGGAAGTTTGTTTTGTGAAGCCTTATTATATTATTATAAAAACAAAACTTTTCAGAGTGACATTTTATGAAACAGATTCCTTCTGGTTTTTAAAATGGTGAATGTCATTTAACAAGTTCCACATGTGGTATTGATAGGTTTGTAGCATTTTAAATTTGTTACCAAGTCATTTATTAGAAGAAATTCTCCTTTATCCGCTTTTTTCTGCATTTAGAATTGGTTTTTGAATGTGTCACTAAAATAATTTTCACGTGTCATCCAAATTAAGCTGCTTCATTTTTTTGCTTCAAGTGACCCTCCTTCAACCCACTTTACTGAATTTGAGCATAAATTGTGATAGATGTAGTAAGCCGAGAAGAATGAATTGCTGGATAAGAATATTGATAAATGGACTAATAGAACTATTGAATTCACTTTAGATATTTTGTTTAGAATCTAATATTAAATTACAACATAATTTTTTAATCAGTTTAAATCAACTTTATAACCGTTTTAAAATATACATTTTTCTACAGCTCCACAGTTGATTTTTTTTTTTTTTTTTTTTTTTTTTATCTTTAACATCCGGTTACGTGTTTGAAGAAATAACAACAAATACTTTAGTTAAGTAAATAAAAGCTATATTTGATATCAGAATTTCACGAATATCGGTCGACTCGTTTGGGATCTACAAAGAGACGACAGACAGACAGACACTACAAAAAATACTTTTTAGGATCAGGGAAATTCGTAATTGATATTTTTACGAAAAATTCGACATCAATTTTTGGGCCATCAAATGGCTTTCTCCATCACTTTTTTGTGTTTGAAGTTTAGGACAAAAACAATTATCAAACTATTTTTTTACTGTATTCCTAATTTTTATTAATATATTTATCATGTTTGCAAATTAAAGAGCTATTAGGTCTATATTTTTCTTTTGTGAATATAATTAATCTTCTAATAACAAGCCGATCTAACAACTATGTTTTATTCATAATTTTAACATTGTGTTGTTATGACATACACAGCCATTTCAGACAAATTTGTTTTACACTGACGATGTACTTAAATATAGTAAAAACACAAGAAATATGATTTTTTTTAAATACATACAATAAGATACATCTATGTAATGTTCATATATTTAAATAATACATTTTCTTTGTCATAGAAAAACATTAACAAATTAAAAATCATATTTTAACAATGAATCTAGAAATCCTTTAACCTGTGTCATACGTCATTCAAAATGAATGAAAATTCTTAACAATGGCTTTACAAGACAGACCAGGCTAATGTCGACAGCTCAATGATTGATTCAGAACTCTTCTAAATCTACTGGACTTAAGAGAAATTGTGTCATGTTAATTCCACCTTAATCTCAAAATTCGTTTTACATCAATTCTACACATTTATAAAATAAAATTGTTATTTCCAATAATACACACATTTTTTGTAGAAATAGTAAACATTACGTTTTGTTCGGTTGAGCGAAATATGATCAAAGTCGTTAGAACCCATTTTGTTAAAATAATAATTTGTTTGTTTTTTTATAACAGCAAATTTTGAGTTATTAAAAAACTTTGAGATTTGACCAAAATATGATTGCTTACCACATTTTATTAAAATCTGTTCACGTGTTTGAGCGTTAAACTAGTCACAGACAAAGACGACAGTAAAATATCAGTTCAAAAACAAATTTACAAAAAGAGTGGGAGATCTTAAAATGGATATATCCGCAAAAAACAACACAACGATTTTTTTAACCCATCATATAATTCTCTTTATATATGATAGAGTAAAATTCTCGTATATATGATAAAGTAAAACCCTCTGATGATGACGACCGTGTTATCAAAACTTACACCGGGGAATGAACCAAATAATAATTATTACAATTATTTTGTTTTAATTATTTTTCTTGTAATCGTGGTTAGGGGAATTATTATGAATTTAAACAAAGTTCTTGATAAAGATGTATCATAGTAAATAGTAGTTTTTGACACAAACATATACTTATTTATTGTATATAGAATCACTAAATACTAGAAACATTTTCAAGTTAGATGGACATTTTATAATAAAACATAATTTTTAAACACATTTCATACTTTAAGGTTATAATAGTAAATGTATTTGTATCTATGGAAACCTAAATATTAATAAACTTACAACATTGTTAAAGTTGTTAACTTGAAAAGAACTCAGTATGACATTATCTTATATAATATAAATAAATAAATAGTACAAAAGTCTTCATAAACTCGTTATTTTCACTTCTTACTTGTATAAAAACACGTTTATAAAGAGAAAAACGTTTACTGACAATAAAGGGTGTGAATTTTTTCAGGGCACTAGAATAAAGAAAAGGTTTCTATATTTGTAATTTGCTCCGATCATTTTTAAAACAAATTTTGAATTTTTGAAGTGGATGGAATATTGTATCCAGATTTGTTATCCGCATGTGACCTTTTACGAGTTTAGCAAAAATCAATACTTTATTTTGTACATTTTCAATTTTTGCCATTAAAAATTTGAATGACGAATAACCTGAAAACCTTAAATTTTAGAAAATGTATTACCTTTTTAATAATGAATATAACGATGTCATTATTTTTTATCGTTCAAAGTAAACCCAAGTTTTTGATATTTTTTTAAGGTATTTCTTGATAATTAACTACAACAATCAAACCACCCTCATGGTATGAGTTAGTCCATATTAGAATTGGAGCACACCCAATGGATACACCCTATGGATAAAGAAACACTTTGTATTATGTGAAAAATTCACGCAGTTCCAAAATATTATGAGTTTGGCTACTCTTGACCTTCATTACAAATAATAGCTTAATAACAAGTAATATTTTTGATATCTGAAACTTTTTTTTACTTTTCTAATATACAATTTTTTTTTTATTCAAAAGATTTAACATTTAATTTATCCTATAATAATAATAATAAATAGCTGGTATTGCTATAGCTGGTACTTATGGGTTTTTTGGTCAATTATCAAAAAAATTGTTATCAATAACTTGATTATTTTTTAACCTAAAATATAAATAATATCATCATCACATTACGCATTAAACTGACAGTAAATTTTGTTTCTTATAAAACTAACGGTTTACAATATTAAACCATTTATAATGTCCGCCATTTTGAAAGTGTACAAAATGAATTGGAAAAATATTAAAAGTTTGAATATTGTTTATCTACTTCAATAATTATAAATTTGTTTAAAAAAAAAACACGAAAAGGAAAACTAAGTGTTCCGACATATGTTTATACAAACTTTTTAATATATTTTATTGCTCTGAATAATGAATCCTTATTACCAACTCATCCTGTATAGTCACTACACACTTAAAGGTGAAACACATTCCTTGTGTATTGTGTGCCTTAGGTACTTAAGTACTGGACAGTGCAACGCCCCGACTTATGGAGGCGAAACGTGCTGAAGATGTTTTTACGTGAAAGTTTAATTTATACCAACTGACACTCTCGCACAATCGATATCCCTGCCTCATGTACCTGTGCCTCGCTTCCAGTGTGGTTTAATTAAAATGTTGGATTGTTGGACAATGATACGCGTTTGTATACGACTTAGAAAAAACAAAACGAATGCTTCAAACTTATTTCTTTTAATTTATATAATTTACAGAAAGTTTCTAAAAGAGTCATTAAATTATTTAATCCATCATTAAACTTAATCTTTTATTAAATCATTAATTTCAGTTTTTAGAACATTCAAGAAATAGACCACAAAACTCTCACTAATTTACAGTCCCACAGACGGTTTCTAGAACAGTCATTAAATTATTTAAACCGTCATTAAATCTTAATCTTACATTAAATCATTAATTTCAGTTTCTAGAACATTCATGAACTGGTAAATAGATGTTAAACTTTCATTTATTTAAAATCCCAATGTCAGTAAATCAAATATTTAATTATAGATTAAAGTTTGGTTTGTGACGTATTTTGATTTCATATAGTGTTTATATTTAAATATTTATGAATTGTTTGTTTTAATAGAGCACTATTTAAAAAGTTTTAATTCAATGTTCTTTGTTTTTATTTTTAGTAAATAATGTGGCAGAATAAGAATCAAAATTCCTTTGCAAGTGGCTGCCTATGATGGTAAGTGGATAATAATAATATAATTACGAGTTGTGATTATTAAATAACGTAACTGATACAATAACACATCTATATCTATGTAAATGGTGATTCAAAATTGTACGAAAATATTACGGTAGTTGATTTTAGAGCTAAAAATAAGAACAAAAGTTTATATAAACATAAGGCCTGAAAAACTTCGTCTTCTTTTGTCGATCATTTTATGTTTTTACAAAAAGAAACATTATATCTTTGGAAATATATAAGATATGATATACACATTAGTTTAATTTTAGTCCCGGATTTTATTTTTTTTTTTCTGTTCGGGTTAAACAAAATCATGATATTAATAATTACTGAGAGATCTGTGAACGTAAGGGGCTGTTAGTCAAATTACGGGGCAGAATAGGCAATCTGACTACATCATTTAACTTTTGTAAGATGCTTCGTGAAGTTATTTGAAAGATTATATTCACCTACGTTTTATAGTGAAAGAGGTAGAGTGATGGATCAACATCTACATTTACCATCATAACCGCTATTGAAAAACGGTTCAAGTGAATAGGAATTTGCTTTTCTCGGTCGATTATTGGTTAAGTTTTATGTTTAATTTATATTAGGTTTTTTATTCGTATAAAAGGTCCACCCAATCGTTCTTACCTAATGCTTTTCTCAGATTCTTGAGTTAACGAAAATCATTATTGTCCCGGCATACTTATAACCGAATTATATGTCCTTTCTATAAGAATGATAGTAAAATATATCATTTAATTTGACAAAACATGACAAATATACTGAAATAGAATACACTAAGTACGCAATTTAATTAAATACATTGCCTTTTTCTGCTTTTCCTAACATTCTTTTCTTTCTTTTTTTTTACTGTTTCTTATTTTTTTTTTGTTTAAAGGCAAAAATAGACTTAATAGGTAAAATAAAAGAGATCTAACACGACTGCAGTGTAATTGTATACTTTACACATATTATCACTTATGGTTACTGTGATTTTAAGTCCGAGGTACCCAACTAAGGTTATATCAGGTTTCTCTTGTACTCTTAAACCGTGAGTATTCACGGACTAGGAGGCTTTGATTTATGGTCTTTCTTTCTTTTTTTTAATAACGCGATGATGACCAAAACTTTTTTGCTTTTAAACAACAAAGGGGGTATGTTTTAGAAAACTCCATTTCTAAAATGTGAGTCAGAAGTTTTTGAAAACTAAAACTGTACGAGTTTCAATTGTGAAGTTTAATTATCAAAGGTTTATTGTTTTTTTTTCTTACCTAAAAACAATGGCACCAACTGGGATCGAACCTGTGTCAGTTTATTAGTTTGAACTGCGGCCTGATATGAGGGCGGTCCGACAACTGAGATACACTGCTCCCTCCACTTCAGTGGAATTTAAAATGTACACAAAAAATTAGATTCACCTAGAATAATCTACATATGTACAATAAAACGTAATTTTTTTTAATGTGATAATAAAAATATTTTTACAAACATAGGCTATTGTTTTAAAAGGTTTTACAGATTCCACTTTTTCTAACAAATTACCGTCTGATTCCACTCATAATAAACAAACCATGATCACAAAGTTTACAAAAAGATTTCGTAAAACAATATTTCCCTTCCCTTCTATAATTCGATAAAATAATAAATTGTCGAGATAACAACGACAGGGAAACAATTGATCTGAGAGTGTCCCACGTGACCTGTATTGTAGTCCTGACAATATTGTTTGTTATAATCCTGACAATCTTGGAGGACAAAGTTAAGGACTTGATCTCTCTAGGGAACTGAGAATGTAGTTGGAACTGAGACGTTCTATTTTGGCTCACCAATGAAAGTTGATTTAATAATTAATTATTCAGAGTAGAAAACTTAATTTTAAGAAACTAACCCAAATGTAATTCTTTACGAAATAAATAAAACTAGTCGTTTTCAGTTTTGTATAACTATATTTGTACGGTTTTTTCATCAAAGCACTGCAATATCTTCATTCACCAGAGACATCGCCTACATCGAAGTTGTATCAATTTTAGAATACATAATTTCCCATGCAAATTTTACAAATTAACAATAAGCCATATAAACCATTTATTTTTAAATCTCGAGATGGAAGTAATAAATCACAAATAAAGTAAGTATACAGTAAAAGTGTACAGAATTGTTAACTTTTGCGAGATACAAAATTCAAACCTAACTGTCACACATTAACAATAAGCCATATAAACTGTTTAGCGCAATGTAACCAAACAATCACAACACACCCGTGAATCCCTACAAATAAAGTAACCACTATGTAAGTTAACCAAAAAATTATTTGAAACATCTGTTATAATTTTTTTAACAAAATAATAGGAGTTGTGAATTTAAATCGTTTAATTTTGCGAGATAAAAGCAATCAATCACAACACAACATGAATCCCCACAAATAAATTAAGCACTGTAGAAGTTAACCAAAAATAATTTAAAACAGATGTTTATAAATTCTCAAACAAAATAAAATAAAAGTAGCTGAGAATTTAAATCGTTTAATTTTCCGAGATGTAAACGATCAATCACAAGACAAAGTGAATCTGCACAAATAATTTAAACTCTTAATAAGTTAACCTAAAAATAATTGAAAACAGCTTGTGACGGATTAGAAAGTTAGAAAGTCCTAATCCGCCACAAAGCAATTTGAAAGAAAGTCCAGTTACAGGTACCGCAATAGAAAGTAGGTCAACCTGGTACCGTTAGATTTACAAGTAACTACCCCAACAATTATGAAATATTCCTTTGAACCTAACTAACTATTATTTAAAACAGAACTTTTTATAAAAGAAAAAATATTATTTTTTTTAATGATTAGTTATGTATAAGCATGTTGTTTTGTATAACCCAGGAGAAATAGGTATGAATTTAACGAAAATTGCTCCAAAATATTGTCATAATAATTTAAATAAAATTCATAAAAGTTTATTTAAAAACCATGATAAATGTAAAGGGAAAGTAAGCAGAGGTGGGGAGGAGTGAAATCTTTGCGTTAAACGGGACAACCCCAAAAATCAGAGAAGGGGAGTGACGTCACATAACAAAACTATAAAACTCCCTGCCCAAAGCCAACAACTCTCTTCTCTCTTCTTACCACTCTGTTAACACGCTTCTTCGCAAGTTTTAAGTTAAATATTTTAGTGACGATTCATTCAGTCTTTCGGTCATTCTTTTAATTCTAAAATGTTAAAGTAAAATAACAGTTTTATTTTCAATGTATTAATTTCAACTAACGAATGTAGATTCGATAAAACATCGCAAATTGGCATAATTTGGAAGCATCAGTAGACACAGCAAACAACTTTAAACGTTCATCGGAAGCAGATTGAAGAAATTCAGACTGGCAATACGAGGATTCAATCATCGCTTTTGTAAGGTACCGAAATATCGAATCTGAACATTATAAGATCAATGACAACTTTTAAATTCCATAAATTATTATAAAGTTTAAAGTCAGTAAATTCAGTAATACTTATTTCTCATTGGGTGGATTAGAAGCATTAATATTGTTTATATCATTTTAATTAAAATTTGTAATATAAGAAAATGTTGCTATAAATATAGATTTTTGTACAAATAACTAAGAATTTTAGTAAGTATTTATAAGTTGTATAAATATCAATTAAGGAGATAAATTCTTACAAGTTAATATTATCACCCTTGAGTACGTTATTTTGCATAGTCTCCCATTCTACTTTTGCTATCATATATTTATGTTAATTTGTAAGTACATTAATAAAACCTAAACTAAAGTCAGGAATCATAGTTCTCCAAATGGCACGAGTCGAGATAGAGTCAAAAATCGGCTCAAATTAAGCTTAAATTTATACAAAAACCTTACACATAAGAATTTATTGTATACACCACAGGAAAAAGGGGGTAAACAATATTTTCTTGCGTTCGATCTTTTTGATTCCAATAATCAGGACCATATATATATAAAAAACCAGCTGCGCGGAGCCGGGTAGATCGTCGTACGAGGCTCTACATACATACAATCGTGAGGGGAGGAGAAGAAGATCGTCGCAAGCTGTTATAAATTCTGAAACAAAACAACAAAATGAAACGTATTGAGAATTATTTATAATAGTTATTTCAAATCATTTCTGTTGTGAAATATTTTATTTACTCATTACATGCATGTTATTTAAATAACAAATTTAAGTTAACTTAAAGATAATTTAAAACAGCTGTTATAATTTATCAAGTAAAACAACTAAACAGAACGTATTTGAAAATTTATAACAACTCTTTGAAATTATTTTTGTTGTGAAATATGTTATTTAAATGATAAATTTATTACAAAATAAGTGTTTCCAAAAAAAAATGAATAATTTCGGCAACACTGCAGGTAAGGCTTTTTAGTTCGACACCTCAATAATTAAATTCGCCCCCACATTAAAGAAATACGCGACTGTTGCAGAAATTCCTCAGCGAATTAAATAATAAAATAATTAAAATCAAACATTGACGATAAAATAAATGAAAAGAAAATCAAAGACTTATTAAAATGAAATAGATACAAATCAGTTCAACATATTACACACACAAATACAAAAATCCGAAATAATATAAATATACAATGAAACATATACTTACTTATATTTTAGCGTAATATTCAATTACTTTTAAAAGTTATAGGCTATTGTTTTAAAAGGTTCACAGATTCCTCTTTTTCTAATAAATTACCGTCTGAATCAACTTGTAATAAACAAACCTCAAATTTTACAAAGAGATTTTATAAAACAATATTTTGCTCTCTTCTATAAACTGATAAAATAATAAATTGTTGAGACAAAAATCTAAGGAAACAATTTATCGGTGTCCCACGTGACCTTTACATTCAGTCCTGACAATATTGTCTGTTATAATCCTGTCATTCTTGGAGTACAGGAATCAATGTAGTTGGAACTGAGACATTGTATCCTGACACATCAATGATGGTGGAAGAAATCTTAATTTTAAAAACTATAGAAAAATAAAACATTTGAATGTTAAAAAATCAATTAAATCAATCGTTGACAATCATTTAAATGAACAGAAAAGTAAAGACTTATTGAAATTAACTAGATGCTAATCAGTTCAAAATAGAAGATGAAAACAACATAAAAAAATTACATTTTCTTTTCTTCTCCACCTTAGAATTTCAATTTGTTTCTTATTTTAGAAAATTTAATTAGAATATATAATTGGAGTTTTATTGGTGTAACTGTGGGGTAAGGATGACTGACGTTAACCAAAAAAGAAACCATCCCAAATATAGAAATGGTAGAGAAATGAATCGAATTTAAATAAAGTCAAACTATTCATTTTCTACTGAATTTATTGAATAAAATATTCTAACATTCCCCATAATTTTTGTATATAAAACTAATACACAACGTTTCAAGAGTATTGATCAACTCTCGTTTTCTAGTGAAAAAGTCTATAACAGGACCAACATAAAGGACCTATTACTAATATAGAACCGTTGTTACAGAGGTTTTTTAACCTCGTAATTGTGTATATCATTAATTTCTTGACGTCAGCTTGGTAATAATTGACTTCGTAGACGTGTATATATTAAAAAGACTTTATTCGCTTCGCTCGTGGCATTACTCGCCCCTACCGGGCCTCGTAGCTGTGCATATGTACAGAAGGTCCCGCTACGATCAGGTAGGTAATTCGCCCCTACAAGGATCTCTTATAAATTGTAGGTTGCATTTTTACTGTTTGAATGGTTAAAAAACCTACCAACTTTAGATAGATTATTCGTAAACAAAAGATATTATGTAATAATCTGTTTAAACGTAAAATATTTTGTACTTTTTAATTATTTTTTATTTATTTTTTCAGCTTTTTAAAGAAGCTTAACTCGGAATAATATAAAGTGATCCAGAAAAAACCTTCATCATTTTAAAGTAACTTCCATTTTGTGTTCAGTATCACACAGCTTTATCAATCCCAAGTTTTTTAAATTGGTTTAACTATGTACTAAATTATACAATAACTGTAGTACGGCAGCTCCATTTAGCACACATTGTTAGGTCATGTGGTACATATTAGCCCTTGATAAATCCAATATCTAATTTTGGAAGCGATCCAATTAATTAACCGTGGCTTGATTTACCCTGGCGTTGCTTTTGGTAACCTATAGGCCTAACGTTTGTTGATGTAAAAAGAGATGAACTAAATATTACAATAAACGTTCATATATATATATATATATATATATATATATATAAGCAGCCTCCATTCGCTACGCTCGTGTCGGTGACACTGGCCTGCCGTATCTCGTAACTCTACGAATATCACATTTTCTTGGGAAAGTACATTTTTCACCCTGAGTTCCAACAGGGTTTTATATGAACAGACTACATATCCCAATAGTGCAATAGTAAATTCCATGTTCCTATTTTAATTTTTGTGGCCGTTATTGTGTTTGCTTACAGACCGCAACGACGATGGACGCCATGTTGAATATAACTTCGGTTTCTTGAGGCAATGTAATGTGAAGTGTAAAAAATCAGAGGTCGATTTTTCAACAATTACAAATTTACCCTATACTGGGTAATTTTAAGTGAAAGAAAATTGTCTGGTAAATTCAACGCAAGGATATGACTACAAGGTCACGCGCTAAACCTTTAGATAGAGAACTGAAGATTGTTCAGATGATAAAACCGTTAGGCAATTACCCCGTTGACACCCCATTTTTGTTAGTTGAGAATTGTTTGATCTCAGATCAACTTGATTACTTGTAGTTTTTATGTTAGTGTGCCGTTCTGTTGACTTGTGATTTTTCTCAATCACGGTTGTATGTTATAGCCTCAATTATTTTTAATGTTCAGTCCTTGTTTAAAGTTCTGTGTTTTCTTGCTTCTGGTTTTTTTAATTCTCGTTCTTGGTAGAATACCTCTCAGTTATGCCTTATAAAAAAGCAAAAGAAAAGCAAATAAAATAAATATTCCTACCCTTCGAACTCTCTAAATAGCGTCGGGATCGGAAGAGAACAAGAGTTGGTCAAGAAAGATCTGTTAGAAAAAATTAAATAGAGGGTTATAACCCATGACCACGTGAAAAAATCCCTCTAACATGGAAAAAAAAAAAAAAAAGTAGCTAATACAGCTATAATAGTCTACAGCTAAGGTCCCAAGGGATTGCCGATATGTTTAACTGAAAGTTTTGAGATAACTGCTATAACAAAGAAAAATACAAAATTATGATTTGTAAATCTAACGATTTCGATAAACTTCTGCTCAAATGTGACAAATATCCTAATAAACTATAAAAATAATTAATTTAATCTCCTATGAGTATTGATGGACTTCAGAAACCGTTTTGCCAGAGTGAAGCACCGGACCAGGATAGTCGACAAAACACTCTGCTGTGTCCTTACAATGTTTACAAAATTAAATTCAAGTAGCCAATTTATTTCTTATAGTTATGGATGGAATCAATGCATAAAAAATTATAGAGTCATAATGCGTCTATTGACAAAAACTTTCATCAAATATATCCATGTCATTATGAATTGTTTCCAGTATCAAAGTCAGTACCATTGAATGTTTATCAAAGAACCCCATAGCATACGATAATAAATGGGTTGAACAGTTGTAGTTTTGTGGGTTAAGTTCAGAATGTGCTAGTGTGAGTGGAGTTGGAAAATTTAAAACTGCCTTAAAAGAACTTTTAATTGATGGTGCACACTATTGTTGTCAGGAATTTTTATCAGGGTTGACAAGCGCTTGAGATTACATTGATAAATTACATTTCGTATCTGTGGTTTTGGCTTGTTTCCCTGTTTATTATATGTATTTGTGTTGTATTTATTGACTTATGTATTTTGTTGTATTATTGTAACATCTTTGTTGCTGTTTAAGTCCAATTTATTATATACGGTATGTTCTGTTTTATTTAGTTTATTGTGTAGGGCTATGTATTATTTTGACTATATAAAATAATATACTATTGTGTGTAGGGTATTTCAAATTGACTTGTTTCATGTAGCTAGCTCATTATGAGAAATGTATGAAAATATCAATGATTATACTTACAAACTGTCTTTTCTATAATTAACAATTGAACATCCATACCAAAATTAAAAGGGACAATTGGAAATATTAATGTCTGAGCAGGTTCGGGTTTAGACTAAGGATAGAGATACTATCGATTAGGTATCAGAAGAGCTTTGACTTTATCCATATTTCGTAGGAAATGACGTGGTACAAATTAGAAAGGAGTTCGTCCGGAGGGGATCAACCCTCAGATAACGAATGAGGTAGAGTGCATCGGGATCAGCCGATAGACCACTCGGAGGTTTGGAACGTTCGTCCTGGAGGGATCAGCCCTCAGACAACAAACAGGGAAGTCCGTGCTGCTGGGATCAGCCTTCAGACCACGGATGGAAAGACAACCAAGGAACAATAAAGAAAACAGGTGAATTTGGTTACTTGTTAAATAATAATAAATGAAGCTTTATATGATAGACAAATTGTCGAATTCTAGATAAGTTCAAAAAATCTTAATGAGTGTTCCAAAACCTTTACCATGATGCAGTGTTTGGTATATTTTGATTTCAAATTCTCAGAAGTTAACAAGGCGCCTCCAATAACAATTTTTGCTATTCATTTAAAAAAAAAAAGTTTTGTTAGCACGAAATGTTACTAAAATCAAAGTTTTTGGAGGACATTTAAATTTTGAAAAAAAAAAAAAAATTATAACATTTCTTTTCTAAAATCTATAAAATAAAACTGTCCAAATATATTACACAAACTTTCTCACCAACCATCCTCTAACAAAATAAAACGAAACAAAACTGATCTTCACCAAAAATGTCAGTTTCAGTAGTTTTTAGTCAAAAATGAAAATAGAAGTTACATTAAACGCTGTTAAAAAAAAAAAGATATTTTTACTTAAATTGTTTGTAATAAGAACATGTCTTCCACTTAAATCGTATTTGATTAAAATTGAGTGGTAAATGACACCGGTTAGGTTTTTTTGGCATATATTTCTAGACCATGTTTTCAAAATATATATAAAAAAATTTTAATTGCTCCCTTCAATTTTGATTGTTACAAAAATAATCCATGAAAATTATTAAGAAGTTAAAAATTATAAAATAAATAAAATTGCACCCTTTAAATTTGATTTTTTCTAAAACAATTGGTTAAATTATTATAAAATAAATTGAATTGCCATATTTTATATGCTAATTTTTCAGAAGAGTTTGATGCATTATTCTTCACATCCCAATAAAATTTAAACGAAATCAGTAAAAACGGATACATTACATCTTTTACATCAGATTGTAGTCAAATTTCAAGTGAATTAACAATTAAACAGTCAAACCAAAATTAAAACACACTATTGAAAATATTAATTTTAATAATTGTTTCCAAGGAAACATTACATTGTTGTTTATAACAAACTATTTATTTTCATCTTGTAGAATTAAATCAGAAGGAAATCTAATTAAATAGTAAATCTTTTCTATTTATAGACATGAGACTAATATAATACTTATGAGAAAAAGTCGTCTTTTATTGTAACGAAAACAAAAGTGTCGTAGGTCTTCTTCCTTTTTGTTTTTAAGACTTGTAAACGTAAATTCTATCCATCTTTCTGAAACCTTATAACTGGAATACCGCTTATCCGATTTTCATAAAATTTTCTTTTCTATATAGATACGATTTCTTATCAGTTTTAGTTTTGTTACAGTCGTTCCTAAGTTAAAACAACATTTGTCCTCAAGGATAAATTAAGTCCTTTTACTCCTGTCTGAAGCATAGAGCCATCGCGAAATCCTCCATCCAACCCTGTCATACGCCCTCCCAGTCTGTTCCCCCTCCCTCTCGTTCAGGTGATTCTTAGACTACTCCTTCTTCTGAGGATTCCGATCCAACACATTCTTGTCTATGGCATCTTCATTTTTTCGTTATCATATGGCCAATCCAGTTCTTCTACCAAACCTGCCGATCTATTTGTGTCTCATTTCTTCTCACTCATAGATCTTCATTGCTCATTATATTTGGCCAACAAATGTAATAAAATTATATCTCGTATAAAACTTACGAGATTATTTATTTAACATTATTATTTTAGAATTATTATATTACAAAAGATTCAAAGTTAGTAGCTTACTCTTAATCTCGGAGTTCAGAAGTACAATTGTCTGTAACTCTTGCCTTGGTTATTTTTACAATACTTTTTGTTGCACAACATAAATTAAATCTATAAAACTTGATCTAAACAAATGAGAAATTGCTGGATAAGTGATGAGTGAATATGATACAAAGTTAATGGTAGATCGGGTTTTTAATAATTGGTATTTATATTGTTTATGTTAATAAAGGTAATTTCGTTGACAGTTTTAGGTTTGTTCTTATGGCTTTAATGAATTTTGACAGAGTTATAATTTTCTTTGTTTAATTTTTGCTGAATATAATCTGGATGAAAAGTGAATTTATAATGTTGAATCAATTCCAAGAGGGATAAAAAAAGTTATATATTTCACTCACCGGTGTTTCTAAGGTCGAATATTATATTTTAGGTACTTAGCTGTTTGAAAAAAAATAAATAAATAACTCGAACACAAGATCTAACAAAAATTACGTTTATTTAATCAAATGCGTTTCAACGATAAAGTCGCCCCATCCTCAGTGATACATGAGCTACAATAACAAAATTATATAGTTATAGTTTTGTTATTGTATTAAATTGTTATTGTTTTGTTATTTAACATTTTGTTAAATACTCAAAATGTCTCCTCCGTTCATGTGTACGAATCGTTAAAACCGATTTATAGGGGGGGGGGGGTAGGCATCATTTTGAAACGGTTAAAGGTCACATTTGAATGTTTTGTGCAATGGATTTTATTATTTTTATTTAAAGTATTAGAATTCGAAAAACATTTTGGTTCTAAGTCAATCTTGGGTGTTATAGACCAAGAAATTATGTTTACTGTTTGTTGTTTGTCAATAACTCGATTTTTCTTCGACCTACAGAAAAATTTAAAAACTTGTTTGTCATTAAAAGAGTAAACTTTGTTTCTTATGAATTTTGTGTAAAGTTAATGTATTTCGAAATATTAAATATTTTATACGGTCGCCATTTTATAAAATATACAAAATAAAATCTTTATTTTCGGTGCATTTATAAAACGTAACATACAAAATGTGTGTGAACACAATATCTTTTCTATTTCCAAAGTTATAATATTTTTTTCCTAAAAACAAAGTGGTAGATATTTGGAAAACTAAGCGTTTTTAGGGGGGAAAAATATTCTTAATTTTTCCTTTATGCTGACTCAAAGAATCATTTCCTAAAGTTCGGCAGCTTACGCGACACCCTGTATTGGACATGGATTTGCGTAATTAATCATCATTTCAATAAAATGTTAACAAAATCGGTATTGTCGATTATAAAATATCATAGCCGTGTTTTGATAACTGGAGAAAACTTTTGATGAAATGGCGACCAATATGTTATGTTTGGGACCTTAGAGACTACAGTTTTGGATTCTTGAAACTGATATATCCAAAACAAAATCAACGTCTACTTTTTGTCTTATCACAACGTTTTCTATACTACATATATGTGAGAAAGTAACGTGGCTACCTTTCAGATAATATGATTTATTCTCAGTCAGTTTTAACACTTCGGCATTGTAACTTCAAAAGCAACGTCTTCAACTTTACATCCCTCCAATGCCTTTATAATAACAAAGTAATTTGTCTACCTTGTAAGCTGTTGTAGACAATCCACTTGATAATTCCGCAAGGTGTGGTTAATTTCAACTTTTCTTCAACTACCGATTATTAGGCTTCTTGTTAATTAAAACTTTTCATAACATTTTTTGTGTACCGAAATACATTAGGCTTTCCTAGTTTATTCTTTTGCGAAGTACTTAAAACTTTGTGTGAATACAAAACACGAGGGAAATGTAAGCTGTAGGACAATAAATATTAAGCAGGGTACATTAAATGGAGATTCTGTATTGTTATTAAAGATTTCTTTGGGTACAACTCAAACTCGATATATAAATACGAGGGAGAACCAAATATAAACGGGATTTTTGTTACTGACAGCCTACGGTTGGTAGGACTGGGCCCGCGCTTCTAGTATGCTTGGGTGGGGTCTTAGCAACAAGTGGATCTATTTACTGTGCAACGCATAATTATAAAATTTCTTGCTCGCGATGGAGTTCAAAGGACGGAAATTATCCTGAGATTGACTGCTAGTTCGGGGACCAAACGTTGTTAAGGACTCATGTGTTTGCCTAGCAACAGTTCAAGGAAGGATGAGAACGAGTGGAAAATCAGGAACCCGATCGCTGTCATCGGACCAGCATTACAGACGAAAACATCCGCTCGGTTTGAGACATCATTAAAGATTATCGACGTGCGAGAGTATCCGAAATTTCAGATCACGTCTGAATACGTTACGGGAACTGTAAACGATCAACACAAACGACCTACAGTTAGTGTGTGCCAGATGGGTCCCTCGCCTTCTGACAGCAGATCAGAATTTGAGACATTTGGAAGCCTGTCAGAGGCTTACAGCAAGATTTGCGGAAGAATGTGATGCATTTTGAGTAGGATCGTCACCTGCGACGAAACGTGGGTCCACCATTACACTCCCGACTAGAAAAACCGAATATGGAGTGGTGCGGGAAAGGAGAGAAAGCCCCAGTGAAAACCAAGACTCGATAAAGTTCATTCAACTGTTTTATTCGACCGGCGATGCTATTTGCTCGTTGATTTTTTTTGTATTAGCAAAGCACAATCAATGCTGCTTACTATAATATGAGGTGGTAAACCAAGTGAAAACTGCATATCGCCGCAAAATACGAGACCAACCGATTCGAGTGGTCATTCTCATCCACGACAACGCCAGACCACATACTGCAGCTCTAACGGCCTCAAAACTAGAATAAATGAACTGGACTCAACTTGATCACCACCCCCCCCTACATCCCGGATCTAACGAGATTTCCTTTTATTTGGGCCGATTAAAGAAGCTCTAGTTGGGCAAAGATTTGAAGATTGCCAGGACGTGGAGGGATTCGTGTGCAATTGGCTATTGATACAACCAGCTACATTCTACAATGCTGAGATAAAAAAACCTTCCTTTCTGCGAAAAAATAAATTATATTTGCTTTTATTTTTCAATAAATATTTTTTAAAAAATAAAATTACGTTTATAATTGATTTACCTTAGTAAACGGTTTTGTGTACGTTAGGGGTTCTATATAGAACATAAGTGTATGTTTTGTTTGGGAAAACTGATTTTAGACTGAATTCTTTTACCTAAAACAAGAACACATGTCCCTGCAGGAAATGTTGAAAATTACTCATATCAAAGTTTTTCATTGTTGTTTAAAAGCAAAATACCTCTCGGTCATTATCGCCTTTATATAAAGAACCTTTACTCCTCCTCTATTGACGTCATAATCGCAAAATAACAAGGGTTGCTTAAGAGGGACTTGATAGTAAAGATAAAAGATAGGGGTCTAACTCAAAACTACATGAAATAAGATGTAGATCCAGTTACGAACATTATTCAAAATGAAAGATTATTCTTAACAATGACTTTATAAGATTGATTATTTTTTCTTGATAAAACCAGGCTAATGGCGACAGCTCAGTGATTGATTGCGGTGTTTTTTTTTAGAAACTTTCTAAATCTCGTGTAAACCCACTAGACCGGATAGAGATGAAGTCAAGTTGAGTCCACCCTAACCTAACCTAACTAGACCGGAGAGAGATGAAGTCAAGTTGAGTTCACCCTAACCTAACCTAACCTAACCTAACCCAACCTAACCTAACCTAACCTAACCCAACCTAACCTAACCTAACCTAACCTAACCTAACCTAGACCGGAGAGAGATGAAGTCAAGTTGAGTCCATCCTAACCTAACCTAACCTAACCTAACCCAACCTAACCTAACCCAACCTAACCTAACCTAACCTAACCTAACCTAACCTAACCTAACCTAGACCGGAGAGAGATGAAGTCAAGTTGAGTCCACCCTAACTTCAATGAAAACTTGTTTTAAATACAGTTAATGGAAAACAAAAACAAGCCAGAAAATTTTGACTTTATGCAGAAAGCAATATGCAGATCGAAATTAGTGCCAAAAATACAGAATACTTTACTTCAGGCTTAAACATTTTATTCGTCATTAAAATACGAAAATATATTGCCTTTCATAGATTTTGTGTAAAGTTAATTTAACCCTCAATCCACCTGTAGTAAATTCTGGGTGTTTTTAGTATTTTTTTAGAAAATTCATAAAAAATAGTAAATTCATTCATAACCCAACTTATAAGACATAATTTTTTTCAAAAAGGTTCATAGATTGTATCTGTGTAAAGAAAAAATGATAGGTGTTACCGTTTTGTAGTAAGTATGTCAGGAATCAAAACTTTTGCAAAACATGAAGTGAAAATTTCAAATAAAACCCTGTATATACCATAAAACAAAATGTTTTGAATTTTTTCAAGATATAGAAATGATTTTCTTATACTTGTGAATACTTGTTGTTAAAAATAAAAATTTATTTATAAAATTTTCATCAGTAAAAATATTGTTTTATACGTAACTAGTCGAAAATCGTTAAAAAGTTAGACCTATTTTCAAAAATTAACTAATAATAGTGATATTATTCAAAACACAATTTCTTATTATCATTTTTTACTTATAGAGGTACATAGATTTTATGTATGTAATGTCAAAAATACTAGATGTAAAAATGTTTGAGTTATTATGTCAGGAAACAAAAAACCGTCCAATAATCAAAGCAAAAATTAAATATAAAAAAGTATATTTTACCGTAAAACAATTTTTTTTTTAATTTTCAAGACATACAGAAGTGTTGTTATATAGATGTGGATAATATTTGGTAAAAAGAAAATATATTTATACAATTTGTATTAAACAGAGTGGAAATTTCCGAAGACATTAAGGCCCAATTCTTGGTAAACCGTAAACATAACCAATGAAAAACTTAAAATTACCTCAAATACATAAACTCTAGAGACAAACACACACATATTATAACTTGTATAAACAAATTATAATAACAACTTATCAATTTTCAAAATTATAACATTTTTGCTTTAAAAAAAAATGGTGGATAGCCGGAGACGAAAAGTGTCCGGCCATATGTTTTTTTAAAAATTTGTTGACGATTCAGGAATAATTAACACACACACACACACACACACACACACACACACACACACACACACACACACACACACACACACACACACACACACAAACAAATATAAAATGTGACCTACATTATTAATTGATTTTATCAAACACAACTCATCCTCTTTCGTGTTTATGGCACAAGAGAATCAATTTTAGACAGTATGTTTTCAAAGACGGCTTGTTTTCATTTGGTTTTGGGGTTTACAATGTTTTTGCATTGTTCATTTTTTGTCGATAGTTTTTAACATTGATTCTATAGTTTCTATAGTGTTGTATATTCAGTTGGAAACTAACGAATCCATCAGTTTCCATTCAAGCCAACCACCGTTCATTTATAGTGGGCCCTCCCTCCACCATACCAGAGGTTATAAAGTATCAAACTACCCTACATCGCATCAGTTAGTTCTTTTACGGGAATACATTTTACCTCTTATGAATACAAGAACACTCGGTAATTAAGAGAAAAATTGAAACAATACAAAAACATAATGGATTTAGGCAACTCTTTACCTTTTAAACCAATAATAGCCTAATATAATTTCCAAAGAATATTTTTAAAATTATTTTTTCTCTCCGAACATACGATCTATAATTCATAAGTTGTAACATTTAATTCGTCCAATAATAATGAGGAAAAACTGGGATTTATTTTATTTTAGTGTCCTGTAATATTGGACGCTGATTATCAACTCACCCTGTATAGTCACTATACACTTCGTAAAACACATTTTTTGCGTTTATAAGTCACAGTTATTAAAAGTCCTGGATAATGTAACGCCCCGACTTAAGGAGGCGAAACGTGCTGAAGATGTTTTTACGTGAAGGTTTAATTTAGATCAACTGACACTCTCGCACAATCGATATCCCTGCCTCATGTACCTGTGCCTCGCTTCCCAGCATCCTTTAATTAAAATCTAGTACTTATGACATGGTCACGTTTTTGTATACATCTCAGGAAATACAATAGTTATGTTTCCAACTAATTTAAATTAATGTTTTATAGGGTACTAAATTTTAATTCTAAGTTAAATTTTTGTTTAGTAAATAATTTGGAAGAATAATAAAAGAAAATTTAATTGCCATTTGGATGCAATTACTAATATTGCACGAGGAGTAGACTTTTCTCTTTAAGGAAAAGTTAATTTTTATTGTGACGAAAGCGTAGCTCGTGTTCCTTTTGTGGTGATATTTGTATAACCGTACTTATAAAACTCAATGTTTCCAACGAGTTATGGTTGCTTAGGGTCAAACTAAATAATATAATACCGGGATTTTACTAACCCAAAATAAGATTGTCAATCTCCCATTCCCTTCGAGTTATAAATAGCCCCTTAGACCAATATCCAATCTAGATAACCGGTTCTTAATGACTTAACTATAATAAACTAATTTGGAGGAAATATATTTAATTATGAAAGGTAACTCCACACAACTTAAATCGAAATATGTCTCGTCAATCCTATAGTAGCTCACCCATTTAAATATATATATTACGTGTCCCAAAAGTACCACCCCCTTCCTATTATTTTTTTTATTAATGGAAATAGACAGATTTGCTTTGGGGAAAGTTTAGATAAACAAAGCAGGTGGTGTTTCTTGAAGTATAAAAATTTTCAACCCTTACTCCCAAAATGGGGTAGTTTGGGGGTAAGTCAAAAATTTTAAATTGAAAACCATATTAAGTGATGCCTCATTTTAAAGGTCTTTTAAAAATAAGAATAATGGCGCAAACTAGAGGTTTTTAAGTTCATCCTATCCAACATAGCGACCAATCGAATTTTACGTCAATAATTACTCCGGAAATGTTACGAAATGTACAACATGCTTTTGAGTCCAGAATATATTTCTGCCAAGAAGTAAATGGTAGCCATTTCGAGAACTTAATCTGACCTAAAAAACAAGGTAAGGCTCTTAGAATTTTACCAACATAGAGCAGTTTGTAATCTAATAAAAACAACCGGAGTTTGTAGGTTAACATTCACAATTCGATTGGTCGCTTTGTTGGGTAGGATGAACTTAGAGACCTCTAGTTTGCGCCATTATTCTTATTTTTAAAAGAGCTTTAAAATGAGGTATCACCCAATAGGGGTTGCTATTTAAAATTCTTGACTTACCCCCAAACTAACCCTTTTGGGGTAAGGGTTGAAAATTTTGATATTCAGCACTTTGGTAATACCATTCCAATACTTTTTTTATTATTGTTTGATTACTGATCGATCACTTGATCCAAATTTCTAACAAAACCAGTCTTTCATTCAATCTTTAAATTCCTATTGTTAAAATGCCTTTGATAGAAAGTTCCTTTTATTAGACCTTGGTTCTTTATTTTCAATCTACTCAGTGATTCAATTTTACTAGATTCTCTTTAATTTTTATTTTAAAATCATATATAAACTGGATTACAACATTTCCCTAATGCTCAATACAACTTTGTTTATCACTACTCAGTATTCATCATACATAGACAATTTATATTATCATTACAATTATCTCTCCTCTGTTCTTTAAATAGATATGAACTATAATATAAAATATTAATCCAGAATGGTTCCAACCGTTATCACTCTACTGTTTACTTTAAGTAATAAACAATTATAAGTTTTCCAAAACACAATGATTTGCTCAGCTTTCTTGCAAAGTTCTTCCAACGTTGCTCTCTCGAACTATCGGGCACTCTCTACTCTTACTCGCCGAGTATGGTTATCTTCCGAACGTGCCTTAAGCAGCGTCCTGTGATCCAAAGACCCCGTCTCCTTTTGCCCAAGACTTATATAGCCCCCTCTTGTTTGTAACGTTGACTGCCTTTGTTGCAAGGTAAGCATTTCATCATAATTATTGTTCCAATTTTGTCTTTCACAACAGTTGGTCACCATTCTGACTTTAATATTATTTTTATTTATCTATCTTCTAACTAAATCTATTTTAATTCCTAACACCTTCTTGTTATCAACCACAAACAAGCCTTCTTCTTTTCTTTCTTCCATTTACAGTTGGTTTTACTTTTTGCTGTTATTATTTATTTTCCTTTTATTACATGCTACATTATATAAAAATTATGATGACGATTTATGCCGAATGATTATTAATGGATTATATGGTATGAAATATGAATATGTATAAACTTAAATAAATAATATAAATATTATGAGATGAGGTTTTATCCTTTTACGTACATTATTATTTTATAACTGTAGAATTTGTTATCATCTCAACAGCAAGCACGTTTTAAATTAATTAAATTTAGAGAATACAAATCAACAGAATGCATAATTATGCATTGTACAAAATGTCTCATTGGAATGCTTGCAGCTAACATCCAGGACTGTTTAAATTTATTACAAATGTAAATTATTATAACAAAATACAGAAAGTGCCATGGTTTTGCAAACGGAATAATGATAAAATGAAATAATACATAGACTCTTTTGAGATGGAAACTGTGTTATTCAAAACATAAGCAGTTTGTTGTATTCTGCTTCTACATTTATTAGATAATGATATATTGTACAGATATTATTGATATAGTTTAATTGCACATTTACCATCATTTTTTTATAAATTAATACATGACTGGAGCGGCATGTGCATGTCCCCCACTCTGCCCGGTCCTCTCTCTCTCTCTCTCTCTCTCTCTCTCTCTCTCTCTCTCTCTCTCTCTCTCTCTCTCTCTCTCTCTCTCTCTCTCTCTCTCTCTCTCTCTCTCTCTCTCTCTCTCTCTCTCTCTCTCTCTCTCTCTCTCTCTCACTCTCTCTCTCGCTCTCGCGTGCGTTATTTATTGAAACCGTGTATAGAGTAAAAAACAATTGAAATTAGATATAACTACTGTACATTTATATTTCTACAACAATTTAATTTAGCCTTAACTATTACAAGTGGTATCGTGTCGCTACACCATGTTTAATATTTCACTTGATAACTAAAATTGATCCGTACTCTCGAAACGTTTGTCTATATACACAAATAAAGGCAATTGTCCTAATAAATAACTGAATAACTTTTTCTTTTTTTTTATCTGAAAAGTAAGTTAGGTTGATCTTCTTTTCAACTTAAATCTGTTTTATTCTGAGACTGCTTGCATCCGCCTCTCCTCACAAAGATAAATTAATTGTGGATATTTTCTTTATATAATAAATCTAAATATTTATTTTCATTATATTTAAGTCTTTAAGAGACTAGTTGTAAAGCATTCATAAGGCATTGTGGAATTTATTATATTTCTTTAGACAATTATATCAATGGTAACAGAATTAAAATTTGTATCAATAAGATATCAATAATAATAATTAGAATTTGCCCCTAACCACAATCACTAGAAACTTAATAAAACACAATTATCTGATTAATTGTTCTTTATTAATTATTTCCACTCCACTTAATGCCCTGATGTACATTTCGATAACATGGTTATCATCATCAGAGGGTCTTGCTTATAAACTAAATCTACTAATGAAATAAAATTTAACCTAAAACTATGATAACCTGAGTGCAAGCTAAAATCCCTCCCACTCCACAGATCAGTTGACCAGTAAGGTAATGCTTGGGCATTAAGTGGAAATAATTAATAAAGAACAATTAATCAGATAATTGTGTTTTATTAAGTTTCTAGTGATTGTGGTTAGGGGCAAATTCGAATTATAATTGTGAATTTCACCACAGTGCTCAACAAGATTGTATCAAGATATCAATAATAAAGCCGTTTAAATTGCCGTTAGAATTTTTTTTCAGCGTTTTTAAAGAAGCTTAAGTCCATTATTTTAAAAAAATACAAAGTGCTCCAGGAATATTTTACCATTTTACTGTAAATTACAGATTTATTAGGCACACAAATGTGAGGAAAATGCAATAAATGTTATTGTTTGAGTTCCCTACCTAACCTAACCTAACCTAATCTTTGTACTGGTAATACTGATGGAAAATCTTTACAGGTCTTATTTAATAGTAAATATTTACTTAGCTAAGAAATTGCATACAACTCGAATAAATCTATAAATAAACATTGGAAATTCAAAATAACTCATATAAAGTAAATGTTGGAGGTATCCTCCTCCTACATTTAAACATAACATCACTCATCTTTCATATTTTTAGATGTTCTAAAAAGTTTGTTGGCGTCAGTTTTGGATCATTATGTGAGTAATGTCTCAAAGATTTGCAAGTGTTCTTAGGGGAACTGTATACACCCTTTCCTTTAAAAAAGCCTAAAGAAAAAAATCAAGAAAGCTGAGGTCCGACGGTTTGGGGACCACAGCTCCTTTAAAATAATCTTGTCTTTAAAATAAAATAATGTTAACTATTTTTTAAAAAATGGTAAATGATTTCCACCAGTACAGTGATGAACTCACTGGTTAGGCATCGGAATCTTGTTTGTAATCTCTTGAGATGTGTGCTTGTAAAGTATTATGTCCAGCTAAGTTTCGGTTAATGGGGTTCCTGTAATGATTGAAAGGCCCAATAATGAGTCACATCACGGAAATATATAGTTAAATGGGTGAAGTAATAATAGGCATAATATAGCCTTCGTCACCCATATTTCAAATTGAGTTTGTGTGTAATTACTTTTAATAATTAAATGTAAGTTCTCCGTAGTAGTTTATTATAATTTCTCATTAAGAGTTTGTTAAATGGAGTAGTGTTTGGTCTGAGGGGAATAGCGAAATTAAGATCTCTAGGGAATGTCAATGATGTTGGGTTAGCATGTCTCTAATCTTGTTATAAATTAATTAGTTTGACCACCAAGCAACTATAACGTGTTCAGTACAGAGATAAGTAAACAAATAAATAACAAGTATCACCATAGCAACCGCAACAATGACATTTATTGTCAGCTGTTTTAAATTTTCCACAGTTTTTTTTTATAGATTTGATACAGTTTGATGTAATTGTGTGTTTAATAAATTATTAATATTAAATTTAAATTGTGAAGGTTTTCCTGGATCACCATGTACTACAGCCTACATAATAATTTTGTAAAACTCTTCTTTTTGTTCAGCGAAAATAGATTTTTACTATAAAATCTCAATCTTTTCCATGACAATATGTCTTTATCATCACAATATTATACAAAAAAAAAAATAAATAAAAATATTCTTAAACATCAAGATAATCCAATTGAGGAGATTGTTACTTACCTCACAAAACAGTAGAGTATACTCACTTTGGGAAAGTTGCTTATTTATAATTTTTAATGGAGGAAGGTTTTTGACAACAGATTTTAATTAGTAAACTCAATCTAAGTAACTTACTGAGAAGATCTTTGACACTACCACTAGAGTTTACGTCAAGCAAACTAAATAACCTTAAGTTCTTAGATATAGTTACAAGCTCCACTTCATATTTCTTTAATTATTTCAGTAAAGTATTATATAAATTAAAGAACTCTAAACATCAAATTGGTCCTTCCGATTGGCATAGTGGTTTGTGTTCTTGCTTTGAAAGCGAGAGGAGTCGACTTCAATTCCAGCATTGGGCTAAGAATTTATTTGGGATTTATATGTTCCATAACAGTTGCAATAATTGGTGTCATAATGGAGAGATGCTACTAAGACACACCCCCCCCCTTTATAATCATTTTTAAAATGTATAAAAATACTTCTACAGACACTCCTTCTTTACTAAAACATCTTAAGTTAATGAAGAGATAATTTCTAAGAAATAGGAAGATAATTTTGCAAAAAGTAAATTTCTGAATCAAAAAAAGATTCAAGAATACTTTTCCCATTAAACAAGGGTCAATAAATTAACAAAACATGTTGGTGCATTGCAGGAATTTTGCTTCAATCCCCCCCCCCCCCATTGCTTTGGCTGTTATCCAATTTTAACAGACTACTATCACATGGCTTGACCATAAGAAAAACAAAACATATTGTAGAGAATCAAATCTTTATACTCAACAACACAATATTGTAATAGGAATAATATAGAGTTAAATATAACCTACTAACTTCAAATATTTACAGATTTAATTTAGATAAACTTTTGTATATCTAAGTTGGTACACTGTCATGAAAGTGGCTTTCTCTTTACGATATTCATTTCTTTATAGCCATTGCCCATTCTAGATATAAATCTCGCCGTATGGTTCTATACTTCTCAGTAGGTGTTCTGGGTGTGGTCTAAGTGGTTGGGGGGGGGGCTTTACTAGCCAGATGGTTCTTCCAGAGTAGATAGACATCTGAATTTGATAACAAATCTATGTCAAGTAATTATGACCTGTTAGAAATCTGAATCTGCTGTTTTCTGTTCTTGATTTGGCTCTAAGTAAGAGATATTTGAATATCAGCTGTTTCTTATTACCTCTCAGATGTCTGGTAACTGTAATGTTCTTTTAGATGCTGCTGTGTTTATTTTCCTTTGGAGATTTTAAGGAGATTTCAGCTGCATGAAAGATCTGTTCTTTCTTGAAGATTTCGTTGTCCTCTTTATCAACATGGTTAGGGATTCATTGTACCATGGCGGCCTCTCCGGAGTTCGCTTATAGTGAGTACGGATTTGACAATCCTAAAGAAACCTAACTGGATCTACACATTTTTTTATGTAGTTTTGGATTAGATCCCTCTCTTCCATTGTTCCTATCATGTCTCTCTTGGCTAATTTTTGTGTTCTATCTTAACCCTGACACTATGTGAGAACTCGAGGGTTAGAGGTCTTTATTTTAACTTTTTTTCATCTTATTTTATAAGACTGTGATGACCGAGAGCTTTTTAGGCTTTAAACAAGGGAAAATGTAACATCGCAGTTCAGTCGGCCATGCTAGGTATAATAGTAGTTCTCTGAATGTGAGAGACACTTTGCAGTATGTTTCATAATTATGTACCACAGATGAGGCTGATGGCAGACAGTGAGTCGACAAGAAAAACAAGATTGTTTTTTCATAGAAGGAATTTTTTTACCTTCTCCCTGTATGTCGCCACTTCTCTGTCAAAATTACTGGGTCAATATTGTACCTTACAGTGTTGGCCCCTAAAACCGAGGATAGCTATCTGGCATGTCATACCAGCGTCCAGCTTCGGCTACCCTATCCCATGTAGGTAGCTAATGGTCCCCACCCTTGGTATATGATCTGAGGCAAGGTATCTTGTGAACAACTTGATGGCTACTCATTACACGTTGCTTGGGAAACCTTGGTAACATGAGCTCTAGGAAAAGGGAGTCTTCTAGAAATCAAGTAGTGCACTACACCCCACAGTGTCAGCACAAGAAAATTGCGGGAAAACTATCTGGCATGACATACCAACTTCCAGCTTCAGCTGATGGCTTACCCATGTAAGTGGGTAACATGTGCCGCCCTCGGTAGATGATGATATAGGGGAAGGTGTTGCGTGAATGACCTGACGGTGACATGAGTACCATAGGAGCATACTCAGACTGTCCAGAGGTTTCGATGCCAGGAAGCATGCTCTGAGGATTGGTTTTGTAGTGTGGTAGATTGCTCCTTGCACATATCTTAATGATTGGGGGTCTGGTGTTGTGCCGAGACACTCCAAATGCACCGGATCTTAGAAATATATACAGTGAATGTCAATTTATCTGAATTGCTAACATCAACTGTAGTAATTAAATAAAATTCCATAACTATATTTTGATTTTATATTCATTCACATTAAACAAATTGATTGATTAGCTCATTTCAAGTTTTAATGATAATTAGAAAGTTCTACAAGTTTAGTTTGAATTTAAAAGCAGTTCAAAAGTTGTTAAACTTCATTACTCTGGCCTATAAAAACTGTTATATGACAATCTAAGTTTTAAGTAACCTTAATTTGCAATCTTTGGTAGAAAAAGAAATGTTTAAAACTTTTATAAGTAAAGGAATTAAAAACAGTGTCAAAACTGTCTCAAACAGCCATCCATTAAATCAAGCTGAAAATATACCGGAGCAACTATTTACTAGAACTGTACACTATAGTAGAAAGATTGGAGATAGGGCTACTGCTATAAAAAAAAATCACACAAAATTACGATTTTCTCAAAATGGGCTCCAACGAATTTGATCAATTTTGCTAAAGTGTAGCCTAAAAGTACCCTAACAAAACATATTAGTTACCATCTCACCAAAAATACCGGTTTGTGGGTTATCGGTGAAAAAAGCAATATATCGGATGCCAATTTCGAAGCTGCACAGTCAACTGTAATGATTTATTATTATAGGTCATACAATTTTTATTATTTCTGAGAAAGTGTTTAAAATGGTAGCTGTTTTGAAATTCACCTAGTAATTTTTCGCAAAACATGTTCAAGCGTATGGGAAAAAAAAGTTGATTTTGATTTTTTAACACAGTTACCTTAAAATAATCAAACATAAAACAAAAATAATTCTCCCATTAGTAGAGAAACAATAGTTTACAACTGAGAGCAGCACTTTCCAAAACATTTCTCAATTCTGCAACTACATGCATAGATTTAAATATTTAACCAAGCTACCATCACAGTACAGATAACGATTGTATAAAAACAAATCTGCAAAAGAAATTTTACCTGTAATACTTTACTGTTTACAATATATGAACTACAGTATTCAAGTTGAGATGCTGGTTTACTTCTTAATAAATTAAACTTAACAAGGTATCAAAGTTTATCCTATTTTAAGTAATGACATATAAAACATTATTTTAAATTGCATTTGAGTACGGGTGGGCAATCCTAAGGTTCCTTCCTGGATCTACAAATTACCGTACTTCATGTAGTCTTGGGTTGGATCTCTCTCTTTTATCTTTCCTATCACCTCTCTCTTGACCAACTCTTGTTGTCTTCTGACCTTGATGCTATTGTAATTGCTGTTTAAAAAAGTATGCAATCAAAGTTAAAGAAGGTATAAGTTACGCATAGGTAAATTTATTCTTCCCCAAATATCAGTTGGCAAAACTCTTCTTATTGTTGACTCTGCGTGTGTTATTGTAATGCAATAATGCTATTCCAGTATAAATTTGTCTTAGTAAGTGTGTGTATGTTTTCAACTGTGCTTTTTTCCCAAGGATGAACGTGTGTTTATTATTGAGACTTATTGCATGTATAAATCTTATAAACGAGTAATAGACAAGTTCCAGTTAGAATTTCCCAATTCTTCAGTACCTAAGAAGTCAACAATATCACGTCTGATTAATAAATTTCATGAAATATATACTGACAGTGTATATGATCAAAAAAGCATAGGTCGAAAGCATAATGGAAGTTTTGGACGATGTACAAAAAGTTTGAATCGCTCACCCAACAAATCACTTAGAAAATTATCTTCACAGGCTGGACTTTCACTATCTACCGCTTTTAGGGCTACTAAAAAGTTTAAACTATGCTTGCCACATCGGTGTCATTCATGAACTGAAAGAAATGGACCATGGTAAACGTCTACAGTATAGTCATTGGATGCGTTCTCTTCTTAATGACAAGGGTATTGAAATGTTGGATCTTGTTTTTTTAGTGACAAGGCATGGTTTCACTTGGATGGTTACATTAACAACCAAAACTGCCGAATATGGAGCACTGAAAATCTTCACTCGTTTCACGAATGACAACTACACGCACGTAAAATTGTTTGGTGTGCAATCTCCCAGCGTCATGTAATAGGGCCCTTATTTTTTGACAAATTTATAGATGGTGGGTTTATCGCAACTTAATTGAACTTATCGCAATTTATAGCCTTGTTAGATTTACATGAACGATATTGCTGGTTGCAGCAGGATAACGCAACATGTCATACTTCTAATGAAACACTGGATATGTTATGGGAATTTTTTGGCCGTGTGATATCTGTGAAGGATAACACAGAAAGTGAGATTTCAAACATTACTGACCAAACACTACAAAAAGTGGCTGCAAATGTTAAGAAACGTGTCCGAACCTGCATTGCAAACGGAGGAAATCATTTTGAACATTTATTATAAAAGATTATAGTTAATTTGAATATTGTATAATTATAAAATATTATATTAATTTTTTAAAGTAATAAATTCATGTCATCAAAAATAGGGTTGCATCCTTTTTTAAACACTCTGTAGTATTTGAGAACTATGGATCTTTATTCTTTATTTTATGTTCTTTCCCTCCTTTGTTTATTAAGTAGATGATGATTGAAAAGTATTTTGCCTTTACACAATTTTTTTAAATTATTGTTTTTTTATTAAAAAACATTTTTAGCTTACTATTTTATTACTTAATTTTTAATATTTCAAAAACATATGTGAAAAAAACTTATTCGGAAGATAATTCAATATTACATTACAAAGAAAATAAGATAGTGTTGAACTTGATTGGTCTATTCAAAAAGTTGTTATATAATCTCAAAGTGTGCTCATGCCTACTTTAATTAAACATCTCACTGTAAGTGTAAAAGTTACTGATGAATTTTAATAAAACTTAAGAAAATGCTTCTTATGGAGACTTAATAGCCATCCTAAACTATTTATATTCACATACATTAACTATGAAATCCTTTAAAGAAAATATTGTCGAAGTTTTACTCACAGCGTAGCTCCTGCTGTAATGGACTTTACTGTTCGAAATTTTTCTAAGGTATCATCACTTAAATTCGATCTAAATTGGATTAATGTTTTAATCACCATACTAAATAAGCGTTCATATTCAGCATTACTATGTGGAATAATTAGAATATTCAACATTACTAACGAAATATTTTTTAATTTAAATACTCTATTAATACCCTTAATTTTACTAACTAAACCCCATTGTGTGTCAATTCATTCATGATTAAATCTTCCAATTTTAAACTCCAGAACTCAGACTGTAGTGTATCAATTGCTGAATGTTTATCTTCTCCATTCAACAAAATTGGAAATTTATCAATAAAAATAAAACACTTTGAAATGATGAATCAGCAATTGAAAAAAGTCTTACAACTCTGTCAGTGCAGGATCTTGTAATTATTAATTGGAAATTTGTGAACAATGTAGTCACATACTTTAAATGAAGTAATTCTGAACAGAGCCACAGAAAATACTTTTTTTTTAATCGTTAACAAGTTTTAATGTTTCAACAGCATTACTTACTATAACTAAATCATTATCCAATTTCTGCTTCTCTTTTGAATGATATTCAAATTTATATATACATGAAGCTGACATAATGGCAGAAGGTTTAACAAATTTAGATAACAAGTTCTTAAATATGTCTGTTAAAATAGAATGCAGTACATGAATTTGTGGTTCTCTAGACTGCAACAGAGTATGTGATGTTTCAAAAATCGGCAGAATATATTTCAAACAGAACTTTTTAAATTAGAAGACAGGAACATACATAATATCTCTTCTCAAGACAAATTTAAAATACGCTTACTATTTGAGGAATCACTTTTAATGATTTGTATCTTGTTAACTTTTATTTTTTTGCTAACCCTAATTTTTCATTATTTTCAGTGGCTTTATTTTGTAACTGCTTTACATTTGGAATTTTTATAACTATTTATTGCTTGAATGGGAAAGTGGTTTTATTTACTAACCTCTTTAAAAAAAAACTGTCCCAGGACATTACTCAAACTATAATAATAATAATAAAACATTCATCTGTGGTTCAACATTCAACACAGTTCCATCTTCCACAACCAAACTACAACAATTTAGTCTAGCTCGGGTGAAATAGATACTCGCAATACTCGGCTTCGAATGATTTCAATACTCGTATTATTAGTTCGACATCAAGTATCTGCGCAGAATGTGTGTGTGTGTGTGTGTGTTATATTTCTATCTGTTAGACTGATCCACCAAGTATTCATTTTTTTAAACAATATGTGATTGACACTTGTAAGTAATACGTAATTAAATGTTATCCTGCCTCGACACAAATTCAGTAATTAAACGTAAGTACAATTATTACCAACATTAATAATTTAGTTATTTAAAATAAGTTAATTTACTATATTTTTTATAAAGATGGTAACCTATAAATATTTATTTAAATATAAGTCTTAGTAATAACAATTAAATAATAATTTAATTTTTGTTAATATGGAAATAAATGAATATTATTGTTATTTTAAATTGAACTTGTTACCGAATCTAAATCATTATAACTCAAAATCGTAATGTTTAATTAATGTGTAGTGAAAAATCAGCTTAGAAACTAATGTAACCAAAGTAGAAACACCGAGTATTTTGTTTGGAATTGACACAACACTAACGAATATCGTTGTCCGAGGATACTCGCAGTACTCGCACATTACCTCCTCCTTGTTCCTAGTTACGAGGATTTTGTCCGAGTATTTTATTACGAAACCGAGGATTTTAATATTCGGACTCTTCCGAGGATTTTGATACTCAGAATCACTGAGTATTTTAATTCGAACTCACACATCACTAATTTAGTCCCCTTTTTATACTTCTACTGATTGAGAAACTGAAAAGTGCTTACGAATACATCAGAACTTTTAGTGTTTTATTGTGTTTTTTATTTCTATACTACTATGTACACTAGGATCACTTTCAAAGGTAAGCCTGTGTCTCTTATCCATACAAAATCTAAACATAATAGGCTATGTACCCCAACTCTAACCTAAAATATAATATCAGAAATAGAAAGATTGTAGGAATTACTGGTAGGAAGGAAGCTTTAAAATAAAGTTAAGATGGGCTTTATAAATGAATAACAAATCTGAACTTTATTAAACTACTAAATATTCGAATACAATTAGTTTTTTTCTGAAAACATCTTTAAACAAACATTCTAATAAAAAAACATATTATCAGACTAACAAAAATGTAGGCTACAGTTTAAATATGGCCACACAGTTAAACCTGGGTTTAATTTCTGTAATATTTTCCCTTATTTTTAAGATTTTGGAAGGTGTGTTATTTAGATAGAATTTTATAAATATTGAGTATATAATGATAAATTAAATAGTAAATTGCCAGCAATTGTTTTCATTTTTAGCCATAATTATGCGAAAATACTTTTCTTTAAGAATGTCAGTCACCTTGAATAATACAATGATGGGGCATAGTCAAGAAAAAACTGGCTTCTGGCCACATTGAGATTATTCGCATGTCAGTATCCAAAATGAATTATTCACAGGTTATGTCGATTTTCCATTTCACAGTTAGTGTGTATCAAAAAATTTTGAAAGGATATTCGAACATTAACATTAAAAACGATTGCGGAAGAAGCAATTGTCTACACAATTATTCAAATTTGAACAAAATGTAAAATTTTCATTTTAATACTCTCTAATCTGTAAATTGAATATACCCAGTACTATCTCCTTCTTTTTAAAACCAAACAATAAAAGCACAAACTGCAACTGTTTCTATAAAACTGCTTTTTGAAGAATGAAGAAAAACTTTCATGAAGTGAACCACAAGATTACTAATTTTGTTTAGATTTGTGTCAAAACTGTTAAGTCCTCGAGATGTCTAATTGGATGCCAGGCATTAAAATACAGTCTTGTGACTTTGTGTATGGTAGCTCTTAATAAGATAATTAAAAGAATTAAAAGAACAACAAGCAGTTTCGATTTAAATAACACTGTTTATAAACATTTTGATTTTTGTAATTTTACTCTAATGTCAAATTAATATACAGAACTTGAATTTGTATCATATTACCGGCAATATGTTAAATCAGACATTATATAAATTGACTAAATTTGGCAGGCAAAGTATGAAATCAAGCATATTTTATACTTTGTCTAAGCAGTCTATAGAATTCCCCCACTGCACTTCAGATCGAGTTTGGTGTACCGGTTTTTTCCTTTACTTTCAGTAAATATTTATTACACACACACATCCTATTTTCTACTTTTCATATTGTAAATAAATAATTTTTTGAGCATTTTTCATTTATTAATTTGCTTGAAAAGCCATAGACACTATAAATGCCTAGGCAAAATACTTTGCCAAAAATGCTTAGACAATGTATAGAATTCCTGGATTTTATAAATTTGCTGGTAACACATTTAAAATACATCCAAAGTTAGTATATTATGTAACTGCATAATAGGTAATATGCTATAACCTACTGTATGGTGAAGTTTTACATTTTTATAGCTGTATTAAACCCACTATTACATGCAGGGTAGGCGCAGCCGATGAGTGGGTTCGTTCAAAGCATCCACATAATGAAAACAGTTTAGTTTTTAGTAGCGCAAATGTCATGTGTCTTCTTAAATAATGTTTGTAACATTGTAATATTGTATACTAAAATAAAGATTAGACCTGTTTTGATGTGTGCGCTAGAATGTAAATAAAGTAATGAACATCGCTATAACCTAATGATATAAAACAATTACATTTAGACACAAATAAACTGATATTGTGATAAGTATAGCTCACCAATTAACACTTCAAACAAAAATTTCAGATACCCTGACTAAATTGTTTAACATTTTTGTGTAATATTCATTTGACAAAAGTTTAAAAGCTGAAATATAAAATCTTTTCCTTTTTTTATTTTTATTATACAAATAAAAATAAATTGTATTTATAAAAATGTTTATTATGTAACATATTGTTTACAGAGAACAAAGAATGAAGGAGTTATGTTGTTTGAAAATTAAATCAGTAACGTTATTTTTTATGATATATCTAGTTTCAATTATGTTGCATATGAAAATATTTTACCTTACACTACTAAAGAAAAACCACCTCTTAATTATAATTGTTTTTAAATAAATTTTTCTATATTACCCTGATAAACGTGAGTGTATGATTAATTCTATTAATTCTATATTATTTATAAATTATTACTTGTTTATTCAGCATAAATCTTATTGAGCTTTTAATAATTGTAGTCAGATTCATTTTTCGTTTTTGCCAAAAACAGGTTTGAGCCAATTAATCTTCATATTTCACTCAAATTTGAATGAAATCATTCAAGTCGATTTTGATAAATTAAGATAATTTATAATTCCCCTATGGTCTTTTTTTTCTTTTTCTTTTTTTTTTTTACGAACTACATTTTTGGAAAGCTGACTTAAGTTTAGGTCCTTATAGTTGACCAAATTTTAAAATTGTTAAGTAAATCCTAATTTTGTTTTTTTATAGCAGCTACTCTCAAATTTTGAATTATCAAAAATTGAAACATTATCCTTAGATATGGCCCATTTACTAAATTTGAATAAATTCTGTCTACATTTTTGAACGTGTAGAGAACTTTATAGAGAACAGACAACTTTCCAAATACCAGAACTATCAAAAAATCCAATCAAAAAACAATTTCTTATAATAATTAATTGTCTTGTGACTTCAGTCGGTTTCTACATTATGACATGTTTCAGAGTTGTAATACCATCATCAGAAATCCGTTCAATTGTTCACTCAGAGGAGCTCATCATACATTAAAATGTTTATAATAATACTTACACTAACACAAAAATTAATTAAAACAATAACATCTTTCACTAAGTGTACTAGGCATGTCGAGTGTACACCTAGTGAAAGACATTATTGTTTTAATTAAGTTTTGTGTTACTGTGAGTGTTATAAACATTTTAATCTACGGCAAGCTCTTCTGAGTGAACAATTAAAGAGGTATCTGATGATGGAGTTACGACTCTGAAACATGCCATAATATAGAAATCGACTGAAGTCACAAGACGGACTGTACAAGGTAATTTATTATTATAAGATTTAATTGTGACTTGGTACCAAAAAATGCACCGCAAAACTGATATAATCACAAAAAAATCACACTGATTTTTTGATCTATCACATAACTCTCTCCACCTCCCTTCCTTCCTATTCAAAAAATCATATTTATAGAAGGATTTTTGAATTTAATACTAGAAATCCTAAATTATAAGATAGTTTCTCATATTATAAAAACAATTAAACCAAAAATTTCTAAATACACTTGCTTGCATAATAAAAATGTTAATAATTGAATTATTTCGGTTGAGCATTAACATCAATAATTGGAAGACCTTTTGTATAATTTGCTTCTTACAGGTGTTTTTATTGTAAGATTCAAACATTCAGACAAAAAAGTTATACTTTATAAACTTGTAGTCTTATAGGATTTTTTTTTTTAAACTGACAGAATAAAGGTAATATTTATTTATGAAGACTATATACATTTATGAGAGACTAGAAAAAATTACTATAACTTTAGTTTAGATTATCACTTATATACAGAGTGTAAAAAAAGTCCGTCCCAGGACAGTTTTAAACCACAAAGCTGAAACTTTTAGATTGTTTTTGGCATTAGTAAATTCACCCCCATACGAAAATGGGGTTTTGGAGGTAACTAAAAATTTTCAAATGTAAATGGCTTGAAATGTAATAGCCTACCTCATTTTAAACGTCTTGTTTAATAGAAAATAACTGCACATATTAGAGGTCTCTATATTACTTCAATTCATAATGGTGGTTCGTCAAATATTAAAAAAAATCCCACTTTCTTCTAAATGTACTCTAAGGAAAATAATGAAACAAAATTATTACAGCAAAAACTGTACTGTTATTTTATTTAAGTGTAACCAGGAAGTTATTCTTCAGAGCTAAAATTTTAAAATATAATATTTAATAATTAAATGTTTAAAATTAGTTTTGGCATTGTTGGTTCGATGGACACCATATTAAGAAATGAATTATGTTATTCTGCAGTTTGTAAAGGAAAGATGTTAAAGTGCTTACAAAACATGTTATATTCTGAAGTAGATTGAATTATGACCCATCACCAATTTGAATTGGAGTAAGATAGCGACCTCTAGTTTGTGCAATTATTTTTTATAAAATAAGATCTTTAAAATGAAGTATTACTTAATGGAGCTTTATATTTGAAAATTTCAAGTTTTATTCAGCATAAATCTTATTGAGCTTTTAATAAATGTAGTCAGATTCATTTTTCGTTTTTGCCAAAAACAGGTTTGAACCATTATCTTCATATTTCACTCAAATTTGAATGAAATCAATCAAGTCGAATATGATAAATTGAGATAATTTATAATTCCCCTATGGGATTTTGGGGTGGAAGCGAATTTACTTTAATGCCTAAATATTTTTTTTACATCAAAAATCATTTCTAAATTTTCACCTTTATTACCTTTTCAAGTTTAAATATATTTAACCATCTTGGGACTTTTCATACACCCAGTAGGTTGGAGGTTAGGTCATTATTTCAGCTTTACTCTTAAGAAATTGTTGACTATGATAAAATTTACTTTAGTTGAACAAGAAAAAAAAAAATCTTTTTCCTAGGAAGAAATTTATTTACATACTATGAAAGACTTGAAATAAATAACTATAATTATAGCTAGACTATAAACAAATTATACTTCTGAAGGTATCGCTGGTTCGTCAGCTTTGCTCTCTAATGAAAATGGTGGAATACGACAATCAAATGTATAGCCATCTTCTCTCTCAATCCTAAAAGTACCCCTAAAACAAAAATTAAAATTTTTATATATTTCAAACATTTTTTTTTAGGATAAGTTTGGTAATAGTCAAAAAATTTGATATCAGTTTTTTATTAATCCTCACCATGGCCTCAAGATACTGAAAAGGTGATTTTTGACATGCCATCCATCCCCATCATCATCTGTATGTAAGCAGACATAAAAATAAAGAGAAAATACTATAAAAAGACTGAGTAAAAGACAGAGACTTCTTTTTTTCTTCGCTTTTTGCCAAAAAAGTCTGGGCGCTGATTTATTTCATGTGACTCCTAGTTGCATGAGTTTTATGAAAGCGTTCTTTATTTGCAAGTGACTGTAAAGGATTTTTATTACGTAATTATAATAGGAATGAAATTATAATTTAATTAATATTAGTCACAAACTTATGTGTATTACACGTAAGTGTATACTGTAAAATTATATGAAGGAAAAAAAATCTGTGTAGTTTTATAAAAGTTTAGATGTTAATATTACAAAAAGAGGAAAACTTTTAAAGGAAGATTAAAAAATAATAATAAATACATTTAGGGTTTCAAATGATCAAGGATGGGTGGTAATGGAGCAAAAATCTTCTTGCCTGAGATCTATCAGGCTAACACCTATCCCGAAACGGTTTGGGTCTTGGTTGTACATACACATATAGTGATGAATTCATTTTCAGTATCCAGGTCACTATTATTTTAAAATAAAGTTTCTTACCTTTGTTTCCATCAAGTGACCTCCTTTTTGTAACGCATTTCGGGACTTTAAAATTGACGTCGGGTAGCCAGAAGGTGTACACCAAAACGAACTTTTAATGTGATATGTGTATTTATTGTGGATTTCTGGGTTTATTAATTTCTACCAATTTCCTTTGTTTGATTTGTGTAATTCATTTCCGAAATCTTTGTAGTGTTGAATTTTTATTGCAGACATCAAATCATGGATTGGTAAAATTAGATCTGAAATTGGATTAGTACTAACATGTGCTGCATCAAAAGCCAAAGTATCGACAAGTTCATTTTGCTTTATTCCTGCATGGCTTGGAACCCATTGCAGGAAAAATTCTTTATTTTGTTTGGAAATTTCTTTAAACAATTTTACTATTAAACCTTCTGCCCAAAAAGAGCATCTGGAGTTGTCAATTAGCTGAATAGAAGATTTGGAGTCAGTGCATGTTACAAAATGATAAAAATGGGTATTATTTGGATATTCAATGGCCTTATAGATACTGTATAATTCAGCTGTGAAGTTCATGACATGTTTGTTTAACAGGAACTGTTTATTTACATTTAGAAGAGGACAATGAAAAGCTGCTCTTGTGCCATGCTACTTTTGGATCTATCAGTGAAGATTTGTATGTTGTTGTTGTTTTTATAATCTTTAAAAATTCTTGCTAGAGAAATATGGGATTTGTCGAAGATTTTAAAGTTTCCATATTAGGAAGGTTATCATTACAGTGAAGCTTTAGATTTGTTAAAGCTAGGGGCATAGACAAGTCAGTAGTTTTGTCGTTTTCTAATGACATTTGACAGTCTATTAAGTCAAGACTGATACTACGATTGTAAGCTGTAATGGCTAATGGAGACTGTTTTTTTCTACCCATATCTGTTGTGACTGATAAACATGTTTATTTAAAGTAATTTCAGATAAACTGGATGTGAAGTGTCATTGATGATTTTGTATATAAGTTTATGTGTTAATAATAAACGTCTTCAACTTAGTGAATGAATACTAGATTCTGCCTATAATGCTAAAATAGGAGTAGTTTTGTATGCTCCCATTGAGATTCTAAAAGCTTGATTTTGAATGCAATCTAATGTATTGAAGCATGTGTTGGTTGTCAAGTCGTAAAACAACAACAATAGTCTAATTTTGGTCTTATTAATGATTTGTAGATTTCTAACATAAAATATCGTTGAGCCCTTTCCTTCCACAGGCGAGATATTTTAGGATATCAATGTCCTTTTGACATTTGGTTCTTAATTGTTTTATGTGTTTGCTGAAAGTAGGTTTTTTTTCAAAATCACACCTAATATTTTGTGACTATCCACAATAGGAATGAGGTCGCCATTTAGGGTAGAATTTATAACATTTGCCTCAATGTGCCTTGCCCTAGTAAAAACAAGCATTTTGCTTTTTTGTGAGTTTAAGGTTAGGCCTAAAGTTTTGATTTTTTTCATTTATGGTGTTTAAAGATTGTTTGAAGTAGACTTCTAGCGACACCAGGATTTTTATGTGAGTTATAGATTAATAGGTCGTCCGCATATTGAAGACAGGTAATGTTGAGAGGAATGTTTTTGTGAATATCTTTGGAGTATAATTATGAATAAAACAGGACTTAAAACACTTCCTTGCGCAAGGCCTATTGATGTATATTTAGTTGAGGTCTGCTTTACTCCAACAAAAGATATTTTTGTTACATAAAAAGTTGTGACAATATTTAATAAATTTTGACAGGATACCAAATCTAAACATTTTTTTCTAAAGAATTGGGGCATATATGTTGTCATAGGCGCTTGCTATATAAGAGATTAGTAAAGTTGTTTAATTCTGGGTCAGTGCTAACTGTATATCTGTTATATAGTGTAAGAGATAATCAGAGGTGCCTTTTCTTTTCCTATGTGCATATTGAGAAGTAATAAAAATATTTTCTTTTTCTAGAAACAATTGGTCTATTCTTAATCATGATGATATGAATTTTGACAAAACAAGGAATAAGAGAAATAGGTCTATTAGAGTCAGCTAATTTGTTTTTTCTTCATTTGGTTTTAAAATTCCTATTATTTTGAAATGTTTCCATTTGTTAGAAAGTTCTTTCCCATTCCACATATCATTATAAATCCCCAGTAACTTTGTTCGAGTAAGTGTAGGTAGAATTTTTATTAGAGTATAATCTATATTATCCAAACCAGGGGGGCTGTGCTTTTATTTTTTGAGTCTTTAGCTATATTTAATCCGGTAAGAGTAAAATTGCATTCTAAAGAATGGTATTTAGCATTACAGAAATTAGGTGGGTTGACCTCTGATATATGTACCACATAGTCCGGGCTAACGTTTTTTGGGTAGTTGTAAAAAAGATCTATGTCATTTTGTAAGTAGTTTTTGGGGTTTTATAGTTTTTTGCATTAAAACTTTTTATAATGCCCCATATTTGAGCATTTGAACTTGTATAAATGTAAGTGTAAATTGATTGCCAGCTGGTTATTATGGCCTGAGTAATGATTTTTTAGTTGTTATTTTACATGTTTATATTTAATAAAAATTTTAACAGTCATGTTTGTTTTAAATGTTTTTAAAGAGAGTTTTTAAATCTTAAGGCTTTAGCCTTGGAACCATCTTCATTCCACCAGTTCTTTGGCTTAAATCTGGGATTCCAATTTTGATTATTTGGCAGATTTATGTGGGGTTTAGCTTTGCTTAGAGCTTGTTCCATTATTGAATATAAACAGTTAGTGTTAAAATTTTCAGACATTTGTTAGTTTTGTTATTTCGTTGTTAAAGATATTGAAATTAACATTTTTATAATTATTAAAAGAATTTTGTAAATTAGAGGTTTATTATAAAAGGCCTGGAATGGTTGTTTATTTAGAGGTATTGAATTCCATGAAAATTGGAAAGTGCACACTGTCCATGGGATCATTACCAACCTCCCAATGTGTTAATAATGAATGAAGTGTTAGTGTTGCAAAAGATAGAGCTATAGAGGCTGGAGTTCGATACAGATCAGGTACAGTTGTGGGAGTTTTATTGTTTAATAAAATATATTCTGATGAGCTATAAACGAAGAAAATATCTGTGTCCATTTTGGGACTGTTCCAATAAGGATGGTGGGCATTAAAATCACCACATAGGTTATCCAAACCATCATCCAAGGAGAAAATAAAATTGTTCCATATGTTTTGTTGAATGTTTGCTTTGACACAGTAAAGGTTATATATATTTACAGGTTTATTGAAATTCTTAATTTGTATACCTTGAATTTGTTAAGATTCAGGGAGTGTGTCTGATTAGTTTATCTTTATTTCATCCCAAAAGATTGAGCCTTGTATTAAAAATGCAATCCCACTATAGCCGTCAAATCTGCTTAAACTCAAAATTTTATATTCTGTAAAGTTTATTGATTCGGTATTGTTCAGCCATGTTTCTTGAATTGATGTATTTTTGGATTTGGCATAAAATTGTATACAGGTATTAGATTTTAACAAATGCTTTTTCTATTTAAGTTATATTTGTATGAATCATTTTTACTAGATTGGGCTATTGATTAATATTTGTAACTTTTCCCTTTCCATTACTTTTGATTACTCTTGTTTTGTAAATTGGGTAATTTTTTCTATTAGTGCCTCCTGAATTTGTTTTGGGTTAAATTCTACAGTTTTAGTTTCACTCATATTTCTTAATTTAAATCTTGCTTCATATAGAAGAATTTTTAAGTAGTCATTTTCTGATTCATATCTTCTTGGTTGTTGTTCTGCTAGATGATGCTTTTTGGTTAGGGTGTTATTTTAATTGAGTTATTTCCTTAAATAGGAGATTTTGTTTAGATTCTTTATTTTGAAATTGAGGTTTTTATTTGAATTTTGTTTGAAAGGTATAGATTCATATTCGCTTTCCGATTGGAAATTATTTTTATTTCAAGAGGGTGTATCTATTTGGTGAAGTTATGTTGACCCCAGAGGATTTTGACCTAGAGAAATATGATCGGTTTTCCGTATCAATTGGTTTACTGTTTAGTATTTCAGAAAAGGATTTAACATATTCATACTGTTTTTGATGTTTAGTATTTTTATACAAAATAATATTAATACTATACACACCACATATGTCCACTGGGTGCTTGTAGGCTGACATGACTGCTGTACTGAAAAGCAGGTAAGGATTTCGTCAAAACAGGTTCTTGACCAACTACACCACGTCCTCTTACAGTTTCCAAAGTTCCAGATAAGCTGAAAATCCTCCAATGGCGTTCTCTCAATTGTACTGTTAATTCTCCAAGATTTTCAAGACGGATACAGTAACGCCACTAACAAATATAAAATTAAAACATATTAATAAAATTTAACGATTAATTTAAAACAAAGCAATAGGCCTAGTATGGTTAGAATATTAATGTAAGAACAAACACTCAAGAATAATAGTAATAATCATGCATGAATGCCTAATGCCCAATTATTTACATTATCAATAACATAGTGTAATGTTGATATTAAATAGTATTTTTTACAATGTAACATAAACAAACAACTAATATCTGCACAGACGACATTGTGTGGAACCTGTAGAGCACGTTTAACCTGTCCTAGTCTGCGGCATGCACGGTTACGGTGAATATATAGTTCTTACGAAAAAATGTTTCTCATATTAAGATAAATGAAATCAAGAGCTACACATTTTTTAGCTATATTAATTAATATAGCTATATTAATTAATATGTTTTATAATTTTGTTATTTTTTAAATTCATTTATTGTTTAAAAAAATACAGAGAAAAAAAATTTCTCGAATCCTTACTTTTATAGATTTTTTATTACTATTATAATTCAGAAAATTAAAGACTACTGTAGCAAAGTATAAACTTAGCATGTTACAAATTTAACAATAATTATTAAAATAAAATAAAACTAACCCAATAAACTGACGAAGTCTGTGATTCTCGACAGCCCATGTAGAACGGGATCACTGTAATGCGGACAGAATCCGTAGTTTCCTTATGAACATCTGATAATTCCAACCAGGGATGATTTTTTTCTTGCCATGCTCTCAACGTATCTTGAGCACTGAATGGAGGCTCTAGAAATGAAAATAATTCCATTAGAATTTAAAATAAATACACGGATGTAATCAAAATTTCTTGGAAAAGCTTACTAGGTTTTACAAATTTATAACGATTCCAGACAATAATAACGATCATGTAACACAACTACACGAAAAGGATCTAGGCCTTCTAGATAGATTTTTAGTCAGCTAATATGCGATCAGCACATAGAGTTCCTGTCATTCTAATCGTCATAACCAGAATTCACTACCAATCATAAATCCCTACTTTTCCTCATGATTTTAAGTTAACACTGCCATTTTAAGCATCCATGGGGATTAAACTCAGGACCACACACACACACCAAGGAAAAGTGCATTAGCCATTTGATTAACCAAAACCTCACACAAATACTTCACAAAGTGTTTTAACTTTTATTATTTTTAAAATAGAATTTAAAACTTACAAAAGGAGATTAATAAAAAACTAATTGTTAAAATCCCACAAAATTTCTAATTTTATTTGATATTACATACACATAAATCAATTAATATAAATATTTTATTAAATAAATTGATCAGAAACTAATAAAGTTGAAACTAGTAGTTGTAGAAGTGATGTGGGGGTGAAGTGCACTATTACGACCTCTAGAAATCTATTGTCCCTCCCTCCTCTACTTCTTCTGAGATGAGGAACTCCAGTCTATAAAAACCTAAAAACCCTTTCCACCCTCAACTCCTTCAGGAAATGCAGCACATGAAGGGGTCAAGGGTTGTATTCTCTTGCGGATTTTATCGCTCCAAACCTTTTGTCCTAAGTTTTTCTGATGACTTGCTCTAAGCTAGAAATAGCAGGTACCATCCTGCCCCACTCTTCTCAAGGTCATCTATTCTTCTGGTGGTGAGAGTGGGATATTCCTTATTACTGGCTTTATTATCTCCTCATTTACATTGACAAAAATATTGTAAGATTTATAAAACTGACTAAACCTAAAAATATAACTTTGATTTACAGAAAATACAAGGAATCATTTTAGTAAAGAATAGAAAATGAAACTGTACTTACATTATCAACTTCCACTCACCTTTATCTGGGTAATAAAGAAGAAATTTATCAAACAGTTCATGATGAAGAGGTGGTTTTTCTGATGTAGTGTAAGGTAAGATATCTTCATGTGCAACATAATCCAAACCTGGTATAGCGTAAAGACTGCGGCTACTGTCTTGATTTCCTAAGAAAGTAACAGCTTCGGTCTGTGCTCTCTGTAAACAATATATTAAATACATAACATTAAACTTGAATTTTGATTTTTGGGTTGATGATAACATTCTGTCTCCATGGCCACCATGACATATGAACATTTAGTCATATAAAATACAAGGTTTGTTCAAAAAATATCCAACAGAAACTTTTCCCATGGATATAATGACGCATGGGAGACGACTATTGATGGGGAGTATTTTAATGAGCATGTGTAAATTTTTTCCCGTCCGCAGAGAGCATCAGTTGCTGTCCATTGGCCTATAAGTGAAGAAATGTATTCAACCGCTATCAGATTTCCATTTTTTGCAAAATAATAGAATGACTTGAGTATATCATTAAGCTTAGCGATATAGATGTGGAAACCAAGTGGAAGGTTTAGCAAGATGTTGGTGTGATTGGCGTGGGCAACACACAAATGAATTAATGGTACAATCCATTCAAAAATGACTTCATGTCCATGGAAATCAACTAACGGTCCAATAGTCCTTGAACATAGCTGAAATTATGAGGTCAATGACCAAGTGCAAACTTTGGTCATACAAGAATTGTCTTATCGCCAATTCAAGAAAATAAGGAAGTTAGATTAGATTGTGGCCTTCGGCCGCTTTTTGGCAACTGAAAACCCCCTTTCAAAAATCGGAAATGCTCTGCTGGCTTTTTTTGCTGTGGATGTTGGCAAAAATCTTGTCAGGATGCCGACGAGGACGCAGTCTTAGGCGACAGTTAAATAATACGCAACGCAGTTTTACGGAACTTAATATATTTAATATTGATTGTTATTTTACATACCTATATATTAATTATATTTAATACATTTACGTTTCCCTTTCCCGAAAGACATGATCAGTTAATTTAAATGGTGGACATGGCGAAAACGTGACCGACGTCTTTCAGCTCTTGAAGCGGACTTTTGAACTCAAACCATTTCACGTGTATCTTCTCCCCCCCCCCCCTAGTAATCTCACCTTAGCCAACAAAATCTGTCTACTTGACTGTTGTGCGCTATTTATTATAGAGAAATAATTTATAATCCCTTTTTCCATTATTTTATTAATATGGGCTTCTTGGCTGGGTCACAAGGTTACCCTACCCATTAAGTACTGGTCTAGTATATTTGAATGAACAAGGATTTTGCCTGGTGGAAAGTGTCCATGAAATATATAACAGTGATAGTTTCAACCGTTTATTAATACATATAGGTTCATATTTAAAAATGTATTTATCAATATTCATAATACTTCTCTGAAAACGATGTTACGTGTGATTATTTCACCATCAGCTGTAATTGACTGTCCCTCAATTGAATGAACAAAGATTTTCACTCCTGAAAACAGTGTGAAACATTCAGAGCATTCTTCTTCCATTTTTCCTAAATAATTAGGTTCAATTTGGCCATTAAAGTCTAACGCAATTTTAAAATCTGCGGTTGGTGATGAATGTTTACTTCGATGTGCTACCGTGTCTATTTCTTGTTCATGTTGGCGATATTCCAAATCTCGTCTCGCCTCCTGATGTGCTGAGGTATTTCGTTCCTGTTCATTATTTCTGTAATCTTGACTTTGACACAGTTGCCTCATGTGTTCACGTGTATTCAATATGTTGCATTCATCAGCTTCTGCTCTTTCTCGAGCAGTAAGTTTTTGACGGGGCATAACCTATTACTGTAAGACTGGGATGTAAAGGCATCAAATAATATGTAAACAATCTCAAGACAACCCCGTAAAATAAGATCTTGCACATAAAATAAGATCTTTCACAAAACAAAAAAGAAATATAATGTAAAATTAAGTAAAACTTGCTAACATTTACAGTGTAATGATAAAATAATCTTCTTAAAATGGCTGAGTTTAAATACACTTAAATGTATTTAATTTCAAGCAGCTGATACATTTGTTTTTTATTTATAATTATTTGTTTACTTTTTATATATCGAAATAGTTTCAATATGGAGATTTCTGAAACTTCAGGAACCTATATCTCAGGAACCACTTGACTTAGCCTATATACATGAAACTTCAGTTTTAGTAGTTTCTCACTAAGGTCTATGATTGTGCAAAATTTCTAGTTCCTAACCTATACAGTTTTCGAGTTGAAAAATCAAACGGACAGACAGCGTTTTATTATTATGACTTCACCATTGTCATACAGTGGATACCAGGTCACTGTGGTGTATCAGGGAATGAAAGATATGATAGAATTGCAAAGGAAGCAACAACGCCTAAACCTAAATTTACACCTAAACCAAATTTGTATGTGATATTGAATTTTTATAAGAAGCATATCAAAGGTAAATACAACAAAGAGTGGATGCATGTCTGGAAGAAAAGCCCAACAAAAAGATATCTGTATGAAATACAACAGGAACCGAATGATCTTGGGTGTACAGTGCAATCAGCAGAAATCTGCAAACCTTGGCTGCATAAGCCAAAATTGGACACCCAGTTACGGAAGAATATCTGTATTGCTACAACCTTGCAGATTCTCAGTATTGTAGACACTGCATGAATAAGGATGAGACAGTACAACCCATTCTAATTGTCTACAATGAAGAAAATAACTTTTTAAGAACAAGGTTGAGGAAATTGACTCAAGAACTACAAACACGTGAAAGAACATAAGAACATCGCATATTATTGCATGTGTATTGATAAACCCTATTTGTTGGACATTGCTACTAAATTATAACAGATGTTGTCAGCATCACCATAGGCTAGATGCACATAGCAAGAATTAAGAGATAATGTTATTTGTTGAAAGTCATTTTGTATATATATAATAAGCAGCCATATAAGACTTTTGTAAAAAAACCAGTACAGCGTTCAAGAAAGTATTACATAGATTTTATAAAACCCTTATTTTAAAATTGACATGTTTTATTATACTATAGTATATGATACTGTTTTACTTGATTATTAGTGTTTACATTTGTTGCTCTGTTGTTGTTATTTATGCTGTGATATTTGATTGTAATTTTTAATTTATTTATAGAATAGTGACAAGATATACACCCTGTATATGTGTCTTATGATTAATAAATAAATCAATCAACTCTAAATTGGCTTTTTCCGAATCACGCTGACACACCTATGAACCCTGAAAGAGAAACGGATCATCATTTCTTCCCTTTCTGGAAACTGGGTAAAGCAAGCAAATCACAACATATAAGAACAAATACGAAAAATATAAATTACACTACAGTGTACTCCCGATTATCCGCGAAATTGGGTAGCACAGACATCGTGGATAATGAAAATCGCAGATAATCTGCAAGAATGTTAAAAATAAAGGGAAAATAATGAAAAATAGTTTTTACATAAAAAGACTTTAAAATACCGTATATAAATACACATAATACAAAGTACAAACCTATAAATTCATACAGTAAAAACGTTTTAATGTACATTTTACATGAAATAAAAAAGTGTAATAAAGGAGATGTTCTTGTAGTAAAACAAAAGAACAATAGAGGAAACACATTACGCTACACTAGTAGAGTACTGCAATTTTTAAAACTGTCAGTTTTTCAAAAAATCAAACATTGCTTATTGTTTCTTACTGAGAAAACAACGTCTCTTGATTCTTAACTGAATTTTTCTTAGCATCAGTTACTCAGCTAACTGCGTGTTGTCGTCTTGTTCCTCTAAATACTGAAGCAGTCCATTGATGTATTGCAAGGCCACTTCGTGTGTCAATCGTGCATGCATGTACGTTCCTTCTTCCTCTTCACTTACACTTTGCTCTTCGTTCACCCCTCTTGCTATTTCTTGGTCAGTCACTCGAATCCCAGGTCATTAGCGTCACAGTTCAACCACTCCAAGACAGTCAGCTTATCTCTACTGCACAACTTCGTTATCGTAGTTTTACTGGTTGTTACCCGTACTAAACAGGTAAAGAGAACCAAATATTTTGTTTACTTATTTTTTCCACAAGACTCGCGGATGAACCACTCGTGGATAATCACTCGTGTACACTGTACTTGGTAGTTTTACATCATTATTTCTAAATGCAAGTGAGATGAAACCAACATAGCCCATATAACCTATACTAAAGTCATGTTCTTCAGATCTTTATTTACGCTTTACTGCACTTATTGAAACAAGCTATTGTTATGCATTTGAATGTATAAATTAATGGTGGTATACATTAGAAATTTGACTTTTCTTTATTAATTAGTTTGAACAGTAGTGTAAAATACCAATTTAAACTGTCTGCCCACTGAGTAATCACATTAATTAGTCTAAACACTAGTGTAAAATAACAAATTCAAAATACCTGTTGTTTTTATATAGCCTCACTTTCTATGACATAGTTGTATTGATCTCTTGGGAACATTTTAGATCATCTTGCGTATGCTATGCATAGGGGTACATTTTTTATCCTCGTGATCCCCAAAATAAATTTATTTGGTCATAGTTTTATTTATTGCAATCAACATGCCAAAAGCTTCCATTTAACATTATCATTTGATAGCTTTTTAGTGTAAGAACCATCGAAACAGATTTAAAAGCTAAATAAAATTATTATGTAATAAAGCTTTTGAACTGTTAAGAATAGGTTAAATATTAAAAGTATAAACACAATATTTTTGGACTAAAACAGTCCTTGTTTCCTTAGTGTGTTTGCAATAGCCATTTCATCTACATAGGGACATTGTCAGGCTTGCAAATCTTACATCTTAAAGAGTGGCACATTTTACTTAAACTTAAAACTTTTGACGATTGTAGTTAAACATAAATATTATTTTAATTTTATATGTTCGTGTTTATTTTATTGTGTTAAAACTTGCAAGCCTGACGATATCTCTATGAAAACTAAACAGTCGTAGCAAATATGCTAAGGAAAAAGAGACAGTTTTAGATTAAAGTATTAAATCTAGTTAGCTATTGTGGGAGGTTATTAAAGGTGAACAATTATGTATAAACTTATACATATTGATCAAATTATCTAGTCCCATACAGCTATCTATTTTTAATTATATACAAATTTTAAACTGGAAACACCATAATTTTTTATTCGTGTACCAACTTTAAATATTCATTTACAATTTATTTAAACAATACAAGTTTATAATTGTAGGATTTCAATTATAAATTATTCATAAAAAATAATATAATCCCCCCCTCCCACCATCCACCAATAAATAATTTCAACTGTCCTAAGCTATTATTTTGACACTATTTATAAGTGAATTTATGTTATTCTTACAGATATTCTACAAAAGGCCTTTCTTCCTATCTGAAATGTATACATTGGATACATCTGCAGTACCAATTATTAACGATGAAAGACATTTAAAAGACTTTCATAATGCATTTTATTATATCATGAAAAGAAAAAACAAGATGCGTTTATATTGAAGTACTGCAAAGTAAACCCACCAAAAAGAAGACGTCCAGATAATACAATCATGATAAGGAAAATTCTAAAACAAACATTTCAGTATTTTTTTTCAGAATGGAGCTGGGAATAAACTATTGGTAAGTAGAGATAGATTTTTAATTATTTTAAATATCATTAAGCACAGAGTTTATAAGGGGTATTTAAAAGATTTTAAAAAATGATGGAGCATTGGTTCCTGTTGAAATTTGGGGGACAGCTCAACAACAGAATGTCTGTTCAATGACAAGCAACAACATGTAATGAGATTTATGAAAAGTTTGAAAGACACCTAGTCTCAACTCTTACGCTGGGATCAAAAGTGTCCTAATGTACTTACAATCTGAGCTAAGTGTAGCAAAACTTGCAGCAATGAATAATGATAGTGTTGCTGAAAATCTAAAAGTAAAGCCAATCTATTTTCAACATATCTACAATAAACATTTCAATATTGGCTTTAACCACTCCAAGTAGTAATGAGTTTGTTTAGACAAACTTTCTTTCATCCTCCAATTGAGTGACATGGCTCAAACATCTCAACTTCAGACACTACAAATTTCATTATATCCTCCCCCCCCCTCCCCGATCAAGTTCTCTATCTCCCTGTTCCTACGAATTTTTTACACACTCTCCAGTACTATAAATTTTTCTTAATTATCTTCTTTCAAACACTCTTAGTGCATTAATGTCTCACCAGTTAAGAGAGTCCATTTTTTGTTGCATATATAACCACTGGGCGAATTAGGGTTTTGTAAAAGTTTGATCCTTTTACTAGGTAGTGTAAACCTAAAGAGGGGGTAGTGTAAAATTGAAAAGTATCCAGCCGGGTTCCAGGTTCACCCTGTCTCCGTTGGGAAGCTACCATTAGTAGCAAACTCTGGTTGAGAAGACTAGAACAACAACAACAGCTGGAATTTCGATGTGCTGACCACACATTTCTAGACTGAAAAGCCACCCAACAGGGCTTCATAATAAGCTCTTCATGGGTTTAGCTTTAGTTGAATAACACATGAGATATAAACCATTGTTTAAAATAACCACCATTTTTATAATTCGATATTTCTGAATTCAAATAGATTTACATGAGCTCACTATAGTCCTATAAACCAAATTTTCCAATCTTAATTTTTGTAGCTGCTATAAGTGCTTACATACAAATAACGACATGTCAAATTCATTTTTTCGGTTTCCTGCGACCATGAAATGTAAAGCTCAGTGAAAAGTTTAATATTTTTTTCCAAATACCAAACATACCCTATACTGGGCAAGTAACTAATACAGTGAGTTAAACTAAAAACTATTTCATTAGGTAGGACCAATGAACATTACATGGTCTCAAGTGTCAGTCTTTTCATGAGGGTGACCACAACACTAGTCATTAATACAGGACACTAATACGAGAAGATATATTTATATTGCAATAATAAATTAATTTTTAACTTCACTTACAATATAAGGGCAATCACGTGAATCAATAAGAACTTGATAAAAGGTATGTGTGCGTCCTTTTACTTCCTTTCCAGCATTTAAAGATGTATCCTCAATATTCCTGAAAATAATTATTTATAAATACAAGAATATAGTAATTTATTTTACAATTAAAATATGTTAATACCTGCCAATTTTCTATTATTAAAAGAGTAGCAGATCCAGCAGTTAATTTTGACAATTGAGGCGAGAGTGGTATCAGAAATACATTGTATATTTCTTAGTGCTGAATAGATAAGAGACTGGTCATATAACTACAAGAGTGTGTTTCTGTCTGGCATGTGGAATAGTAGGGTCGTGTCGTGATCTTTGCACAGCTATTTAACCTGACTCAGCATGAATAAAGCAGTACCAGTAATAGAACATTAACCCTGTTCTCGAACCAATACTGTTATTCAAAGTGACCACTACTATTGAAAATCCTGTTGGTTGAGAAGTATGTGCTGTTATTAGATTTCTGTAGGCAAAGAATAATATTCGATAGTAAGCATTCATCGTAAACTTTGTGCATTGTATGGAAAGAACGTTATGAATGATAGTGCTGTTAAAAAATTGAGCTGTTTGTTCTGGAAAGTTTTACATGAAATGGTAACAGGCAAAATTTGTGTGCGCTAGGTACCTAAACTTCTCACTGATATTACACAACCAAGAGGATGGGCCATGGCGCTAACTTTCTTTTTTCACTAAAATACAGAATTTTATGATTTCCTTAGTCATATTGTGACAGATGATAGACTTTGGTGTCTTATATCAACATGGAGGGGGGAAAAAACTGTCGATGGAGTGGGACCACAAAAACCTCTAAAAGGCTGGCAAGCATTTTCTGCAAGAAAATTTAAGGGCACTGTCTTTTGGGACAGAAAATGTGTACTCCCAGTGGATTTTATGGAACGAGGCACTACAATAAACTCTGCAGTTTCGAGTGACACTATAAGGAAGCTGAGAGAAGCCATTCGGAACAAATGGCTAGGCATTTTTTTTTAAATCAAAACTTTGCGTCTGTATATTGCTGCATAGAATACACAAGGTTTATTGAACAGTTTCAAATAGTATTGTTTTGACAATCCTCTTTACAGCCCTGATTTGGCTCCTAATGATTATCACCTTTTCCTTAACATGAAAAATTTAAAAAATGAGGAGTTGAATGACAGTGACATGGCTTAACTCACAGATAGCGGAGTTCATGACCTAATGATGGAAGTATGTGTATTTCCTACTTATAGGAAGTACAAGGATTGTTTGATTAATCAGTGGCTCTGATTAGAGATACTGCTCAAACTGAAAACGTAATTTGATTTTTGATATTTCCATCTTATTTACAAACAAACATTAACTTTAGATATATACAAAAATGATCTAGAAGAAAATTGTTGACATCGTTCGAAAATATCTAGATACGTTTGTTTCTTTGCTGCAAAGGAAAGAAAAATAATTCAATATGCTGATAAAAAATAAATAAGTATTGTGGAAATTCTGTTTCATCACATGGAATGGTTTACTGGATTTCATTATGATTGTACAAGTGATACCAAATGCCGAGCATGTTCGAATGAAGTCACAATTAATTGAAGACAAACAATAAAATCCAATTGTCAATAAAATTTTATCTTTATCCTTCAGTTTATTTTTTTGGCCAATAAGATATTGTGTTGGACAACAATAGAGTGAATATATGAAAGTTAACAAAGATGGTAAACAACTCAAACAAACTATTTTTAATATCCTCCATGAACATGTGGATATGAGAAAGCAGATAGGAAAGCCACCAAAAACAGAATCACGCAACAATTTTTTATGAAATTTTCAAGTGAAGTTTTTTAGTTGTTAGATGTTTATCAGGTAAAACTCCAATTGCTACAAGATATATTCAAATAGCTCACACATATTTTAATTTTTTAACTAATTAAACAATTCAATATATTTCTTCTGAACTGTGTCTTACGAAACACGCTTAATACTATATAAGAATAAGGCCACTGATCAATGAACAAATAATTACACAACTTTTTTAGGTTTCTGTAAGTAGTCAAAGATTGAGGGTGAGGTACAGAATCATCTCATTGTACTATTGTAATATCCCATGTAAGTATTTTCATTACCTACGAATTTTATAAAATCTGGGGCATATTCAAAGTTTAAAACATTTAACACAATTCTCAAAACTACTGTGTAGGGCACTGCAACACATCAAAAGACATTTTGTTAACTTTTTAACTATCTAAGTATCCATGATTTCATAACATCCAAATTTAATATATTATGCAACAAATCTTTCCATTTTCTTACCAAATTATGCTTAGTATATTACATTTTGTAAACAGCTTTTTTTAAATTGGCTTTCATTCCTCATCAGAATTGTTATTTGTATTCAATAATTTCCTCAAGTTTGTATCTTAATCTCTGTTGATACATTTATAAACATTTTGCCTAAACATCATCAAATTTAAAATATGAAAATCTCACATTACATAAGTAACATTTCATTCCTTCATCCTACATTTTTACCTCTCACAATACTAACCTTTCTTTTTTGTTAGGAACATCTCGATCATACACTCGTGCCAACCATGGAAACAGAACAACACCTCTGTATCCAAACACCTTATGCAAGAATAGTTGGCCGGTATCGTATTTACCCTGTACTTTTAGTGCGTCTAATCGACCAACTTCAGAAATCCTTAAAAAACAAATATTTTACTATAATAGTAGCCTATAAAACAAAATCACACAAAAATTGCAATAACAAATGTTAATAACTCTTTAGGTTTTAGTAAGTCTAAATTAGAAACCCTTCTGTTTTCATTCAAGTAAATGGGAAAAAGAGGATTAAAAATCCCAGGCACTAGAACCTTAATACAGCCGAACCCATAGTCTAGTTTAATAGATGTCCCCCCTCCTCAATCAATTTTAAAAGTACACTCAACATTTTTAAGCAAAGATCAGCAGAATATTGACTACAAACAATTTAGTCTCGTGCCAGTAAGAGTCAAAAAGTCAAATATTACATGGGCAGCAGTTTCACTGTCAAACTCACATAGTTTAGACACAGGATCTTCTTTATATATGCCATCTTATGTAAGTACATCTTAAGATCAGATTGTGGCAATAAGAGACCTGTGATTTTTCTTGGCTTAGCCCAATAAAATGCTACCGAATCTAGCATGTAAGACTTCATTCATCAGTAATTTTCTGTGATCATGTCCTCTAGGAACATCCTAGCTTTGTTGTGTTTTAATTTCATCCACCTGTCTATGGTAATCTTAGCCTGATACACTGACACTTCTCTTGATGGCTAAAGTCCTATTAATCTAGATACAGATACTGCCATAGCAAGCTTATCAGTCTAATATCTTCATTATTCCAGTACCAAATACAACCACTATGATTTTAGAGTAAAGCATTTTGGATTTTAGGGGTCCACAATAAAGGCCAAAAATTAACAAAATATAGAGTTAAAATAATAACAAAACAATATGAGAAAAGATATTGTGGAAGTACAAATTGCCTTTTATTTAATTATTAATAATGGAATTCCACCAAGTACCTAAGGTCGGTAGTATAAGTTATATATAGGCTAAACACAATTCTTTTTATTCTTGACTATCTAACTCTAAAATGTATGATTCTAGAAAATTTCTAAATTCACGGTTCAATTCTATGTTTCTCTCTGTACAAGATGATAGATTACAATTTAATTAAGATAGAATATATATTTTTGGTGAATTTTTCAAAATAGACGTACATTTTTATAATATAGTTAATTACCTTAAAGGTTGTCCTCGGTCCGTATTATAGTTATGGCTACAGCGCTGTTTCGCCGAACACTGTCGGCTTCGTCAGGCCCGCACTAACACATAAACACGTAACACTATCACATATAAAATCAGAGTATGACTTGTCGTACATAAATAATAAAATTGTTTGTGGCCACATTATAAGGTCTTACTTGTCCAGCTGCAGGTATGGTACTGGATGTAAACAGCAGTATGATACTGATAATTAAGTTTAGTTGAAATGAAATGTAGACATGTTTGCTGTGTTTATTTAATTTTAATTTTGGTGGCAAGGCAATTATATTAAATTATAATAATTATATTAAACGGTCCAAGGCAACACATTATACTTTATATAAGTACATTTTTAGCTATTTTGTACTAAATTCATAAAAATTTGCCTTTTTTAAAATATTTCTAAATTAGTAGGCCTACTATATATTTTTTACACGCTTTTATTCAAAACTATTAGGCCTACAAAACTTTTTCACATCTCGAAAAAAAATTATACAAATTTTGCATGTATAAGCCTAGCCTAGTTATAGCCTAGCATCAATTGTTTTTGTAATGTTTCGACTTCTATTATTATAATTTTTTGATTACTGATATACTCCAACCGGTTTCACTGCATGAACATGTCAGCATCTTCAGGGTTGATCCGCTACTACTTCATCAAAGTCATTTTTTTACATAAAAACACTACAGAACACATACATACACAAACACACATTACAGACATATACGACATACACTTTACGTCCTGTTAGGTCGCCGGCCATATATAATTATAAATAGTGACCTTCCCAGACATGTAGTTCCTTTACTAGGTCTCAAAGAGCAATGTAACATTCAACAAGATTCGACATTGACATTGACTGACTTGGCGAACGTAGTTATTGAGTAACCTAAGTTGGATTACGTACTTTTATATTTTTTAATTTCTACTAAAATAATGTTTTTGTGGCTTAAAAAATGTCTTCCAATACAAAATATCAACTGATTGTTTGAATACAAGGTAAATAGTTACCGTAACGATTTCATAATTTTTAATAATAACTTCCGATGATAATGTACAATAGATATTTACTAAAATGTTACTATTCTTATGAAGACAAAATGTATGTATGTTACTATGTATGTAGTACAAAATAACGAAGGGGAAAAAATGGTAAAATGGAGAGATGTTGTCCGATCGATTTAAGTATGAAATCTCTGTAATTACACTTAAAAATAGCGGTTTTTTCATCAATTAGATACTCATTTATAGTACAAGTGGTTTTTTTATCTCTCACGATTCATTATTTACTTAACAATGAAATTGACAAATTTGTAATATATTCAACCATTCAGCCATATTGAATTCACTCATGGGGCGGATGTCTCACTAACTTCTACAAGTTGATATTACTACGCTTCTATGATAGAAATGACATAAGATTCAGGATGACTAGGTCTCTGAAACCAAGGCCTAGTAAAAGAACTATAGGTCAAGTATATATATTTACCTTACTTGACCTTACCTTTAAAGATATATAGATTGAAATATCTTTAGTAACATGAGACGTAAATATGAACATTTCCCATTATATAAATACGTCGGATATGATAGTTTTTATATTACGATTTTTCAGTGAAAAATAGTGATCTGCGCAAGGAAATCATTATTTATTCTTAAGAAGTAAAGTGTGTGTAGACGATAAAAAAAATATATCCGAAAAATAAGGCGCCACCTTTTAGTAAACAATTACCATAATGGACCTAACCTAGAAAACCTGAAATTTTTTTTTTCCCATGAAAAACATTTTTGCTCTCAAAAATTTTACTATTCTTATAAAGAGAGGTATGTACAAAAATAAATGAAAACAAAAAATATTAAAATTGGGATTTATTAATTTGTTTAGTAATGTAAGAGATGGGAATGTTAAGCTATAAATAGGTGAATTTCTTTTTCAAATTGTGATTTTCCGGTGAAAAAGTGAATTCCGCATTGAAGGGGAAAAAAATTCTTAAGAAATAAGGTATGTAGTAAAGGATTAACACAAAATTACCAAAATTAGCTGTACCAGGCTAATTACCACTTGGCTTATATCCTAAAATACACCTTATAATTAATTTAAACATATCACATATATCATGCCTAAATTATTAAGGAAACAAAATTAGATGATTAATAAATTACCTTGTATAAGTTGAATTTTGTTGGTATAAAACCCTAATAGACAAGCTCAGAATATTTTTCCGAAGGCATTTCACAATTCCCACCATTGATAATAAAATTAGGTACAGTATTTATTAATACAACTAATACTAGTACTAGTATACTAGTAGGACTAACAATAAATCACTGTTTAAAATTCTACAAATTTTTTTTAAAAAACACTTTCACCATCAAATAAATACAATATTACTGTCACAATCATAACCTAATACAGTTTGGTGTTTTTGTTCAGTCGTAGATTTTAAAAATTACGTAGTGCGGATTACATTCACAGTTATCCAGTAAGCCGATCCCCGATATCGTCGATATCGATAGTAACACTTCTCGTTGTTAAGTCTAGTTCCAAGATATTCATTGCCTTCCAATTTCATCGTAATTCTTAAAACAGCTGCAAAACTATCACGCAATTACTCTGTTTTAAAATATTTGGTTAATCCAATATTTTGGTTAAATGTATATTATTGGAACAAAAACTAGGTAATTTCTGTTATTTCCTTGAAATAATATGTGTGAATTGGTAAAATTAAATTTAGTTTCAGGTCATATAAGTGATATTTTATTCCATAGATTCTTTGCAGTTAGTTTTTTTTTTTTTTTTAGTTCCTTATATATTTTTAGTTTGATTTTTTGTTTTCAGCTAACACTAACAAGTTACGTTTTTACAGTTGTAAGCTTTTTAATAATAAGCTTCTAAAAAGTAATAATTCAAAAATATATATTTCATAAACAATATAAACCCAAGAAATAATATTAAACAAAAACAATTTTAGTAATAAATCACTATAAAGTAAATAATAGTTACATTTTGAAAAGGTTTAAAATACCATTGTATAAAAAATAACTTTTTTAATATATAAAAACAATAAAATTTAAATTTATAAAATCAAGCTCTTTTATGTTAAACAGTAAACAAGAACATTTAATAATTATTAACTGAATATAATTAAATTAAAGGTATTTTTTTTCGAAAAACAAAAAATTGTAAAGCTAAAAAAAGTATGTTTTGTATTTGAAGATGGTTATTTCAAAAATATGTTTATTTGGTTTGGTACTTGGGTTCTTCATTGCAGCCACTCATCGAAATGTGAAGCCTGATCTAGAACTAAAGGTAGGAATATTATAATGGCATAAGCAAAGATATTTAATTTTTCACAAAACGAAATGTTACGACATTAATTTGATCATTTAAACCTTTTAAAAATTATTAAATAAAAACCAGTTATTAATGTTTTTAATTCATAGTATAAAATTTCATTGCACATTTTATGTCAATTTTTACCATAATATACAGTAATAGGAAAATTGCAGCTTGTTAGGAAACATCTGGAAACTAGAAGGAAGAAGAAGAACTACTGATTGTGTACTTGTTTTAATCATTTTGCTGATCATGTGGTCATTTGTTTGTGATTGTATATTTGTTCAGTCGTAGTCAGTTCGATAATCAGTCTGCTTTTGTGTTATTAAGTTTAATGGGCGTAAATCGGTATTATATACAAAATTGTTGAAGATTTAATGTGCAACAGCAATGGGAGTTGATAAGTGGCATTTGACATTTGTCGTGTTTTATCTAGTTTACGGCGTAAACTCTGAAGTTCAAAAAACGATATTTACAACCCGAATGGATGATGGAGCAAAAGAAACTTTTGTTTTTGAGGCAGACCCTGAAGACACGCAGGCAGACCCTGAAGACACGCATATGATTTTTAGAACAAGTAAAGATGATGGATCGAGACATGTTTACAATCTTGATGAAAAAACAGAATATGAGGATGATCGTGGATCTGATATAGGCGCCCATAGTATTTTCAAGAGAGAAACTCAGGAAAAAAGCAATATTACATCAAAGGTACAGCTTTTAATTCATTACTTTTCCTGGTAGATATGGAGAGAAGTTGTCTGATCGATATAAGTGACAAATCTCAGCAATTCCTCTTTAAAATAGCGTTTCTTCCATCAATTCGATACTTATTATATACGCTTACCACTCTTTATCTTTCACAATTCATTATTTCTATCCTAAATAAGCGATTTAAAATGACTGATGTATGGCATTTAGTGGTTATTTCGACACATATTTCATCATTTTAAGTCAAATCTATCGATGTTTTTTTTATTCTGTGCGGAAAATAGTTCTGTATTAAGACTGTCAAATTATGTACCTATCATTTAGTATCAATCATGTCATGTTACAAGGTCAGGGAAAGTAACTATATACATATATACCTAACCAGACCTAGTTAAAGAACTACAGGTCAAAGAAGGTCATTATATATATATATTCACTTGATCTATAGTTCTTTTACTAGGTCTGGGTTTCAGAGACCTAGTCATCTGGAATCTTATATCATTGTAGCGTAGTAATATCAATGTGTAAAAGTGAAAGAAGTGCGCTTGCGCCCCACGAGTAAATTTAATATGGCTACCCGATTGAATATGTTAAAATTTGTCAATTTCTTAGATTGGTAAGTAAATAATGAATTGTGAGAAATAAAAAACCACTAGCGTTGTGCATTAAATTTAATTTTTTTGAAAAACCGCTATTTTGAAGTGGAATTATTGAGATTTTGCACTTAAATCGATCGGACAACTTCTCTCCATACTTTCCTTTTTCCCTTATTTATCTTTATAAGGTATTTAAATAATCTACAGTATTATATATACCTGTCTTGTGATTTACCTAATTAATGTTTGTAAATCGTTTACTACATACCGGTACATTATTTTGAAACAATGAGATTATATTTGATGTCGTACATTTATGAAGTGCCAAAATACATTAGTTTACTAGAAAATAAGCAATATAACAATACAAAATCCAGGTCGGGTTTGGTTAGTTTTGTATTACTACATTTGTCCAGTTAGTGATTGTGGTAAATGTCTAGTGTACATCCGGTTGCGATTTAATATGGAAGTTTAATGATCGGACTATACATAGGCTACCTCATTTTGAAATAACTAGCCTAGATCATCCATTAGCTGGGAGGACCCTTTTCAAGTAGGCTATCAAAATCCGGTAAATATTCAGTTGATACTGTGTTGCGATTTAATATAGAAATATCGTGAAATCGTGTTTTACATACCTCATTAATAAACAATTGGATCATCCTTAAGCTGGGAAGACCCTTTCCAAGTATTAAAATCCATTATATCTGTCTAAAATAAGCAATTTAAAAGTTCGAAATTATTATCAAGTCCTTAGCCTTATTAGGTTAAGATATCTGTTTACGGTAATTCATATGGCAATGGTTGTGAATATAATGGGTGTTTCATCACTCGATGTTTGTGATCATCCGTGCAAAGCAAATAGGTCTGTATAGGTAATTATATGTATTAAAATGTATATTTAGTAAAGATAGATGTAGTAATGTAGTAAGGTATATTTATATTTACCTAACCAGACCTGGTAAAGAAACTATATATATATATATATATATATATATATATATATATATATATATATACTTCCCAAGATTTAGTTCACATAATTCTGAAATTATATAGTGTAGTAGGCTAATACATACCTATTATAAGACACTATTAATGACACACTATTCTATTAGCTATTCTTGACTTATGAAAGCTAGACGCATAGGCTCATCCTCATAGTGTACCTATTCTGATCATTAAATGGAAACTTTTAAATTGCTTATTTTAGACAGAAATAATGGATTTTCATACTTGAAAATGGTCTTCCCAGCTTAAGGATGATCCAATTGTTTCATAATGAGGTATGTAATACACGATTTCATAAAATTTATAATGAATCGCAACACGTTATCAATTGGACATTAACCTAAAATCCAATATTTCTGTCTGAAATAAGTAATTTAAAAGTATGAAATCCTAGGCTCGTGAGGTTAATCGGTCTGTTTACATTAATTCGTATAGCAAGGATGGTGAATATATTGAGTGTCTCATCGCTTGATGTTGATGTTTATGTTCATCCGCGCAAATATATATATATATATATATAAGGCCTATCAGACCTTTAGTTCCTTTACTAGGTCTGACCTGTTGGAAGACAGTTAATGTGCATACATCTAACGAAACACTATTCTATTACCTATGCTTAACATAGGAAACCTAGATCCATAGGCTCATTGTTCATCTAAAAACGAATGCAAACTTGTAAATTACATATTTTTAACAGAAATATTGGATTTTGATACTTGAAAAGGGTCCTCCCAGCTAAAGTATGATCCAATTGTTTCAAATTGAGGTATGTAAAACACGATTTCATTAAATTTCAATATTAAATCGCAATGGGATGTACACTAGACATTTACCATGAATGTCTTATAACTTGATGTTTACATTATAGGCTTTCCACCAAAATAGGTCTGGCTAAGTGATATATATATATATATATATATATATATATATATATATATATATATATATATTGATCTGACCAAACCTATTTCTCATGACGTACCGGTAATAATATTAATAATTAAATAAAAGGTAATTTGTACTTCCATTTTTAATGAGAAGAAAAAATTCAAGGTTGGACTTGGTTGGCTTTTGACCAAGGTTTCGCCAACTGGGCATTGTCAAAAGCAGCTTACAGACTAAAGTACAAAATTTTTACAAAAACACAATACGCCAAGAGAAAGTTGGCCAAAATTACTATTATGTTAAAGAGAAGGGAGAGAGGTAAGATACCGAAGCCCAAATAGGGGTTGCAAGAGTGGTGAATTAGCCTAGTAAGATCTAATTGTTCATTAATAACTAAGCTAGAGTCCTTATTGATTATACTCTTAATTTCTAACACTTTTAGTGCGTTTAACTTTTTACCCTTACCATTAACATGTAGAATATTAAATTCTGTATTAGAATGAAAATCTGAAATTTGATGAGTTGTATCGACTCATTATCATTCCTATGAACACCAATGATTTTTATAAAGAACCTATTTGTATAAAATTGATCGCCACTAATACTGTAATGGTTACGACAATAATTTAACATAAATTGAAAAAGAATGTTACTAATAATATATTTTTCCAAATACTGTAGTTATATTGATGTTAACACTGAAAAATTGCACGGCTTATTAAAAATTTTTGTGGAAGTACAAATTGCTTTTTATTTAATTATTAATAATGAAATTCCACCAAGTACCTACAGTCGGTAGTATAAGTAATAATATTAAGTTGTTTCATAACATGTAATGCACATGTTTATAATACAAGATTGTCATCCTACACAATAGTGTAACCTACTAAAACCATATCCTTAAGTAGGCAATAACTTAAGTATTATTTATGTAGTAGCTTCAGTTTAATACTAGGATGGTCCTAATTAGTGATACAACATAACTTTGGAAATAGATAAGACATTGGTATAGACATTTTTATGTTAGGCCTATATTTTACAAGTTTACCAAAATTAAAATTTTTATTAGTTTTTCAAATGCCACCTGTTTAAAATGTTTAATGTTGAATATCTCTATAATCTCTAACTTTACAATAAATAGCCCTATTCATGAGACAGGAAAAACTTTCCTCTTTTAACTACAAACAAAACTTACATTTTTCTGTAGGTCAAAAGATAACAGTTTATTCATAAAAACCAGTATATGACACCCAGAATTTTATAATACCAGTTATTTCTTATGTTTTTGGATTGTATTATTGATACTGTAATATGTTAAATGTACACATTGTAATAATCTACAATTATTTATAGTCATTACTAGCTAGATATAAGTGCTTTTGTAAAACAATTCTACCAATTAAAGAGCAAGAGAATGAGGACTGTTTTTGACAAATTGTTTGATAACTAATGCAAAAATTGGTGATAGTTTGTTGGACAAACTGTTGAATATTAACAAAATGTAAACCGGTCCCTTATGTGCTAATTAAAATAACATAATTGAGGAGAAAAATGACAGCAAGGGCTGTGTGATTGTGATTTCAATTTTTGTTTTCTAAATTCAGATTTTAAATTCTGAAGAAATAATAACATTCCTGTACAATATTTATTCGTGTCTTTTTAAAAGTATCTAATACAAATAAATAAAGTAATGCAAGGTTTGTTGAAATAGTTTTATTGTTTGTGGAGCATTATTGTTTCATCGCTAGTAAGCCTTTGTTTTGAGTGACATGTCAAGCTGATATATTAAGCCTGTCACATATATTTAGCTTGGCTGATTAAACATTTGCTTATTTTATTTAAGTCAGTATACATTAAAAGGATCTAACCACCAAGGTTACATGTTTAAATTTAATTAATTTTTAAAGCTTGTCAACAATATCTACCCTCTTCATTAATCAAATTGTTAAGAAACAAATATTTAAAATATAAACTTTTTATTCATAAAGGCATAAGAATATTGAAAAATCAATTGTAAAGTAATCAAACACAACAGTACATGTTGAATGTACAGGATGGCCCCATAGTTAATTCACACTTGTATTAATTATTATTTGTTTCTTATGGCAATTTTCTAGTTCATCAGTCTTCTGGTGTCCCAATATAACTAATTTATGTTTTTTTTTGACTTTATTTAATCAGCGTCAAGTTTATTACATAATATCAAGTAGTAATCCTTATTCATCATTGAGGTATAGTGAATATTCATTCAATGATAGGATCTTCTTTCTAGGTAAATGTGCCCCCAAGTAGTCATGTCTTGTGTTCAAACAGAATGTATTATCTCCCAAGTCTACTCAATATCATACCATGATTAAATTTGGAAACGGTTTTTGCATTTTGGTATGACTTACAATTTGTTTCTTGGTTTTGGCTGTCGAATAGCCTTATTCGCCTTAGTTTTGGAATAGCCTTGGTTTTGGAGATTCACAATAGCCTTATTTTGCTGTAGTTGTGTGCTCTTTTTTTTACTAGTTGGTCTCCCATATCATTTCCTAGTATTGCAACATGAGAAGTAAGTCGTTGAAAGCAAACATGTATTAATTCTAGTTATATTTATTAGATTTATTTACAATAGTTACAAAGAGAAACAATTCTGGCTATTTTGATATATCACAAGAAACCATGACATGTCAACAGGTCCAAACCTTTAGAAGTATTTTTCCATCAATACTACTGTACATATATAAATAAATTAGCAAATACTCTAAAAGTCACAATTACATTGGAATTACACCAATTACATTCAAACATTGTGTGTAGGGTTGTATTTACAAACTATTAGATATGTTCATAACGACAAAATGAGGTGGTAAATTTTTTAAACAGTTGTCGTTTTTCAAATATAAAAATTGCTTTTTAAGAAAACATTTTTCACGTATTTCCCATATGAACTAGCCTACAATGGTCTGTTTTATGTAGCTTTAAAACTTGCACACGAAATAGTTAAATGCATTTCCTATTACGGAAAATAAGAAATTTAAGTTTTATTTTTCTTCTTCAACCTCTTATGCTGTTAAGCATCGGGGTAGTCTCTCGCCAATCACTGTCTTCACCCCAAAGTATCCTACAATCTACCATTGTCTCCCGTCATTTAGTCCCTAACCTATTATCCAATGCTCCATGTATTCCTAGGTCAGCCTCTTGGTCCAGTTATGTAATCTGCTTTTCCTTTCTTAACTTATCCATGCACTTTGCACACCCAAACTATTTTAACTCTCTTAATTATGAGTAAAAAATTAAAAACTTTAAATTAAAATTTAGAATTAGTATTATTATCAATGTCACTGAATGCCTCTTCAATGAAAAGCTGAAATCGTTGATCATTTTCGGTTTTTTTTTGGATACACAAAATTCTTCACCACACCCTTCAGAACGAAATATATCGGTGTGATATCAGGTGATCTTGATGTAGTTTCAATACTTGTTCTTCTTCCGATAACTCATCGTCCAAGTATAGTCACAAAGCAGCTGTGGTGGAGCACCCTCGTGATGAAAATATGTTTTATTAATAATATCTTGTGTCTATGCAAACCAGTGGAATGTGGATAATTCTGTAATATTTAGTATTGTACATCTCCTATTGTACTGTCTAATCAAAGAAGTAGGGCCCAAATATGTAAATTTTATATAGTACAACACATTGTTGGTCCAAATTTGGTTTTTAGTATACCAATAACTACAGTTCTATGTAAGTATTGATTTTACATACAAAATAGATAAGCCACCTCCATGTTGTAGACCCTCAGAGTAGGTCAGACTACCTGGATTTATTAAGAAGTGGTTGGCGTTCCTAGCAGTCCCCAGTCAAATACTCACACAACACAACTATCATTTTTATAGTCTTTCACATACAGTTATCTATATTACACAATTACCTTCACTTTCACTTTCTTTTCCTATTCGCGCTTTCTTAGGCAGAGTTTCCGCTATTGATAACCGAGTGATGCGACCATTTATGGATATGAGAAAAAAAGAATACTGTACTCGTCTGTTATGTCTGGGAATAGTGATACACTTTCTGATTGGCTTAGGAAAATCAAGTGCCTGATGTGTTTTGCACTGCTGAGGATCTTAACAATTCTAGTTCAGGAACCGATTACCTAGCTATGCTTGGCCAGCAAGTAGATGTTGGGTTAATGGGAGTTGGAACATGTAACTGATGTGGTTGGACTGAGTTGATAATTTACATAAGTACAAGGATGGATAACCAGTAGTTACCCGGGGGGGGGGGGGGTGAACTGTAACTTCGTAACGCGAACTTACCTCTATGTTTGGGTGCTGAATATATGTATTTCAGTCCTCCTTAAATTTTATAACTCTCTTTAGTTCGAGTTGTCTGGACTACTAATTATTCTGGGCATCCCCGATTATCGATCCTTTATCCACGAAAAGTATGATACCCCAAATTAGAAAAAAATGACAGAGTCTATTATTTTTCATTGTACACTATAACCATACAAAATGTTATAAATACTAAAATGTACAACTACATTCCTATTCTTTATACTGGATCTGTTCTTCTTTTAGGTTATGAGTTTTGGTGTATTCCCTGTTTCCATGATTATTATATATTTAAACACAGGATAGAACTAACTTGAACATTACATGAGAAAAGTAATCTTTATATTTTTGTACCTCTACATGTTAAAAAATATATAAATATAATTATAAGGTTAAAATGATTACCGGTACTATGTTAGCAATCGAAGAAGAATTAGTTATAAATAGCTTATAACAAATTATATAGTAACTAAGTTTGAAAAATTTAGGTTAAATAATTAGATTATTTAAACATCAAGTAGATCTAAGTTCAGAGTTTCTTGTAAGGATCTCCACCCCCCTTCTCACATCACAATGATGAATTTACCTCATCTAGAAATTCTCAATCAAAATTGGCTTTAAAAATTAAATATAAATACACAATTTGTATTATTTGGTGTATATTGTTTTTAGGTCAAATTAAATTTCTAACTGGGAACTAAAGATACTAAATCACTTGAAAATTTCGGCTATTCAAAAATTAAAATTAGGAATGGTTTAATATTACGTGGAAAATCAATTTATTTTATTTAAATTATTTTCAAAGTCACAACTAATTTTGTAAAAAGCTTGAATTTGAATTTTCCCATCATTAACTTTTTATTATTTTTTAAATTCATGTAAACTGTTTAGTCATATTTCTTGAAGAACAAACCATTTTTTGGAATGATAGGCCTACATTCTTTTAAAAGATGTCATTCAATTTTTTAACTGGTTTAAAGGTGAAAAATCTCTCGATCTTCATTCCCTTATAAAAAAAGAAGAAAAAACAAACAAAAATAAAGACTCATTGTCCTCGACTACCCTAATAGCATAAGGGTCAGAAGAGAACAAGAGTTGGTCAAGAAAAACCAGATAGGAAACATGAAAGAGAGAGATCTAACCCAAGACTGCATAAAAAAAGTGTAGATCCTGCTAGGGCCCTTCGGATAAATCAGTGACAATTGTAAAACTAAATTTTACAGAGTGATTTTATGAAAACTTACCACCTCTATTATTTAACACAGATACATACACAAACACACACACACACACACACACACACACACAGGCACGTGTGAAGTTGAGTATTAAATATGTGAAGAGATTTCTGATTATTTCTATTTATTTTTAATAATAAGAGAAATATATAACATGCTCAGATTATAAAAACATATTACGTGCTGTAGTTGTAATTTCATTTACAGGGGAAACATGTATGCTATTTTTATTATAAAGTTTCACTTTACAGGAGAGCTATAGTATTTTTAAATTCCTATTAAAGTTTTTTGCTCAATTAAAACCACTATTCAAATAAATAACTGTTATTTTGTCTTCAAAGAGAGGTCCGTGTTTTTTTTGTAAATTTTAATTTTTTTTCCTCTAAAAAAAAAAATATGAGATTAAAAAGGGTAACAACTAGTAATGAATCATTGAAATAAAGAACTGTCCTTTAATTAAATTCTGACTTGTAGATGATACGTAAGGTAATATTGTTGTCATCTATGAATTCCTTTTAGAGCCTAAGTTTATAAATATTTGTCAAAACATTCTCTATACTATGTATATATGAGAAAGAAAAATGGAATTTTGTATAAAGTTTAGCTAAATCAACATTAGCAGTTTGTCTCAATTTGAATAGTAATTAGTAGTTAACAAGGAATGGAAAATAATAAATAAGTTATACAAATTTTGTAAATAAGATAAAATGAGATAATGTTGGTGTAATTCCATTGTTTATTTAAACAACATGTAGGCCTTGTTTGATTTATATGATCTACAAGGAAACTAAATTTCAAATATTGATATCCTCTATAGCCTACACAGTTCAAAGTTTCATGACTCACCTTACCACAGGCCTTTGATAGAGTGATATCTTGATGAAAGGTCATTATCAATGAATCATACATTAATTTATGATTCATTTCTATAGCCCTAGAACTAGCATCTATAATTGCCACATGTTTAATATCAAGTGTTTTCGGGGTAGCGTTTAAGGCCCCCCCACCTCTCTGAATTTCTATAAAATAAAATTACCCTTAATTATTATAACAAATAACACTGACACATTTAGATTTTAACTTTCTCTTTAATAATAAATTTAAGTTTTAAAATCATTTACAATAAAAAAACCCAATTATTGTCCAAATTTGATGCCCTGAATAAATTATACAATTAACATCTTAACCTACTATTTATTCTAAGTACATAGTTAAATATAAATTACTAATTCTACAATGTCTTAACCTAAAATAAAGAAATAAAAGTGCATCAGAATTTTTACTTTTAAATTTTTTACTTTTAATTATTTTTATAAAATGCTCCGGCTAACTGAAATTTATTATTTATTAATTTTATTTATTTTCTCTTTACGGGTTCGTTAGGTTCTTTGGTGTCTATAATTTACATATAAAATAGAATTTGGTGGTAGTTTATTTAATTGAGATTGTCCATTAATTTGTACTTCGGCTTGGAAGTTTTATCACAGCTCCAATGTTCCTGGTTCCTTGCACGTGGTTCCCGTGTAGATTGCCAGTAGATGGATCGATTTGCCTTAATCTTTTCGACGAATCTTCTTTTCTTCTTACACTTATATTCTCACACACTTTTGTGACGACGATTACTTTTAATCTATTGTATGAATATTCCTGTTCAAACACTTTTATAACAACGCTATTTCTCACACTTTTATGACGACGACTCTTTTAAACTTATAAACGACGATTATCTTTTAACTATTCTTCGGAGATTATTATTAAATACTTATACAAAAAAAAGAAGCAGTTACTATTTAATTTTGACTGTTGATTTTGGCTAAATCTTTCACAACGATCTTCTTTTCTACTAAAGAAACACTTGCTCCGGAACTCCCTCCTTCAATCAGTTAACAACCAAAAAGAACCTCATGCGCTTCTCTTCCACCCCTATTTATAATGTTTATTTTCAAACGCTTTATTCCGATCCTCTTCCTTCATTGGCTTATTTTAAATCTTGTACGTTATTTCAGAACTGACGCAATTCCTTTCATTGGTCCTTTTCAAATATTTTCAGTTGAAGGCATTGACTTTTGGAATGGTTTATTTGACTCCTTGAGATCTGTGACTGATGTTAGAATAGTTTTTCTAGCTGTCAACCCTTTCAACTCTTTACAATTTATGGCCTGCCGAGCACTGACCTTTTGGGATCCCTCTATTTCGTTACATTATATTACCATATGTATTTTTATTATTATTTTTTTTCAGAATAGGTTTTAAATCAAAACTAAAGCAATAACAACAGTTTTTAATAGATGATCTGTTGGACAAATTTTGAGAAGAAATTAAAAATTCTGATTGCAATGTAATTAATTATTTTTTGGTATATCTGAATAAACAGTGCAAAAAATACAATTTCTCACTCACCCATCACAAAAAACCAACCAACACTATTTGTCACCAAGAATTTCAGTTCGATAGTGGTCTGTTAAGTAAAAATGAACAATGGAAGCCATCATTGAAATAATATGTATTAATTTAAATAGTTCCTATAAATTGCTTTGATTGTGCTATAAATACTAACTCTGTATAAATTGTATTTAGTTAAAATTTTGCCAATTATTCATATAGTAATATTTTTTTTTTACATTATGGGATTTTGCATGCAGGTTTAGGTTATTAAATCTTCACATTTCACTAAAATGTGAACGTAATTTTTTTGAGAAGTTTTGTCTTTTATAACAGCTCTGAGAGTGGATTTTTTTTTTACAGTAACACACGAATCGGCATTTTTTTTGAGGAAGCTGGCAACCAATATGTTTTCTTTGGGTCCTTAGAGCATTAGAAGCTACATTTACATAAAATGTGATCAAAATCGTTGGAGCCAATTTTGAGATAATCATAATTTTGTGATTTTTACCCTTATATTATTTTGAGTTATTAAAATTTTTTTTTTAAATCCTGAAATATGGCCAAAATATGCGCAAATTGGATTAAAATTGGACCACACATTTGGTCTGCAGAACACTGCACTGAGAATAGAAGTCATTCGTAAACCTAGTTTATGGACGCAATGCGGATCTCAAAATGGATATATCCTAAAAAAAAAATTTACTTTGATTTTTTTTTACCCTGCACATAATTTTGTCGATACATTAATATTATCTGAACCGTCGGGCCCTCTTTTTTCAAAGCAATTTTTTCTTGGGTAAATATAGAGTTAAGACTAGTAAAGCTAGTTATTCTCACCATGAATGAATAAACAAAATTTATTTTTAACCGTAGTATTTCAAAAGAAATATTATTAAAACCGTAAATAATAGTTGAATTATATTAATATAATAGACTTTACCTAACCTAACTTCTCCTAGGATTGGTTAGATAAGGTTAAATTCTTTTATATTTATTTTATTAAGTAAAATTCCTAATGAAATGTTTATTACGTTTGCACAATATGTCTCATCGTTAATTGATACTAACTATAGTTTGTAAAACGGGAAAAAATGCTACCCCTCTCACGCATGAACACTCACAAACGTCCTGCCCCAGACAAACTGCCTGATTATAGTCAGATTTAAACTGGAAAGGGATTCTATGGAAGTGAAAGCAGATAAATATGGTGTGAGAGGCTTGTAGCCTTCTGAACGAATGGCAGGCGAGCATTGTTTTAGTAGCGGTCCCATGTTGCCAATTCTACGGAAGTGAAAGAATATGCCTAGTTAAAAGGTCAGTAATTAAACACTCAAATGAACATAGACTAAATAATCTGAAATTAAATTAATTTAAAAAAAAATAATATTACTCATTACTAAGAATTCATGAAAATAATGAAATTTGAATTCGCAACACCGTTCCTCGCCACACCACAACCCCAGTCCCTTTCCAGTTTTATTCGAACTATAGTGACTTAACCACTGTAAACTCTTTTGATACAAAGACAATTTTCTGAAATCTTCTTAATTGTTAAGTAATACCTATTGAATGTTTGTAAAATTTGATTGAAAACTACTCCAAACAAGCTATTGGTAAAACATAAAGGAGAAATAATGTGAATAAAAGAAAAGTAGAATAGTAAAGAAAGAATGCTGAAATATATTTGTGTAATGATTGGTAAAATTGTAGGTACCAGGAATTGAATTAAATTTGATTTCACCACACAGTTTTAGCCTATATTAGGTAAAAGCACATAAATTAGGAAGTGCTTATGTAACAACAAACATATCCATAATTAGGTACCAGATTAAAACAATTGCCCCTTACAATATTACATAATTATGCTCTATTATAAGTTGTTATTCTTGAAAATTTTATTAAGACAAAATAAAATATGTGGTATGTAAAAAGTACAAGGAAATTGAGTATTTTGTTACTAAAGAGAAAAAAAAAAAATTATGAAATTTTAATTTTAACGATTTCCGTAGAAGACAAGTAAATAACAGCAATTGCTTGAATTGGTTGTTTGGTTTAAAATTTTGCACAGAATAAAAAGAAAAATTGTCTAACTTGTTCAATGAAAAAATAAAAATTGCAATAAACGTGAGTCCAGTATTTGAATTATGCTGGCCTCTAAGGGCCAGGTATAATCCCCTGTGTTGTCTGAGTGTGTGCATGTGTAACTGCACATGTAAAACTGCATCTGTGTTAGTGAGGAAAGTCTTCCGCCAGCCGTCTTTGTTTGTTTTACAAACTATAAATTGTGCAGTTTAGAATAGATCTAAGCTTGTGGTACTTTCACTTGCTTCGGGAAAGGGGGGGGTCTGGCTAATACTACAGTACCACTTTCTCTATACTATTGTACATGTGTAAAAGTAAAATTACCAAAATTGTATCTATATTTAAAGGTACTATAAAATTTTCTACAACACACACGATTTATTTTCCGATTTTGTCCGATAACTCCTGAACTAGTGTTTATGATCCTTGGAGTTTACATTTTTGAGATAATTATAATTTTGCATTTTGATTGTATGACAACTTACCTCCTAAATATTGAGTTTAATTAATATTTGGTTTTGTGTAAAAGTTTTTACATTGTTTGTTTCCTGTGTGTAAATAAAATACAAGAGCGATGCTCAGTTTTAATGTTATAGGTCTATGTATTGTTATAGTTTAGGCTGTTATTTAAGAGTGATAGTGATAAATTCCAATGGAACATGTGATTGTTTGTCACAACATATGGCACAGGCCTTACTAAACAATAGAATGATATCAGCAAATAAAAAGACTAGAAATATATATGAGTCATTAAAACCACAACACACAATGACTTTGAACAAGTTGTAAAACTTTCGTGAAATATGAATAACATTTTGTGTTCAATTTTATTTTTCCTTATATAAAATAATAATATGAACTAATGTGTATAATTGAAGTTATGGGATTGTGAACTCATAATCTGTATTTTCTTCTCACAAATATACAAAGTATCTAATCTGTTACTATTAATTTAAACTAGCACATTGGGTTGTTGAATTGATTAGCTAGAATTTATCTTTTCAGATGCAAGAAAGTGATTAGCTCCCCTGCAAGGGGGATAATTGGGGTTAAATAAAACTTCTAATAATAATTGGTTCTTTTATAGGCGAACAAAAGTATGACATTCAATTATTTATCTTATAGTCACTGTCATCTTTTAAGTGTACTTAGCTTTTACTTTTACAACAACAATAATCATGCTTGGATTAATTGCGTGTAGTTTTAATTAACACAAATATTTTTAAGGAAAACGATTTAGCCAGGTTTCCGACTTCAGGAAAACTCATTTAGTGAATTGAATAACCACAATTAAGTTGTTAAAAAATAGTCCTCTTTGAGATTCAACAAAAAGTTTTACATTATTTCGATATTATGATCACTAACTCTCAGGGGCAAGTGACATAAATTCCATCATTGTTCATATTACATGGAGATACAAAATATGAATGCTATTTATATCTACTGTGGTATGGGTTATGTTTTGGTTGGTGATAATGAATATGTTTAATTGTGTGATTTTTATTTTATGCATGTATGATCTTATAATTTTCGAATTTCGATATCAGTACAGGCCAAATTTGATTAAAATCAGTTATTGTTTAGTAGGCTATAATAGACAGCACTGATAGACAGACAAAGATTATTCTAACAACTATTTTTTTAGGCTTAGGAAATGTAAAACACTCTCTCTACCTCTCTATCTATATCTATCTAAAAAAAGAGAAGGGGGGGAGGGGGAAAGAGAGAGAGAGTTAAAAAAGAGAGTTTTTAAAAGAGAGTTATATATATATATATATATATATATATATATATATATATATATATAAAGAGAAAATTCAAATGAAAGTTAAGTGTCCATGAAGAAAATGATTGAAAAGACAGTATTGATTTTTATAATGGCTTGTAGGTTATAAGCAGTAGCATAGACTCCCTTAATCTTTGTGATACATTATGGTGCAATGGCATACATTTTCCTGATTATACCTAATTCATTGTCTGTCAATTAACTTAATAATCTAAGATTTGAGTATTTATGATTGGTTATTTCATTGAATGTTATGATTCCGAGTTATTGAATCGTCCCAGCCACTGATGAAATGTTTCGTTTATAAAATAGGCTAGACAGTTTGCAATAGTTTCTACTTCAGAATGTATACATAGTATGGAAAAAATATGTGAAATCAATGTTGAGGTTGTTTGCAGATAATAGTTTTTGGAATGATATCTGTCGTCTGTACAGTATTGTACAACCCAAACAAGTTAACAGATGGGGGGGGGGGGGGTTGCCATAAGACAAAATATAAAAATTCCAATTTTCTCATTGTTGACTATAATGATTTTGATCATATTTTGTTAAAATGTAGCATCTAACAATTTAAACAAAATATATTGACCATCTTCCCAAAAATATCAATTTATAAGTTATAGTTAAAAACCTAAAAATCAATCAAAGATAAGTTACAAAGGATGTAATTTCTTAAAATCAGCTCTACAAATTTTCATGAAATGTGACGATTTTTGACTCAAACCTGTGGGAAAAGTTGCAAGAAAAAGAATATTACCGTTTTGAAGTAATTTAAAAAATGAACATTGGAATTAAAATATTTCATCAAATGTTAGGATTTATGGCACAAGGGAAGCAAGTTTAGGCTTTATTTAAAGATATACATATTGTGAATATAATGGGTCTATAATCTTGCACATTGTCCAAGTTTTATTTTACGTTTTACTTTGCTCTCAGTCTTAAAGAATTTATAGATTTTATAATTTCATTACTTACAAATTTCTGAATGAGATTATAAGAAAAATGGTCTCAGCTCAATTTTTTATGAAAATAGAGTTTGTTGTATATTATGAATCTGAGTTTAAAAATTCCACATAATTTTGATGAATATCATTATTTTTTAAATAATCTAAAAAAAAAAAATAAAAAAATAAAAATAAATTTGGCTATAAATCCATTTTTGATTTAAAAAAAATTCCTATATAATAGTTTTTACATGACACTCTAAATCTATGTTAATATTTAAGAGCATGTTCCTTTGTATAATTATTACAGATTTAATTTTTATAAAGTAAAATCCTTTAAGCGATTTAGTGACAACATATTAATTTTTTCGTCATATAAACATACATATTTATAATCATAATATCTTCTAGTTTTATTTGATACCCCACAAATAATATTCACCTAAATAAAAAAATTTCATTTCGTGAGTTTTCCTACTTAATTACCCCAAGGTAATTTTTTTGTTACCATTATATTTTCCTATATGTGGAACAATAAAAAAAATATGAATGCAAAATTTGAAAAATATAGGATTTATCGCCTTGTAGTTGTACCTTATAGACAGACAGACTTACACATTATAAAGGTCCTTGGTTTTACAACAATGGACCCTAATAAAGAGCAATCAATAAAAATGAAATCCATCTTTTAATGGCTATGTTTGTCTCACATTTCACCAAAAAAGTATCCACTATACATTTCTCATTGTGTGGTTAAATTAAGTTTTATTCATCATACAGAAAACTATAATACATGATTGGTTTTCCACTCCAATTTAATTTCAAATCCAAATAATTTTTCTCAGATTCGTAGGTCACACCTTGTTCAAGTTGGGGGGGGGGGATGATATGACATTTTAAATTTGGCCTTGCTCGAACATATTAATTTTAATTAGTAACTATTCATATACCAGTATTTTTTAAACAATTAGCTATGTCATATTATGACGAGTTATAAATCATATTTGAGGATTTCTGGTGTAGTCGGAGAGCTCGGAATCGTATGGGTTCCTTCGTTTCTTGAATGAATGGCTAAGGAACTCTCTGTCACTGATTGTGGAAATCATGCAGTGTGTAATCTCCCAACCAACACTGATATCTTGTGTTTCAGTGAGTCCCATATTTCAGTTTTTTTGAATTATATATATTGGATGGTTAATTTATAATCGTTGGGGTTACTGATACTTTTGGGGGCCATTGAAAGTTAATTAGCTGACCAAAATGTAAATTTACGGATTAATGTCACATACTTTGTGAGGCTTAGTTTGACCGGATCCGATTTGTGGTTTAGTGTATAACTGAGCAGTAATCAGTAATTTATTAAGGTGATATTAATAAATAATAATAATTAATAGTTAATTAGTATTAACGTTATCAACACTTTGGATTCAGTGTGAATTTGGTGTACCAGAATTGCTTGGATATTATTGGTAACAAATCCAAACCCACCACCAAAAACTAGGGCAGATGGTACCTCTCATGTTACAAATGGTAGCAAAGTGTGGTTATGATCAGTGGACCTCCAAGACAATCCCATCTTCACACTTAACGGTTGTCAAAGTAATGATCATGGATTTTATTCACCATCTTTAAGTTGTGACCTCATTTGGAAGTTTTTGAGCGCTCAGCAACATTAGTACTTTTATGCCCATAATGAAATTCAGTACCACGTACATGAATAATTCCATACAATTGAGTAGAGTTGGAATACTTCTTTTTAGTTATTTCATATAGAGATGACTCGATATAATCCATATATCAAAGCTTCATTGGTGTTATCGGCGAGCTTGGAATCGTTCGGGTTCCTTCGTTCCTTGAATGACTGACTAAGAAATTAGGGACACACTGACACTGATCATGGATTTTATTCATCATCTTTTAAGTTATGACATAATTTGGATGTCTCTGGCACTCGGAAACATTAGTGCTTTTATGACCAAATTGAAATCTAGTAATATGGAATAATTCATGTGAACAATTCCATACGATGGAGCAGAGTTGCAATATTACTTTTTAGCTTTTCTTCGTTTTCTTTTATGGTTTTCCCGTGCAAAAATTAGTACTTCATCAACACATATAATACACTTTTTATTTTTTTATTTTTTACATTGCACCAAACAAAGTAATATAAACTTATCTATTTTCAAACTATCAAAAATTTTCTATTAAACAGAATTACCTGAATCCTTTACTGACTTATCAAATAGCCTCAACCTGTTTTTTTTTTTTTTACTAATCGCCATGTTTTATGGCTTCATGAAATTGTTAGAGATTATCGATGTGCCGTCGGCATTGTCTGTATGTAAGGATGTGAAATTTGGTAATATAGTGTGCTCAATATTGTGAACCCTGTTGAAATTCAGAAAAATCCAATTGAAAGTGTCAAAATATCGCCCATTTAAAAAAGTTTTTCTTCATGTTTTGTGTGTAATTCAATCTATAATACACTAAATTAATAAAAAATTCCAGATTTCAATTCTGAATGTATAATGGTACCAACCCACCTCTCTATGATAACAATTAGCAAAATTATTATAAAAATTGTAATTTCTAACCCTGACTTTCCAAGAAAATGTGATATTCATATGGCTCATATATACAGCAGGAACACTGCAATTCCTTCACATATTTACACAACTACAAGCCCTTTAGGGTCTAGCTGATGTCAAGAAAGTAGTGATAAACTCACTTTTATGAGTTTGAAAAAACTTGTGTAACTAGTGTTTTAAACATACTTACTCTACTGCTGATAAAGACCCCTTGATCTACCAATACAATTTATAGGATTTGCTTATACATTGTATTATGGAGTGGGGTAAGTACCATGATGGGTTCGTATCAACTTGTTTATTAGTAACTATTCAAATCCGGTAATTGTTAAACAATTGGAAATTAATTACTACTTTAGAGGCTATTGAATTGTTTAAAATAGTGTAAGTTGGAAAGGTCTGAATGTGACAATTTGCAATTAAGAGGCGGCAGGAGTCAGTCTGAAAATCGTCTTTTAGCGTTGCCTTCAATGTAGTGGTCCACCACCCGCACTAAGAATTTGTCATACCGACCGCCAGTGGCTCACGTCAACCTTTGCCCCCTCCAACTATCATATTTCACACCCCATCCACTCCATTGTTCAATGCCGACACAGTACCAAGCGGTCTTCACAATGCCAAGCGCTCGGCGAGTTGTAGCAATGACTACTAAAACCTATAGAGAGTGTTCCAAAACTCAATTGTCCCTATTTGTGGATACAAATGAGGATACAATCTAGGCTATTGACAAAAAATATAAGTAGGGTAAATAATTAAGTAAATTGTCAAGCAGTACAAATATCGCTTTATTTGATTTGCGCATAAAGTATATTTATTTTGTAAAGTAAATTTGTGTATTCAACAGTAATTTTTTGAAACAAAATACAGGATTTCAAAACCGACACACCAAAATTGTTCATGTAAATGAATAAAATAACTTATATAGAACACAATAACATTCCTACTTTTCTCTTATCAAAAGCTTTATATACAACAGAACTTAGAACGATACAACCAATAGAATATCCAGTGTTCTTGACGATGTGTCACACATTCACAACCCTTCACTTATGATTACAAATTATTCATTTAGTTCTCGTATCCATGTGTAACATACATAAAGGTATATTTTTATAAACATAACTCTTCCAACAATACTAATTCGATTCGGAAAATAAGGTTTTAATATTCATTTTTTAATGAACCAACCAAACCGAAATTTAGTTTCCTTTTCCTGAATTAACAAAAAATGTTACCTTTGAGTTTAATTTATTTACAAATACCAGAAATATTTAAAAACTGTTGCCAACAATTAACTGTTTAAATTAAACATAAGATATACAAATTTATTTAGTAAAGGGGTTTTCAAATTTGATATATAGCTGTTAGCATTTAATATGGAACACAATTTCATATAATTAAGCCTTATTCTATTATATTCAACGTGAAACAGCCAACGTGAAATCATACAATACACATACATTTTTATACAAGTATATGTCATAATATATAATAATATCGGTTTTCGTAATACAAAGATACAAAAGTAAAATAAGTATTACAAACATGTATACAATTCTGTTTTGTTATTACAGTAAATTGGACACATAATTCACAAACAAACTATTTACGGAATATACCACAATTAATAATTCGAAAACACGAAATTCAACACACAAGATTTTCATCCATAAAGGACTGCGATTTAAATTGATTACGTTATATATAATCTGCTAATAGCTAGTTATATTCATTCTAAACCTTTAAATAATGTAGGATCAAAGTTTTTAATATGAAACTGATGACATTATTTATTCAAAGAAAAATCATATTTGATCAAAAAAGGTGACAAGTTATTATATGAAGATCAATACCGATATACAGGTAATACAGGAATATTTATATATATATATATATATATATATATATATATATATATATTACTTAAGTAAAAGTTAGAAACATTACAAAACGCCCAAAAATGAATCTACAACAATTATTTAACTAAACACAAGCATATACAATTTTGAAGCAAATATTCTAATGTGTTAAGAAAACATTTGACAGGAAAATAACAATGAAGTTAGATTTAATATTACTGTACTACCAAATGTTAATTTATTTAGTCATTTATTAGAAGTCAATAATAGTTTTATCTGTGTTTTATATTTACAAAAACTTTAGTTGTATTTTAAAAATTATATTCAATGTTTAGTGTAATAGTTGACAATACATTTTAGGAAAATTAGCAGCATGTGAGGTGCAATATGTATTATTCCAACTACACAAAACATAATCATTTCAAACGTTTGATTAGTTTGTACTTAAATACAATGCAAATGATATTGCAATTTTTTTATACTGCATCTATTATCATAAGTTCGCGAATCATAAATATGTCTGATGACTGATAAAAGAAAATAATTACTTTGAATGTGTTGTCTCTATAACTGTGGTCTAACTCAAAAATATGTGCCATAACTTCAGAACTTGATTTATGGCGTCGAAATCTTAACAAATTTTTTAACTTATCTTTATTTTCAATTAGTATAAAAAATCGCGCTATGAAAATAACTTAGTTGATGGCACTAAGAAAAACTGACTTTCTATTATTAACTAAAATAATTAACTTATCATAATAATAACAACACATAATAATAGTGCCTGTTATTATAAAATTACATATTTGAGCGTAGCGAACGAATGCGTTGGGCTATTTTTATTTCCTTAACAACAAAATTCATTTGTTTTTAAAGTCTTTAATTTGATGCTTCACAAGTAGTAAACGTCCTTTTTAGGTATAGTAAGGTTTTTGATTTTGTAAATCGGGAACAGATTGTTCACATCTTTTTCCAACTTTTACAGAATAATGATGGTAAGTTTTCAAAATATATAGACGATTATTTTGTTATATTCTTGTCAATTGACATAAGAGGGTGAAATCGGTTTTGCAACAATTTCAACAGGCGTGTGAGCCAGGATTATTTTAAATCATTTCGATTATCTATCTTGACACGAATATGGTTTATATAAATTAAATGCATGGTTTATATAAATTAAATGCATGGTTTATATAAATTAAATGCATGGTTTATATAAATTAAATGCATGGTTTATATCAAGTTGACGCACCGAACATTGGATCTACTACTGTTGGGCGCAAACGGTAAAGAATATTGTCGAGCGACGCCAACCCTATCTGCAGGGTAACGGCCGAACTACTGCGCCCTGTATTTTTCATTGCAAATGCTAACATATTTTAAAATGCCTAGTATAAATAGTAAACACGGTTAAAATTACTAAAGTAAATAATAGAGACAATTGCTATAGTATGAGTGTACCTTTTATAGAATAATTATATATATTTAGCTTGTACATTATTTTTAAAATGTCGACAAAGTCACCGTAAAAGTACGTGTTTCTTATGGGAAAATAACAATGTGTTTTAACTGTTTTTCGAGTCGGTACAAAGTAAATACAATATTTTTCTACATTAATGTGTTGGTAAATACTATTTATTTGGTTGTACCATTTTATTTTAATTTAAAATTTTCACGCATAGCCAATATTACATAATTTAAGAGTTCCTCCCATGTTAAAAAGGCAGAAGGGCAGGCGGACCGTGCGGCTGACTCCGACCGCCTCTTAAGCATATTATTATTTCTGCTTGAGAGAGCAGTGATGCCACCTCTGGTTTTTTAAATGCTGATTGTTGCTTCTGTGTGTCACCTCTCCTTTTTTAAATGCTGATTGTTGCTTTTCTATGATTGGTTGTTTGTGTTCCATCCCTATGACAGGTTGCAAGTTACTAAATTTAGTAATAAAAATTAAATTGCAGACAATCATAATATTAACAAAATACAGTTTTTAGCAATATTACTAAAACGATGATCTTAAGAATCTGGTTAAGTGAAGAAAACTGTGAACCTCTGTTTAATTCTTTTGATCATATGAGATGTATTTAAGACTAAAAGTTTATCAAGTTGTCTAAAATAAATATTTGTCATTTAAAGTGTTATCTGTCAATCTTGTAATTTTTGACTAAATGACTAAATACTCTGTCCTCTACAGCTCTTTAAATGCCCTTTTTGTTGGACAAACGATTTCGGACCTCAATTGTTTTCATTGTCAAGTCAAACAATAATACTACATGGGCTTGTCCAAAAAGTCAAGTGTACAAAAAACAACAGAAACTAACAGTTTTAAAATACATTTAAAAACCAATGCATAAATAACTGTTGCAACTATAATTTGTTTTTAATTGTGTTTGTGTTGTGTGTTTTGTGTTGAATTTTAACTTGACTTTTTAGATAACGAAGTTCATAAATAATGTTTGTGTTTTGACAATGGGAAACAATGGAACTCCGAAAAGGATAGTCCAACAAAAAAGAGTATTGAGAAAGCTGTAGATGTACAAGGTACTTACTAAAATAGTCAGTCAGTATCACTGTTCTATAGATATTATCCAAAAAATGAACAAGTTGTAATTTTTGTTCTAAAAACTAAGTCACCATTTCATAAAACTTACCGGATCTATGATCACCTTCTTAATACTATGTGCTTACTCATTGAGAGTAGGGGGTGTGGCAAACCCGAAAACCTAGCTGGATCTATACTTTCTTTATGTAAATCTTAGGTTGAATCCCTCTCTCTCATCTTTCTTTTCAAGTCTCTCTTCAACAAGTCTTATTCCCTTTTGACACTGACACTATTACAATATTCAAGGGTTAGGGGGTCTCTATTTTATTTTATTTTTTTTTATATAAGGTGATGATGATGACCAAGAGAAACAAGAAAGAAAATTAATAATATGAAAACTGTATCATTTACATTAACAGCTTCTTGTAAATCGGGGATCAGAATATAAATTTTGTTTCTCTTTTTTAAATGCTACAATTAAAAACAAAATTGAAGTCAGTATATCATTTCGGCTTTTCTACAAGGCACCAAACTTTCTTTTTTTCTTTTTCAAGTTCTGAAAATGTGTTTTTTTAGGTCATGGTTTAAATATTTTGACTTATTTGATAATCTCCATAAGAAACATTTTCCCTTAAAGTTTCATGAATAACCTCAATAATTTCTATACTTTTAGCTAATTGTTTTAAAAAAAGGAATATGTAAACTTTGAGCTTATGTAACAACTCGCGGAATAACCAATCAACTTCAAATCCATCTCATTTTCTTTGTAATGTAATAAGCAAATGTCTTATTTTACTTGATTATGTAGTTGTGATTTTAATTTTTCCTTCAACAGTAGCCTACATCACTTGAGTCACCACTTAGTATCTGTTGTTGCATATCATGTGATTGAAGATATACGATGGAAATATCTAAATATACATGTCAAGTAATTGAAGATATCCCTTGGAGAGTATCATTAGGAGACTAATTGCAGACTATTTGACATAATCAAGTCTGAAATTATTGGATCATTAGTATCATATTCATGTTATCACACATAATTGTCACTGAATATTGACAGCTAATTTATATTTAATATATGTTTAATTGATTTTTGTCATACGATTTCTTTAATATCATTAACTAAACAAATGTTTTATAACAGAAGTTGTAAATAAACATTGGAAAAATTAGTGTACTATATCTGGATATTTCTCATACGCCCAGCTACAAAACCACAATAAATAAAACAAAAATTTCTTACCATCCATAAATAACTACACAAGAGGGAGGGGTATCATTTTCCTCATTACTAAATTTCCCATCATATTTGTCTTATGGGAGATAAGACGATACTCAAGGATCCAGTCCTTATGAAATATTGTGGAATTAAAAAATAATTATTTTGACAAAATAAAGCTTCCTTTGGTTGTACCATAAACTCAATCTATTATCTTATTATGATTCAACAAAATGACTGCCAAGGTTAATTTTTGTTTACTTGACATGTCATTACTCTTGATGTGTCATTCACTTTTAATAACAATTTGGCAAAAGGGTTTGAGTCATTAATCTTCAAAATTTATTCAAAATTCGAACTAAATCGGTAGAACTGATTTTTAGATATTAAGCTTTTTACAGCTACATAATTAATATATATATATATATTACTTTATTTACTACTCCTAAAACCATTTTTTATGTGAACATTATTATGTTTTGTTTGCATCTTTATGACCCTCATTTGAGCAAAATTTTATATAAATCGTTTCAACCCAAATTTTAGTTTTAGGAAGCTTCTTCTAAATATTAAGTTAATAAAAAACGCTTCGAGATATATGGTCTAGCATATCAAATTAGATAAATCACTCCACTTGTTTGTGCTCTAGAACATAGCACAGATGGCAAACAGATATAAAATTAATAATATGTGTAATTCGCACAGAAAATAAATATTGATTTATTGAGCCTGAAATAATAATATTCTTTAAAAAAAATAAGAATGTCTAATTATATATAAGGTCCAAAAGTCCTTAACCGTTGGTTAAATATCTTTTCTACGAAAACAACCAGAAAACAACGATTAGGCTAAACCTATCGGTTAAATTGAACTTCCTTTTTTTATAAACAGCTCAATTTACAAGCATGAAAGGAACCATAAAGTGTCCAAGTCAAAATTTTCATGTGTAAACCAATATTGTTTGTTGTTAATTTTAACCTTCAAACTGTTTATATAGTTAATAAATATATACTTTATTGTATCTATAACAGCCTTCTTTGTTCGTCTAATTATAGTGACATGTTTCACCCATTCACAGGTGGCATCTTCAGGCTAGGTAATTCATGAATAATCTTTACTCATTAATATAGGCCTATTCAATGTTGTGATGTGTAAAAGTTATTTGTGAATATAGCTAACCTGAAGATTACCATCTCTGTGTGTGAAACAAGGTGCTACAATTAGATACATGATTCTAATCAACCCTATGCAATATATACATATCAACTGTATTTTTTTATATAGGATCCCAAATAAAAATCATATTTTATGATCATATTATTCTATGTACTTTTTTTTAAAAATAAACTATTGAGGAGATGAAATTATTGAATATTCAGTGTAGAACTGAAACTATTAAAATAATACTGTTGATTATTCAGCTAAGACATACTCCTGTTTTACAACTGAATAAAACAGCTATAATTTTTTGAAAATAAATGTTTGTTTTTGTAAGGCTTCAATGGTTCGATTTCAGAAACAAAATTAGTGTTTCACAAATTTTTAACCAATTTAACAGTATTAATATCTACTTTTAGAAGCCAAATTTTATACTTCTTAAAATGATATAAACTGTAGCTTTCCTATTCACTGTATCATATCGTTTGTAATACCTTTATACTGAATTGAGGACGTAAACCTCATTACATTACAAATATTACATTATTCACTCTCTCTTCTAATCAATCCAAATTAGCAGCTGTCGAACATCTTACACATATTTTCAACGCGGTGTTGACTCATGCATATTTGATGTGTAAAATGATGAAGTTGATATTAATGTAGGCCTAACAATATTTGTTGATAGTAATAAAATTGTGATGATGATTGTTGAGTAGACTATTTATTTGAAACTGGCCTCTTTAATTAGTAATTCTTTGTTATTTATAATGTATGTTGACTTAACTTTGGGATTAGTAATCTAATCTAAACACATGTTATATACAAGTGGTTACTGATGTAGTTTAAAGTGGTTTTTACAATGCATTTTAAATAAAATAAAATGATGCATATGAAATGAAAATAATACGTTTTTGTAATTAATAAAAATAAGGAGTCGATACAAAATAGATACCTCATTCGGTAATGATCTAACGACTGTAAATTAGTTGGTTCTAAATTAAATATTTTATACTGTGATAAGTTCATCAGCACTTGAGCTCAGAAATAAGATGAGTAGAGGTGGGAGGGTAGCTCAGGTCTTTGCACCCCCTCTAAGCTATTGTATCTGACCTTCTGTTGTTGAACAGGGCAATATGAAAAAAGTGGTCCCTTTGGGCTCACTATAGTTAGTAGAGGTGTGGCAAATTTTTCCTTATAGTCTTGAGTTAGCTTCCTCTCTTATCTTTTTGATATCAGATCTTTCTTGACCAACTGTTGTTCTTTTGACCTTGATGCTATTAGAATGTTTGAGAGTTAGGAGTTTTTATTTTACTTTATTTTCTTCTTTTATTTATAAGGCAATGATGCACGGTATTCACTGGGAAACATGTGTAAGAAGAGTGTTGTGCAAGAGGAAATTCCAGACCATCTAATCTTTGAATGGAAAGCCCTCATTCTGGAAAGGACCAAGATCCTTGGATCTATCACAAAGGGACAGATATTCTAGACAACCTTGTCAGGAAGATTTTCATCATCATGACAAGTCTTCCTGGAGATCTCTAAGGGCATCAAATCATATATTTTACATTTATAAGCACGTGCTAAAGACTTGCAGCTGACATGCTAAAGACTTGTAGAGAGTCTAAATAATAATAATCATTAGTAATAGATAGTACAGATTTAAAATTCCAAGATAATCATGGCATGAAATTTTTTTTGGCACTTTCCCTTTGACTGTGGTGTGGTGGTTTGAGAATTACTTCTTTCATATTGTTATTAAGCACAAAGCTCATTAGATTTTTGAATTTTATTATAATTAGTCATAGTGTATGGCAACAAGAAAACATAAACACGTTACACTGTCTTTGGTGGAGAAATATCATCTTGTACAAGATACAACTGTCAAGCTATTGATAAGTTATTTTACTTACACTGAGAAGTATTTTACAAAAGTCAGTCACTTGTCACACTCAATTCTCAAAGATGATGTTTTACATGCTTACATATAGGCCTACGTTATTATAGGCAAAGTAATAATTTGAGTCAAAATATTGAATCCAAAAGTGATTTGTGAATGATGTATGTCGGAAGTGATTTTTGACGTGGACAAATTTTGGCCATAATTCGGAAATTATTTTAATTATTTCATAAATAAAAATTTGGGGTAGGTGCCGTAAAAAATAAAACAAAAATCATTTTTTCAAAATTGGTTCCAACGACAATTGGTTTTAATTTATTTTTGATTAAAATTGGTTCCCAAGTTATAGCATTTATTTTGTTTGGATTGGTAATGTGAACGCTATAAAATTTTCGCCATATTTTATGAATTTTCTAAAAAATTTCAGCAAAAATTCATAAATAAAAATTTGGGGGTAGGTGCCGTAAAAAATAAAACATAAAAATGATATTTTTTTCAAAATTGGTTCCAACGACAATTGGTTTTAATTTATGCTTGATTAAAATTGGTTCAGTAGTTCCCAAGTTATAACATTTATTTTGTTTGGATTGATAATGTGAACGCAATAAAATTTTCGCCGTATTTTATGCATTTTCTAAAAAATTTCAGTGAAAACATATATCTTTTCATGGACAAATATGGTATATAGTTTGAAAGCTAGTTGAAGCTGATTTTTTTTTTTAAATCGATAGAATAGTTTCAGCATTATAATCACTCTTTGTGTTGAAAAATAGGAATACACATTTTCTGATTTATTTTACACGTTTTCTCACAATTGTTAGTGACAACATATGTATTGTCAGGAAACTGTGGACAATTAATTGAAACTGGAAACATTTTTGAAATTAGTTTAGTATTTACCTAGTTGTAACCACTTTTGCTGCTAAAAAGTAGGAAATTCAAGTAGGATTTCCAATTTATTTTATACATTTAAAAAAAAAATTCAACTACAACATATATTTTTTCACTGAAAAAGACTGTAATATAATATGAATGCCAATTAGAACTGAAAACATTCAAAAATCTATGTAGTAATTAATTCTCGAGTTGTAACGGTTTATTATTGTCATTTTACTATATTTCATTTGAGGTATTTGTTTAATAAAGAGGTTGGACGATGTTTATAATCTTTATAGTGGAAGTAGTATTTGCAGTACTTTTCTAACTGCCATGATTTTGTCCTATGTAAACCAGATTCTTCCTCTCTCAAGCCTCTCAGTCTGTCTGTTTCCAGCTTATAACTTAGACAACTGCTAATTCGATTTTCATACGACTTTCTTTCCTATACATTATCTCGTAAATTTTTTACTTAAATCACATTATTTAGAACTAAAATAATTATTGAAAATGCTTGAGAGGTTTGAAAATTATAATTGATGACCGCCATGGGAGTCTTTATAGCTTATAAATAGTCTTGGTAGTTATTCCATCTTTTACAAAAAAAATAAGAGAAAGAAGTGCAATATTTTAATTTTATTTAAAATGGAATACCACCAAGTACCTACGGTCTCTAGCATAAATAGTTTATATATTTGATATATAATAAGCCAGAATCCAGGCCGCAGAGAGAGAGGGGGGGGGGCTAGTCAATAAAATAAAATGTTAAACTGTTTTTGTAAATTTTTGTTTTGTTTTTACTTTTGTTAGGAGGTTTTTTAAATAAATGTTATATATTTTCCTTTACAAAATAAACACATTTACACATACAGTATTGAGGGAAGAGTCATAAAGTGATTTAACATATTTTGTAAAGTAAAACCTTCCACAATTATTAACATAGTGTTTATGTTTTTCTGTTCAGGTGAACAAACTGAATGATACTCATCAACAGCTGATGGTTCACTGGGCAGGAGAAGGCTCTGATGTCGTCATTTGTTTAGCACGTGATCCTGTTGCTCATGTGATAACAGGAAAACCGAAACCTTCGGCCGTTTACATCTCATACAATTACGGAGATACCTTTGATGATAAAACTGAATCCTTTGTTATCACTCAAGATGAAACTAAGAAGACGTATGCATCTGTTGATAAGTTCTTCAATCATCCAAAGTTTAACACTCATGTGAGTACAAAAATATTTTGTATACCACTTTGCTTAATTTGTACATCTGCAGTAATGTTTTGGTTATATTCGTACAGTTTATAGTGATGTTATCAGAATGGCTAGCAACCGGGAAACTAGGAAAATTCAAGGTTTTTACTTTTCTAAAGAATAGGACAAACTTTAGGGAATTTTAGTTGAAGTTAGAGAAAATTCAGGAAATTTCTGTTGAAGTAAGGGAAAATTAAAATTTGACAGTAATAGTTCAGAAATAATGATTTGGAAAACGAAGACTAATATAATAATTTTCTTAAGGAACAAATAAACATTAAATCAGTAGAAAAATTTACTGTTTAGAAATAATTAGCAAACAAAAACAAAAATGAACCAGATTTTAATCAAATACAATTTATGCTGAGGACATAAGCGATGCAAATTTAGTCCCTTATTAAAACATATAAGCATTTTTTCAGACATCAGACATTTTCACTTTTTGGTTGACAACCAATGAACTGACATTTTCAGAGACGTTAAGTTGAGGTTATTTTTTTATTTGATTACGGCCATGGGTGAATGAGAAAGTTTTTGTAAAGTTTTGCACCATTTAAATTTTTGTATTTATCATTATAAAAATAATCTCATAGTTTCCGTGAAAATTTTCATTTTTGCTATGTCACAGTTATGCTCAGTTAATTAAACTCTAACTGTATCAAATTATGTGTACAGTAGACGCTCTTTTAACCGGCACGTTTGGGACCACGGCCATGTCGGATATCCGATTTTGCCAGATAATCGAGCATATCTAGTTTTTAAAGGGGATACCTAAGAAAATTGATTCTATACAAACCCAAATAAACGAAACACATATTTGACATGACAAGGTTATGAAGAAAAACACAGAGTACAAAATGCTGAACATTCCTTTAATTTAATATAAAGTAATGTATGTATAAAATTGCTAAATGACGAAAAAAATAATTGTACATTACAGTTTGTACATAAAATCAAATTCTTATGTACTGTACATTATGTTTAGTTAAGGTTGTACACAGTATGTACAGTAGAACCCCTTTAATCCGCCCTCGGGTGGTCCGTTAATCCGACCGTGCTCGAGCTCGCGATATTGTGCCAACTCGCCGACTTGTCGATGACTCACGGCCCGTCTGGCGCCATTCTTTCCGGTTTGTTATCGCTTTCCCGCTTCAGTGCTGTGTCATCCCGCTTCAGTGCTATGTCATCTCTCGTGAAAAATTAAACACTACAAAGGTTTTTTTACAGATTCCCCTCTGTCAAGTCTTTTGACACATTTAACCGCGTCTGGAACGAAACCAACACACGCCTCCGTATTCCCGTTTTCGTAACTCGCTCATTTTTATTTGCTGTATATACTGTACGTAGATCATAACCAGTCAAAGACAAGAAGAAAACTGAAAAGAAATGTTATATTTTCCATAATGTATACTAAATTGATTCGTGGAAAAAAAGCGGCCCATCAAACGTTTTTGCCTTTGTATGTCTGCTATACCGACGGGTGCCATTGCCGGGGTGTTTTTATGCCGCCGACAATGGTATACCGCTATCGACAAAGTCGTTTGACTCGCCGCTGCTTTGGTGCCGCGAAGTTTTTACGCCGCCGACAATGGGATACCGCTATCGACAAAGTCGTTTGACTCGCCGCCGCTTTGGTGTTTCAATTACAATTTATTTTCGGAAACTCTCATCCAACCAGTACACTACGATATAGGCCGGTTAACAGAAGTTCTACTGTACTTGCAAAGTTTATATATAGACTTTATTATATAGACTTTTAAAAGTTTATATATCACTTATTTCACTTTAAAAAAATCTGTTTATATAATATGTAATAAATATTGACTTTTTTCGGATAATCCGACCTTTTTTACGTTCCGACCATGCCCCCAGTCCCGTAGGTGACGGATTAGTGGGGTTCTACTGTACTATAAACTGGTCTTACGAACGAAAATAAACGTGTGTTAAAAAAGTCTCTGCTGTCACATTGCTTTCGTGATTGGTCTCATTAGCACTCGAAGAACTTGTACTGGGCTTCGAAAACATTTTACTGTTACTGTACTTTATATGCTTGAAATTTATTTCAAGGTTAACCCTCCAACTGTTCAATGTTAAAGGTTTTATTTTCTTAAAAAATTAATAAAAAATATTAATTTTACACAAAACCTAACTTATAAGACATCATTTTTCTCAGAAAGATGCATAGAATTCATCTATGTAAAAAAAAAAAAAAAAAAAAATTTGTAACGGTTTTGGAGTAAGTATGTTACATGTCAAAAACGACGTTATCATTTTTCAAGAAAAAGCTGATTCATCCAAAATCAAAAGCTTACCACCTTTTTCTAAGATATACAAAAGTTTTGTGTACTATTTGTGAATATATTTTAGGAAAAAAAAAAAAAAGTTATATTTTTAAAATTAAAAAAAATATTTTACGTAAAAACTGAATTTTCACTTTATTTTTTCAAAAAAACATTAAAAATAGTAAAATATATTTTATACAGAACTTCTATAAGTCATTATATTCAGAAAGGTGCATAGATTTTAGGTGTGTAGTGAAAAAAAAAGTTAGATGTAAAACATTTGTAGTTTTTATGTAAAATGGCCAAAAATCGGAAAGTGGCGTAGGCAAGAATTTCACAGAAATGGTAATGTACACCATAATAAAAAAATTTTTGGAATTTTTTCAATTATTAAAACAGGTTTGTAATATATTTGTGAATATATTTAGAAGAGAAAAAAAAAACATTTGTTACATTTTCAAAAAGAAATTACCATTTTTTAAAAAAAGGTAATTTATTCTTTTCTTTTCAAAAATTTACCAAAAATAGTAATATGTATGGAAAACACAAATTCTATATATTATTATATTTAGAAAGGTGCATATAATTTAGCTGTCTAGTGGAAAAAAAGTTAGATGTAAAACATTTGGAGTTTATATGTGAAATACCAAAAATCCGAGAGTCGCGCAGGCAAGAATTTCACAGAAATGGTAATGTAAATCCTACAAAAATATTTTCAACAGTTACTACATATTTGTAATATATTTGTGGATAAAAGTTGCTAAAAAGAAAAATCTATTTTGAAAATTTTCATTAGACATGGGTCATTTATGATAAAAATCTACCTTCACAATAGCCTAGACGTTGAGGTTAGGGCTGTGAAAAAAAAACCAAAAATATGAAATATCACTAATAAATACACTCTACAAACATTGACACATTTATTATAAGTTGTATATACATTTATATATTATGTATATACATATTATAATAAATAAATGGTTTCTTGAAACTAAAAGTTCCAATAGCAAATCTAGAACTAGGTCTGACTAGTACTAAATTTGGCTAGACTAGGCCGAAAATATGAATTATCACTCATAACTACACTCTACAAACATTGACACATTTATTTTAAGTTGTATAAACAAATTATAATAAAAAAATCACTTAATGAAACTTATATTCACTATAAAAACACAAAGCTATTGCACATTGAAATTTCCACATCGGCAAAAATCTTGCGAGATCGAAGTAACAAATTTGAGGTTATTCTACGTTTTATAAAGTACTACAGCCTTTGTATTTTTCCTTGTACAGATGTGTTTCAAATACAAGGTTAAACATTGAAACCTCCTCTTTACAGTTATATCAAAAACGACAAGATTGTATAAAAATAAAGATCGGATTCTTCAACACTGTCTAGACACTGAATATCGCAAACCGGTCTGAAAGTTCAGAGGATCATTTCCTAGAATGGATATAACTCGTAAACTATATAAATTAGGATGATTTCGTCTTCATAGTTCGAAAGAGGAAGAAAAATACTATATAATATTGTCAACTTGTAACATTTGGACAAGTTTTACCATTTCGAAAAAATATATGAACATATAGGTGATATTTTCTATATAAAACTCGCCGCGAGAAACTGTCGCAATCTAGCGCTAACAAGGTAAACTTCAGTCTAGTCTTATTTCTCTACTACACGCTACATAAAATTTTCTAAACTTGGTTATGAAAGATTGAAAAATTACCTTTTCAATGGTATAGAATACATTTCGATAATATAATATCTACTAGGATAAAAGTTGAATTGCAAAAAATGTAATTTTTAGCGTGTAAAATAGCGTTAAAATTCTTGATTTGGTTTAATTTTTATATGATAAAAACTATACTAGTTGGAAACATTTGAAAAACACCGTTTTGAAGAGAAAGACGCGATCTATCAAGCAGTGTTATGTCAGATGTGACAGATTGAAATTTCGAAATAGGAATAATTGACAAACGAGACGAATGTTTTGTTTAAAACTTGTTAACGTAAAAGTTGGACGTTTCGCATAAAAAATATGCAAACTTCGCCAATTTTTGGAATATTATTTATAACGTTTTGTGGTATTTTTTTTGCATGATATGCATCTATGGAACATTAGCTTTCCAACACTATTTTTTTTATTGCAATAGGACGATTCTAAGTGGGCGAAATGTTGAATTGCAAAATATGTGTTTTATAGCCAACTTGTCCGGGAGAATGGGTACGGTTTGGGGTCTTTAACAGTTGGAGGGTTAAAGTAGAAAACACTAAATTAAAATGATAACTGACAGTTACATCACAGTACTGCACTGTACAATACTGTAGTATAGTATCACGTCAGATGCAGACAAACACTGGATGACTAAGAAAACGGCATGTGCAGCCCACTGCACTGGCGGGAAATGTCAGTCGAGGCTGTGAGTGGCTCAGCTGATGCCGGTTGTTAGAATGCCGGATAAAAGAGCGTCTACTGTACTTTAATAAATTAATAACATAACTGAACTAAATGATTTGCAGTAAATTCAAGGACTTATTCTCGCCTAAAAATTGGTTTTCACACTAAAGTAATTGATGATAAAATAGAATAAATATTGTGGTCTGTGTGTTCTAGGATTGGTTAGAAAAAAATAAATTAGTCAGGGTTTTTCATACGGTCGTATTACTAGCCACCCTTAAGTTTCACGGTGTGGTTTGACCTCTTGAACACAAGAGAGCTGTTTTGATGCCTATCTTTGAAATTAAAGAATTTTTTTTTTAATGAAATAATTTGCTTCTTACTAAAATTTTATTTATTTTTAAACATAGTCACCTTTTTGTTAGATACACTTTGAGGAATGTTTTTCATCTTTAAGCAACAAGGAAAAATCCAACAATTATATGTTTACACAAAGCAAAATACAATTTCTTTCACTTTGTAAAATAGGTATTTTTTCAGCAATGACACACTGTTTAAATCTGTTAACACCAAGCCCTTTGTTCATGTTTGTAAAGAAAAAGAAGTCGTAAAGGGCTAAATTTGGAGAATAGTATAGAGAAGAGGAAGCCGAGCGCAATTTCCAATTTCGATACCATCAAAAGATAAACATATAAATTACATACAATAAGTATTGGTAACTTTCTTTCTATAAGCGTTGGCCATCCCTTTTGCCCCACACACCCTGTGTCCACTTCTGGTGTGATGCGATGTTGGTGATTAAAATATATATATATAAACATTTTGATTCCTCCCTTTGAAAGAGTCTTGATATATCATAGTTGAGATTAGTAGGAGCTGAAATATTGAAGGTATTATTTATTTATATTTTAGATATAATGCATGATTAGTCACTAGGATGACAAGTTTCAATGGATATAATATAGGTAATGTAGCTTAAATTACCTAATTTTCATCACAACAATCCTATAGAAATTTATTTTGGATTACCGGTTTCAAGATTGAACCATCAATCTTAAATCGTCATAAAATCCAAGATATCAAACATTAGCTGGTCGGCCCTTCATGGGTGTCGTCATCTTATTAAACTTTTATACACATTCAAAAACTTACTTATGATGACACCCATGAAGGGCGGACCAGTTAATGTTTGATATCTTGGTCTGCCGATGAAGGTTTACTGTCAAAACTGGTAATCCAAAGGATTGGTGTGATGTAAACAAGGTGATTAACCTTCATTATCTATTTTCTACATGTTCATCTTATAGTGACATCGTAAGCTTATATGAAAGTTGTTTGACAAATTCATTTTCAGTAATATAACTTTAAATAAATTTATAAATAGTTTAAAAAGTCCTCTCAAAATATAAACTGAGCAAGTGTTCCTAAAAGACAGAATACCTTGAAATCGTCAAAAGCAATTTTACTCTTATTTTTTTATGAAATGTGTAGATTTATAACAAACCAATGTGTACAATTTTTTTAATTTAAATTTTTTTATGTTTATATAATATGAGGCTATAGTGAGTTATAAATAAATATTGAGCTTGACTTGTGAGATAATATTAGATAGAATAAAACTCGAACACAAGATCTCACAAAAATTACGTTTATTTAATCAAACATAAAACATCAAACTCTATTATAGTTTAGAGTTTAGAGTTATAGTTTAGTTTATAGCTCATATATCACTGACGGTGGTGACTTTGTCGTTGAAAAAAGTTTGATTAAGTAAATATAATTTTTATGAGATCTTGTGTTCAAGTTTTATTCTATCTCTAGTGAGTTAAGTAATTAATATTAAAATCCATATTAACTATTTTGTTCTATAGGGACACAACATATAGGCCTAGGCTAGTTATTGAAGAAAATGACAGTTTGCCAAGTTGTTTGTTATGTAAAGTAATCTTGATAGCAGCTTAATAATTACATTTATTATTACTTATAACTGAACTAAAAATAAATTTAATATTTTGATTATAGAACATTTATCACATATTAGGTAATTTTTATTTTCTCTCACATAATATGTGTTATTATGTATTATTGAAAAGTTATGATTGGTCTAACAGTTCTGCTATGAAAACCATTAATTCTCAATTGGCTCTATCAATTTCTTTAAAATTTCGGTGAAGTGTGAAGATAATAATCCGAACAAGTGCCAAATTACAATCAAAAGAAAATTATTGTTCTTACAAAATTTATGAAAATTTTAATGTACCTTGACCACCGTCAATTTATGGTTAGGGGACAAGTTTGTCATTTTTAAGTAAGCTTAGTAAGTTATTAAGGATTTTAAATACATAAATATATTTTTTAAATATAATAAATGATGACCCATCCATACCAACTTATCTCCCATAAACAATACACAGGAAAAAAGAAATTTACGTCCCGCCTGGGATTTGGGGAGGTGGTGATGATCTTTATTCAATTTTTTTGTACTGTTTTATTATCATTTAATGTTCTTTAAAGGTTTTTCTTTACAGTTAAATTCTTATTCTTTAATGTAAAATTCATTTAAGTTAAATAGGCCTATGTTTAAAATATATTCTCTCATCCACTTCTTGATTCAATTGATTTAAACATTATTTAAATTATAAAGCCTAAAATATATGCTTCATTTTTAAAACATATGGCCTAAACATAGTTAAGCTGATGTCGCCTTATCAACTTCTATTTTATCTTATCAATAAGAAATTAATCATTTGGTTTGATGATATGGTTAATAGGAAGTATGTTGGTCAAACCATAAAAAAAATACTTAATAATACTTAAATAATATATATATTGACAAGTTTAACAAGAATTAATAATATATAAGCCTAGTAGGCCAACATCTTTGTTACCTCACTGCCTATAATCCTGAACTTCACAATAACCTTTAATCACAACACATATTATTCAACTTAGATTGTGTGTAGAGATTTGTTTAAGGTTTTTGGAGATTTTGTAGAAAAATAAAAGATGTTTTTCATAAAACAATAATTTTTTTGATCTGAACATTTTCTCAGTCATAAAAACTTTTTCCTATCTGATTGGTGGATATGACAAACATCATAACCACAAATTAATTTTTTTGCAAAACTTGATTTAATTTGAGCTCACATAGATTGTCAATAATTGTCAGCAACATACATTTAAACAAATTTTATAGATTATGATACTGTAACAGTAAATCTCACATTATGGATCTTTTAATATGTTCAATAAATTGTCTTGTATACATAATGTACAAGTTAAACAACAATATTCATAGGGTAGAAAATAAAACACAGCTACTGTACACTTGAACAAAACGCCACTAGCTGAAATAATTAAAGTGAAATATTTTAAGCATGTGATTTACAATTCATTGGGATTTCAGTGGATGTAAATATTCATTTGTTTTATAAACTGTTTATTTTGAAATTCAGTTGGAGGAGGGGGGATGATATCAAACACAGTTTTGTCATTAGTTTTGGTATAACGTAAATATAACGTAAAAAGAACAAAAACATTTTTTCAGTAATAATCAATTTGGGTTTAGACAAAAGTTAAGTACAAATTCAGCATTATTAAATTTCATGGGGGAAGTGTATACAGGGATTAATGAGGGTAAGAAGTGCGCTGGTATTTTTGTAGATGTGATGAAGGCTTTTGACACTGTAGACCACACTATCTTATTAAATAGACCCCAAGAGGCTGGAGTTAGGGGAGTTCCGCTTTTGTGGTTCTCTTCTTTTCTGAGCGGCAGGATCCAACGTACTAGAGTGGACAGAGTGACAAGCGATCAAGGGTCAATAGAATATGGAATCCCTCAGGGTTGAGTTCTCTCTGGACTACTATTTTTAATATATGTAAATACTTTATTTAATGGACGTTTTCGAGGGAAATTAGTTTCCTTTGCCGATGACACGGCATTGTATTACAAAGCTGATACACTTAACGATTTACAGTTGAATATGCAGTCTGACATTAGGGCTCTACGATGGTGGTTTACTAACGATTTCATGATAATGAGCCCTAAAACCAAATATATTTTATTTAATTTGACTAGGCCAGTCGCTTTTAATAGTCCATTAAAATACCATGAAATAAGTTGTTCTAATTCAAAATGCAGTTGCTCAGAAATTGAACAGGTTAAGGAAATTAAGTATTTGGGACTATATGTTGATGCAAAAATTAATTGGAAAAGTCAAATTAATTACTTGAAAAATAAATTAATTAAGCGCATTAGAGTTGTTTATATGTTATCCTTTGTATGTAATAAACAACTTCTCAGAGCAGTATATTATGCAATAGTAAACTCAAATATAGAATATGGGTTAATAGTATGGGGAGGGGCGTACACTACGAATTTAAGGCCATTAATAACTATTCAAAAAGCTTTTATAAGATTAATTATGCACAAGAAAAGAATAGAACATACAGCACCTCTTTTTAAATGTTTAAAAATTCTACTTCTCAGGAGTTTATATGTGTTTAAGGTTTTGCGTATGTTTTTTTGATAGAAGTGGAAATGGTAATACAGGCAGGAAAAATAGAATAGGCGCAATAAGAAACAGATTTCACAGAACTATCCCCATGCCTAACTTGTCACATTTTAAAAAGTTTTATATATTTCTGGCACCAAAATTTTTTAACTGTCTGCCTTTAAACATAATATCTTCTTGTAACAGAGTTCAATTTGCCAAGAGTTTGTGGGAGTATTTACTCGAGATAGAAAATGTTGATTATTTTTTTTCAATACTATTAATTAGAAATGTTAGTATTATGTTGTATAGTAAGTAAAGTGAATGAAGTGTAATTCAGAAGAGTTAATCATCTGTTTTAGTGCTTTGTTATTTTGTTTTGTGTGTTTATTCTATTATTATTTGGCTGGTTCGCTGCCTTCCAATACTCATTGAAACTATAGTGATCCTTAAGAATATTAAATCCACCTTCACAGGTAAATAATCTAGGTGGTTATTATTTCTATTTATGCATATGTAAAATGTGGTATTGTATTTTGTATTTTATAATGGAAGAAATAATAAAGATTATTCATTTAAGAGAAAAAAAAAAAAAAAAATTAAAATGGTGCCCACTTAAATTTCATTTTTTAAAAATTTTAAACTGTTAATTGAAACTCGACTACTCTTTTTTTGTTGTAAATTTTTGTTGAGTTTGCCACTAGTTTATCATTAATATCATCATTTGATGTTTCCGCATTTGGCATAATCTCTTCCATTCCTGACAATCTCTACATATCTGCTCTGCTCATCCTCCACAAGTCTGCCGTCTACTCTCTTGGGCTTCTGAACTTGAACCTTCTATCTTGATTATGGCCTTCTCAAAGGTCTTCTTCCCTTTTCATTCCCTCCAATGTTCTTCATTTTGTGCCCAAACCATTACAAACATTTTATCTTGATTGCATCTTTCACCAATTTAACTTTGAACCTGTTCTGTAGGTTTTCTTCCTTCTTATAACATTTTCTATTCCTTTCAAACATCTGTTATTTATTTCCTGTCTGATTAGATCCTTTTGTCCACGTCCATGTCTCCGGCCCATGTGTTAAAATCGGTTAATAGTAATCTGTTCATACATCATTGTTTATTATTTATTTCTCCATGTTCTACCATGTTATATCCTTCACTATATTGGAAAACTGGTCATTCTCCAATATCATTTGTCTTATATCATACCATTGGTGGAGATTTTACTTTCTACCAGTAATTGAATGTTTTCTAGGTCCTTTCCTTTCTGCTTTTCTTTTTGTTACTTTACTAACTTAAAACTAAAATTTTAGAAAATCTTGATAGCTAATCTGGACCTCAGGACTACTTTTTATTTTTATTATACACATACAGCAACTGTATCAATGGCAGAGTGATATTTTTCTAAAGTTAAATTAATTAATAATTAAGAAGTACCATGTCTTAAGAATATCGTCACCCTTTAATTATTTAATGTGATAAATCAAGAGCTATTAACATAATTAAAATGGTATACATTTTAGCTTTTCAAAGTGATCATCAATCACTCTGTTTCAAGAAATAATAATACCAGGTTTAATTAACTTGTGCCATGATAAATGTAAGTATTTTTTAAAGTAAAAACTTTGTTTTTGCCGAAAACCACTACAAGATTTAAAAAAAATTCTGTTACATCCATGGATTGTTGAGACATGGCAGAAGTTCATTGATCTATTCATTATAAAAAAACTGTCTTCCATTTATCACATCTGTCGTGTGTCGCAGCTTATTTTGTTTAATTCATTATCTTATAACATTCTCTTTTTTCTATCAAAAAATTCTTCAGCTTTGGGAAAAATGAAAGACAGAAGGCATAAGATCAGAACTATTAGGGGAGGGGGGGTCCTTTCTTATTCCAGAAAACTATAGTCATGATTTTTTGTGTTGATCAAGTTTCCTTGAATGTGTTTAGTTTTGTCTGAAATTTAAAATGATCCCATTCTGTGGATTTTCGATTTATCTCTGGTGTGTAATGAAAGTAGCTAGTTACATCCACGATCACATTGTGGTTAGTTTGGAGGAAATTGGTTACCTTGGAAAAATATTAAAATGGAAAAACCTTCAATTGAATCTCCTGTAATATATTTGCTAGCTATCTTTAAAATCCTCTTAGCATTAATAACAAGCAATTATTGTATTAACTTGGTCTTCTGAGAATTACTTCTGTAGATTATGTAATGTTACTCATACAATCAATGTTTTAGACTCCGATAATGGCGTAGTTATGTTCTTTTATATATTTTTTCTCTGGTTTAAAGTTTTTCTATTTGAAAAATATATTTTTCTAGACAGGAAAACTGTGACTCATCGCTGAGTCAAGTGGTACACAAGTGTGCCCGATTAGTTAACGATGTCGGAGTAGCAAGTGTTAGATTAGAGAAAGTCTGCTGTAATTATAAAACTTTTTCTAAATTTTTGAAGTAAATTCTACCAATTAGCAATCTTCTGGAACCATATCTGAAATTACTTGAAAATATATATATATATATATATATATATATATATATATATATATATATATATATATATATATATATATAGTTTCATCAAATTGGTTTAATTCTCATTTCATAAATTTTAACTTCAGCTGAACACAATTATAAATCATTTAGTAGTCTCTGCTTTGTTTAATAATTAATTGTTAATCTGTCGAATGCCTTACTTCTCTTAACCTGAAGGTTTTCAAATTATTTTATAAGTATTATTATTTCATCCTCATAGAGGTTTTTAATCTCAAAGAACTTGCTTCTGCAGTCACACGCACTATTTGCATTTTTTAGGGTCTTTTATCACTTGAACTGTGCCTCTATCAAACAATTTGTTGCCTTGATAATAGACACCTGTATGTCTGGTATTTTGACTGTATATAGTTGTACAGAACTAATTGATGTATGTGTGTGTGTTTGTGTGTGTAATCGTAGAAACATGTCCTTTAAAATTATAAACTTGGATATATGGTCAACATTTTATAAATATATATTATACTTTCAATAACTTAAAACATATTTATGACAGTACAAAAAAGATACAAACATAATTAAACCCGTAACACAAACTTTCTCACTCACCCATCCTCAAAACCAAATAAAAACCGACCAAAATTATTTAACACAAAAAATGTTCAGTAGTTGTCAATCAAAAAGATCAAATTAAGCAGGGAATATATATATATATATATATATATATAAATACAATAATTGCTTTGCCTGTGTTGTAAATCGTATTTGATTAAAATCAAACTTTTAATGATGGTGCTCTAGGTTCATTTTTGTTTTTACCAATTATTCCTGAACTTTACACACAGCTTTGTGTTGCCTAATTAATCTTATCATTTCATTATTTTTTTTTGGATTTTATGTTTGTTTTGTACACCTATAACTGACAAATCGACAATTTTTAATAATTAATGACTAATATGTTTTGTTTGGGTTCTTACCCATAAATCAAATATGATAAGAATCAGTTCACTGAATCATTGTACAGATGACAGTTCAAAAACCACTTTTTTGGACTCAGGGGAGAGGACCTCAATTATATCTGCATGAAACTCGAGATCGACTTTTGATCCATTAAGTGACTTTCTCTATACTACATGTATGAAAAAAAAGTGTAATTCTTGTGATAAATATGCACTATACTGTCTTTATAAAACAAAGATCTAGCCTAGATATTTAGTGAATCATTAGCATAGCTCAAACCAAGCGTACTATACAGACACGGCTGTATTTTCACAGTCATACATTTTAAAGCTCTTACTAAGTAAATAAAACCAGCTAACCTAACCTAGTCTATCATGACCTAACATCAAATATTCATTGTATTCTTTTAATAGGTTTATAAAAAGTCTGGACTTTTTGTCTTACTTAGATGTAGTCAAACCTATTTTTTGATACAGATTAGCTTTGTTTTCTATATCTCAAATATCTTTCCATCCTTGAGGAGTGGGTTTTAATAAATAGCCTGCCCATGAACACATTAAAGACTAAATTTATTTGATTTAAAACCTATAGATCCAAACTTAAAGATATTGATTTAATATATGATAATTTCATTTTGAAGAGCAGTGAAATTGTGAATTTCCTGGGTTTAAGTTTTTATAACCCTTTAAAAATCAAATTCTCATATTGGTTTATTGTCTGAGAAACTAAATTCTGCTGTTTTGCAATAAGAGTATTAAAAATTCCACTAGCTTAGATATTCAATTGTTGCTTTATTCTTTTTTAAATTAGGGATTCTAGCTTGGGATAAATCATCTGGAGACAGTAAGAATGTTTTTAAAATTCAAAAACAACCTATAGAATTATGTCAAACTAAACTAAATATAGGCTACTCATTATAAAAATACTGTGACAAATATACTCATGTGTTTTAACTTTGACCTCTGTTTATATTCGTGAAATGAGCTGCCACTTTTGGAAAAAAATGTTGATGCTTTCATAAATCTCAAGTTATGCTTTCAGTTAAAAAATGTTGATGCTTTCAGTTATCATACAAGAGGCAAAAACAAACTAAAACATGAAATGCCACTTTTTGTTCATCACCAAATTATGTGGCTCCAAAAATTTATAATGAGTTTAGGTTGATCTGAGATCAATTGAAAATGTTAAATAATTTCGACAACAGTTAAAAGTATGGCAGTTGTATAAAGAATTATTCACTTGATGAATATCTGATATTAAAATAAATTCAAGGATAAAATAAAGCTAAAGCTTAAAGTTTCAAAATATTTTAATAATATAAAGGAGCTACAAAATTGTTTCGCCTTGCGGCATCATCGGAATAAATTTTAAAAATTGTTCGAAATTTAAAATAAATTGTTTGAAACTGTTTAGATTTTGTATGGATAGGAGACACAGACTTACATTGGAAAGTGGTCCTTGGTATAACCTAGTATTAGTACACAAATAGGAAAACATTAAAGTTCTGAAATATTCCAAAACACTGTTCACTTTCTTAACCAGTAGAGAGATTAAAAAGAATTCTCCTTTAGATTGAGAAAGTGAACAGTGTTTGCAAAATACTTCAGAACTTTATAGCCAGTTGCATAAACATCGATTAAATTTGGAAATCAAGCTAGTCATTGATCAGAGATCAAATCTAATAAACGACAATAAAGCTTTAATCTGAGATCAAATCCGGTCAAATCTAACAGCCCATATTTCTCCAATCAAGATATTTGATTGAAGATCAATTAGAATATAAATTTTACAAATATTACCTTCTGATTATGTTCAGAATTGTGTTTATAATAATAATAATATTAATAGTTACAAATAGAAATAATTTTAAAATAATGTACCCTATGGATTCCTCTAACAAAGAGTTTATTGAATTATAGGACTTATGTGTAGGCCTAGAAATTTTAGGAACCGAAATGAATTAATTGATGTATACCAAAATGACCAATGAATTTTAATGTGTTTTAGGCTAAGTAAACAGTGTTGTATTTATTTACTGGAACTTATAGAAGACTGCATAAGACATTTTACAGGGAGAAATTTACCACTTTCTCCTATGAATAAACTCTTAATCGCTTTATGTTTTGTTCATATCATCACATCAAATTGTTGTAGGAGTAAATAAAGCAACCATTAGTAGAGTTATACATAAGGTTTCACAAGAGGTTTCACTAAACTAGCTATAGAACTTATAAAATTTCCTACTGAAGAAAGTGAGTGTTTGAAAATACTACACAGTAATTTGATAATATAGCTTGGCCACCCTAGATACAATTTGGTCCACGTTAACATTTTTGCTGTAATTTGTTTTTACATAGTTATATATATATATATAAGGAAGGACCTAGAAGTGAAATTATAGATTCAAATGGTCTGTCTGCTTTATTTTCTCTAGGGAATCATGTTGCACCAATTGAAGATAACAAATAATTAAAATCATCCACTAAAAATTTAGTAAACATTTTCACATTTTTAATCTTTTAAAGCCATAAATTTTAAACGGTTGGGTTTATAAAAAAATACCTAAGAATAAAAAGTCTTAAAATTACATGTTGTGTAATAAAACACCATAAAAACATGGCGATTTTTCAAAATTTGAATAACATATTTTCATCTCCCATAAAAAGTAGTGAAGGTTTTCTTAGTTTTTTGTTACTCTTATAGTTTAGAGATCCTAATGATGTGCCATCTAAAGTTAATAACACTGAAGTTTATGATAATAATATTTCATAAATCTAATCGGTTAACCTAACCTCAAATTGATTTTATGGGTATTCTGATGAATAAGCTGTTATTAGTTGTTATGGTAAGAAATATTTAAATGGTTTAAACTCGAAGATACAGACATCTGATTTGTAAATTGCTATAGGCTTATTGCATTAAAAATGTCTTAACAATCAGAACTTTTATCTTGGGATAACAAATTTTTTAATCTGTCTTCGTCACAACTAACATATTGTAGTTCTAATTAAGTGCAAAAAGTTGTGATGATCAGTGAAATAGTTTTAAAGATAAACTATTATCTATATTACAGTACTCATTTTGTTTTTAAATTTTAATAAATCATATTATTTTAAGCTCTAATGATAGTAACATCTTAATAATAATAACTTTATTCAGTGGACTATTTCAATAAATTATAGATTGATATACAAATATTAATCAGAATGTTTAATATGACATTAAAAATAAATGCATTGTAAGTGAAATTTTACATTCATGTAACATAACAGCTTCATGTGCCTGCTTGCTGTTTTTCTGTATATACTGTACATCATTAACATTTCATATTTATTGAACAAATTATATACTGTAGTCTGAAATTGTAAATATCAATTCTTACTTTTTTTAATTTAAAAAATATATATTTTGTAGGAGTTTTATGACAACTAGCCTCTGAATATAAACAATGATTTTGATTACTTTCAAACATGTGTATAGTATAGAGAAAGTTATGTTATGGGTCAAAAAACGTATTTTGACTTTTTGGCTGGTTTTTTTTTGAGGTTTCCTGAGTTAAAAACAGTGGTTTTTGGAATGATATTTATCATATGTGCAGTGCTCTACAACCCAAACATGTCGACCAATTTTAGTGAAATTTGTTTTTTGGGGATGTTTTAACCATATCTCTAAAGTTGTTTTCATTGTTTTGATAACTCAGAATGAAGTGTTAGTTAGCTTTTATAAGAAAAAAACAAAACAAAAAATGTTATAGAACAAAAATTGTATAATGGAAATATTTTCCTTTTTATATTTGTAATTTGTTGGCTATATTGTTAATGTAGAACATAACTGTAGGAATAAAAGTACAAAGTAAATCCCTTTCTTAACATGTTGTGAGGTGATCAACTACTTAATTCCTATGTAGACTAAGAAAACCACAATTTTATTTCTCCTGTAAACAATTTAAATACAGTTTTAATCAAGTTAGTAATTGCTTCCTTATTAATCGACAAGGAACATTTTTTTAGCCTACTAATAATTATGTTAAATAAACTTGCCCCTAACCATAAAAAAATATATATATATATATATATATATATATATATATATATTCTTATCATACTATAGATGTCTTCAGATGTTGTACACTAACACAATACATACAAACTTTAACAAACACATACATGTATAATTAAAGTGGCGACATTCAACTTGATGTCGCTAATACTATCAGTATATTTAATAACATACTGTCAATATTATATTTTTAAACTGAATAGTATGGTGTTATTAAGATTGAATACACTGTCATTGAAAAAGTTTACTGTATGTTTTAAGTAAATTATTATTATACCAAAACATACAGAAAATAGTTAAATTTGTTTTCATTACCTACTGAGTTTCAATATGAGAACCAACTATTGATCTGCAAACATCTAAGTACACACTCCAGTAGTAACAGTCGCTATAGCGGCAGTGATTCTCTTTCGTAAAAGGCTTGGATTTTTTCAGCGTATAAAATTCTCTTAATGTACCATGAAGAAAAAAATCCATGGAGGTCGGTTCGTTTTCTTGATGGTCCCAAAACAGGACCATTCGTTCCAATCCAAAAGTCAGGAAACCAAGCTTCTCGTACATTGAGACTATATCTTGCTGAAAAATGATATCTAGAAATTGACCTGAAAGCTATGATTATTCATTTTTACGAAACACTTCGTCAAATAAGCTACAACACTTGTATACAACAAAAGCATTATTATATAAAATACAATGAAATTAAATCAAATGGTCATTATATAATTGTAGGGTAATTCTTCCCAGAGTGAATGCATCAAAGTTTGTAAAGATAAAACTCTTCTTTTTATAATGTTACTTACATTTTCATCGACTTGTCCCTTCAACCAGTTAAAAACACAGTATACTGTACTACTTGTAAAATATAATCATAACTATTATACTTTAAGTAACAAGTTTATTTTGTTACTGTAACATACATTGTAGAAGAGCATGTAACCTTTTAATTTTGTTTTAAGAAATGTCTGTTAAGGGATTCTAGTTATTGCGATCTCTCTAGTGAAAATGATTATATCCGATACTAGTAATAGTCTGGCGGTCACAATAATTGTCATCCAGTTTTAATTAAATTTAGTATCTACATTTGGTTTTGTTTTTATCAAGCGTTGGATATGTGTTAGCCATAAAAATCTGATCGCAATTTTTAATTAGGTGATAAAAAAATAGTTATTTGAGAATATCTTTTTCACCTATAGATAATAAAATGTCATTCTATAGATTATTTTCTGGTTTACCTTATTTATTCACAGTGTGATTGGCACTGGTATAAAAAAATTAAAAAAATTGAATAAAGTACACACTATACGAAGTAGAAATTCATTCTTGAAAAATTATTTCTCTCAATTTGACATGAAACTATGCATTTTTTTACTGTTTATCATGACTTATAGACAAAAGTTAAAATTTCTCAACTTTCCTGCCACCATTGCTTTCTCAACTTTCCTGCCACCATTGTTTTCTTAAATTTCCTGCCACCAATTGCTACTTTTGGTATTATTGTCTGAAAACCAATACAATTTTGTGTAAAATACAACCATTTTCATTTTGAAAAGTAATAATGTTAGTGTATTTATTTAGTGTGAAACAAAGTAAGTGTTTTGCGGAAGAAACTTGAAATATTCAAAACACTACTGTTGATTGTTGTTAGGCGTAATAATTGTCAAATTGTATCAAGAACTTCCCCTTGAAATAAGCTTTGATTGATTTAAAACACTTCGGTTTATTCTTAAAAAACGGCTTAAATTTTTAAAAGAAGTTTTGAGTAGAGGGTGTTTCATACTTAATCTAGGTGGATTATATGACAACTGTCAAGATAAAGGGATGAAGTGAATGGTAAGAATACTAAAAAAAAATTCAGTTTTCACGATGTTGCTCTATAAATAATTAAAGATACCATGCCTTCTCAAATTTTAAATTGCCTCAACTATTTTCCTTATCATAAGTGGTCCATTAAGTTCTATGTTAAAACAGTTAATTAGAAAACGTATTTGATTTTTGAAGTTTCAAGCTGGTTTTCTCTTACAATTTACAAGATTAAATCAAGTGTCTCATATTAAATGAAAGCTTATTACAAGGAAAAGTTTTTTATGTACTTTGACAATTGTTATGCCTAACAATAATCCGACAGAAATGTTTTGAATATTTCAGGTTTTTTTTTTCTGAAAATAACTATTTCGAGTCAAAGGCAGTATCCAAGGTTAATTTTGATTTTTTCATTTGACAAACTATGGATCTGATATTTCTGAGGATTTTAGTTTGGGTTAGTTTTTATTTGGTTCTGGGGAATGGGAGAGTGAGAGTTTGAGCAATATTTATTTTTACATTATTTATTTTGTGTAACTTTAAAATGTCTCTACAAAGCAATTTAAACAGTACAATTGCCCCTTCCAGACTGAAAGTATTTTTACGTTTTATTTTAGATGACTAAATGGAGTTTTGTATCTTCAGGTCAATAGACACAGTGATTCATTTCAGTTTTGCTTATTAAGGACTTCCTACTAAATAATCTCATTAACTGACAACCTATTTCATTTCCTGCTAAGTTGGAGAAATAGGAAGACACTATGAAATTATCAGCATTTTTCTTTATAATAATGTCAAGTAATGGTTATTTGATAAACAGATATATTAGCAAATTTATAACAGAGAAAGGCAACTCTTTATATTCTCCTTCGTGGAATTGCCAACACCATAGAATCTATGAAATGGTCACTGATCCTACATGTAGGAGTATTTTGACACCATTAGAATTTCTAAAACTTTAAGAGATATATATAAAAAACTTTAAATGGTAAACCTTCCTTACTTTTTTATAAAAATTGAAAATATGCAACTAAAATTTTTTTAAATTGCTGTCATTTTCCAATATGCTCTTCTGTAAACAACACTAGTAGGATGTAGAAATGAAATAATTTAATAAAATACAGTGGAACCTTGTTAACTTAAACCTTGATAGCTCGAATTCCTTGATATCTCAAATTTTTACCATTCCCATAACCTCCGATGCTAATTTTCCCTCTATAAGTCGAATATTTTAAAGAAAGAACTTCGATGAGACAAATTCTGTTGGTTTCCTGGACACATTGGTAAACCTCTTTAACTCGAAGGTAGACGCTCAAAAACCTCTACAAATTGAAGTTTTAATAAAATCACTTCTATAACTGGAAGTTTGGCAAGCGAACCTTTGTAATTCAAAGTTTAAGGTTTATTGTGCGAGATGACAAAATTTTCATGTAAAGACATGAAATGCCCCCTGACATAGCTCATTTTAAACAGCTGTAAAATCTGCACTCAACAATATTTAAACAGGTTTTGTGATATATAGTAAAAAATATATAACTAAAACAAAAATTGTTAAAAACTTCAAAACGAAGTATATTTTGAATGAATGATTTAAACAATAAAAATCGAAATAAGTTATGCATATTGTTTCTTTATTACAAGAGAAATACCCATGAAAATTAAAAGATATATATATATATATATATATATATATATATATATATATATATATATATATATATATATATATATATATATATATATATATATATATATATATATATATATATATATAATGATGCTGCTTGAACTCTCTTTGCATTGTTTCATGTAACCTATTGTATAGATAACAATTACAGACATGTTTTATTGCATTTTATATAGGGAGGTAGAAAAGTATAGTAACTTGTATAAGAAAATATATAAATGGTTAATTATCAAACGAAGCGATTTTATTAATTTTTTTAATCAAGAACAACTTCCCTTTTGCGAATGAGTTGAACAAAAACTTAATGGAAAGAAAGATTGATTGAAACTGAGTTTAATTAGTATATCAAATACAAAATATTTGATGATATCTAACTTTATATTGATGGTTAGGTCAAAAATGGTGATTGGCTAAGTTAAATATCTTTTAAATTTTGTTTAAACTTTATATTTCTGTTGATAAGTTTGTAAATATATTTTATAGTTCTTAAAAATAAGGCAACATTAACCTTCTTTTAGATTAACCTTCTTTTATTGTGTACTCTGTCTTCACATTGTACATAATTTTGGTTTTGATATTTATAAGGAAAACCCAACTTTCCTTAACACACACTTTCGTTTTAATTGACCAAGCATACAAACATTCTCAGTTGTTCATGAACACAAACCATCGATTGAATTGTACAGAGTGGCCCAAAAGTCCTGGATCTTAAAAATAATAATTTAATTATAATAATATTTATTTATATTGCAATATGATTTTCTACTACAATCTCAAAACACAACTGGCAACAATCAAATGTTAGTCACTAAGTTTGGCACTATAGCATATCACTTGGTAGAAATTTCTTCATGCAAAGATTTAAATCCTGAGATCGGGAAGCCCATTCCATTGTGGATTGTTTTTTGTTTTTCTAATCAATCTCGAATTTGTTAAAGACTGCTACATTTTGCCATTTAAATAAAACAACTATGGGCTATAGTACTGTACTGCAAATACTTTCGATGAATACCCCATTATTTCATCATAACTATGATGTGATCAGCTCCTTGTTCTTTGTTTCTGGATATCTGTAGATTGTGGTCAAACCGGTACTACAAATTTTGTCTGTTTACCTCACATAAAAGTTAGCATAATTAGAGAACATACCCTAACTGTGAATAAAAACTCTGCGTTCTCTTCCAACTTTTCCAGAAACCAATAGATTTCAGCACGATAGTCCGGATCATCTGCCATCGTATGGTGGAACAATTGCAACTTATAGTAGTGCTTTTTCAAGATTCTCTGGAAATTTGTCAAAAGGAGAAGTTCCAAGTTTGTTAGACAAGTTGATTTCAATACCATCGCCAAGATTTCCTCCATTTCTGTTTATGTACTTCGGCATCCAGATTGTGGCGCATCTACCACACTTCCTTTGACTTTGAATTTCTCAAGCAATCGGATCACAGTGCTTTGCCACAGAACAGAATAATCTCTACACGCTCTTCAGTAGTCAATCTTTATCATCTATAACAAGAAAAATAACAGTTCTGTTTATTTTTTATTATTAAACAGCTGTTTGTGTTTACATATAATATAAAGTAACTAATAATAAAAAATAATTAGTTATTCCTATGATGTAGGACTTTTGGGCCACCCAGTGGTTTAATACTGTGAGTGTTTGTGTGTATGGACAACTGAGGAAGATGACTTGGTCATTGAAACAAAAGTGTTTGTTGTAAAAGTTATGTTTTCATTATTTTAAAATTAAATTATCAGCAAAACAAAGATCAATCCGTGTCCTCAATTTAAGATGGCTGTCAATTAAACTTAAAACATGTTCCATTTACAACAGCCTTCATTTTAGCAGAAATCAAAGACCAATATTTTTGTATTCAATAGACTTTTAAAAAGAGATTTCACCCGTTTAACATTTGAATTCTGTTGTTACTCCTCTTCTCCTCTTCTTCTGTAAGGTGGATGGGTGTGGTAGTTGCCCCTTCATTTGCAAATAGATTTCTTTAACCTATTAAAAAAAGGAATCTAATATCATATCAATTTCTTTTCTTCATAAATGAGTTTTTCACATAGGACTTATTTTTAGACCAGATGTAAGGATTTTAAAATATCTTACGAACCCAGAACAAGATTACAGTAATCGTTCAAAGTAATATTTATAAATGTATTTATAAACTTTTTTTATTGCACCACACTAAGAAAATATATATTTATCCTATTGGAAACAAGTTTGGATAAACAATTGTCACTCACATACAATTGAATGAGTAAGCAAATTAGCCCTAAGAGACTAATTTATAACTAGTATGGTCGTGGCAATCCTGAGGTATCCTAGCTGGATTTACACTTTTTTTCATCTTACTTATCTGGTCTCTCTTGACCAACTCTTGTTCCTTTGATCCTGATGCTATGAGAGTATTCAATGTCTTTATTTTATGTTCTTTTTTTTAAGGCAATGATGACGGAGAAGATTTTACCTTTAAATAAAAAATTTAATCATCCTTCCACTGAAACAACTCTGTTCATATGCGAGTTGCATCTCTTCAGAATTAAGAAACATAACCACACAATTTTTTTTCCTTAGTGCAATTGATTTGGAGCACTCAACAAGAAACTCAGCTAACAAAGAAACAATACTTTAAATGAACAGATGATTTATATCAGATTATTTATTATCGGACGATATGTGATTGAGAGAACACAAAATATCTCCTTTTTTTTACTTTCCCTCAAAGAAGCCATAGACCAAAGTCAGCATTTTAGCTGAATGAGTTTATCCCCTCCATAACTGTACTGTACTGTAAAATATACTGTATTTTTTTTTTACTTTGAGAATTTATAACAACATAATATGATATTGGAAATTAGTAAGGAAGTTGGTCACACTGTTTCTCCATGCATACTCCCTATTTTAAATTTATTCTCCAAATTTCTTATTTGTAGCAAACAAATTATTAAGCTCAGTTACTATAGTGATTCACTATATTGTAAATTTTCAGGTTTGGATGTATTTTTCCACAGTTGTTTTTGTTTTGTTTTGTTAAATAAATTTATCTTTATTTCTCTTTATCAGTAAAATTCAATAGAGATAAGATGAGCTTACCAAAAACATGTTATTGTTATCATATTTCCTGAAAGTTAGTTACTTGACATATCTAAACCAACAAAAGCTACAACTTCTTTGTATGTTTTTAGTTTACCTAATGTAGAGGAAGATAGTGAATAGTGTACTACTGTATATTTTCCACTTTAACTGTAATATTGTATTCAGATTAATAACTTAAAACCATAAGTTAGGACATTGTAGCCTATAGGGTAACATAGTAAATATTTAGTCTACCAGAATAATAAAGGAATAGTACCGTGAACAGTAAACATTGCTTATGGCTGTAAATTTTTTAAATTCTTGTTTTAAGCCGAAAAACCTTTCTGTTTTCTTCCCCTTTTTAATAAATAGTTCTTGTAAAACGAATGTGGCTATTTACGATACAACCATATTCATAGAGTAAAAAGAGGGAATAAATAATATCACATCTACTGGTCACTTGAACAAAACATCACTTAGGTGAAGAAATACTTAGGTGAAATTATACTTGCGATTTATCATTAGTTGTGATCACAGTGATAGTATGTTATATTATAAACCCTGGACAGCTGACAGCTCTATCTGAAAAAGGATGGGTCTCAGTGGATGACAATGCAATTTGCTGGAAACATAAATGATCCGATTACTCTTTCATTTGATTCTAATTTATAATGTTTATAATATACAAACTACTTGAAAGTTTAGAAACAATCTCAAGGGAATAAATGATTTGATTGTCTTTCTGCCGGAAAGTTTAAAAAACTGTTCATATTTAATCTTTTGAATTATTATTCATACCATTATATTTAAGTGCTTTGGAGAATGGAGAATTTTATTTACTTTAACAAAACAATATGATGCTAACCAAATATCATTAATTCTGGAATAAACAATATATTGTTTTAGTGGTTTAAAGACTGAAAAAATCTTGGTCATTATTACCTTTAAAAAAAACAGTAGATAAAATAGAGAACCCTAGCCTTCAAATACTTGAATAGGTTTAGGGATGTAAGATAAAACGAGTTGGTCATATAAATATGTAAAATGAAAGTGAGGGTAAGACTTAGATAAGGAAACGCTTAACTCCAGCTTGGGGTTGGTATACCCATACTCACTGTAAGTATTTATATTACACAGTGAGTGAAACTTACTGAAGGCGAATATTTTTTTAACTTTTCCATGTCTAATGGTATTAGAATTGATCAAACTTTATCTAAGATAGAGCAATGAAAATAGATGAATAGTTGTGAATTTCATCGATTGCCAGTTGTGCGATTATTTGTGAACGACTTTCATAATTTATTTATTATCTTTGACTTACCGCCAGCAATCCTTGATTAATTCTTTTTTTAGTTTATATTGTCATATATTTCATTCACTACACGTGAATTTCATAATTTGCTAGTTCCTAGGATTAACTGTGTTATCAAAATATTGGAATGTATGGTGGTAAAGTAAAATTTAAATAATTCAATTTACATCAAATTCAACATATTATGTATAACATACAATGGAATGTATAATATTCTGATTTTAAAATTATTGGATACTGATGGATTGTTCATATTATTGATACATTTGGATATTTGGCAATATTTATGGTTATAAAAACTAAAATATACAATGTTTCGAAAGTATGGATTTACTCTTGTTATCATTGGAAAATAGTTGGACAAATCTAAAATACCCAAACATATTTAGTTTGAAAATCATTAAATTGGAAAGCGGCAATATAGTACACATAGGAATAAAATAATTTTTTTAAATAATTAAATCCTTGTATAAAACAAACCAACATTCCTATTGCCCAAACCAGTATAGAAATAATTCTGTTTTGGCTTCCGTTATTAAAAACTGAATTAAAATTCTTCTATGTTAAATAAGGTTGACATTTTTTCTCACTAGTTAAATCATCATCAGGACGTGACTAACATGGTTATGCACTAAACTTATGAGAGAAGAGACGAAAGTAGTTTAACTTGATGAATAAGGTTAGTTCGTTACACCTGTATGATCTCATTTCAATTTGACAATGGTGTTTGTAAAATCTTGTGTTGGTGTACAGTTCTATTGATTTGTGGTTTTCCCTAATCAAATTTGTATGTAGTTTTAGAGTTTTTAACAGTTCAGATCTAATGATCCTCTCTTAGGTTATTATAGTTTTATGACTTTATTGTCTCTTCCCCCTTCCCACCCAATCAACCACAAAGATACACACAAGTAGACGCAAATGTAGAATAACCGGAATGTTTCAGACCGTTTGAAACCCTACCATCATCAACATGGTACCTTTGACTCCGGTCTATAATTTTTGTTCGTTACAGTTCGAGTAATACGAATGTTGGGCTAATTTTCCTAGACAACGTGGTGTCCCTGGGGTTTTCCGAGAGAAAGTATTATTAGTCCAACAACTAGTGTGTAGAATTTTCTTTGATGTTTGACTGTACAGACCAATATCCCTAAATGCTAGAGAACTAGGGTTAACTGTGTCTAGTGATATTTTATAGTTTAGTATTTAGTTCGGTAATTGTTAAAGTTAGTTCCTCTGTGTGGTAGTTAGTTGAACTGGGTTATTTGTGCCAGTAAGTATAATTTAAGTCTTGAGTGATCCACAGACGTTGCCAGAGAAACCATGCGGTCTGAGTAAATAGGCTTTCCCTGATTGGAATATTTGGCACCTTAACACCAACTACCTGTTACAATCTTAGCTTGTAATATAATCATAACTAGGCTATGTTAACTCATTTCATTTTATAGGTTTCATTTTTTCACTTGATAATGTGAATTAATGGGTGTATTATACAGACTCCCCCTTTTTTTGTACATTGAGAACTTTATATTTTCCAATTCTAGTCCTATAATTTTAGTAATTTAATATGCGGTGATTCTTGCTATCATTAAATCTAAGCTACATTTTAGTTTACCAAAAACTTTGCGAATAGGCTCCTGGAGTCAGGTTATGTTATAATAAATATTCAAATATACTCATGAAGTTATTAAGTTTTAAACCAACATGTGTTTAAAAATGTAAGTTAATACATTTTTAGAAATTGCATTATTTTAATTAGTTCCTGTTTGATTTACAAAAAAGGGAGAATCATTATAATACACAACTACCGAAATTAATTCATACTCTTGAAACGTTGTATTAGTGTTTATATACATAAATGATGGATAGACCTAAGTAATATATTTTGAGTTTCATATGGACAACGTCATGGGCAAAACTGTTAACTCTGTGTATAGAAGTAAAAATATTTATTTTAATCCTTGATATTAGGGAATATAATTCTCCAAGTTACATACATGAGGGAATTCTAATTTTACCTCAAGCTTATCATAATTATTTTCCTTTGTTTGATTCTTTTCCCTGAAACCATTAATTTCCATCACAGCTTCTCCGTATAATTAAGAACACATGTATTTGTAAATATCAACATATAAGCATGTTTTGTAAACATGTCAATGGTAAGATTTGTGAGTAGGCCTAATCTCAAGTCGTATGTATTATGATTAAAGGTTATTTTGCACATATTAGTTGAAAATTAAACATTGTGTTAAATATCAATTTTACTTTTTCACACATTATCCGTAATATAGAGTCAGTTTTATGTATATGTATGTATGTATTAAAGGACCCTGTGTTCAAAATTGTAGTTTTTGGTAAGATATCTGTCTGTTGTCTGCCGTGATGGGAACCATGAAAAGTAGGCCTACACACCATACAGGTGATCATATTTTCAGAAAATTTGCATTTGGGCATATTTTGACCATGATGAAATATTTTTAATTTCTTTTTTTTTTAAATGAATAAACCTCTTGGGCTCGCTTTATAAACATAAAATAAAGATCACTAAATTCATGAAAAAAGGTGTAGATTCAGCTAGGTTCCCTCGGAATTGCCAAACCCGTACTCACTATAGTAAGCTTCTCCATTATCCTGATGTTGTTGGTTTCATCATTGTCATTGGAGACACCCTCTTGACATCCTCATGCTCGTAAAAACATTTGTTATTCAGCCCCTATGTAATCTGGAACAATCTATTTGAATGGACTGTTAACAATATTAATTTGGCATAATATACGTAGCTAACCATCTGTATTTAGAAATAGTTTTATTTTACTTTGGTTAGTGAGATTAACTAAATGGAATTATGCTTTATTTTCATCTTTTTGTCTATTCTCATCAACGTATGACACAACCTTTCCACTTAATATTATTTAAGATTTTTTAAGTTGACACCTATAGCTTCCTTCCCCAGAGTATGGTGATAAATGTTATTATACTAAAATCTATAATTTATATCCAAACTAATATTTTCAAAGATTGAATTTTTTTTTTTCCCCAATTATTAACAGTAAATGGTGTACAAACTTTCTCGTTCACATATGACCAAAACAAAAAATGTCAGTTCAGTAGTTATCAATTAAAAGGTCATTTTTGTTTTTACCAATTATTTCTGAACCGTAATATTTTTTTCACTTGCAATTTTACACATAGGTTTAGAACATTTATCTCCACACACTAAAATACAAAATCGGTAGAGCTGATTTTGAGAAATTCGTATTTTATAACAGCCCTATTGCCGATTTTTGGCTTTCTTACTAACAACTCACACACTAGCATTTTTTGAGAGATGCAACCAATACGTTTTGTTTGTGTCTTTAGAGACTCGTTGAGTAAAATTTGATCAATCATTCAAGTAATTTTGAGTATAAAATAAAGCAAAAGCCATCATGCCGCAAGGCGAAACAATTGTAGCTCATTTATATTATTAAAATATTTGAAACTTTAAGCTTTTGCTTTATTTTATCCTTGAATATGGAGTTTCAACAAGAAATATCTGCTATTACATTAAAGTTAATTTTGAGTTATCAAAATATGGAAAAAAAATTTAAGATATAGTCACAATATGTTCACATACCAAATTTGATTAAAATATGTTCCCACATTTGGGCTATTGAGCATTGCACATATGATAAGACAAACAGAGATCATTCCAAAATCCATTATAAGTAGTAATCTAACAAATCTCTACTTGGTTCCACATTATTTCTGTTCCTGTTAAAATACTATCCTTAATACATGCCAACAACGTTTCATCTCTTCTGTCAGGTCAGGTTCTGTCTGTTCTATTTATGTCAATAGAATATTGTTTATGAGTGGTGGTCATCTTCTTGAACAGACACATATACTAAATTGCAATGAGCAATATTTAATAAAATGATTGTTTATTTTACTTACATTGCTCACGCAAAATTTAAATTAATTTAAAACATTAGTCAGATTGTGTGTTCATGCATGCTATAGTTTAAAGATCTATATTTAAGTTGACTTTGCTATACAATGATTATGTGGCATGCACATGAATTTATTACAGGCCTGTTGAATGATAGCTGGGAATAACCCAGAATGCATTTGCATCTATGATTCACACTGGAGTTTGTTTAGTATTACAGTTGTCATTGAAGAAAATTTGAACAATTTTCTGCAACTTTATTCCATTTATGTTTATAAAATTTGTTGGATTATTAAGTGATTTTTTTTTTTTTTTTTTTTAATCTCATATTTTCCAAACTATGATGGTTTTAATAATATAAAATCATAGTTAATTGTAGTATTCTCAAATGTAGTAACTTTTAAATTATTGTGATCATGAAAATAAATGTGTAAAAATATTAGAGAAACTACCTCACACACCTGTCTACAAAATTAAATACTAACTAAACAAATATTTTCATCGCATAAAATGTCCGTTAGGTAGTTGTCACTCAAATAGTGAAGTGAACCGTGGATTTATACACAATATTTTAATTTTTATATTTAAATAAAGTCTAAACTTGTTTTCCTTCTGCCATAAATTCACTCTTAAGAAGTGTAAATCTTACTTAATTAAAATCGAGCTTTCAGTGACAGTGGGTCAACCAACATTCAGTTTTGTTTTTGTCAATATTATTCCTAAACCATAATGTTTGTGTTTTTAGTAATTAATTGTCACATTTCATGAAAATTTTAACGAAATAAGTAGAGCCAATTTTTAGAAATAACTTCTTTTTTTTTTTTTTTTTCAAAAACATTGCCGATGAAAAAAAATTCGAGGTATGATAAAATTCGATCCATTCATTTAGGCTGCACAGAGCCACACAGGGGAATGACAAACATTTATTCCAAAAATTTTATTTAATTTTTTTATGTAGGACTTCAAAACGGATATATCAAGTATAACTCAACATCAATTGTTTGCCCTATCACAATGTGACATATCTATAGACATATATGTGAGAAAGTAAAACTTGATTTTGAATTTTTTTTATGGAACCATGAATTTTATGTAACATAACCCTAACCTTAGTCTAAACTAGGTTTTTTATAAAATTTGATTCCATTGTTGTCTTTTACTTTCTCACATACTCGTATACACGTATGTATTTGGGATCTTACTGATGTTATGCGACCATTAAAGAGATTTATCGCTCACGCACAAACACACACACACACACACACACACATATATATATATATATATATATAGTGTGAAGAAAATTATATGGTAATAATCTAGGGGTGTTAAATCAGGTGACCTTGGTGGTGGGCAATTGATTGGTCCACCACGTCCAATCCAGTTTTCAAATGTTTCATTTAAGTGATTCCTAACAGCTATGGAGAAATGAGGAGTTGTCCCATCTTTCTAGAAAATAAGTTCACGCCTTGTTAGTGGAGAAATTTCTTCTAAAAGAAGTTGCAAACTTACAAAAAATTCAGATACACAGTGTTACCAAGGATTTTATTTTATAAGTTTTGGAACCAGGCTGGTAACATGTTTGAAAGAACGAATAGAGATTTTAATTGACCTGTGATTTATTTAAATAACAATAAGTTAACTATTCACAACAAAGCTTGTAAAATACAAGTTTTCAAGTGACTTATCTACTTTTTCAAAAAACAAGTTAATGAAATTACCAATTTTAAAGAAAAATGATAAATTTTATATAGTTACATGCCCCAAGAGTTTACATTAAATTTGAATTCCCCTCCCATACAAATAGTTACTACTGAAAGTTTTTAAAAGACAAGAAACATTTCATGTAAAATATTATCTATAAAAGAAATTTAGTTTCAAAAAGGTATGTTAAGACTAACAAATTTCACTTACTAAATTACATATAATCTATTACAATTTTTATTTTTTAAATTTCTTAAAGCTAAGTTGGCCAACTGAAAAGAAAGAGATTAGTTTTAAACATGTAAGAAAAAGATAAATTTATTTATTAAGATCATATTTAAAAAAAAAGAAAATTATTATTATTTTTTATTGACGTCAATTTTTATTAATTTTGAAAATTAACCCCTTTGGGGTCGTAAAAGCCGAAATATGTGCATGCAATCCCATCCAATGTTTTAATTTAAAGTTTTGTACATATTTTTAATTTATAAGGAATAATCACCAAAACTGGTTCACTTCATTTATTTAATTATTTTCATTAAACACTTCATTTACTTCAATTATTTAACAGACACAGTTCGAGTTTATATTTTACCTTACTAAGGTACACTTTCAAAAAGGTTGTTCTTAATTTGAACTTTTGTGAGTTAAGAAGTCCTGAGTTTTGTTTGAACTTGAAATTGTGCTAAAGTTAAAGTCTTGTTCTCTCAACCTTGAACCAGCTTTTTGCTGCACAAAAATACATGTGACTTGTTAACAAAGGTTCAAGCAATCTTAGACAGGTTCATGAACAAGATATTTCTATGTAATGAAGTTATACTTTCAAAAGTAATTAAAATATATTCACAAATTACAAAATGTTTTCACAAAGAAATTAGAAAATGAGTTTCCGTAACTAAAGAAACAAGGATAGCTTTGTTTTTGTCTGAAATCGAAACTGGTACAAATCGCAAGTAAAAAAGATAAAAGATTTTAATTAAAAATAAAAGATTGATTAATTAATGCTTTAACTTTATAATTATCTGAAGATTATAATTTTGATTTTAGACTGATTTTAAAATGAAGAGTGATTACTTTAGTTTTATAAGAATTATGTGAATTTATGTTTTTCAAAAGAACTTACTGTTAAATCAAAATTTTAATTATGATTGAATTACTTCTAAACTGTACATTGCTGTAATTAAAATTAAAAAAAAATATACATATAACTTAATATGGTTAACTTAAAGACTCGTTACCTGGAAAATCAAGAGGAGGAATGCTTATGAAGTTTTAAAGATGTAGAAAGAACTTTGGTAACCATTCCGTAGAAAACAAGTGGATTAAATTAACACACGTTTTTATTTAAACCTCGGTTCATTTTGATGTGAAGTCGTTCTAATACGAATTTGATTAATTATTACTTCTTTAAAAGAAAATTTGACGAGACAATTTTACGAACATCACATGTTGCAACATGTTGAACTCTCTGTATCTTCGGAGCTATTAGAAATGAAAGTCAAGAAGGCAAGGTCAATGTCGCATGACTGTCCCTTCAGAGCTTAACAACCAGATAGCAGCATGTGACAGGCTCCTACAAACAGGCTATCATGAATTTAGGAAATTAAATCTGTACTGTAGATAATTTATACGTTACGATTCTCTGATAATTTAGACGGGCGTTACAACAGCATCCGTAAGATGGTCTTTAAAAATTAATGGTCCCAAAAGTTTGCCACAAATAATTACACACCAAACATTAACGTGAAACCCCATGTTGAAATGAAGTTTCGATTGTGAAATTTGGATTTTTTTTTCATTCCACACATGTGAATTTCTGGAGTTAAAAATCCCATTACTTATAATGTCGCTTCGTCAGAAAATAAAATGAATTTATCTTATCTTTGTTGTCTTAAAGGCAAAAGCAAGTATTGAATAAAGCAGTACCATACTAGTTGGCTTATAGTTATTGCAACATCAACTTTGTTCCCTTTGGACGCTATTGAAATGTGTAATTATCGGTGCTAGTGTGAGTAAGTGCTTCACTCACAAGAAATTATATATTATAACAAAATTATCTTAAAAAACAGTTAACCGAGTAAGAATATAATGATTCTATTTATTACTTGATAAATTTACTACTGCACGTTACATTTAAAGACTTGAAAATGTTTATATAAAAGCAGTAAAATATTTGTATGTCTACATCATCTGAAGTTTGAATAAAGAGACAGTTATTGAAATCAATTGTTGGCGGCTATGGAAAAATCCCCCTCTACGGACAAGTTAGCCAACTGATGTTTATTTTTTAATATATTCGCTGATTTCAAAATAATACAAATTTATTACTTATTTTTTGTTTCTGACAGTATACAATGGTTCTTTATAATCTAAATATATTTCAAATTAACACATATTTTTTTTGTAAATTAATTAATTTTAATAATTATTTAAAATACTTAAAAATTGATCAAGTTTTTAAACCTGCAACTGCAAGACTGTCTTGAGAAGTCACATGACTCCCCTCCTCATTCAACCCTTCCTTTACTACATGAAAACAGTTTACAAATCCCAAGTTATCCTTTAACTCTGCTTCCTGTATGAATATTTATAATCAAGATAACCTTACAATTATCCTACAACTTGATTTAAAGTTGTAGGTTGAAAATTAGTTAAGCTACTGATTTCTTGTAATTTCTATGATTTTAAAGTAAAACTGAGATCTTATTTTAACACCTATTGTTGTAATGATTATTATTTATTATAATTTAATTGTTTGAGTATTAAAACGGACTTATTCTTAAAAAACATAAATTTCTTTAAATATTTGTGTGTGCGTGTGTGAGAGAGAGAGAGAGAGAGAGACCTAATTTATAATCTTTTGATAAATTAGGTCTTATGAAACAGATCCATAGTTGACCTTTTAGATGTTGTTGACATTTTTTTAAGGAGATGGCAATCAAATATGTTTTGTTTGGTTTTTAGAGGCTAGACTTTACCATATTTTGATCAAAATCTTTAGAGTTGTTTTTAGTTCTAATTGACTTGTTTTACACTGAGTATTCAGTTGGCTTTTGGTGATTGTATTTATTTGAAAGCTAAGTGCTAAGTGATTCATTATCTTTTCATTACTCTGCAAAAATGTGCATCAACATTAAAGTCAGAGTAGATAAGATAAAGAGAATTCTGTGCCTGGTGACACATAGGCCTTGAAACTATAAGGAAAAGGAAATATGTTGCTTCCTTGTCTATTTTGAGAGAGAAAGCTTACTAACATAAAAAAAATTAGAAAATTCATGTTTACTTGGTTCACTATTTGTTTATTAGTCTAGGGGATAAAACTTGCTTCCTAAATAATAAGTCTATAAATACACTCAAACTAAGCATAGATCTTATCTATTTGAAATAAAGTTTTTATGTTGGTGGCCAAGAATCATTTTTGTTTTTTTACGGATTATTTCTCAACTATAAATTTCATTTGGTTACAACTTTGCATACTGGTTTGGGCCGCTAATCTTCACACTTATCAAAATTTTTAACAAAATTCAGCTCAATAAATGATTTAAAATTAAAAAAATTTAACTTAATAATCTTGAACTGGTATTATGTGAGAAATGGTTAATTTAACACTGAAACCTCTACCACAAGTTTACAATGTCACACACTCACAAATAAAATATTTATTTGGCCTATGTTATTATAGTTCTCTAATGCACATTTTAGTAACCAAGATACCATCATCTGAGGGATAATAGGTTAGAGAAGTGGTTAGGTTAGGTTAAACATAAATGTAAAAATATTTTCTTAGTTAACCAAAATGTGCTTACATATAAAATATGTTCAACATCGGTTTGGACTTTAGAGCACTGTATATTTTTGACGGATCATCATCATGTCAAAAACTACACTTTTGTGTTTCTGGAGATTTAAAAACGTAAACTTCTGCAAAAAAACTGGACATAGATTTTTTGACCTGTCAGATGACTTTATAATACTTAAATGTTGATAGTGAATATAAAACCCTTCTCAACTGCTTGATTATAAATAGGTTTATGGTCCCTCAGCAATATTTTTTAAAAATAAATTTAACACTAACCGAAACATGTTTCGGAAATGTTTAGCGAAACACTGGTCTCAGGGACCAGCAAGCACAATATTTAGTTTTATAAGATATTTTTAATAATAATATATCAGTATTTCACTTGATACAGGTTTTTAAACAATTTTTAAGTAGCCTATCTCGGTAGTAAAATTGATTTTACAACCAAATAAATTTAATATAAAATTGCTCAAATTTTAAATTTCGTACATATTTTAGAATAATACCTAATAATGGAAATCTTGTTTAAAAAGTTAAAGTATTATCATACATTCTAATTTAAGTTTTCTCTTCTATAGTTTAATATATAAAAAATAAAAACAAGAATAATTTTGAAATCATATTGATTATAATAAGTATTTGTGCCAATGAAATGAAAAGAAAAAACAACAGAATACTAAGCTAGCCACAAGTTGTATCTCAGTTCCTATTATTGAAATTAAAACAGTCAATTAAAACAAATAACTTTCAAGACTACAGAATAAAGTAATACTCACAATATAAATATGAATAATAATAATAATAATAATAATAATAATAATAATAAGCTAATAATTACATGGCTAAAGAAATGACATAAAACAAAATTGTGAACAATATGACAAAGGTCATTGACAGTTTGAAATGACAATCAATCAAAACAAACAACTTTCAAGGCTACAGAATAAAGTAGTACTCACATTAGGCTTTTCTTATGCACAGTCAATGGGGGACTCATTACAAACTTTACGACTGCACTCCAAACAGATTGGAATAGTGCACCTAATACATTTGTATTGGGTTTTCTCTCCTTTACTGAGGGACACTTTACACATGTTTTCTTCTTCTCGGAAGGAACACCTGCAGTTTCTTCACTTTGGGGCTCACCGAAGGCTGAGTTGATTGAAGGCCTTATATCACGAGGAAGGTTTGGTGTATTCAAACACCTTCTCAGATAAGGGTCTTTAAGAGCTTTAGCTAAACCCTTAATAAAATCAAATCTTGTTGTCACTGGGGGTTTTTTTTCTCCCCGTTCTGGGCTGTGAGAGCCTCCGCCCGTACCCATCTCCGTTTTCGAGCCATCTGTGAACCAGACTATATCCTGCTCGTTATATAACCTCCTTCCAGACTCCCATTCTTCCCTAGAGAAGATCTTCGTCTTGAAAGGCTTATCTAATGAAACATTAGGTATCATGTGATCTGAGGGAATGTCTAATACTTCCCTGTTGACCACTTGATTTATCCTGCAGTGACCGATTGCAGGCCATCTCTTTCTCCAGGAACCCGTTTGCTGTAGTCTGTATGCACTCATCCTGGCCTGTCCCTGAATATAGACCCCTAGGGGAGGGAGATCCAGTAGAGCATTCAAGGTAACTGTTGGTGTAGACCCCATGGCCCCCGTGATGGCCAAACAGGCCACCCTTTGGAGACCATCCATTCTACTTCCAACCTCACCTTGTAACGTCTTAGTCCACCAAACCACCGCTGCGTAGGAAATTAGTGGTCTAATACTGGGGTGTTACTGTAGCACAAGTACAATTGTGGGTCCTCAGCGACACTGTTTCCATCACCTCCAGATGTCAAACTTTCATCTTTGGAAGTTTCTGACTTCACCTTCAGAATTTCTCTAATCTGGATCCGCATCCAAATCATCCACAATGTCACTTTTTTCAGTGTCTTCATCACTTACGTCACTAGCTAACATTGCACTAACCCATTTAGTAAAGTCTCTGTCATGCATTGAAAAACCACAACAATATTTAACATTTATAATAGAAAACATTTACAATAAAAATTATTTCAATCAAACACATTATACAATAATAGAGAATAACACACATGAAAGAATAAAACTCGATTAGAATATGACGATTCCAGTTTTTCAAATCATTTAAAAATACATCAAGTGTCTGATTTTAATTCGAGTGTAGATTTTAAAATATTACATTTTGATAAAGGTAGGAAATTGAATGCTTTGGAGAGCTTAGAAGTTAAAAGAATAAGATACTGTAATCCTAATTTAGTTTTAAATGACCAATTAGATTTGTATAACTCTCCCTTAGTAAAACCTTTAAAAGTTGTCTGTACCTAGAACAATTAACTGGTTTACCCATTCTGTATTGGTCCTATGGTCATTGGCCAGGCCGGGTATTTCCCCACCCTTCCATTCATTGTATACAACTCCCACCACCTAGTTTTTAAGGTTCTCTGTTTTTCATTTTTCTTCAGTTTGTAATACAGCCTCATCAATGCCTTAGCAGGTGAAACCATTGGTCAGCTAGACTAATAAAAAGTGGAAGTTACAAAATAAAAAATTGTGTTTTATTATCTTTAAACTTGAACTAATATGAGGTCTCCCTCGGGGGCTTGATATGTATGGATGTGGCAGTCCCAGGGCCTAGCCGTGTGTACATCTTTTTTATCCTGTTACATCCCTCTCTTTCATCTTTCGTATCAGGTCAATTTTGTTCACTTCTGACCCTGACGCTATTAGAATATTCGAGGGCCAGGGGTCTTTATTTATGTTTTTTTCTTTCTTTTTTTAATAAAGTGATGATGGCCCGAGAGGTTTTTGCCTTTAAACAACAAAGAAAAATTAGATCTCTTCAGAAAGTATTCAGCCATTTAATATTAACTAATATATACTGTGTCTTGAACAATAGAGCTTTAATTATCTTTGTATTTCACACAAAATTGTTAAAGATTAGTTCATAATAATTTTGTGATATCTTATGTATAGTTTTAAGTTAGTTTACAGTTTATGTTATTGTAACATATGAAAATGACGTGATCACTTATGTTCACGAATTCATTTCAGATAGTGAACCTCTTAATACTGATAATTTCTTTTATACTAATTTTTACTGTTTCGTATATTAGTATATAGAGAAAATTATATATTGGGTCAAAAAATTGATGTCTACTTTTTTGCTGATATGTCCAACTGAGTGTCTATTCACCAGAGTCCAAAAAAAGTGGATTATGAAATTCTGTCTGTTGTATCTCCAGTGATCTACAGCCCAAACGAGTGGCTGTTTTTAATCTATTTTGAAATATGGGCATATTTTTGCCATATTTTGGGATATTTATTAACTTTAGTTGGGTGTAGCTGTCGTAATGCAAAACAAAAAGTTATGATTTTCACAAAATAGGCTTGGGACAATTGACAATGTTGATCAATTTTTGCTTTAAGGACACAAACAAAACATATTGGTTGTTATCTCTCAAAAAAAAATTAATTATTTAATTATCATGAAAAAATAAACGGGGTTTTATAATTTTTTTTCAAAATATGGCTCTACTAATTTAAAAAAAAAAAATTAGTGAAATGTGACAATTAATGACACAAACATGTGTTCAAAAGCACAAGTAAAAAACTGTTTTTAGAGTTTAGGAATAATAGAAAAAGAAAAAATAACCATGACCATCGTCATTAAATGCTCATTTTAATCAAATACTATTTACGCTAAGGACAAAGGCACAAGCGAAGTTTAGACCCCACACAGATATGTTTTCAAACAGGACGTCTATGGATCATTTTCACTTTTTGACTGACAACTAACGAAGTGACTGTTAGTTTTCATATTTTGTTTTTAGGAATGGGTGAAAGAGAAAGTTTGTGCAATATTTAAATAAGTTTGAATATGTTGTTATGAATTAAATTTTTGTAATCGATAATAAAATAAAATAATGTTAATTTTGTTTCAGTGTGTATTCATGGATAAAATTAACAAACTGATCTTTACAACAACAGATTATGGTAAAACTATAACAAAGTATAGTCTACCTTGTATTCCAGTTGACATCTCGTTCCATTCTGATAATCCATTGGTGTTCCTTGTTCACGATGATAAAGACACAGTGAGTATTTATATTTTATTGTTTATACAAACATAGTATTTTTATTGTTTGCTAGAGAAGGCAAGTTCTAATCTATTACCGAAAAAATGTTAGGTTTTGGCTGGATAGGATATAAACAGGCTTATCTTGGTATTGTTGTATATGTGTTTTATCGATATTATACAAAGGAAAATAATTTATGTTGTTAAATGTTGTATTTTTTACTTTCTTCCATCTATATGTTTGAATACATGTGTTGTTCGCTGTTGAATTAATAAATTTCACAAAACTCATAAGAATTTCACTACCAACATTGGCAAATTTGGTTTCAGGTTTGAGAGGAAAAATTGATTCCAAAGGAAGAATTTTTACAAAACCCGACCTCAAAATTAGTATTAAATAAAAATTATAAAATAAATTAAAATGTTGCCTAAAATTTTAATTTTTACAAAAACAATCTTTCAAATTATAAAATAAATCAAATAGTCTGCATTAATTTTAGATTTTTACAATAACAAACATTCAAAATTATTATGAATTAAATAAAATAGCTGCATTAAATTTGAATTTTTACAAAAAATAGTTCTTCAAAATTATTATAAAATAAATCAAATAGCTGCTTTAAATTTTGATAATTTATTTAGTATTTAATTAATTTATTCAATAATTAACATCTAAGTACATAAATAATAATGAAATGAATTTATCAAACTATTATGCAAGACGGGCTTCCCCTCTTCGGTTTTTGTCGCCACTCTAAGCCTTACCGCCCTCCCTCCAAGCCCCACCACATAACGAACACAATCGAACCAATAAACGAACGCATAGTGAACATAGTTTTACCATATCTTGCATATTTTTATAATTTTTTTTCTTATAATTTGTTTCTTATGATTTTGATCTAGTGCAGCCTCTAAAGATCCAAAAACAACATGTTGGTTTATGAGTTATTGATTAAAAAACAAAAAATCAACCTAGCTGCTTTAATTGATAAACTTCTCAAAATCAATTCTACTGATTAAATTCAAATTTTGGTGAATTGTAAAGATTTTATTTCGCAAAATTGCAAGTAAAAAAAAGTATTACGTTTCCGGAAAAAACAAAAATAAACTTGGACCACCGCCATTAAAAGCTTGATTTTAATAAAATAATATATATACTGAGGATGTTTTTATGGCACAAGCGAAAAAAGTTTAGCTTTTTAGTTAAATATATTTTTTTTAATTGTTTACAACTACTTATTTTTTATTTTGTTTTAAGGATGAGTGAGTGAGAACTTTGTGCAATGTTTTTGGACCATTTTTTTCATGCATTATAGAAAATAACGTATATACTGGTTTATAAAAAGATATCCAACTGTGTACTAGTAGGGATTCCATTCATCCTAATTTTCCTTGGAGAATCACAGTTTTATGTTTTATATTGAACTTTGTCTCAGACACTTGAGTTGTGTATATCAAAGCAAGTCTGACTACACATTTTCTTCTTTTTTTAAAGTTGATGAAAGTCGAAAGGTTTTCTACTGTCAGTCCAAACAAAATTAAAGTTAACCCTAGTAATATGCTCATACACATTTTTAAAGAAACTAATTGCCAACCGCAAAAAGAGTTTATTGTAAGTTTCTGCCTTAGACTGTCTGAATCATCTTTATATAACAAGATAAGTCTTTATCTCTACTCAAAACCTAACAAATAATAACCTACCAGCTCCATTAAACAAAATGTCTAGTGAAGTATTTCTCCCTGATTTCTGCTCCAATAGTGAAATGAAGCGAAACTATAATTCTTTGGTCCCCAATTAAGGAACAAATTTAAAGATTCTATATGTTTTCATATCTGAAAAATTGAATAAAATAGGTCCCATTACTGTATATCCATTAATTTCCAACAAAACAGGTATTTGGCATAAAATAACTTTGTGGAATGACTAATAATCGTGAGTTTTTACCTTTTACCCCTCTCCAAATGGATTGGATGTTGCTGAATTTGTCAGGACATTTGATTTATATATAAATAGATTAGATGTTATGTTTTTAGGTATTTGTAATGCTAACCTATGTAAGAAAAATCAAAATTGATAAATCATCAGGTCTAAGAGATTAACCCTCCTAGTGTGGACTGTCAAAATTGATAATGTCTTGTGCCCTTTCTATGGTGTGGAAATTGTAATTTCCAATGCCGCATATTCATTATTATTAAGGTTAAAGTTATTAATTTTCAGTCAAATTAAACACCAATTGATAGTTCAGAGTCTAAACTATTGATTTATTACTCTGTCTATCTGTGTTAATTTGTTGAGTCACTGCTTATTGTTTTTGTATCTAGCGTTATATAAGTGATCGTTATTCTTTATTGATGAGAAAATAATATTTTGAGTGTTTTTGATTGAAGTTTTATTTTTTAGAAAGATAAATGAGATTTTATTTTTAGAATACTATATATTGTATATAATAGTCATATGAGAAAATATTTTCAAACATTTTAAAGTTAGTATGCCTAGGACTATTTGATATGTATTGTTTATTTTAGTTTTTGTGTTTATAATAACTTTTTTATGATTGAAAATTATTTATTTGTGACTTAGGTGTATTTTTTTTTAACAACAGTCGCCATGTTGGTCTAGTGATATACGAGAACTGTTTTTAAAGGGAGTTTATTGATGTCCCAATCTCAATTGTTGATGAGACAAGACTGTCAGATTTTGCTGTGGGAAATGGAATACATAACTTTTCTTTAAAATTTACATATTTATCCTATATCATTATTTGCCTTAAGTCATTTGATCTCTTTTAACACCCTTAACCCTAGAGCTGGCGCCATGATGATACCCCCCTGTTGGAAGGCCATTTCAGATGCATTATTTATTTATTTTTTAATCACAAAAATAGTAATTTTATTTGAAACTCAATTTTTGTACACCATTTGTTTTTTTCAGACAGATGTTTAGATCCATAATATGTATGGATAAAAAAAAACTTTTGACAAGTTAGTGAAGTATGTCAGGAATCAAAAAGTGACAGGTAGCAAAACTAAAATTGTAAATAAACCCCTTTATATATTATATAAAATATTATTTGTGATCAAGATATACAAAAGTTTGATCATTTAGTTGTCAATAAGATTCTGTAAAAAAAAGTTTCAATTTATCAAATTTCTTTTAGAGAAAATTTGTTTTTTACGAAAAAAACTCAAACATTGCTAAAAAAGTAGCTCTATTATTAAAAATTCCCCAAAAATATTTATATTTTCACAAAATAAAATCACAAAAATAAACTTACACAAGCACAACACTACTACGATCATACCTTATAAATTTACCATGAGGAATAACAGGCGAAAACTCTATGTTTAGAGGGAATCTATCGTAGCAGTAACAGGAAAACAAAGATAAAACTTATATCATTGGAAAGCATAGAAGAACAACCGATATTTCACGATTCGTTGCTTGACATTTTACGAAGTGTAAACCTTCCGTAAATGTATTTTTAAAGATAAATGCCTATATCTTCCTTAGCATAAATGCAACAAGATTTTTAAAAACACAGATGAAGATTTGTTCTATAACATAGTTTTTTTTTGAGTTTTAAGGGGAAAAAGTATTTTGGTCATTATCGCTTTCAAAAAAAATTCTAGAACATAGTGTCAAGATTTAGTAGATTATACAAAAATATGGACTTGAGAAAAATTAACAAAGGTAACGCTAAAACGTCGAGCCAGAGTAGAACGGCGAATTACTCTAACTTCATCCATTTATATCAATGTAATCTTACCACATATTATTAAACTTGTTAATATTTGAAAATGAAAGTTCATATCTTTAGCTTTCCAGTGATGTCAATTTTATTGAGATTAGACGATGTTTAGTAGTTGAATTGTTGAATGGAAAACTAACGAATTAGCAAGTCTGCCACCTCAAGAGTTAAGGATCGAAATTCAACAAAAATCTCTTTACGTTATGGGAATTAATAAACTGGATGAATTTCATGTTTCTATCTCCAGGAGTTTGGGCTGGATGTCGATGAATCAGGCAGGACATTTTTGCTTTGATTTATATTATAGAGTTGCTTGTTGATGACTATTACACTGTATTGAGTCACAAAAATATCCAGATGTTTCCATGTGTTATTATACTTTGTATTATTTAATCAGGTCAATAAAGCAAGAATTTAATTGTAAATCTATCAAAACAGTACAAAGGGATAATTTGACACAGATAATTTTATTTGCTTCCATTAACAATGTTAAATCTGATCATTAAATAAATATAATTGTAAACATATCAAAACAATACAAAGACAATTTGACACAGATCATTTCAGTGGCTTCCATTCAACAATGTTAATATTTTCTCGTGGTTTAATAGGCTACTGTATTAAAGTAACATCTATAGGTTGTACTATTACTGGAACTATTGTTTCTACCATTATAGCTCCAATTAAATAGCTGAATTTAAATTATTTAAATTAGAATGTTAATTTCATATTTATTTTCAAAATAATAGTCAAACTAATTTGATGAATAACAATTAGAAGTGATGTTATACATTTATCAGCTAATTTGTGTTCAAAAATGTCAACAGATTTTATCAATTTTTTGACCTGTTCTATATGAATACAAACAGTAATATAAAGTGTGCTTAGTTTAGTTGCATCATTTAAAGCTCTGTCAACAAAAACACATTTCAGACTGGTCTAAATGGAGCAATGTCTATATAGGACAAAATAGCTAACCTTATTTCATATGGTAAATTTGTACTTACCTTTGAATTGCAAACAATTATTAGGTTGTATATATTTGATTTTAAAGTCAAGGCAAGTAAAATCAAGAACTGTTTTGAATAAAATCTATTCTTTTGAATACAATACAGTGCTTTTTCACCGAAGACTGCTTTTTTATTTTATGTATCACCTACGGCTTTAAACAAAATATTAGATTTAACATAGAACAAAATCTAAGGATAACTTTTGATTTAAATGAGTCAAAACTAAGTTTTGATATGGCTCCGTGTTTGTTTTATATACATATTTTCCTGAGGACATTAAGCAAGATAATAATTTGTTGTTATTAGGCCTACCATATTTAAACAAATGAATCTTTTTTATTTGTTAGTTTAGTTTTGATGTCATAAAAAGGGGTTGAATGCAAAATTGAATTGAATTTTTTTATTTTCTTTTATAAATTCAGTAGATCATATATTTTAACTTAACAAGATTGCTTTATACTTTCTCAGTATAGAATAAATTATGTGATGGGTCAAAAAAATTATGTCAAATTTCTTGTGATTATATCCATTTGGAGGTCGTCTTTTGAAATGATGTCTGTCGTTTGTGCAGTGCTTTACTATCCTAACAAGTGGACAGATTATAACGATTATGCATAAATTTTGGCCACATCTTGAAGACTCCCCCCTCCCCCATATTTTTTTTTTCGATTATTGAAAATGGTAGCTGCCATAACAAAATTTAAAAATCTATTTTTCAAAAAGAACTTTAAAAAAAGTTCTTACATCTCTCTGAGATGCATGCTTAGATATTAAGGTTGGTGGTATTCTTATTTAATTTTACTTCTTACATAGGCTTAGTTTCTAGTTTCATGTTTCTTTAATTTTTAGTCACTTAATAACGGGAATTGATTCTTATTCCCGAAACGTCGTGTTTTGATTTTTAACACACAAATGATGGCAAATGTCCGAAAAATGTATAATAATAAAATTGAACTTCCATCATTAACAAATAACTTCAAACAGAGAATATTTGAGTGTCGTAAAATTCAGCAACACAATATTAATTACGAAACAGATTTTAGAAGGATAAAGTGTATATAAACTGTTACTGTAATTATTGTAAACCAAATTATGTAATTGGTAAGAATTCGTGATAAAAAGAAAGCTGAGGTTTCTTGAGAAGTGGGGTATATGAAGAAGAAGAAATGTCAATAACTTTGTCAGAGAAGGAACCTGCGTCTATCGATTTTAGAAAAATTTGAATTTTTGTGGAAAGATTTACAGTTGTTATATACGGAATAAACTTATACGATGTGCAGGAGTGAATTAAAAGGAAAGTGAGATACACAATATAGCTCAAATACCAAAATTACATCAAAATGGTGAGGTAACCTTATATTTTATGTTAGATGCTTAACAAAAACTATGAGCTCAAAGTATATTAAAAGCTCAGATAGAGTGTTAAACAAAAATGTCTCACTCAATGGCAGTTAATTATGAAATTAAAAATATATAGAAGAGAAAATCTCGATTAATTGAATTTAAAGACTCTGAATAGTTTTAATTTATGTAGAAATGTATTATAGTTAATAATTTGTACATATTCATAATTTTAAATTTTCAAATGTATCATTTTAAGTTGTATAGTAACGAATTTATCAAAATATTATTGAGTTTCCTTTAGCAACCGTTAAACTTTGAGATAAGAGATCATTAAACTAGTATTGTGAGTAAATTATAGATATTAATAACAGTACATTGATTAGATGAGATGTTATAAAGAAATTTTTAAAGGAAAGAACAAAGTCTACTGTTGACAGTTTAACTAGTATACAAAATATTAAGAATTAATAATAAAAATAAAAAAGTTTAAGTTCTTGATGACTCAAGAATTACACAATTGAGTTTTGTTTTGTTTTTATCAAAAATAATGACGAAGTAAGATAAGATTGTTGGTTTTTAACAAGTTTTTTCTGTACTGACTGATTAACATGTTTTAATTACAGTTAGTCAAGTATTTATGTAGTTACGTAGTTCCAGTTTCCTCCTATGCAACACAAATATTAAAAGTAATGTGAGGTCATTGCCCTTGAAACAAAATCACATGACATTTGTGCAACAATGCTAATTACAGTTATCACTTTAAATGCTGTTGGTATTTTATCTAAATTTTTTAGTGTTTTTTTTTTATTTATTATTATTTTTTTTATCTCTACACAGTAAAATAGATTAGTGTAGGTTGGCAAAAAGTAGTTTGAAATTTCCAGCATTTGTTGTACAGTTTTTAAGTATATACTGTGTTTGATTCTACTAATAAATCAGTGTAATCAATACACAGGCCTATGTTTTCAATTCCGTTGCATCATTATATTTCATTAAGAAATAATAATGCCCATTTCGGGTTCTATTTAAAATAAAATAGCCAGTATAAATTTATTTCATTGTTAAACGTTTTCAAAAAATATCTGTTTTAATTTAATCGTTTATAAATGAAATTTAACTATATGAAAAGATATTTTTTGTTTTACAGCATTGTTAAGGTATTTTACAAGATATTGTCGGCAAGTTTCAATAAATTTGTGGTTTTACTACATATAAATAAAATGGAATACCAACAAGTACCTACGGTCCTTGGGCATAAATAGTTTTAAAAGGGGTTTTTTTGAACCATGTCTAAATTATTATTAAAATTTTTTGATAATAATTGACCGGACGAAGTAAGGTCCTTTTTTAAAACTCATATATTTGGCATTTTGCCTGAATGTTTGTTATAAATTTATATATGTTCATATCTACTAATCGTTATGCAATTTAGAAATAAAGTTCTTTGCAATAAGGCCAAACGATATTTATGTACAAGGTTTTAATTTAATTTTCTATTTTAAAATAGCAGCCGCTCAGGGTTTCCACAAATGGAAACAGGTTTTTCAATTAAAAAATAAAGCTTTCACTCTGAACTATTAAATAAATATCAATGGGTTGAAGGAGGCATAAGAAATTTAAAATAATAATTTGAAATGAATTTTAAATTGTTTTCTAAAACCCTTCTACTGATTTTCAAGTTTCATAGGTTTATAAAAATTACAAATAAATTATTATTTACATAACATTTTTACTGTTTTGTTCACAATGGTTTCCTCTAAAACTCGATTTAACTATCGTGTAACTCTTATGTGCATCAACGAATTAAGGGTAAAATATAAAAAGTATTAAGAACATTATTATATTATTCTGAGTATATTTACAGTTAGTACGTATATATCAATCACTAGGTAACCTGGCTGAATCTACACATTTCTTCATCTAGTCCTGAATTAGATCCTTCACTTTCATTTTTTTAATATCAAATCTCTCTTGACCCTGATGCTATTAGTATTCAAGGACTTGGGATCATTTTGCTTTTCTTCACAATTTTTAAAGGCATGAATTCCTCAGGGGCTCAACTATAGTATGGTAATCTAGAAGGAACTCAGCTGGATCTTTTCTTCCTTTTAGTTTTTTATAAGACGATGATGACAGAGGTTTTTTTATAAGACGATGATGACAGAGGTTTTTTTCCCTTTAAACAACAACAAAACACAAACACATTAATAAAGAAAGAATGTTAATTTTGACTGCAGAAATCGAATCTCCAGTAGCCATCAGTTAAGTAAAAATGTGTATTTTATTGTTGTTTAGCTTTTGGTTTGATTTGTTGGTTTTATGCTAAGGAGTTTGTGCTCTGTATTTTTGTTAAAACATGGTTTTTTTATCTTTAAACAAAGTAGGCATTTTTTATTATTATGCATTTTTCGGACATTTGCCATCATTTGTGTGTTAAAAATCAAAACACGATGTTTCGGGAATAAGAATCAATTCCCGTTATCAAGTGACTAAAAACTAAAGAAACATGAAACTAGAAACTAAGCCTATGTAAGAAGTAAAATAAAATATGAATACCACCAACCTTAATATCTAAGCATGCATCCCAGAGCTAAAACTGAGAAGTCAAAAAAAGTCAAAAAACGTCGGGAATAAGATTGATTCTTATTCCCGAAACGTCGTGTTTTGATTTTTAACACACAAATGATGGCAAATGTCCGAAAAATGCATAATAATAAAATTGAACTTCCATCATTAACAAGTAATTTCAAACAGAAAGTAGGCATAACAAAAATTCTATATTTCTACTGTGACGTATTTAATTCATTTGAAAACAGTCTTCTGCTATTGTTTTAACTTCTGCTGACATGTTTCAGTTGAACTCCATAAATAGTTTTTAAAAATTAGTTAATTTGAAATACATCAGCAGAATCCAGTATTAGGCATGTTTGCACTTCCAACAAGGAGCGAAGTCTATTGTTCACAGAACCAGTAGGAAATAATTCCCATTATTTTTACACAGTAATAGAAAATTAGGGAAATAAAATAAAGGGTTTCTACATATGGGTTAGAAAATTCCTCCAGCAAGAATGTAATCAGAATCAACATAAACTATTCCAGTAAATCTTATCCAGTTTTATCTAGTAATCTAACCAACCACATCCTTGTTAGAAGTTTAATCACTTAATAAGAAATCCTACCTACTTTTCCTTAATTTATTTTATCTCTATTACAAACATATCTAACAAATAATTTACCTTTTGTAATTGTCCTTGTGTAAGACTGTATGTCCCCATATTCGGCCTAGCCATCCGCCTAGGGCAGCAAATTAAAATAAAATTGGACTATAACAGAAAATTTAGAAATATTTATTTTCAAACACTAATTTAGGTTTTTTTCTACTTAGTTTTAGTAATAAAGTAACTGGTCTACCGAGCTTTGCTCTGGACAAAAGTGATAAATTTTGAGTTGTATTTATATCTTATCCCAAAAGTCCTACTCTACATACCAAATAAAGTACATATATTTAGTTTTTGTAGCCCCATGTAGTTTTTCTCGAGAATAAAGGAAAAAAGGACATGTTATCAAAGGAAAGTTATCATATATTGTCAGTGTTATTTAACCTCTAAAAAAAATCACATAGCCTACGTTAATTCTATAACTGTTTCCAAATAACAACCAAACGTCTACCGTAAGGAAGTAATATTTAACGAATTACTATAATCGCAAACACCCTATGATTTGTACACATTTCCTAAATTTTAAAACCATAATGACTTAATTAAAGAGAGGTTGTATGGCAATATTTGGTTTCTGGTTTGTATATTATAGTCATCACACTAAAATAAACAACAATTGGGTTAGAGTTTTGTATGATCCTCTTTACTGTTAACATTTTATTAATTTAAACGATTGTAAAGTTTCTTCTTTTAGATTACAGCCTTTGAAAAAATAAATAAATAAAAATAGTTTAAAGCGGGATATTTCCGGGGGGGGCAAACAGGTATCTGGGGTCCTCCCCCGGAAAATTTTGCATTTTTTAGTGTGTTTTTACCAGTTTTGGAGGTGTATTTAGTTACCAATTAAAGTGATAGACTTGGATATTTTAAAATAATTAAAAAAACATATACCAAATTTTGGAGGTAATACTGAGCTGTGATGCATAATATCGCCAACAGGGACGGGGAAAAGTTTTAAGGCTAGAGCGCTTTAAAACCTACTTTTAGGATGTCTATTCGCCAGAATTATCTTTCAAAATCTTCTAAAATAAACATATTTTTGTTTCTACAAACTTTTATGTAGCTTTTGAACTTATAAAACCAAGGTAACAAATTGAGACATTGAGGGTGAAAAAGAAAAGTAAAACAAATCCAGTAATAATTTTACTTCAGAAAAGAGTTTATGTGTGACAAGATATGCTCTGCAGTAAAAAATTATGATTTAAATAAAAATTGTACTCGTCTCTTATCCATTGCAAATGCATTGATAATTTTTTCTTTGAGATCTTCTTTTTGTTGTTTAACTGTGCTTCTATGAACAAACAATAGACACAGTCCGCTTAGGCGATCGTTCGACATGGTGCTTCTTATCCATGTTTTCACTCGTCTTAGAGTGCTGTAAATATAACATTTTAAAGTTAAATGTCAGTTGTTAATTTATAACACAAAAATTTTAATGATCTGAGTTTTTGTTGGTAATATGTAAACTACCGGTATATTAGTATATTTTCTTACAGACTTCTATGTAGAAAAAATAGCGATTTGTGTATTAAGAGCTCAAAGTATGTCATTGTCGATTGAGGAAGAGAGTTGTAGCATTTAAATTCAAAAAAGCACTTCCGCCATATAACTTAACTCATTTCGTAAATATACATTCTACCTTCCGTCGCTTGACAGATGCTGGCATCTAGCGGCCCGCTCCTAAACCAAGCATCACCTGATACTTGAAACCAAAGTACATTTCGCCGGTCAAGCTAGCTTCTCGATTACCAGTCCACAGTCTACATACGATAACAACATGGTCTACATTCTTCATAACTCCGTTAGTTAAAAGTTTTCTTCTTCTCTCAAAATCACCGTCTTTCAAATACATCATGTTAAATTACAGCTTGTGCGCCTTAGTCTAATAATCTGTTTCAAAAATGTTAAAATTAACCATCATTTTCTCGGTGCTACCTCACGTGATCTGCGACAGGATTTACCAGGTACTACAACCTTACAGATTTTGTCATATTATAAATTTTGTTAATTTTTAAAATAATTTGTTAATTATCATGTTTTCTTTAAAATATGTATTTCATGTTTTATTCAATATTCTATTTCCTTTTGAAACTAAATGATTATAAAAATTTTCTTTTCTTAAAACATCATTTACAAAATCTTGCAAAGGCACATTTTACGTTTTGAACATTTTTGTGAAATAAGTGCAAACTAGTGTTGAACATTAAATGATCAGAATATGAACATGTCAAATATAAAACAATTGAGGAAATTTCTTCTAAATCAGAAAATTTCGTTTTACAAGCTTTTGCAAAATCTTACAAGTCTTATACAAGCTTTCTTTTAAACAAAATTAAAATATATATAAATAGATTTATAATAATCTAAGAAGCTTTTAAGTACCATCTTAACGAATTTCTGTTATACAATCAATTTTCTTTAATTTTGGCAAATAATCAGATATTTCTTTAATGATGAACATTAATGCTAAAACATGTCTGATTTTGTACAGACACTAAAAGAACATGTTTTTTTGCTCACAGCTAATATGCTGGTAGGACAAATAGGAGAAATTGGAGAAATAAAGAAATTCTTGTCTCACATTGCACAAACCAACGAAACATCCTAACAAGTTTCGTCCTGTTGGCAAAACACGTTTTTTTTTTTTGTATAACGTAACCTCACATTTTCAAGTGCATAAAAGTGATGTCTTTTTCTACAGCTGACTTTACAGAACTTTAACTAACTCATTTTGTATATGTGCCTAAATTTACTTTCGCAAATATGTGTTCCTTAAGACTATTTTCTAAATGTAGACCTGTGTAGTTAATTATAAAATATATATATAAAACAATTATTGGGTGGAGCCTGCATGCAATTTTCGGTCCTAACAACCTCCAAGAGGTTAATTTCCAAATTAAAATAATTGACGTCAATTAACAAAATTTCAAAATTCTAAATTTTTTGTTTGTTTAAAATATATAAATTTATTTGGCCAATATAGTTTTTAAGAAATTTTTCAAACCAGTTATATTATGTATCTTTAGTTTAGTGATAAACATGTTAACTATAGATATGATTTTTTGAACTTAAAATATCAAACTCTTTTATATTTTGTTAAATTCTGTAATTGTTTAAAAGCAAACTATCGTCCTATAAACTAAAAAGGGAGGGGATAAGTTTTTTTTTCTTTTTTTGAATCTTTTGATTAATTTTTTTTTTATTATTATTATACTTTTACATTAAGGGCGTATAATCTTTTTTTTATTAATTATAATTCTGTGAATTATTAAGCTGTGCTCATTGTCTTTTTTTTTTATTGTTAAATTTTTGTAACTATAAATATCTATATTAAAAGGGGGGATAAATTTTTAGAATCTGTTGATTAATTTTTTTTTAAATTATTATATGTTACAATTAAGGGCTTATAACTTTTACAATTTATGATACTGTTAATCATAAGTTTTTTTTTATTGATCATTTGTGTCAGAATGTCTTTTGTTGTAAATGACAAAGTCTGAATCGCCGAAATTTCTTTCTGCTTTCAATAAACTTGAGCCTTGTTAATTATTAAACTTGTCTTTGTCTTTTTTTATTTTTCATTTCTAAACATTGTTACCATTTTGGTTCCGCCTTTATTAAATTTAAGTCCCCTGGTAACATGTTTTTGGTAGCAGAGCGTGGTTAGTTCTAAATCATAGAGTTGTTAATTTTAAATTCTGGAACCCTAGTTAATTTTCAAAATTTTGCATTGGAACTATCTAAATTTAAATTCAAAATTTTCTTTGCTAAACAAGGCTCATTTTTATGTTTCGCAGCTTTTCAAATACTGCACAACTGTTGCTGATGAAATTTTTTTTAATTTAGTTTAAATATTTAAATCTCTATAAATCTATAGTCTCTTTTTTTATTATTGATTTATTTTATAAACACATTACACAAAAACTTCTAAACCAATTTTGATAAAATTTTTTTTTTATTATTATTATTTTGTCTACTTAATTATTTTTTTTTCATATATATATATATTTACATACACTGCACACTAAACATTCACTGAATTTGATCCATACAGCGGGCTCATTCGGGAATCCAAAAAAAAAAAATTTAAATAAATAATAAAATCCAAAAATAGTTAAAAACAAAAAAAAAAACAAAAAAATTCAAAAAATTTCATTCAAAATTTTCTCGAGTTTTCTTTCGCTTGTCTGTATCAATTCATACTTACACACACACATATATACACAACAACTACACTACATATAATTCTTGAGTCTTTCTCTGGCTTTTTCACCTTTTTGCATCACTTTAAAAGAAATTTTTTTTTATTATTATTAAATTACTTGGTTTATTTTTTTTTATAATCATCAGCAACAATTAAAAATGGCAGTGGATTTGCTGCGATTAGAAAACCTCGTTAAAGAACACGGAGCTTGCTTTTGAATTTTTTTTTGGTCTTCGTCATCTTGAAAGGAAAATTATTTTTATTTATTTTTTTTTAATTTTATCATCATGGCGGTGGACTGGTTGATGTGGATGGTGCTGCTTGCTTGATAAATTGAAATGTTGAACTCCTTAATAATATATCATTGTGTGCGAAATTTTTTTTTTTTTTTTTTTTTCCAAATTACAGGGGCCCAGTTTTTGTAGGACAACATGGTTGGCCTGTTTGTCTATTCTTTAAATTATTCGGTTGTTTGTCTTTTTATTAGCAGGTCAACATGTTTGTTCCTTAATTAGTTTTTTTGTTTAGGGTTGAGAAAACCGGAGTTGGGTTTTCCTCACTCATGGGTCACCTTTTTATATACATCTTTAATTTAGCTACACCTTTTTTTTTTTACACTTCTTTCTTTTGTACATCTTTTTTTTTAACACTTAAAGATTTTGATGAAATTTTTTTTTACACAATTTTTTTTGATTAAATTAAATTCCTTTTTTTTTGGGGCACATGATACACATATAAGACCCTAAGTCAAACATCACATGCCCTGCCTTGGGCACTAAAACAATTTTGACTCCCCAACGTTTCATACTGCTTCTTTGTTTATTTTTCAAATGGATTATTTGTTTAGACCTTTCAAAATTCTTTTTCTCACGGAAATTGTTAAGAGCCGTGAATAGTTTAAATTTCTCTTCGTATGGGAGAAGAGGAATTTAAAAAATAACGACGCTGAGCATGATCTGACCTAATTGGCTTCAGGAGTTTTTCTTTATTTTTATTTATTTTTGTAATTCAATGTAAAGGTCGGCTCAGAGGATACCCCCCCCCGTCTGAGTCCGACCTTTCCTGTAAGCCATGTGCTATGCACATTCCCTCCCCAGTCCCCGGAGTGGTCACCTCCACTTGGCTTCCCGAGGTGCCACTCCACCCCTTTCCCAGTACCTTAGTGTACGAAGTCAGATTATGCACAGCAATGTCGACCTTTGCGTCACCCTTCAGCTCTTTCTGTACGGGGCTTGTCCCAAAGATAGGTAGGAAGAGCTGAGACGCTATAGAAATTTCAAAATTTAATAAGTAAGTGCCGAAGGAGGCTACACCCTAGAGTGGTGATTATAAAAGCATTATGAAGCGTTGTTTCTATCAGGTGCCCCGTTTCTAAATTTTGTAGGAGGCCCTTCTGGCCCCTTTCTTCAGAAGTTTGTAGGAGGCCCTTCTGGCCCCTTCTTTAGAATTTTCTTGGAGGCCCTTCTGGCCCTTTGTCCCTTATTCAAAATTTTGCGGGAGGCCCTTCTGGCCTCCTTTCTGACTCCACCCTAACTCCGTCTTTCGGGGGGGGAGAGCTGTAGCATTTAAATTCAAAAAAGCACTTCCGCCATATAACTTAACTCATTTCGTAAATATACATTCTACCTTCCGTCGCTTGACAGATGCTGGCATCTAGCGGCCCGCTCCTAAACCAAGCATCACCTGATACTTGAAACCAAAGTACATTTCGCCGGTCAAGCTAGCTTCTCGATTACCAGTCCACAGTCTACATACGATAACAACATGGTCTACATTCTTCATAACTCCGTTAGTTAAAAGTTTTCTTCTTCTCTCAAAATCACCGTCTTTCAAATACATCATGTTAAATTACAGCTTGTGCGCCTTAGTCTAATAATCTGTTTCAAAAATGTTAAAATTAACCATCATTTTCTCGGTGCTACCTCACGTGATCTGCGACAGGATTTACCAGGTACTACAACCTTACAGATTTTGTCATATTATAAATTTTGTTAATTTTTAAAATAATTTGTTAATTATCATGTTTTCTTTAAAATATGTATTTCATGTTTTATTCAATATTCTATTTCCTTTTGAAACTAAATGATTATAAAAATTTTCTTTTCTTAAAACATCATTTACAAAATCTTGCAAAGGCACATTTTACGTTTTGAACATTTTTGTGAAATAAGTGCAAACTAGTGTTGAACATTAAATGATCAGAATATGAACATGTCAAATATAAAACAATTGAGGAAATTTCTTCTAAATCAGAAAATTTCGTTTTACAAGCTTTTGCAAAATCTTACAAGTCTTATACAAGCTTTCTTTTAAACAAAATTAAAATATATATAAATAGATTTATAATAATCTAAGAAGCTTTTAAGTACCATCTTAACGAATTTCTGTTATACAATCAATTTTCTTTAATTTTGGCAAATAATCAGATATTTCTTTAATGATGAACATTAATGCTAAAACATGTCTGATTTTGTACAGACACTAAAAGAACATGTTTTTTTGCTCACAGCTAATATGCTGGTAGGACAAATAGGAGAAATTGGAGAAATAAAGAAATTCTTGTCTCACATTGCACAAACCAACGAAACATCCTAACAAGTTTCGTCCTGTTGGCAAAACACGTTTTTTTTTTTTGTATAACGTAACCTCACATTTTCAAGTGCATAAAAGTGATGTCTTTTTCTACAGCTGACTTTACAGAACTTTAACTAACTCATTTTGTATATGTGCCTAAATTTACTTTCGCAAATATGTGTTCCTTAAGACTATTTTCTAAATGTAGACCTGTGTAGTTAATTATAAAATATATATATAAAACAATTATTGGGTGGAGCCTGCATGCAATTTTCGGTCCTAACAACCTCCAAGAGGTTAATTTCCAAATTAAAATAATTGACGTCAATTAACAAAATTTCAAAATTCTAAATTTTTTGTTTGTTTAAAATATATAAATTTATTTGGCCAATATAGTTTTTAAGAAATTTTTCAAACCAGTTATATTATGTATCTTTAGTTTAGTGATAAACATGTTAACTATAGATATGATTTTTTGAACTTAAAATATCAAACTCTTTTATATTTTGTTAAATTCTGTAATTGTTTAAAAGCAAACTATCGTCCTATAAACTAAAAAGGGAGGGGATAAGTTTTTTTTTCTTTTTTTGAATCTTTTGATTAATTTTTTTTTTATTATTATTATACTTTTACATTAAGGGCGTATAATCTTTTTTTTATTAATTATAATTCTGTGAATTATTAAGCTGTGCTCATTGTCTTTTTTTTTTATTGTTAAATTTTTGTAACTATAAATATCTATATTAAAAGGGGGGATAAATTTTTAGAATCTGTTGATTAATTTTTTTTTAAATTATTATATGTTACAATTAAGGGCTTATAACTTTTACAATTTATGATACTGTTAATCATAAGTTTTTTTTTTATTGATCATTTGTGTCAGAATGTCTTTTGTTGTAAATGACAAAGTCTGAATCGCCGAAATTTCTTTCTGCTTTCAATAAACTTGAGCCTTGTTAATTATTAAACTTGTCTTTGTCTTTTTTTATTTTTCATTTCTAAACATTGTTACCATTTTGGTTCCGCCTTTATTAAATTTAAGTCCCCTGGTAACAGAGTGAACGTACGAAGTGCAGCTGAGTATGTTCATCTTTCGTGATCGACAATAACACTTTTCGCTCATAAAACACACAAGATTTTTCCTAACATTATAGTTTTTATCGTTTAAATTGAAAGAATATTTCAACTCTCAGAGAATGTCCCGCATGACATCGCAAATCGCATCAATAACTTCATGCATTGTGCTGCTACCTACGCGTGATTTGTGAAACTACGGTGCTAATCAACTATTTGCAGAAATAATATGTTTTCAATAAACAATTATAACTAGCTGTAATAACTATGCTAGTAACTAGCATAGGCTAGTATGCTATTTTTCGACTTTTTTTCTAGGCGTAGTATTTTGTTTTATTATGTTTCAAGAAATTAGTAATTCCAATGTAAATTGCTATAGAATGTAACAAATTAATAAGTAATTATTCAAGATATTACAAGGAAACGTCAACAATGTTGAAGAAAGCAATTGTTCAGCGAGCGTATTCCTGCTTAAGAGAGCTAAATGACTGAAACTCGGGAATCAGCTGTTTTGCGATAAAATGTAAGATGACAAATACATAGCTTTGTGTGTTAGTGGTAGGAAAACAAATTTAAGTTACACTTTAAAGAAATATACATGCAACAAGATGTTACGAACATTATGGAATGCGTTTTCAATAATTAAACTATTATTCTTACCTGAATGACCTTTAGGTATTCATAACAACAATAGTACAAAGTTGTTGGTTGTAAACAAAAAGCAATCTGGATTGGCTTAGCAACTGACGGTAAAAAGTAGGCATGGTCGTGTTGCAGAACATCTAATGGTGCATTTTCTCCAAGTCCTTAGACTCAATTTGTGTGTTTGTCCACAGGTCATAAGGGTTGATTCGTCCTTAAAGTTGTCTAACAGCTTAGCATACATTTCTGCAACTTTTATCATTGAACTCTCATACTTTTCTTTAGAAATGGTTTTCATGACTTTTGGGTGTAGGTTGAAAATTTTGAAAGCTGGTTTGTTTTTTCCTGAAAACCTGTCACTCAGTGATTGTACCAAAGAGTCTAAATATGGAAGGAACATCGACACTCTAAAGTAATCACTTATGGTTTTGGAAGGTTGATTCGAGCGATGTGTTTGTTTTCCAACAATGACTCGTGGCTTGGTGAGTGTCACACCCAGAGCTGCAACATTTTGTTCGACGGTCACCATTATTTTGTCATACTCTTCAACACTATTTATTCTGTCAGTTTTGAAAATGCCAACTAACCTTTGAATGTGTGTTGAAACTCTTAATAAGTCGACACTTGGACCTTGAAGCTCTCAGTCCATCTAGTCTCACATAGTTTCTGAAGTGTTCCGACAATCACTGTCCTCTGTCCATTCTCACAGAAAAATTTTATTACTTCCTTTATTTTTCCCACAGTATTCCTAACTTGTGGCAAGTTATTCAAATCATTGACGATTAAATTGAGCTTATGGCTAGAACAATGGAAATATAGAGCCATTGGAAATTCTTCATTGATTCTCTTATACACACCAGTGACATGACCAGCCATTGTACTACATCCATCATAACCTTGTCCTACAACTTTATTCAAGTTTAAGCCCCATGATGATAAGGTAGTTGTAATAGCACTTGCCACACTTTCAGCACCCAAACCATCTTTTAAAGGTGTAAAACCAAGGAAATCCTTCTTGATACACTTGTAATTCATGTCAACATACCTAACACCAAGGGACAACACTGTTCTACCCTTGAAACATCCATTGTCTCATCAGCCAAAATTGAGAATACTTCATTTAAATGTACTTTTTAAACAAGTTCATTTCTTAAAACTGTTGCAATAATTTCTATCAATTCATTTTGTACTCTGTGGGAGATGTAGCTGGCATTTTTTAGATGGTCCGCTAAAGTTACATCTCCAGACTCTTCTCTAAAATGCAGAAGATCGTTGAAAACAGCATGGGTGTCATTTACCCCTCTTAACGGTAGGTCGTGTATAGCACAAAAAATGATAGAAGATATAATAGGTTTCAGTTTATTTCTGTTTGATTCTATCTGGCGATCTAACCCTTGATTGACAATAACATCCACACTTTTCTTTTCACTGTTCATAACTGATGAGAAATTACTAGACTTTTCCACAGCCTCACGGTGCCATTGCGACAGAGCATGAGCTTTTGCATATTCATGAAATTTCTTATAGTTATTGAATGGGCGAGTGATGAATCCACTTTGATAGCTTCCATGCGTAATACAGGGCTTAAATATAACACACATGATTTCCAAAGAGTACCTTTTCCAGTTTGGGAGTAAGCTAACCAAGGGTGTGTACTAAACCATTCTTTGAGAAATGGACGCTTTCCTTCCATTACGTCATTTTTAAAGTTGTAATTTACATCAGGCTTCCATGTTTTTGTTAACATTGATTAGATTAGGTCATTATTTTTTTGGTGTTATCTAGGCAGCTACTAATATCAAACGTTGAACAAGCTGCTTGTAGGCCTACATCGGTTGCGTTACTAGTGTTAGTAATATTTATTGATGTTCCAGCAAACTTGAAATTGAAACTGAACTTTCAGATTCCAGTATAGGCTCTTGGGATGCTGTTAGATCCTTACACTGATTACCAATAACATCTTGGACATGGTCAGTTTTTAAAAGTGTCTTATGTCCATTTTGTGTAAATATTTTAACCTTATGACAAACAACTGCAGGATATACAATGTATGTTGCTAAAATACGGGTAGGCCTATTCAAAAATGTAGGCTAAAAATAATGTATGGCTATTACATTAATATTTACATTACACGGTCACCAAATTCACCACTATCATTTCTATTTTTAACTTATGTATGTCTATATTCGGTAATAAACTTATTAAAAACAATGTTGGCCAACTAGGATGTTTGTAAATTGACCTGAAATAAGCTCTTGTGCTAACTCCTAACCTAATACCTTACACTTCACCTACCTAACCCTAACCTCAAATTGTCAAAACCACACACAACAGTAAACAGTACAGTACTAACTTATAAAACTACAAGTAACATCACTTTAACCGACAATATGTATATTTGCGAAACATCGGAACAAGAGACAAAACGTAAACATGGCACATGAACAAAAGTGCAAGAAACTGACAGCCACAGAGCAGAGAGTACAGATTAGGCTACTCTACTAGAACACACGGTGCCGATGCGATGTGTACAGTCTGTTTTCTCTGGCGTCTACCTCTGACTCGGACAGAGTACAGTCAACTGAGGCAATGCAGCTACGCTGTACTATTGCTTCAAATGTCTTGCTGTCAATTACGTTCTTTCTTTTCTTATCATGATTATGGTTTACTATGCTTTCATTATTTAGTTATTTTAACTGTTTATTTCTCTACGTTACTTTTATTTTGATTATACATGTTTATTTTAAACATTGAGTTTTCTCAAAACTTTACAAAACTTACTTAAGATTTTTTTTATTTGTCGGAATTCTCAGGGGAGGCCATGGCCCCCCTGGCCCACCCCTACGGGTGCCCATGGTTTGTAGCAATTATTAATGAAATGTTATTTAACAAATATAGTTGTAAAAAAGGTATAAACATAAGCAACGCTCTTGTGGCCATATCTGTAAACATTTATCAGTAACTTGATTGTTATATTTCTTTTCTTAGAGATGCAAATTCTTTTTTCTGATGATGTAATAGTCCTATATTGCAGTTAATTATTCTTGCTGATTCTTATACCAACACTGAAAATCTCCCATCAACTGTGCTATGTATTTTAAACCGATAATTTGCTTTATTTTGTATCCCATTATTTTTAATAAATTTCCCCAAAATGGACCTTCACCAATAGTATCTCGTATCTGTAAGCATGTGAAAACTTAATTTCATCAGAATCATTGGAGCAGTTTTCGAGAACGTGATTACAATGCTAGTTTAAAATAGTATAGTGATTAGTGGTGTGCGTTAACGCTAACAATGGTCAACGTCAACACCAGTTATTGTTGAGCGTGATTAACTGTTGAAAAAAACTGCTAACGTTAATTTGCCAGACAGAACAGAAGACCAAGCGTCTTTGTTTGTTCAGTGTTCAATGCACGTGTTCAGTGAGAAGTGAGAAGGCTCTAGTCATCAATCGACTTTCGCCTGTTTCTTAGATAAATAAAAACTGATTATTTACAGAGGAATAAGTTTTGGAGTTATTTGTATTACTATTTACTAGTTAATTAATCAGTTATTATAATCTATTATTACAATAATTCCAATGGGTAAAATAAAATCAACAAATATATGTAATGACGGATAGCCTACTACCATAAACTATATTGTAATATTTCTGTTACAACAATAAGTTTAAAATTTAGCTTATTGTTGTAACAGAAATATTAGATCTTCAAAGGATAACAAAATAACCCATACAAATAAATATGAAAAATAATAATTAGATCATAACTGAACTTAAATGGTAAACAGAAGATTTTCCGTCTGTCCCAAATGAAAATATTTACACTATTATAGTTACTAACAACACAAAATATTTATACAGTTACTTTCTTTTCGCACAAGCACAAACCTAGCCTAAATATTTACACAGTTAGTTGACAGCTTTTATCAACTAAAGCTAAAGTTATTTACACCACAATATTTTCGTCGGATAGTAGGCTACAGCAGAAACATACGTTGATTCAGTTGATGAATAAACGTTGACGTTAATTGATTCGTTTAAGCTGCTCAACTAAACTAACAGATGACTGAGAGGCGTATGTGTAGCTGGGTGTGTGCGCATCAGAGAAAGTGTGTCCTCATTTTGTTAATTTAAAAGATTGTGAGCTTCTTCTTTTAAATTTAAGGCTTTCAAAATAAATATTATTTGAAACACTTAATTAATAATCAAATGTTATATAACAAATTTAATAACAAACGTAATAGTAAAAAGAATAAACAACCCTTTGTGGCCATCCCTGTAACACTCATCTGCTGCTTGTTATGTTTCTTTTCTCAGAAATATAAATGGTTTCTTCTGTTTATGCGCGTATAGGCTTATATTATTTACAGCTGATTATTGTACTAAAGACTGAAAATCTTCCATCAGCTATGCTATATATTTTAAATGGACAAATTTCATTTTTTCGTCCCCTATAATTCCCCTTAAACTAATTTCCCCAAAGATGGGACCTTCATCAATGGATTTCTCATAGCCATAAACATGTTAAAACGTAATTTCATCAAAATCGTTAGAGCTGCTTTCGAAAACATTTGATTACAAATGTGTATATATATATATATATATATATATATATATATATACTGAAATTTATTGACTACTAAACTGGCATTTTTGGTGACTTGTAGTTTTGATGGAATTTAATTTTGATTTAGGGATGGGGGAGTGAGAAAGTTTGTGCAATGTTTTTACACTGTTTTATTGATTAATAATCTAAGAACTAGGGGTGGGTATATACTAATATTGTGTAAATGATATAATTTACATGTGTTTAAAAAATATATTGTATTAACTATTTTCTTTAAAGAATAAATGTATTAATAATTATTACACGAGATGTCTGGTATCAATCAAATTAAAATTGGATTTCCTATCACTCATTACTAAAATCATTTTATAATGTTTGCTTATAAAAATATTATTGGTTAATTTTATTTGTATTGCTTTCAGTTATGGATGACAAATGACTTTGGCATGTCTTGGGCGCGTTTACAAGAACTAGTCAAAGTATTCTACTGGATTGACAGCGGCGATGGTCAACAAACACTTTTGTTTCAACGTGAAGAACCTATGTCTTCATCTATTCTTGCATTATCTAATTTATCTGAACCAGAACGCAGCAATAAAATTACGGTTCTCATGACAGATGTTGTTGATTTTTGGGTTAAAGGTGACTTCATGTTTGTTACAAAACGTGTTGCTAAGGTAATTATTTCTATATTGACATTCTTTAATATAAATTAAATTTTATCTTCTTAATTAGTTATATGGCTAATCTTCTATTGTAATAGGGTGGGTATTACGACTCCATAGTAAAAATTGATTGGTCCTTTCTAGAGAGATAGATAGATTTAAAAGAAAGGTTAAGGGGTTAAACCTTGACCATTCGCCTTAGCACTGTAAAAATTTTAAATTTACTTACTTACATTCTTAGAATGGGAAAAAAGTCTGCTGGAGGACTTGTCCTGTTTTGTGTTTATACAAGTTGATCTCTGTTTGTTTATTTTATTGGAATAGGTTGTATATCTTTATCCACCTTTTCAATCAGAGTTAAATAAATTTGTTTAAACTCAATACTTGGGTTTGAAATAGGATTCTTATCCTTGCCTTAACGTTTGATTCAGTAAAACATCCTTTTCTCTAAATTAATTCTTTATAAAGGACAACCACATTATCCTATCCTAGTCAACAAGATGGTTGTTCTCCATTATATGTTCAGAGAGTTTGTAATCCTAGTCTCACCTATTATTTATTTTTCTTGTGCTCGCTTATCTATGGGATCTAGAGTAATTCCAAAGTAATTCTGTCCACATAAACAAGAGATTTTGTAAACCACATTTTTTGCATTCTTTATAAAAAACCTGTTTGTAGAAAAAATGCTGAAAAATAATTCAATGTTTATATATAATATTTTATATTATTTATTTCTCCTCAGGATGGCAACAATTTAGATCTCTACGTCTCGTACAAACAAGGTGGATTCGTAAAATCTATTTTCCAGACAGAACTGGATCGACGAGCATTCCACATTGTCGACGCTGACTCAAACCGTGTATTTGTCGCAGTCTCTCACACTGAGTATTTGGCTCACCTGTATGTATCTGAAATGAGTGCATCTCAAGTCACTAGGTTTGGACTTTCTTTGGAACGTGTCTTCTGTTATTTCCATGACAAAATGTGGAAGGATTCTTGGCTAAGGTAATTTAAAAGAATGTTTATGTTTCTTTAATAACATAATAACTGAAGGATAATTTGTAATATTTTATACAAAAGTGGGATCTTTTCATAAGTTTTGTCTTTCCATAATGAATTAATATTATTATAAAACATCGAAATAGCTCATGGAGCAAAAAAATGACCAAAATATGTTCTGAGTTAAGTTAAAATCCAGAAATTTTGCATCATGTCCATTTCAAAACAATCGCAATATTTTCTGGCATAAAAACAAATGAATATGAAATGTTTTACAAAATTTTCGTGCAGAAAGTTTTTATTTGACCAAAAAAATAAGAACTTGCTAACATACTACTTTTATACATTTTCATTTATATGAATTTGAGTTTTATAGAATTACAAATAAATTATTTTGAATATAAACAGTTGAACTGTTTTGTTCACTGTAGGTTTTCATAAAACTTGATTTAACTTGCTGACATATATTAATCAATTACAGTAAAATGTAAGCAATAGTTAGATTATTTATTTTACCATCATTAGAATAATATATTTTAAAGAGAGTTTCAAATCAAAGGCTATCCAAAGACACCTAATCTCTAAAGTACTTTTTCACTGAAAAGATTTATACGAGTATTTAACTGACTGAACTTGAAGAAACTAATTGTATATTTTCTTTTCTGTTTTAAAATCAATGGAATTGGACAGTTTGTATTTTTTGCTGAAATATTGTCTTGCAGTAAACCAAAAGTTCGGTTTATAAATGTTAATCCATGTCTGTATTTTAAATAAAATACATCTAATCAAACTAGATGTTGGTAATTGTAGCCTACACTGATTTAGATTCATGCTAGTATAAAGTCAAAGTTTTAAATTTGAATTCTATTTGTGCAGTGATGTAGCTGAGAAAACATTTGCAGATGTACATAAAGTAGAAGGACTACAAGGAATCTATATAGCATCTCAAGTATTGCAGTCTGCCACTACTAACATTGGACCTGAACATCTTATCACTGTTATTACTTATGATTGGGGTGGAGAATGGAAACCAATTAAACCTCCTACACATGATAGCAATCACCAGAAAATAAATTGCAATTTGGTGAGAGAATTATTTGTTGTATCTGTTTAAAATTGAGCGTCAAATGAATGATGTTGGGCAGCGACGTCTCCTTTCTAAATATTAAAACAAATCTTTTGCCAATTCATGAAAATCCTTTCTTTATGTCTCTCCCAATTGCTCAATCTTTAATTCTTTTCATTTATTCGTTCATTTCTTCTCATTTAGGTTCTTTATATAATATAAAGTCCAAGGAATTACACAACAAGATTGAAATTCATGTCTTTTCTATCGCTAAGAGACAAATTTAATCTCATCTAACAAAAACAAAAAACATAATTATTATGATCAAAAACACATTTTTACTTAAAGTATTTATTTATTAAAAATCTCATTTTAATACATCACAGTTCAAAACATAAAATATTTTATATATTAATTATAGTTATTCTTATTTTAAAACATTTCACAACAGTTTCTTATTTCGTATTTTCCTCTTTTTATGTCAAATTGTTCTTATATAGTAAATTTAGACTTTATTACCCATCTTGCAAATCTCAAAAACTACTTTACTGTTTATCTTCTAGTTTAGTCCACCATCTTTCCAAATTACATCTCCAGAAAAACTTTTTTTTAAGTTCAGCTCTCTCTCTCTCTCTCTCTCTCTCTCTCTCTCTCTCTCTCTCTCTCTCTCTCTCTCTCGGACTAACTTTTACTTGTTCGGGAAGATCGTTATCAACAGCCCAAGAGTTACAACATATCTCCAGTCAAGAGTCTTCTTAATTATTGTCTATAGATGTATCCAAATAACCAAAAACCAACACTACATTGAGTTAAAGACTCTCATCTATGGTCACCTTCATCATAGAAACTAACTTCCCCATGAGAGAGGGTGTCTCGTCTATGGTGACCCTTCAAAGTGTTTAATTATATTTTACATTTTACAATTAATTTTAAAATATCGCCTAATTACACCTAACCTTTTTTGGTATCCTAATAAAATGTTGATTTTTATCAATCTGAAAAGTCATATGCTTGCAATTTGCAGCCAATGTCACCTTCCTGTGTCTGAATTGTTTGAATTGCTAGTTTTTGAATGGTTTATATTTGGGATAACCTAGAGGTATGTTGTAACCTAGGCCTAAAAGCAAATTTTCTTATATGTAGTGTTTTATTTGATTATACAACTGTATATGTGTGTTATCCTTTGTCAAATTTATTGTTTTAGTGAAATCTAGTGATTTTGTCTTAGGCCTAGCTTTAGATTGTTACTAGTTAGGCTAAATTATTTCTATTTTGAAAATTTTAGAATTTGATTTTTGTTTTACAAATTGTTATTCACATTTATACTAGAATACGTTTGTAATACTTAAAACAAAATGTAAAACAAAATTTTCTATGCTGAATTGGACTTTGAAGTGAAATTTAGCCTTCGATTTTGTGTCTTTTTTTTTTTTTTTTTTGTTCTTTGCCATACAGACTCCAAAAATATTTTTCAAACTTTTTTTTTCATTACACTACTAAATTCTATGAACCTTTCTGAATATAATGATATATAGAAGTTGGTTTTCCATAAATATTACAATTATTGGTGATCTTTTGAAAATAAATTCAACAAATTCCCTTTTTGCGTAAAGCAATTTCTGTATTTTTGAAAATGTAACAATTATTTATTTTTCACCTAAATATATTCACAAATATATTACAATGCTCTAGTAATAGTTGAAAAATAGCCTACATTATGTTATTAAGAGTAATAAGGACGAGAAATCATCAAAATGTGAAAAAATTCCAAAAAAAAATTTGTTTGATGTACATTACCATTTATAAAAAATTCTTCCCTCCGTTACTTTCCGATTTTTGGTATTTGACATAAAAACTCTAAATGTTTTACATCTAACATTTTTCTCACTACACAAACTAAATTCTATGCACCTTTCTGAATATAATGATATATAGAAGTTGTGTATAAAATATATATTACTATTTTTTTATAAATTTTTGAAGAAAAAAATGATCAAATTTATTTTTTTTAATTTTGAAAATGTAACAAATTTATTTATTTCTAAATATATTCACAAATATTACACAAAACTTTTGTGTATATATATATATATCTTAGAAAAAAGTGGTAAGCTATTGATTTTGGATGATACAGGTTTTTCTGAAAAATGTTAACTTCATTTTTTGACATCTAACATACTTACTCCAAAACCTTTCAAAAAATAATAAATTATTACATAGATGAATTCTATGCATCTTTCTGAGAAAAATGATGTCTTATAAGTTAGGTTTTGTATAAAAATAATATTTTTTATGAATTTTTTAAGAAAAAACTTTTTACAAAACCTTTAACATCTGCCGGTTGCAGGGTTAACCTTAGAACGGGTAGGCGACCCGTCTTTGCCTAAAAAACGGGTTGTGACATTAGTCATGGCTCACTTCACCAACTATAAAACATGTATTTTGCAATTCAACATTACGCCCACTTAGAATTTATTGTCGTATCGCAATAAATAAAATGCCGTTGGAAAGCTAATGTTCCGTAGATGCATAATCATGCAAAAAAAAAACCACAAAACTTTATAAATAATATTCCAAAAATTGGTGAAGTTTGCATATTTTTGATGTGTAAAATCGTAGATTTGAACTGTGGTTTTTAGTTAATGCGACAGCATTTTTCCCCATATGATTACAACTCTATTTATCTGTAAACAGGTTGACCAAAACACTGTTCTATAGATCACATCTTTCTCTTTCAAACCGTAGATTACAAATTTTTCTGCGTCTCACAGATCCAGAGATATTTCTACTTGACGATAGTACAAACTTGACGGGACTAAATTCATTTGGTACATTTGGTATATTCATATACATATTTGTTCTTTACAGTATGTTGTAGAGGAAATTTCATTCTATAAGTTGGTAGCACTTGATATACCAACTACCAAGTCCAAAACATCGGATATCTTCCGAGATGCCGTGAAATAAAATACACGTAAAAGGGCGTGGCATTTGTGTAATATTTTTATTATTTCTATTATTTTGAAGGATTGTGTATACAAATTGTATATAAATTGTGTATACAAGTTACAATATATGATATATGTGTTTTTATTTCTAAAGTTTATGTTTTTGAGTGAATTTCTAGTTTGTGAACGGTTTATATTTGGGATAACCTAAATGGTATGTTGTGAATTTAGCCTATATGCAAATTTTCTTATATTTAGTGTTTTATTTGATTATACAAGTGTATATGTGTGTTATTCTTTATAAAGTTTATTGTTTTAGTGACATCTAGTGATTTTGTCTTAGGCCTAGCTTTAGAAAGTTACTAATTACGCCTAAATTGTTGAGGTGTCAAACCTAACCTCACTTGTGAAAGTTACCATTTTAGGGGAAATCAGTATTTTTATTTTGAAAATGTAACAAATTATTATTTCCCCCCCCCCCCCTAAATATATTACAAATCTCCAGTAATTGTTGAAAAAATACAAAGTATATATTAGTATGGTGTACATACCGATTTCTGTGAAATTATTCTCTTTTTACTCTTAGATTTTTTGGTATTTGACCAAAAAACTCCAAATGTTTTATTTTTAACATTTTTTTTTTTCATTACACACCTAAATTCTATGCACCTTTCTGAACATAATGATATATAGAACTTTTGTATAAAATATATATTACTATTTTTGGTAAATTGTTGAAAATAAAATGACCAATTTCCCCTTTTTTGTAATTTTTTTTTTTTTTATTTTGAAAATGTAACAATTTTTTTTTCCTAAATACCGGTATATTCACAAATAATACACAAAACTATTGTATATCTTAGAAAAAGGTAGTAAGCTATTGATTTTGGATGATACAGGTTTTTCTGAAAAATGATAACATTATTTTTTGACATGTAACATACTTACTCCAAAACTGTTTCAAAATTTTTTTTTAATTACATGGATGAATTCTATGCATTTTTCTGAGAAAAATGATGTCTTATAAGTTAGGTTTTGTATAAAAACAATATATTTTATTAATTTTTAAACAAACGAAGAATTGTAAAAACAAATTAACATACACCAGTTGGAGGGTTAAATTCTAAATTAGAAAAAATTCAATACTCCTTCAAAATAAAGAAAAGTAGGTGTGAAATCCGTAGGTAGATTTCTTACCTTTTCTTTTAGTTTAGATTTCAATTTTTTTTTAATGTTTGTATTTATTTTATTCGCAATATTCATTTATTAAAAAAAAAAAAAATGTATAATAGAGTATTTTTTTATTGACCTACAGATACCACAGCATGTTGATTATGTAGAAGTATATATTTAATATTTTTATTCAAGTTACAAAAACTGCACTAAAGTTTTTTTATTTTTTTTATTGTTTCTGGTATCAAGAATTAAATTCAAATTTATTATGATTTCTCTGATTATGGTTAGAATTAGATTTAGACCCGTGTCTTTACAAGAGTGGAATGTACAAGAGAGTCCCTGCAAAAGGTTTTTGTACCAGAAAGTACAAACTGTCATATTAACTTGCTAAAACAAGTTGTAATTAAATATCAGATGTTTTTAAAAAATAATTCAAGTGGCTTACATATTGCTTTAGTTTTAAGTTTTAAAGAAAATTCTCAGAATTTTATATTGATTTTTTTCTAACACTAGTGGTGATGGGATTTTTATATTTAAATTCAATCTTTTAAAGTTTAAACATTGACCCATGTTGGTTAACCCTCAATTTGGCGCATGTTAATTTGTCTTAAAAATTCTTCGTTCGTTTAAAAATTAATAAAATATATTATTTGTATACAAAACCTAACTTATAAGATATCATTTTTCTCAGAAAGATGCATAGAATTCATCTATGTAATAAAAAAAAATTTTGAAACGGTTTTGGAGTAAGTATGTTAGATGTCAAAAATGATATTAACTTTTTTTCAGAAAAACCTGTATCACCCAAAATCAATAGCTTACTACCTATTTCTAAGATATAAACAATTTTTGTGTATTATTTGTGAATATTATTTAGGGTAAAAAAATAATAAATTTGTTACATTTTTAAAATGTAAAAAAATATTTTACGTAAAAACTGAATTTTCTCTTTATTTTTTCAAAAAAACATTAAAAATAGTAAACTATATTTTATACAGAACTTCTATATATCATTATGTCCAGAAAGGTGCATAGAATGTAGGTGTGTAGTAAAAAAAATGTTAGATGTATTACATTTGGAGTTTTTTGGTCAAATACCACAAAATCGAAGAGTAACGGAGCAGAAATTTCACAGAAATGGTAATCAATAACATACTACTACATTTTTAGAATTTTTTCAACATTTCCTAGAGATTTGTAATATATTTGTGAATATATTTAGGAGAAAAAAATAATAATTTGTTACATTTTCAAAATAGAAACAACGATTTTGACTAAAAAGTAATACTCTGACGGTCTGAGGTTAGGTTAGACATCTCAACAATTTAGGCGTAATTAGTAACTTTCTAAAGCTAGGCCCAAGACAAAATCATTAGATTTTACTAAGACAATATACTTTACAAAGAATAACACATATATTCACTTGTATAATCATATAAAACACTAAAATATAAGAAAATTTGCATATAGGCTAGACTTACAATATTCTTTTAGGTTATCCAAATATAAACTGTTCACACTAGAAAATCACTCAAAAACATAAACTTTAGATATAAAAACACATATATTGTATCTTGTATACAATTTATATACAATTTGTATAAACAAATCTTCAAAATAAATATGTATTCCCAAACAATACGCGCTACGTCTTTTGTTACAGTATTTACATCACACCATTGCGTATGTTCCGAGATCAAAACAAAACTTTCTAACTTAGTCTTACCTATATCGAGTGGTACCAACTTATAAAATGAAATTTCCCCTACAACATACTGTAAAGAAAAATATATGTTTTTAAAAACAGAGAAATGATTACGTATATTCGTAAAATGTACCGAATGCCAATTGAATTTCGTCTCGTCAAGTTTGTTCTATGTTGAAGTAGGAATATCTCTGGATCTATGAGATGCAGAAAAATTTGTAATTTACGGTTAGAAAGAGAAACATGTGATCTATGGAACAGTGTTTTAGTTGACTTAAATGACAGATAAATGACATAAATTTACGATTTTATGCATCAAAAATATGTGAACTTCACCAATTTTTGGAATATTTTTTATAACGTTTTGTGGTATTTTTTTTTTTTTTGCATGATTATGCATCTACGGAACATTAGCTTTCCAACGGTGTTTTATTTATTGTGATAGGACAATTCTAAGTGGGCGTAATGGTGAATTGCAAAATACATGTTTTATAATTGGTGAAGTGAGCCATGACAGTTGCCACGACCCGGTCATTTGTTAAAAACGGGCTGTCCACCAGTTCGAGGGTTAAGTCATGGTTTCTAGGCACTATACATGTTTTGATCACTTCCTATTAATTAAATTAAATTGATAAATTTATTTTACAAAGTTTTTTAGAATTCTTAATTGATTGACAATACTTCAAACTATTTTTTCAGAGATTATTTATAAACTTTTTGTAAATTTGCTACTTGTCAAACATTTGGTAATTCAAAAATTTGGTAAACATTTAGAATGTTACACTATATAAATAAAAACCAAGTTGAATATTTCATCTTGCATAAGAACTATTGAAGAATCCATAAAAAACACATTTTACCCTTTTAAATCCTCATAGGGGGTAGAATTTGTAAGTTAATCGGGTTGAAATTATGATTTTAAGAGTTTTTATTAATTTTGAATCATTTACTATGTTTTAATAAAAGAATTCAGGGTTCAGGCTCCAATCTGTACTTACCAGGCAGACTGCTGTGACACGTGAATGGTAGGATATACTCAATTAAAATTTTACACACACATGTTTAAAGTTTTGATATCTTTCCTTTATATACCAGTACTTTCATGAATTTAAATTTTACAAAAAGAATCTCAATTTACATTCAACTACTTAGAAACTAAACAAGAAACATCATATTAACATTTTATGAAATTACAAGTTTTGCACATGAGGTTTACATAACATGGATTTAGTTCTCTGTCCAAAGTTCAGACACATCTTATTAAAGTATTTGTTGAAAGATTTTTACTCACGTTATTCTCGAAATTAATTATTTAATGTATGTAACATCTAATCACTTCACTGTATGATAATCTCTAGTTGTGCTTTATTTAAAACGCTCCATGATGAAAGTTGTACAGAGCGATCTTAAGATGCGTCGTCTCTGCTAGGAACGCTAAGCTGGAATCGTTTATGTCGGTTGGAAAACGGAACGCTCGACTGCTTTGCCTAGCTTGCATTGGTCAATTCCGAGAATTATGTACTTTTTCGTTTCTAGTGGTACCCGTAATTTTAGAGTTGTGCAAAACACGCACTTTTGTCAATTGTAGCCTAGAGGGTGTTACATTATATCCATAATAGCGCTTAATTTAAATTGATTAATTTTTAATTATTTGTCTTAAATGTTTTTTGTTCAAAGTTTATATAGTTGTTATTTATCATTTTAATTTTTATGTGAACTTCTTAATTATTAATATATGAATCTAATCCCTTGATAACTTAATTTATTACTTATTTGTTTTTTACTGGTTGGAGAATGTCCCATGCTTACAAATTTCTAAAATCTCTTCGTAGTGGGTCTTTACCTTATGGAAGGAATATAATCCACTGCCACTGATTTCATGTTTAGCGATCAAAGGGATTGGGCTCATGTCAGTCAGGACGTTTGCTTTAATATGTAAAGATGAATATGTCATTTAGTAATATTTTTGTTGTAATCTTATTGTTTAGTTTTAAGTTAATTAATACAAGGGGCAATACATATGATTTTTTTTCTTTCTTAGACACAAGGCTGTTCATTGCACTTATCACAAAAGTTTGCTCAGCTTTACCCAGTCACAAGATCAGCTCCTATACTGAGTTCAAAGTCTGCTACTGGTATTATCATGGCTACAGGAACATTAGGACATTACTTAAAAGGCCATCCTGGAGTTTACCTCAGTAGAGATGCTGGTCTTACTTGGAATCAGGTAAATAGTGTTTACAAAACTGAGTAAATGTTTGTAATGCTCTCTCTCTAACATCTTACTTTATGCCCATTATACTAATGAAGATAGGAGAGTAGTTAATACATGAAAAACGCAATACCAAGAACCGGGTTTAAACCTGTGTAACCTTTGGCGGTTCACTAGTTCGGGATGCGGTGAGATAAATGCATGCCCTGCTAACTAAGCTATGCCGTTCCTTTTGAAAATCATAATTTAACCTGCTCCCAACTCATCACCTCTAAATATCTGTACATTATTTTCTGTATTGTACTGCATTCTAGTAGCAACTTTAAGTAATATTAATAGGTACCTCTTATTGGTAGACATGTAATGCATATATTTTATTCTGGTTTTAAAGTTATTTGATAATGATGGATTGTTCATATTAATATGCTTTAATCGAACATTTGTCATCATTTGTGTGTAGAAATCATTTTTTTACACGACATTTTGAGAGTATAAATCAACTCTTTATCAATTGTGAAACTAGAATATAAAAGAGAAAAACACTAATATAGCCTAAAGCCATGTTGGAAATTAAAACTAAATTTATAATCTAATGAAAGTACTCAAGTCTAAAACTAGACCTGAGCAGTCAAAGCTAATAAATTATACCAACTATACAAACTTATTTTAAATTATACCAGCACTGTGAAGCCCCAGCGGTAGAGCTGTATCTGGTAGACACACACCAGTTGGTACCTAAATTATTTTTCTAATCAGCCTAATACAGTCAAGGAAGGAATAAATAGTTCATTCCTTTCTTCATAGAGCAAATAATATTTGTTCTGATATGATAACAATTGAGAGCTAAATCGTATTAGGCATGACTTAGTTACAAATGGATATCCCCAATTCATAATTTCTAAATGTAAAAACCTATTTCGAAGAAAAAAGAGTCTAATGACAATTACTACCCTTATGTTATTGTATATGACTATCCCTTATGTACCGGGATTATCAGAAAAAGTTAGGAATGTTCCTAGGAAATATAAAATGTGTATTGCTTTTAATAACCAAAAGAATTGGAGATATCTAGATAAATACCTTATATTAGTAGTCAGAGCAATTCTTGTTATTGTATATCACTACAGCTGTTTCGCCGATCACAGTCGGCTTCGTCAGGTGCAGGACACTTAAATAAAACACATAAACATGACACTGAACATATACGACACTAAAAACATTGTTTTAAAATATTCGGAGGCTAGCTCTTCGTTAAATTTTACACTAAAAATGTCCGTGTGTGGCCACATCATTATTCGTTCGTTTCCGGACGGAAACGAACGAATAATGATGTGGCCACACACGGACATTTTTAGTGTAAAATTTAACGAAGAGCTAGCCTCCGAATATTTTAAAACAATGTTTTTAGTGTCGTATATGTTCAGTGTCATGTTTATGTGTTTTATTTAAGTGTCCTGCACCTGACGAAGCCGACTGTGATCGGCGAAACAGCTGTAGTGATATACAATAACAAGAATTGCTCTGACTACTAATATAAGGTATTTATCTAGATATATACATTCAGCAATTCAAAAGCGAAAAATATAAAATCAATTTGGTTTTATAAGAATATAATAAGAATTGGAGAACATAAAAAGAACATCCAATTAGGCTTAATTGATAAATCAAAAATAGCTGAACATGTTTGTTCCGAAAATATCAAATTAATTGAGAAGAGGCAAAAATACTATATCTGGAACAAAACTTATATAAACAAAAACTAATTGAAGTCTCATATATAAAGCTATAAGACAATCCTATCAGCCAAACTAGTTTAGAAATATGGCCATTATGGCTTCCATTAATAAAAACTGAAAAATTAAAATCTGAGATAATAATTCTTCTACAGTATTTTAAATAAGGCTGAAATTTTGGCGTTTATTCCAAAAATGGTAATCCTGACGCGATTGAAGACTAAACTCTTGTAAGAGAGTGAAAAGGGTGGTTATCTCGATAACAGTTAGAATAACTTTCACTTGGCTTCATCCCTAATAAACAGTCGCTTGCCATTCTTTGTGTAGTATAACACCTGTGTGTTGTTTTATCTGATCACATTCCTATTCAGTCTTGCACCTTATGCACATTGCTGAGCGAAGGTATGGCTCAGTTGGACCCATATTGGTATAGTGTTAGGTCCAGCTCTACCATTGGGTGATTCACCATACTAGTAATTTAAAAAAGTTTTTGTAGTTCGGAGAATCCTTGTTTTTCCTTATTAGCTTAGATTATTCAGGACTAGTTTTAGGTTTGAATAATTTCCTTAGATTATAGATTTAATTTTAGTTTCCAACATAGCTCTTAGTTGCTAGGCTATATTGGTATTTTTTTCTTTAATGTTCTAGATTCATACTAGATACATGAGTTGAAACATCATGTATTAATTTTCTATACACAAATGATAACATTTGTCCAATTAAACCATAATAATAACATATTTTATTTTTAGAAAACATGGGTTTTTTTGCTCTCAAAATGTCTCATATTAGCATTTATATACACAATTGATAGCAAACATCAGATTAAACCATTTTAATAATATAAAAAGTGTTAAGGCTATTTACAATCAAGTTTCTTACCTTGTTTGAAAATGAATTCATTATTTAAAATCTTTCATTGAATATTTATTATTAATTTTATCATTTCTTATTCCAGTTTGATTTGTTGTTCCTTAGGTTAATAACGTAGGCTAATAGTCCTCTTTCATTGTGTTTATAATATCTGTATATGGTAATTAACATCCATTGTCCAGATTCTGCAAGACTACTACTTGTTTAATTTTGGAGATCATGGAGGAGTGCTAGTTGCTGTCAAGTTCTTCAAATCTAACGGAGAAACCGGAGAAATTCTGTACTCAACAGATGATGGTGAGAACTGGAAAAGTCACAGATTTTCAGAAGATTTTCTAAGGATCTATGGATTGATGACCGAACCAGGAGAGAATACTACAATATTTACTATGTTTGGCTCGGCAAAATCTCATCACCAGTGGCTGATCATTAAAGTTGATCTGAAAAATGCTTTCGGTAAGTACAGTATAGCATTATCATAATTGATTTTAAGACAATGCATTTAAATCCTTTATCGCTTAGGATTCAATTTGACAATTTGTCCCTGAATGAAGTTTGTTTGTCATTTTTTAAAACCTCCAGAACAGGAATATAGTGACTGTTCAAATTCATGTGTAAATTTGAACATACATAGTATAACGAAAGTTATGTGACAGGTTGAAAAATCTATCGAGTATTTTGTTGAAATGACCAAAATCCATGTACAAAATTGCAGTTCAGGAATAATTGGCAAATAACAAAATGGCACAAGCAAAGCAATCTAAGGCCCTTTAAAAAAAATGTTAATTATTTTTTCAAAACATCTATGGTTCATTTTTATATTTTGGTTCGCAACTACCCAAATATAGTTTTTTATGCCAAATAGTTTTGGTTGGTTTTAAAATTGGGTGAATGAGAAAGTTTTGTATCAAAGTCTTTGCACTGTTTATTAAATAGAGTGTAATATCCAAAACACAAAATAATCTAAACATTTGTAAAAGAAATCAAAATTTTAAAATCTGAACATATTAATTGAAAAAAGCAAATTTATCCAACCAAAGTGAAATGACAATGTCAGATTATAATTATTTTAATTTTTGAGTGTAAATATTTATCAACAGCATGTTCCAATTTAAAATAAATTTCATTTTTAAAGTTAAAGAATTATTTCTCACTGTGGTCTTATTAATCTTTCAAGCCTTGGTTTATTTGTCACTAACACCATACTGAAATTTAAAGTGAAGTTTGTACAAACAGGATACTCCTGTTAGAACACCAGCCTTCGCCATAAATCCCAAGACATCGTTTAGTTCATAATTTGAAACACATTTTACTATATTTCAATTTGAACACAATGTTTGATTTTTATTGTCCAAATAAAAGACAGCTTTGTAGAACATTATTTGGTTTGCCAAGAATATGACATGCTTATTTTTTCATATAATCAAACAGTAGTGATATATTGTTATTAGAGGGCAAAAAGATTCTAATAAATAAATGTGTATTAAGTGTAGTAATCTTTAATAGTTTACTGTCCTTTCTTGGCATTATTTAATAAATTTTTTCATTTATATCATGCATAAAACAAAATTTATCAGATCAAATTATTCTGAAGTAATAATAAATATTTATTTTTTCACCCTCTAGATAATATGTACAACTTACGAAACATCTTTTAAGAGAAAAAATAATATACTTCTTTTCTAAAGCAGTAATTAACCAATTTACAAAATTCTTCCAAATGGATTGTGTAGGCCTAGTAGTAAATCCAATATAGTTTTGGTAAACAGTAATGACACAGGTATTCATTACTTTTCTTAAATCAGTTAACCCTGCAACCGGCACGGCGACCTACAGTAGGTCGCCCACGTGCTCCCAAGTGATTTCACCAACTCTTAATCACGTATTTTGCCATTCAACGTTACGCCCACTTAAAATTGTCCCATCGCAATAAATAAAATACCGTTGGAAAGCTAATGTTCCGTAGATGCATATCATGCAAAAAATATACCACAAAACGTTATAAATAATATTCCAAAAATTGGTGAAGTTCACGTATTTTTGTAGCGTAAAATCGTAAATTTCAACTCTGCGCCTTTTCGTATAGCGCGGCTCCATTTTTCCTGATATGATTACAACTCTATTTTTCTGTCATTTAAGTCAACTAAAACACTGTTATATAGATCACATGTTTCTCTTTCTAACCGTAGATTACAAATTATTCTGCGTCTAACAGATCCAGAGATATTCGTACTTGAACATAGAACAAACCTGACGACACGAAATTCATTTGGCATTCGAAGCTTTTTACGAAAAGACGAAATTCATTTATCTTGTTAGAAAAAGGACTTGTTCTTTACACTATGTTGTAGGGGAAATTCCATTCTATAAGTTGGTACCACTTGATTTTTACTTAGAACTCTTATAAGGCATTGTTTTGATCTCGGAACATAGGCAAATGTGCAACGTAAAAACTGTAACAAATGACGTAGCGCAAATTGTTTTGGGGTTAGATATTTGTTATTTTGAAGGTTTGTGTATACAAATTGTATATAAATTGTGTATACAAGTTACAATATATGTGTTTTTATATCTAAAGTTTATGTTTTTGAGTGATAGTTTAGTTTTTGAACGGTTTATATTTGGGATAACCTAGGCCAATATTGTAAGTCTAGCCTATATGCATATTTTCTTATATTTAGTGTTTTATATGATTATAAAAGTGAATATGTGTGTTATTCTTTGTAAAGTATATATTTTCTTAGTAAAATATATTGATTTTGTCTTTGGCCTATCTTTTTTTTTTTTTTTTTTTTAATATATTAAAAAATATTACACAAAACTTTTGTATATCTTAGAAAAAGTTAGTAAGCTATTGATTTTGGGTGATACAGATATTTCTGAAAAAAAGTTAATATCATTTTTGACATCTAACATACTTACTCCAAAACCATTTCAAATTTTTTTTTTATTACATAGATGAATTCTATGCATCTTCCTGAGAAAAATGATGTCTTATAAGTTAGGTTTTGTATACAAATAATATATTTTATTAATTTTTAAACAAACGAAGAATTTTCAAGACAATTAACATTGCCGGTTGGAGGGTTAATAAGAATACCCGGTATCGATCTCGCTTTCGTCCTTAACCCTGTACTCTTGGTATGTCTTGATCTCGATAATTTGTGTTGAAATATTTACCGTTGTCGAAATCAAAAAATCACTTCTGCACACCCCTAAAATGTAAACATTATGTATTATATTTCTTAGTGACAATATAGTTCTTGAAAATCCAGTAGTCAACTCTATGTAACAAAAAAGTTTTTAATGTCAAGTGATTTTAGGAATTCAACTGGTGCAAAAACTATTAATCTAAAACAATTTTGTAAATTTAAAAATGTAAATAATTTTAGCTTTGTTGTATGTGATTTTAAAAATCAAAAGTTGTAACAACAAAGAAAACTCAATATTATCTCAATCTCATTAGCAAGAACTGATTTATTTCTCTATTTTTTCGATTCAGTCCCAAATTTACCAATTCTTTTTTTGAAGTGTTGAATTTCTTATTTGCATAGTTCCATTACAATTATTAATTTATCAAAGAGAATTTTTATACCTTTTTCAATTTGTTCCATCATTTAGATTACAATACCGAAACAATGTTTTTGTTATTAAGCAAAAATACCACACCTTTCTATAGGAAAACATCTATGGTGTAATAGAATGAATCAAAGAGCAAATGAAGAGCCCATGTTTTTCCACTCGACACAGAAATATGTGTGTTCAGAAATTGAAGAAAGTTTCTGGGGAGAAATTAATACATTTTGATTTTCCCCTGTGATTTTAGAAAATTCCCGAATGAAATATTTCTCAATTCATGAATCACAAAATTATTTTATGAAAATTCAAATCGTTTCGGATTAAAAACAACTCATGTAAAATAATAGTTTAATCTTCGGATTTATAACTTTAAAATTGGTGTGGATGCATATATTATTTTTATCTCAAAAACTATTGCTGTCTAAAGATTTAAAACTTTCTGCTATAACATTAAAATTTCTGTTTAGCATATAATTGTACGTCTGATGATTACAAGATGTGGTCACCCAGTAGTGAAAAAGGACCTAAAATGTCATGTGTAATGGGTCGCAAAGAAACATATCAAAGGAGAGTTCCACATTCAAACTGTTACAATGGAGCTAACTACGACCGACCCATAAAACTTGAGGCTTGCTATTGTGATGCAGAAGATTTCGAATGGTTAGTATCTGATATGATTTAGTAAGTTTTACTCATACTAGATTAGACTATTGACTCTATATTATTATTGGAAACAAAAGAGCTTTTTAATAACGATAAAAATACGAAGTTTGTCTTGAAAGTGTCTAGTCATTTCCACAAGAATGATTTTGTGTGTTCTTGATATAATTTAGCAGCCAATCAGAGGGTACTTTTCTGTGCATTTTTGAACAGTCAATAACCCAGTGGATTAATCATTTGGTTGGTAGGTGCCATTGAGTTGGGGTATGACTGTTGATTTCACAATGTCTGATGGGTAGATAAGCGAACAAGCATCAAATTTTATCTAGAGAAGCTTCAAAGATTGCTGGAAATTTGTTGAAAGTTGTCCTTGTTCTAAAAGGATTTCAAGATCTGAGGATGTTGAATTAGTGCAAACTGCAATCTATGATAGATCAAGGACTAACAATGTGAAAATTAGAAAATGATATGAAGATTCACAATATTTTTCCACGAGAGCAAAAATAATTTCCGGTCGCATTTGCTGAACTCTTGCTTAAAACTGAACAATTACTCATAATTTTTCAAACAGGTTGTAACTCAAATGAATTGTCAGTTTGAGCTATGATCGTGAAATAGAAGCCCAATCTTCCCAGCCAGATTCATCAGGTTCTTTACTTCCAAAAGAAGATGACGAAATATCTGCAATATCAAGACTAAGTTGACTGTGAAGGTGTTGTCCATCGCAAGAATGCTCATCTATGTCAAACAATTAATTATCTACTATATCAATTTTCTGTCCCAACTTTAATTTTAACTGTCGCCTTTATTTGGTGTAGTCGAGGCTATGAAACCCCCTTCCACTGAACTCGTCCATTAATTAAATTTCAACTCTCAAAAATAATTATTATACAAAAAGTAAGTGATACATTTATAAAAAATGAAACGTACATATTTATCACTTACAAAAGAAAACAAACTGCAAAGTTAGTAGATAATTCAAAACTAAAAGTAATATACACTTGTACATATAAAACAACGAAATATTACACTAATTACAAACGTTTGCCAAACAGAGTAGGACATCAGAGACAAATTTAGTTTAATCAATAAATAGTCCATGATATACTAATATATAATTAAATATCCTCTGGTTGTTCGTCCTTCAACCTCAGTTTAAATACTATAAACTTGAAGGACAAGTCATTAAATTATATTGCACAAGAGATTATAAATAATCCACAGATTTGATTTTTAAAATACAGTAGAACCTCGTTAAGTCGGACCAGTCGGGACTGCTGCCGATCCGACATAACGAAAATCCGTGTTAGCCAGAGAAATAGCAGAAAACACAAAAAAAATGAATATATACATACTGTACTTACAATAATTTCCTTTATTGCGGAGAAAAACACTTTAAAAATATTTACTCATCACAATAAAACAACAAACATCAACTGTATCTGTGGACTCTACAGGTATGTCTACTTTTTGGAGAATAAGCTTGTAAGTTTCTGTTGCGTCAGCTTCGAATAACGTTTACGTACCACACAGTCGCACATTCGTTTCAACCGCAAAGCGCGTCAATCACCTCGGTGACAATGTCTCACCACGCAGGCATGCAGCGCTGCAGTTAGACATCAGATGTACAGTCATGGCAAACAAGCTTGGTTGTGTGAACTCGGCGGAAACCACGATCACCGTGCAATACTCTACGATTTAGCGCTCATACAAAGCAATAGCGCTTCTAAAATGCATGTTTTACATTAATTTATATTTATGTTTATTTATTGCAAACCAGTCCGGGTTACCCGGAGATCCGACTTAACGAGGTTGTACTGTATATCCAACTATAAAAAATAATATAACATGTATAGGTACAAAGTAATTTAACATTAATTTATAAAGTGTCTATCAAATCCTTTTCTACTTTTAAATATCAACAATAAAATACCTATAACAATCCAAACATTTTAAAAACATTAATAATTAAATACAATACATTAAGAAACAAATACAATGCAAATTTACATAAATGACAAGGATACTCAGCAGGAAATCACATCCATTTACAAAACAGAGAGTCATTGCAGAAACTCCTCCCCTTAGCAAATTTTAGTCTGAATTTGAATTTACCTTCAGAAAACGAAGAATTAAATAGGACTTGAAGAGGTCTAATCAACTCCTCAGAAAACTGTTTGATAATCCAAGGTGAAACTTCATCAATATCAGCAGTTCTTTTATTCTTCACTTTCCTAGTCATCCCAGTACATCCTTAACACAGGCAAGAGAAACATAGATGATCTCCCACTTTTCCCACAGCCTGACACAGAGTTGTAAACACTTTGACTGAAGAAATCATTAAAAAAAATTGGCAATGCATGATGGCTCAGTTTTCCACACACCATCAATATTTAACTTAATATCACTACTATAACGATTTTTATTTTTAAAAGTATTTATAATTTCCCAAGGAGTTTTGCTAATAATGTCAGAATTACTAATTTTTTTAGACAATTCGTAAGATTTTGCTCCAATTTGCTCATTGAGAAAATACTGTGAAGGATTTATTGAAGGGAAATTTGAAGGATCACTAAAGAAAAAGATGTTTCCAGACTCTGTATATTGGACATAAATGGGGATATATATTGAAAAATAATAAATTATATTATATTTTAAAATATGAAATAACAGATTCAACATTGACGTCTACGAAGTTCAAGCTTGAGTATTTATGTTGATTATAAAAAGGGGCAACGTGATGGTCATAACCTATTGAAAATACAAAACAAATGCAAGCATTATCAGCATGCCAGCTTTGCTGTCAAGTCAATGTAAACTTGATAGCACTCTGATGATCAAACAAAGGAAATACCAGTGACTCTACAAACTTACTTCTCACTTTAGTGGGCATTAGTATCTTGTTACAAACATAGTGAACATAGTTCGACAAAGTAAGCGTGTTATTGAATATAATATGAAGATATTTTATGATCTTCAGGGTACATTTATTAACTTTAAAAATAATTTGGTTAAAAGTGTCTAAGAGTTTAAATTAATGTTGTCAAGTAGATGTGAATATCTAATTAAAATTGCACAGGTTTCCCTTCAATAATTTGAAGACCCGTTAGCGGAAATGTGAACGTTGACATGCTAACAAATAAAGCATCAGCAGCAAAGTTCATAGGACCAGAGCCGTTTTGTGGCTCTCCAAAAAAAATCTCCAAAAAAAGAGCTCAGATCTGAGAGTGAATTCCATCGGATTTTGTCAAGATAAACCAGTACAATATATGGAAGGTGGTAGGCTGGATCCACAGGACATTGTCACTTTAGAAAGCATGTGCAAAGGATAGGAATCTCACAGCAGAACATCTGTTCAGGAGATGTAGAATGCATGACAAGACTACAGGCCACCTGCTCTTAAACTGCAGCAGTCTTGAGCAGCATCTTTGGCATCTTTGGACTTGTGAAGAAAGATCTAATAATTCTCCAAGACAACCTTGTAGAAAAGATTATCAAGTCACAAAGCTTGTGGATCTATAGGATGAATACTTGGCAGTTAAAGGAGATTTCATTTAAAGGGGACTTTGCAGACTGCTTTATAATGTAAAATATGCTGGATTAAGTGAGGTCCAAAGGATACTACTTTGAAAATGAGTTACATGCCATTGTGTTCAGTATATCTTATATTTGTTAATATTAAATGGTTGGATACTTTCTAGATAGATCTCAGTTTTTTCCCAAGTACAATTTTTTTTTAATGTCGCTAAATCAAATAATTAAATTATTACTTTTATAGTAAATAATATTCTAATCCAAATAAGTTCACACTGAGATTTTTACAATTAAAACCGGTAATAAAAAAATATCAATAGTTTAATTTTGACTATCAATATTTTGATTTTATTGTTTTATTTCAGTGATTTTGGCTTTTTACGACATGTTCAACTAACTAATGTAGGAGTACCTCAATGTATTCGTAACAAAACTCAGAACTTTGATCCTTATGCTATACCTGATACTTGTAAACCTGGTCAGTTTTACAATAGAACCAAAGGTTACAGGAAGATTGAAGGTGATGCTTGCGAGAAAGGAGATGAAGAAACATATCTGCCTGATTCTTTACCATGTCCTTATGAGTAAGTACAGTGTAACATTCAATGAGTTCTAAACTATAAAATAAAATAAAATAATATATATAAAATAATAATAATAATAAAATTTAAAAAAATCTGTTGAGTTTCTATTGACATAGATAATAAAAAGTATACATTGCTATATAAAAGATGTATCCAATATTGTAACGTAATTTTAACGCCTCTGGCAGCGCTGAACAAAAGGGGTGTAAATCTGTGTAATGTTTTATTTGTTATTTCCGGAGGACCTTTATTATGATATTAATTAAATAACAGACACTGAAATAATTAAGTGAATGTTGATCTTACCTTGAGGTATGATGTTAGGATGATTCCTGGCCAGGACTGGTCTGCAGAGCTGGAAGTAAAAGATCACAAACACAAATATTCCAGTGTCCTTTTTAAAATAGAGTGGTGAATTGAAGGTTAAAGCGTAAAAAATATATATAAGCGGTTTTTTTTTGTAACGCGCACACTCGACTATTGCAAAACAGCATCTGAGCAAACCTGCTCTATTATCGCATGAATCAAAAAAATGCGCACGCCGCCTCGTCAAGTGTGTAGCCTAATTGGGTTTATGCAGGGGCCATATGAATACCAAACATACCGGCCGCGTTGAAACGTTGTTTCGAAATAATCATGAAAGTGGAAGGAAGAAGGTGAGAAAGAGCGAGGGCGGACGCAAGGAGAGGAACCGCGTCGGGTTATTGAGGGTTAGAAGAGGAAGGTGGGTAGTCGATGGGCAGTTTGAACACCTTAGTGACCGGCCGCGAAAGGGTACCGGTGGAGGTGCGCAGTGTGACCACACGGACCGCGCCATCCTGTCCTGGATGTAGCTGTGTTATACGGGCGAGAGGCCATGTAAGCGGCCGAGACAGGTGGTCGTGCACCACGACCATGTCTCCTATAGCGAGGTTGCGCGTTGGTTTTGTCCATTTCGTGCGTTGCTGAAGTGTGTGGAGATACTCTAATCTCCAGCGTTGCCATAGTAGCTGGAAGAAGCGTTGCGATTGTTGCCAATGTTTTAGGCGGTTTTCTGGCATGGCAGTGACGTCCTCTTCAGGTAGCGAGACCAGAGGTTGACCAACTAGGAAGTGTCCTGGAGTAAGTGCCGAAAGGTCGTTAGGGTCGTTGGACAGCGGTGTCAACGGCCTAGAGTTGAGCATGGCCTCCACACGGGTGGTAAGCGTTAGGAAGTCCATGAGCTGTATACGTTGTTCACCAAGCATACGAGTTAAGTGATGTTTGGTGCTCTTAACGGCGCTTTCCCAGAGACCACCTTGGTGCGGTGCTGCGGGGGGTATAAAATGAAATGCGATGCAATTTTCGCTAGCGAAATGCGAGAGCGATTCGGCAAACTGTGGTTGCTTCTTGAATTCGGCGTATATAGCGTTTATTTTTGCAGCGGCGCCTACGAAGTTGGTGCCGCGGTCAGAATAGAGGTTAGTGCAAGGACCTCTGCGTGAAATGAATCTGGTGAGAGCTGCGATGTATTCGGACGTTGTTAAGTCCATTGCAATTTCTATGTGAACAGCTTTAGTAGCGAAGCAGACGAAGATGCACAAGTAGACCTTGACGATCTTAGCGCTGCGTAGCGAATGGATGTTGACAAAGAACGGACCTGCGTAGTCAACTCCCGTAGTAGTGAACGGCTTGGCAGGCGTCACTCGTGAGCCTGGCAGATTGCCCATCAACGGAAGGTCGTGCGTTGGTCTTGTCCTGAAGCAAACGATGCATCGGAATACGCAAGATCTGATGATACTTCGCGCTGAGAGGATCCAAAACTTTTGCGTCAGAAGTGACTGGAGTAACTGCGGTCCTGAGTGCAAATAGCGTTTGTGATAGGCATTTATTATGGCTGTGGTGACGTGATGTTTCTTAGGCAGCAGAAGAGGGTGCCTGGAGGTGTAATTTAGAGGGGACTGAGTGAGGCGTCCTCCAACTCTTAGAAGTCCCTTGCTGTCCAGAAAAGGGTTCAGTCTTTGTAGTGCGATGGAGCAGGGTCGGCGAGAGTTCAGAAACTGGATGTCAGCCTGAAATGCGGTGCGTTGGACAATCTTGATAATAGCTTCCTCAGCAGTGTTCAATTCTGCGATTGTAAGGAAACCAGACTGTTTGGATTTATTCCTGCAATTGTGAGCGAAGCGTTGAACGTAGGCGACAATGCGATTGAGCGTAGTCCAATTGGAAAATGTAGACAAGAGGTCCCATTCGTGACTGGTAGAAGCGATGCCTACGTGAAGCGGATTTGTGCGGGTTTCGGGCAGAATGTCCAACACCTGCGCAGGTGTATTAGGCCATTCATGGACCGGAAGCGAAATCCACGGCGGACCTGACCACCACAAGGGGTGAGTCACGAGAGACAAACAAGAAATGGGACGCGTGGCACAATCAGCAGGATTGTGACATGAGTCAACATGGAACCAATGTTCAGGAGTTACCCACTCCTGAATTTGAGTGACCCTGTTCGCAATATAAACCTTTAGCTTGTATGATGGACTTTTAATCCAGGCGAGAGCGACGGATGAGTCAGAGTAACAGCGGATTTGCTCGATTTGATAATGCGGAGTGATAAGCGAAACAGCGTGTGCCATGAGGTTGGCGAGTAAATGAGCAGCGCATAGTTCCAGACGAGGAAGCGATATACGCTTGAGCGGTGCAACCTTGGACTTAGCGAATAACAGCGTTATATGTATATTATTGTCCTTATCAATCGTGCGTACATAAATAACAGCAGCATAACCTTGTTCAGAGGCGTCTCCAAAGCCAAGAAGTTGTATTGTTTTAGCGTCGTGAAGTCGTGCATAGCGTGGAATTCGTATGTCTCTCAAGGTAGGCATGTCCTCAACAAACGTTTGCCACGTACTAACCATATGATCGGGCAATGGGTCATCCCAATCAAGACCAAGAGTCCATAGTACTTGGATGATACTTTTGGCGTGAAACATTATTGGCGTTAACCAACCACATGGGTCATAAAGATGAGCAATGACTGAGAGAATTGCGCGTTTAGTGTAAATAGGTTCGACTTCCTTAATTGTGTAGGAAAACATATCAGTAGATGGTGTCCATTTTAAACCTAAGATTGACACTAAAGGTTGATCGTCAGATTTAAAGTATAGCGGGGTTTCACGATGATCTTCAGGAACAGCGTTTAATAGCTCTGTAGCGTTTGAGGTCCATTTCCTAAGTTCGAATTGACCTTTGGAGAGCAGTTGAATCAATTGTGATTGTAGGTTTAAAGCTGAAGCGACATCATGTGACCCGGTGACAATGTCATCAACATAAATGTTGGTTTTAAGAACATTAGCGGCCAGCGGAAATTCATGACCATGGTCGTCTGCGAGTTGATTTAAAGTGCGTATGGCGAGAAATGGAGCAGATTTCACCCCATATGTAACTGTAGTTAATTTATAAGTTGAAATAGGCTGCGATTTATTATCACGCCACAAAATTAATTGGTAATTTTGATCAGCGGAAGCAAGTTTTATTTGCCTATACATCTGGCGTATATCACAAGAGAATACGATATTGTAGCGGCGAAAATGGAAAATAACATCGCATATGTTTGCTTGTAGCTTTGCACCGCAATATAGCGTATCGTTTAGAGACATTCCGTTGCTGGTTTTTGCACTTGCGTCAAATACAACTCTGAGTTTAGTAGTTGAACTCGATTCTTTAGTTACCCCATGATGTGGTAAGAAATAGTGATTAGGCGGAAGATCAGGTTCCGTATACAGCTGCATATGACCGGAAGAAAGATAGTCACACATGAAAGCAGAATAAGCGATTTTCAAATTTGAATTTTTGCTGAAAGAATTTTCCAAATTTAGAAAACGACGTTTAGCCTGGTCAAAAGAGTTACCAAGAAGAATGTTCTTATCAATAAATGGCAGAGCCACTTCATAGCGACCGTCCGAGAGACGGGTCATATTGTTTATGTACGATGATTCACAATCTAACTCATCTTTGGTGTTTTGATTTACCACTGGTGGTTCCTCAAGTGACCAAAATTGCTGCAAAACATGATTTAAGCGTGTGGTGTCACAAACAAACAAAGAAATAGAATTTTTAACGACGAAATTAGTACGAACTGGACCGACAAGAACATAACCGAACACAGTATCGATGGCAGTAGGCAGATGTTCGCCTAAATTAATTTTATGACCTGTTATGATCTGGCCATAAATGTCAGCACCGATCAACATTTCAATTTTTTTAGGACAATTAAATTTCGGATCGGCTAGTTGAATATGTCTAAGCTTGTTTTGAATTTCACAAGATGGCGTCCATTGCGGTAGTTCGGAGGCTATATGGTCTAGGACAATGATGTTATGTGTACCTTCCAAAACACGTCCGTCCAAAGAGCCTAAAGTTAATTTAACAAATCCTTTAATGCGTGTGGAAACATTGGAGATTCCCTGTAGGCTTAAAACTGTAGGTTGAATTTTCAGGCCTAAGTCCAAAGCACACTGCGTGGTTATGAGGGAGGTTTGACTCCCTGAGTCCAAAATAGCCGTAGCTATGCATGATTTACTAGAATTTGGATTAAGTACTAATTTAGTGGTCCCCAAAATAGTAATTAATCCGTTAGAGCGAATAGCGAGGTTAGGCCTAGTGGATAGGCTGGTTATCTTTTGCGAGTGATCGTGTCCAGTGAAGCGATGCGATTTTTGCGGGCCTTTTAGTCATGATTGTGACGCAGGCGACTCCTGTTGTATTTTAATGTGCAACAAGGTATGGTGCTTAGCGCTGCATAACTTGCACACACTTTGTGATTTACAGCGTGATACAATATGCATGTGACTTAAACAATTAACACAAAAGCGTTGCGATTTTATAAAATCAAATCGTTTGTTAGGCGATAGATTGTGAAAAGTTTCACATTTGTAAATATTATGATCATTTTTCTGACAAAAATTACAGCTGCGTTGGTGTACAGTAGTTTGGTAAACCTGAGGTGTGATTTTAGGTTTTACGGGAACGTTAACTTTGGTATGCGTCAATTTCGGACAAGTAGATTTGTTGTCAACGGCAGTAGCGATAGTAGCATCATCTAGACGAGTACACTCGCGTTTCAAAAAAGTAAACAATTCCCCAATTGTGGGCACCTTACGGTCTGTTGATCGTTGGTCTTCAAATCGTTTACGGGATTCCTGATCCAGTTTCCTGAATAGGATGGTCAAGAGACCCAACTCATTAGAAATATCAAACTTTAGTACTTTTAGTGCCTGAGCATTTTCGGTAAAAGTGTCTAACATCTGTCTAATATTGTAAACAGAAGGTGAAACAATAGGTGGCATGTCAAGTATGTTTGATATATGAAAATTGACCAGGCGTCGTGTGTTTTGGTACCTGTCACACAGAGTATCCCACACAATGCGATAATTAGTAGCATTTAAAGGCAGACCCTTAACAATTTTTAATGGTTCACCAGATAAAACTGAAACCAAATATGTGAATTTCTCCACGGCGGAAATTGACTCATTTTCATGGATAGTAGAATTAAACATGTGATAGAAAGTAGTCCAAAGCGACAGATTACCATCAAATGTAGGTAATGAAAGGCGTGGTAAGCGAATTGATGATTGTTTTGCAATGTCAATATCATGCGGAGCTGTGGGAGAATGTACAGTAGTGCTAGCAAGTTTATGTGGTATCAACACTTTAATTATTGATTTAATATTAATCGACAGGTCAGTTATTGCGTCTTGAGCGGCGAGAACCTTTTGCAACTGATCTTCTGTCGTGTTTTCATCTTCGACAACGCGCGCTATATAACCATCGAACTCGAGAATCTTCTTTGCGACAACCTCCGAATATTCTACGAGTTTGTATTCGCCAACAGTCGTTAACGGCTCAGTTTCAGCCTCACTAAGCGTGTGAACTGCTTCATAAATTTTCTCAAACTGCGCTTTAATTAGTGTTGATTGTCGTGAAAATGCCGAAAATCGCATGATTGCATACAGTCAGTTTCAAAATGGCCGTTGAATTTCCAATTAGCGAGTATTCTTGTTATGTATAAAAATAATAGCGGAAATTAATTGAATGTAATTATAATTAACGTGGATAGACAATTACTATTATTGCAACTGCAGTGATTTAATTAAATGTCAAAAATAAAATTATTGCATTCAGAACGTTACTTCTAATAGCATGCAGAATCGCATTTTGTTGATTTCGTTAGATTGTTTACCTGTTAGATTAGGCTAAGTAGATTTTGTTATACAGGTCTTAGTTAATAAACAAGACCTAAGTAAATACAGATAAGTTGGCTGGACAGCTGTGCTTGAACAACAATGATATAGACTTTCTGTTTTCTGTCCAGTATTGCGATCCAAATGTGGATAGGCTATAGCGTAACAAAATGGCGAAACAAAATGGCTGCCACCGTTTTATAAAAATGTCTAAATCGAATGCAATTTTATTTAGAACTTGCAGAGCTTAATTTAAGTCTGACACGAAATTAGGTTGTTTGAGTAATTCAATTTTACTTTAATAATTAACTGAGAATTCGGATAGTAGGCTATATTAATTTGTGAAGCTTAGGCCAATATGACTGATTTAGGCTACTGTGTGTTAGCGTTTAAAACAAAAAAAAATTATTTTGTTTAAATGATGATTACACAGATTACACTCCTATAACGTAATACCCAAAACTGATATAGATCCGGCCCGTATGACCAAAAACTGTAACGTAATTTTAACGCCTCTGGCAGCGCTGAACAAAAGGGGTGTAAATCTGTGTAATGTTTTATTTGTTATTTCCGGAGGACCTTTATTATGATATTAATTAAATAACAGACACTGAAATAATTAAGTGAATGTTGATCTTACCTTGAGGTATGATGTTAGGATGATTCCTGGCCAGGACTGGTCTGCAGAGCTGGAAGTAAAAGATCACAAACACAAATATTCCAGTGTCCTTTTTAAAATAGAGTGGTGAATTGAAGGTTAAAGCGTAAAAAATATATATAAGCGGTTTTTTTTTGTAACGCGCACACTCGACTATTGCAAAACAGCATCTGAGCAAACCTGCTCTATTATCGCATGAATCAAAAAAATGCGCATGCCGCCTCGTCAAGTGTGTAGCCTAATTGGGTTTATGCAGGGGCCATATGAATACCAAACAAATATGTTGGATTCTATTTTTAAATATTTTAAAATTTAGCATTTGTGCCCCAATATCAAACTTCTTCGATCCAAAATCAAAACTTGAAAATTAGTTAAAAATTGAATGAGGAACTTTGTTATTTACCATATAAATCAAACAAAATTTTTGACCTTTTGTTTTGTGACTGATCTTCACATTTCATGACATAAAGTAATTTTCAAAATACCGTCCATTTGTCATCGTTGATGTTTGCATGTAAGCTTCATAAAATAAGACAGGAACATTGATTTGGTATAGGAGATTCTTACAGAACTCGTATAAAAAGTCTATTAACCCTTTGGCGAGTAAGCACGGATATTTCCGTGCTATGACACAGGCATTATAGGAGTATGGCAATTACGCTAAAATATACCATAAAGAGTGGGAACATTTTTTTAAAACTTTTAAACAAAAGACATTATATTTGATTAAAACTACAAGAAAACATATACAAAAAATTGAAATTGATTATTTATAGTTATTTACAGTTTAAAAAATGTGTAGTGTATGATATTGTTCAAAACAAGGATATATACAAAGGGACACCTCACACTTTGAGCACTCATAGGATGTTTCCTTCCGCTTTGGTAATGATCGCTTAGTATGTTTACACACAAAGCATTGTTGAGAAAGCTTCTTCTTCCGTGACTCATTGGAGGGGAGAGGTCTCATGAAGTGGCGACCTTGAAGACGTAGCAGATCACTTTCCAATAGATTGGGACACATTACCGAAAAAATAAAAAACAAATAAAAACTATGTCAACAAAACAATGACAACAGAACCATTTTTTTACAACTACAAAGACAGCGAGAGACTGACCGTGTGAAGCTAAAAGAGCGCATAAAAAAGGGTGCATTACCCAGTTCCCGCTAGACCTCACCATCCCCACTACCTCAAGTATGTCTACTATAAGCTAATATATTAGAAAATAGAATATTTCTATATTATTGCTATTATTACTAATAGTTTAGGCAAAATTTTAAATTAAGTGTTTACAATTCAGTTAAATAATTTTACTATACTGATAGAGAGAAAAAAAAGTTTTATTATAAAGAAAAATCTTTTGCAGAATGTTAAAATAAAGAAGTAAAATGTCAAAATCAAATAAGTAAGTGAAAATCCAAAAGAAAATTCAATAAATATAAAGTTTTTACCCTAGATAATGATTTTTTGAAGAGTTTTTAAGCAATTATAGAGTCCATGCTCAAAAACGGAAATTTCCGTGCTTACTCATTTGGGCACACACAGAAATTTCCGTGCTCACTCATTTGGGATCAAAATGATCACTCGCCAAAGGGTTAATTATTATTATTATTATTTTATGAATTGAATATATCTAATTGTATATATTTACGATACAGGCTTACCTTGGAAACTGGTTCTTGATATTACCTAATAGTATACAAGTAAGAACATACACAAAATAGGCTATCTACCCTATTAAACACTAACCTAAATGTATATATATATCCATTTTTATCAATTTTGTCTTCATATATTGTGTGTTATTCTATTTATAACATAAATTAGATAATAATGTACATATTTCAATTTGACATGTAATGGTACCAACCCCTCATCTCTACAATTACAAATATTGAAGGTATTGTCAAAAATATTATTTCAAAACCTGTCCTCCCAAGAAAATATGATATTCGTATAATTACGTAATACAGCAGATCCAAGTTACCTACATGAGCATAGCGAGTGGAGGTGCCTTCACATATGTACAGCTTAGGATGGATCTACTGATTGAGAAGGTAAACAGTGTTTATGAAATATTTCAGAACTTTAGTGGTTTTTTTTTATGTGTTTTCCTAATTGTGTACTATTAGGTAATACCAAGGTAAGCCTGTGTCTCTTATCCATACAAAATCTAAACTAATAGGCTATGTGCCCTATTAAACTCTAAGAAATAGTTATAAAATCTGATAAATCTATTATTTCATATCAGTACCAAAACTTCAATTTTGTTTAATGGTAATTTATTTATATTTTTTACTAAAATGTATAACATTCATGAAATGTACAATGGGATTCATGTTCATCTAAATTTGTTTTGATGTTACAGTGAGCGCAAAGAGTTTTTACTGTTAGCGCAAAGAGATCGTATCGTAAGGTTTGATTTGAAAAATCCTGTTTTAGAAGTTCTGCCAATCAGAGGATTACAAAATGTAATCGCTGTTGACTTTGATATCCATAACAACTGTGTCTATTGGGCTGATATTATTACAGATACAATTAGTGTAAGTACTGTTTTTAAAATAATTTATCATGTAAGAGCATGTTTCTGTAATGGTTACAACGTTTAGATGGTATTTTAATTTTTAAATACAAATTTCTTGTGTACATTACTGTTTTAATATAATCTATTATCTACTATAAGAAATTACATGGAAAAAAACTCTGTAATAAAAACAGTTACATTTTTCTCATTGTCACATGAAGTATAACGACAACTTCGTTGAGATGGAGACAAATGTTATTATTTTTATTTGTTAACATTATTTCAGTGAAAACAAACATGTAAATCATGAACAAAATATTGTGAGCTAAAACAGACAAATTTTTTTCAAACATTTTATGTCCAAAATATTTTGATTGTTCGTCTGACAAGATTTGTACAATTAGAAGAAGATAACGTGGAACAGTTATTTTTTTAAATCTTTATGGTTAGACAGTTTGACATAGATAAGCATATTTTTGGTTCCAAGTCACAATTTAAATAAAATATTTAATTACCTTAGGTCCGTCTTGTGACTTCGTTGTTGGTTGCTTCTTACATGTTTCGAGGCCGTAACCCCATCATCAGAAAATTACTTTGTTCACTTTGAAGAACTCGTCATTGATTATATTAAAAAAACACATTTAACACAAAAACATGTGTTTGTTCAAAGTGAACAAAGTAATTTTCTGATGATGGGATTACGGCCTCGAAACATGTAAGAAGCCACCAACAACGAAGTCACAAGACTGACTTAAGGTAATTAAATATTTTATTTTAGTTTGACATAGGTTTAGATTTTCCAGATCTTTTGAATTGGAATAATTTGAAGGTAATTATTATTCAGAAAATTAATGAGTTTTTTTTATAAATAATGTGCAGTGATTTTAATCTACATTCTAATAAAATCTTGTTGATATTTTCACGTTTGAATATTTTTTTCCTTTTTGTTTACTATGAATTTAAAATGACGTTGTTAGGAATAATTTAAGTGTAAGGATAAATTACAATTGAATATTAATTTGTTAGAATAGTGATGAAGCAAGATAAATTAGTATAGCTTAATTAAGAGCATAAGTAGATCAAGAAGTCTCTAGGCTGCACTAACTGATCAATTAAGCAAACCAGAGATATCCCTAGCACCTTGGGTTAGAGCCTTCTCTTTTGTCTTTCCTATCTGGTTTCTCTTCTGACCCTGATGCTATTAGAGTTATAATGTTTCTACATATGTCTTGGAGTCTTTGTTTGAAATGATTGTTTCACTTTGTCATGACAGCTGTTTCAGTACTAGTACCATCATCAGATGACATTAACACACACAGTACACAAAAATATTGAATAATATTGTTACTGCAGTACGTCTCAAGGATAAATTGAGGAGTACGGCCATATTATATACTTGTGGTAGTCAACTACATACTGAGCTAGTTTCTGTCAGGCTTGTTGTATCTTGATAAACTGTAAAACATAAGTAGAAACATTATAATTTGTTATTAAGCAAGTCGTAAATCAATATGGAAACCATATATTAGAGTATTGAGGGCTAGGTTCTCTTTCCTTATACTCTACTTTCTTTTCTTTTCTTTTTTTTGTTATGCCGATGATAAGCGAAACGGTTTTTCACCTTTAAATAACAAAACAACTAATTCAAACTATTAAAAAATGACTTATTGAGGAGGTAGAAGTTTTAAATAATTGGAGAACAGAGAGAAATAGGCTTTTTGGGTGATAAGCCGAGTTGATGGTATCTTGCGGATGGATTTTTGCCCGCAAAACAAAGTCTACAGTCAAGTTCTGTTTTTAATATTTTAGAGATAGAGTCGTTCTGGTTATATTTTAAAACGGACTCATCTCGACTGTTACATTTGATGTCTTGTTTGACTTTAATTAGAATTATGAGATATTTTCAGTCATTATTTATGTTTGTATGAATTATATAATTATGAGAAAAATTGTCAAATTTAACATCTCACTATTAAGTTTGTCTATTAAATAACGAGATTAACTTACCTTTTTTTTTTTTATGTATCACATTTACAAACCGATTCGGTCTATTTTTCACTGGTCAAAAACATCAGGTTGTTAGTAGTTTTTGCCACCTTTCACTCAAAATATGTTTCTTTATTAAGCACACATTTCACTTTAGGGAATACCAAATGGTGCCAAATCTGGCATATATGGAGATTATTCCAATGTAATAATGGATTTTTTGGCCAAAAATTACTTCACAGAAAGTACTGTGTGAGCAGATGCATGGACTTGATGAAAGCATTTTTCTACTGTTCTGGTCATTTTTTTCTGATTCTTTCCCTAAACTTTGTCAAAATCTAAGGGCAAAGTCTTTGTATTTTGTCAAAAATTCAGTGAAATTTCCAAATAACTGAGACTGCACGGACCACGTAAATTGCCCGCTATTGAGAAGTGTGTGCTATCGGGAGAGATGCAGTTATATAGGGACGCTGAATAATGTATGATAAACCATCAAAATAGCTTCTTGTTACAAAATTGAACACATTCAGAAAATTTAAATGGTGAACCTAAGTTATATGTTTATTGACCTACTGCATAATAAAGCGCATTGAACTTTATTCACGACTGTCTACTGTATTATCAGTTTTTATAGGCATAATAATACAGTACAGTACAATAGGCATGATAATGGTTTCAATCTCACAAAAATACACACAAAAAACAGAAATTTGTATATTGAATCATATTCTTTATTTATTAATCATTTTGTACTACAGTACTGAATAAACAAATAGGCAAACTAGGAATATGTAAATTTAAAAAGGGAGGAAATTAAAGGTAAGGTTAAAGTTAAACTTTTTAGTTTGAGAGACATCACAATACACAAATATATTACACACTATTCTCACAGGAACTTTATTGAAACTGAATTCTTAAAGGACACTGACGACTGCTGTGTAAAGACACAAAGAGACCAAACCTAGTTTCCAGGAAGTCAGCTTCGGTAATTACCGAACAGACGTTGCAATGTGTGTTTCGAGACATCTACAATTTCCTAGAAAATGTTGATATTTTATGCTCTGCTGACCGTTATTCTGAAGTTTCAACTGATCCATTGGCCATCAATTTTGTGTATTTGTCCGTTCTTTAGAAATACTACAAAGGCCAGAAAAACATGATCCCAGTCGAGGAATACCAAAATGCTGTTTATTAGAAGTGTCCGTTAAGGGGAGTTTCATTGTAATAATGTTAGTTTATTATCTCTTTAAAAACCTTCTTCACATAAAAAGTGCAATGAGTGTTTTTTTCTTTCTTTTTTTCTTTTTTTTCTTTCTTTTTTTCTTTTTTTTCTTTGGTTATACAGGTTTTTTCCTTTTGTCAGGATCATACTAAAGATCCAGGTTTCATCACAAATGATTTTTTCTTTTTTTAATAGTTTGGGTCAGCACAAATTCCTGTAGCATATCAGCACAAAGTTTTTTGCAGTGTTCTTTTATTTCTGATATAAGAATCTTATAGATACTATCACGACACAAACTTTTTTCATCTTCAGATCTTCATGCAAAATTTCTTATACAATGTCTTTATAAAAATTCACAACTTCAGCTATCATTTGGACACAGTCTCCAAAAATTTTAGTGGTCTTTTGTTCTTGAAGTAGAAGGCTTTTAATCGTCTTCTCAGTTTTTTTTCCTCTTTTATTTAAATCATATTGAGCATTATTCTGCATACAGAAGAAAACACAACTACACTAATCGATGAGTCATAATCAACTGAACAGCTGAGAGTTTTGTCATTCAAGTTCTGACAACTACTAAACCACATGCAATTAGTTCTTATTGCTTTTTCTCTAAGAAGTGAACACAGTCTCGTTATTTAATATTTCATCTTGTAAATATATATTAAAAAAAAAAACCTTCTGACTTAAACAAAATTGCCAAACTAATTATATAATTTTCTCACTTGGTGTGGAACTGGTTCACCTAACCTAACATTGTCTTTGCTAAATGTTTAGTTTGTTTATTGTTATAGAGGCAATGCTTAGCAGATGGCAACAGCGGACCAGAGGTACTTGTAGAGAAAGATCTCTCTTCTATCGAAGGTATGGCTTTGGATTGGGTGTCAAATATGCTTTACTTCGTAGATGGAATACGTGCTAAGATTGAGGTTATTAGGACAGATATTAATTACGCCGGTCGCATGAGGAAGACTGTAATTGGACCTGATGTTTTGAAAAAACCTAGAGGAATTGCAATTCATCCTATGAGAGGGTATATGTTTGTTTGCTTATTAACTAATAAAAAGAGATTTGTAAGAGTAAATATTTTGGTTGCAGATTTAAAGTTTATGATTTAACTTGTTCTTACTTTTTAGAGTTGAAAAGTTTGTTGTAACTGTTGATCCGATTTTCATGCAGTTTTGTTTTCTATCTAGGTCAGGTTTTAGTTTTAGTTTGTTTCAGTAGTTCCCAAGTTATATTTGTCTTCACAGGTAATTTGATAATTAGAATTGTCAATTGCCAGTGACAAAATTGGTACAAGATTTGATCATTATTGGAACACCTATTTTTAATCTAATTAGTTCTCAAGTTTTAACAATTTTTTACAAGAAATTAAGGGAAAATTCCCATATTTTTCACTATATTTTTTGACATTTGAGCAACAATCTAGTTCAATAATTATTTAGAATTGAAAGAATTATTAAAATAACTTTACAGGTTTGAAAGTTATAAAGATCATTTTAGATCAACACAGAGGTGGGTGCGACTCGCAAGAGTACACTATGTGAAATGTAACCTAACCTGCAACCAAGGTACTGTGTCTATTGGACTGGTAAAGGGAAACCATGGTTTGATTTAACACATCAAACAAACAAAAAATACAAAGGAAAAAGATAATGAACATTCATGATTTTTATTTATGTGTAATATGGTGAATATTAAATTAATTCTATTTAGTCGAAGAAGAAAAGCTTACATTACAGTCTTTACTTAAAAGTGTTATAAGATGGATATACATTTTAATCGAAGTAGCTGAGCATCAAGTAAAATGTAAACAAAATTAGAATTTCAGTAAAAAAAATTAATTAAAATTAAAATGCTTAAAATTGAAAATTTAGACTTCCTAAAAGAAAGAAGAGTTATTTACATGGACAAGACTTACTAGAAAAACAATCATAGGAGCTCACTATAACGAGTACGGATGTGAGACCCATGGATTTTTTTTTCTTCATGTAATCGAGCTTGATCCCTCTCTTTCATTTTTTTTTCATCAGATTCTCTTGTTATCTTCCTTCCATCAAGATACCTTATTCTCTTCTGACCCTTACACTATTAGAGTGTAGTGTTCGACCGCTATGGATGTTTTTCTCCCTTATTTTGATGTAGCGATGGTGACAGAGTTTTTTTACTTTTTCTTATTTACGTGTTTCCAAAGTTTGTGCCGATATCCTGATGTCTCACATAAATGTGCCTAGCTGTTTTCCACAATAATGAGTTAGTCAATAAAGTGATTAATTAAAAAAAAAAAAAAACTATTTTATTCTAACAGCAGATATTTCTTGTTGAAACTCCATATTCAAGGATTAAATAAATCAATAATAATGCTAAAAACTGTTTATGCTAAAGACCGTAGGTACTTGGTGGTATTCCATTTTAAATAAATTAAAACAACAATTTTTTAGTATAAACCACAATATTTTAATTGAAACTTGCCGACCATGGTTTTGCTAGTTAAAGCATTGTCAAGGACTTATACAAGAATGAAACAAAAAGGTTCAGTAAACAATATAACAACACAGTATGACAATAGTTGAGTATTTAAAAACTACCACATTTTTATTTTTTAATTAATCTAAGATAAGTTAAAAATAAAAATGTGGTAGATTTAAATAAACAATTAAATTTAAGTAATTCCCCACTTTTAAAACCATTAAACAAGTCAAGTCATTGACCCTCCTCTCCACTCCCCTCTTCTACCTTTCTCATTTAGGTATAAGAGAAATACCCAACTATTGTCATACTGTGTTGTTATATTATGTACTGAACCTTTTTGTTTCATTCTTGTATAAGTCCTTGACAATGCTTTAACTAGCAAAACCATGGTCGGCAAGTTTCAATTAAAATATTGTGGTTTATACTAAAAAATTGTTGTTTTAATTTATTTTTAATAATGCTAAAGTTTATTTGCTTTAATACACTATTAAATACAAATACACAAATGCAATACACTATAATTACAAAACAGTACTATTATTAAGCTATGAGTTCCCCGATGATGCTACAAGGCGAAACAATTGTAGCTCATTTATATTATTAAAATAATTTTGAAACTTTAGCTTTATTACTTTATTTAATCCTTGAATAAAATGATTATTTTATCCAAGTCCTTTCCTCCTTAACAAGTCATTTCTTAAACATCTCCCAACACCGCAGAAGAGAATGGTTAAGTGAGTCCTCCTTATTAACACATTTTACAGAGATCATATTTAGAGAGATAAAATTTTTGAAGTTACTTTTGTGTGACTAGGTGGTTAATTCTGGGGCTTGCTCGAAACTTTTGCTCATATCAGCTGATATTGTGTATAAGTAAATTGGTGATTTTTGTATTTAAAAAAGGTGTTTACCATTTTTTCCCTACTCCCATCTTCTAATCTAATTTTTACCTATAATTAGCATAATTTGTTGGATATGCAATTTTTGAAGGGAATGTATTTGATCTGGTTTTGGATCAAGACCGGCCTCAATTTTAGCAGTTTTGTCTGCCATTTAATTACCAAGAACGTTGCAGTAGCTGGGAATGTTTGTTTCGACCTTTAAACAACAACAAATAACAATAACAGTTTACTTTAAAAAAAAGTTAATTTGAACATGGACAATATGGTATAATTTGCTGTCCTGAGTTTAAAAATCTAAATAATGTAAATCATGTAGTCCATCTAGGTGGATTCTAGGCAAATAAAAAATATACACACAAAACACGATATCCTCATTGGTGGAGCTGCAGGCACTGTTTATGTATTATAATTTCTTTCTCATGTATAAGTAATGTAGAAACATTTTTTAGAAAATGTGAGGAATATTATGTTTGATTCGGTTCTGGTTAATTATAATATTAATATAATATTCTTACACTGTTTACTTCTTTTTATATGTTGAAACATCTTATAATATAATAATTTTGGTTCTAGATACATGTATTGGACAGACTGGGCTGTTGGAGATCCTAGTGTCCATAGAGCTACATTAGATGGAAAAAATATTAAACAGCTATTTTCTAAGCCAGATGTGGAATGGCCTAATGGTATCACAATTGATTACATTGCTGAGAGAATTTACTGGGTAGACGCTAGAGAAGATTACATCTCTTCCGCTGATCTTCATGGTAGAAACTTCCGCAAAATCATTCATAATGAGGTAAGTTTTATTGTGCTTAACTACTCAATGTTTCTAATGAATATACACAACCATAAACTCAAATTTTAGTGCCATTGTCTATATTTAAAATCGTTAGCGTTATTTTTGTTTCAAAATTGTGAAGCAAAATGAAGAACAGTATCTGTGCTATGGAGTCGGGAAAAATTTATGTTTTATTTTCTCATATATGCATATTAGAGAGAAAGTTAAATGATGGGTAAAAAACCAGTATCAAATGGTTTACAAACTTATTCATTTTGAGGTCTACTGAATCAAAAAGAGCGATTTGGGGAATTATAGGAATCTATCTATATATTGTTTGTGCAGTGCGAGGTAAATTTTGTCATATCTGTGTTGTTTTTTTCCCTTTAATAACTCAAAATTAAAGTGTACCTACTAAAGACAAAATAAATAAATTTAGATTTTTAAAAAAATCTGATCAACGATTTTTGATCAAATTTTGCCAATATTTAATCCCTAAATCCTCCCCCCCCAGTATTGATCACCATCTTTTCAATAACGCTGATTCATCAATTGTTGGTAAAAAGTAAAAAGGAAAAATTCGACTCTACCAATTAATTCAGTTTTAGTGACATGAAGAATAATAACCCAAACAAGTGTGCAAAATCACGGCTTTCAGATTAAAAATAATAATACAGTAGAACCCCTCTTAATCGGTATAGTTGGGACTGACAACCGGGCCGGTTGCCCGTTTGGCCGGTTAATCCGAGGTTCCCGTTAAACTCGTCACAAAGCTTTTTTACAAATTCCCCTCTGTCAAGTCTTTTTAACACATTTAACCGCATCTCAAACGAAACCAACACACGCTTCCGTTTTCGTAACTCGCTCATTTTTATTTACTGTATGTAGATCATAACCAGTCAAAGACAAGAAGAAAACCGAAAAGAAATGTTATATTTTCTATAATGTATACTAAATTGATTCGTGGAAAAAAAGCGGCCCATGAAACATTTTTGCAGGTGTATGTCTGCTATACCGACGAGTGCCAATGCCGCGGTGTTTTTACGCCGCTGACAATAGGATACCGCTATCGACAAAGTCGTTTGACCCGCCGCTTTGGTACCGCAGTGTTTTTACGCCGTCGACAATGGGATACCGATATCGACAAAGTCGTTTGACTCGCCGCCGGTTTGGTGTTTCAATTACAATTTATTTTCGGAAACTCTCATCGAACCAGTACACTGCGAAATAGGTTGGTTAATCCGAGTACCGGTTGATCCGAGGCCGGTTAACAGAGGTTCTACTGTACAAATGTCACAAAAGTTGATAAAATTAGGAAAGGAAGAAAAAACTCAGAGAGAATTCAGATTTTAACTAACTTCTGTAGCGAAACCATCCAGAAAAGTAAAAAAAGCACGATTTATCTAATTGGGGACAAGGTCAATTGTGGTTAAATTAGAAATACTTGTGAAAATAAAATAGTGGTCTAGGAGCTAGAAAATTGGTGTTCTTCAAAATAGTATGCAATTCAAGAGTGTTCAAATTCCGTTATTCCTTAAATTTCTTATGAAAAAAGTGGTGAAAATTGTTGTTTTTCAGATTATTTTGTTTAACTCATATATTTTCTTTCTTGCATATAAGCGGAGACATTTTAGGGGAAATGGGGATGAATATTGGTATGAGGGGGGGGGATGTACGATAATTTGTGTCTTAATAACATTTATTAAGATAGGCTAGTTTAATACTTTAGTGACTTGAATTACTCCAGATTTAGTACACCCTCTGATCAGTTGTAAAAATATGTTTCTTTTAATTTTCTAGGAACGTGTGTCACATCCGTTTGCAGTAGCTGTATTCAAGGACAACATGTATTGGGATGATTGGAAGCAGAATGGTATCTATGTAGCTGACAAAGATCATGGCATAGGAATTGAGAATATTGCTATGGGTCTTCCTGGCCTCATGGATTTAAAGGTATCATATTTTTAAACAACTATCATTTTTTACAGATAAAATTTAAAACCATTAATATATTGGAATCAATTGTCAGAGATCACCAAATGAATGAACGTATAATTTTGCACAAAAAACCACTTTGTTTAAGTTGAATTGTCAGAAACAAAATTATTGTTGTAAGAGTTTTTAAAATGATTATATATATGAGTTACTTGATAACATAATATTGGTCAATAAAAAATATTGTGTCCTCCCTGTCCAAGAGCCAAAAAAAAAAAAATGTTATCTCTAAAAATTACTTTTCCCTCTGGATTTTTTTCTAAAAGTCATATCAACATGAACAGTTGCTGTTTCAAAAAACCTACTTTAACTTAACCTGAAAATTTCAAAATATATTGAAAAAATGTAAAATTTCAATGTCCTTTTTTAAATTAAGCAATCTAACTGAAAATTTGAGTAACTTTACGTAAACATGTCCTTAAAGAGGAAAATAAATATATTTTTTTAATATTGAGTATAAGACGGTATAATCTCAAAAAAGTGAAAATTTAATAAATAATTCTATATGTTTTGACATTAAATTGGATCTTGGTAAATTCTTTGTTTTCATTATTTTGGCTCTTGCTTTATTTCCAGTTATAACTATTAGGTTCATCGCCGGTCACAGCTTTAGAAAGAAACTGTTGGTCATTTTGAACTTGATTGATATATAGTGTCTTCTAACATTTGCGATAATTTTTGTATACAAAAACTAATACACACTGAGCAATGTTTCGAGAATATAGATCAACTCTTGTTATCAAGTAAAACTAAAAATTTGGGACAAGAATGAGATAAAACCCATACACCAATGTAGGATATTATATTTACATTTTATATGGATGGGAGACATAGACGTACCTTGGAAAATGGTCCTTGGTATTGCCTACCAACAGATAAGAAAACAGATAGAAAAACACAATAATACATTAAAGTTCTGAAATTTCAAGAACCACTTTCCAAGATAAAGCTGTGTCTTCTATTCATACAAAATCTAACATAATATACCAATATGTGTAGTGGAAAAGGTGAAGAGAGATACCACCTTCAAAAGCTGGTAGAGACATGAAAGAGGGGAATTGTCACTGGAAATAATTACTATAAATCCATCACTCTAGAAATTGACACAGCATATATAATTACACACAGTAGATTAAAAATAAATTTAATTTTTGAAATGTATAATCTATTAATTTTTTATTTACATGTGTTTAAATGTTATAACTTTCTTTTTAAATTAAGGTTGATTATATTGTTTTTCTTATTGTTTTCAATAGGTTTATGCACACAGTATCCAAGAAGGTACTAACAACTGCAATGTATCGAAAAAAGCTTGTTCACACTTATGTTTTGCTCTTCCTGATCATGAAATCACCTGTGCATGTCCTGATCAAATGGATTTGGTTAACGGAGAATGTTTGTGTGATGGACATGTTAAACCGAATACTAATGATACGTGCCCAGAAGGTGAGTCAAGGACACGATAAACTATTTACCATTAATTTTCTAGAACAAAAATTTAAATTGTATTTATATTAAAAGGTTCAACATAAATCTATATTGATTTTATTTTACTAAAACTATTTCCATGGGCAGTTGATGATCTGGTCTTTACAGTTGTTGTAGACTGGATGTTTGTAACTGCTGCTGAAAATGTAAAGATTGATTAAGAGAGTGATTTTTTGCTCGTTTTTATGATTATATACTGTTTATTTCGTCACATATTCGTAGTATAGAGAAAGTTATGTGATGGTTCAAAGAATGTTACTTTTTAAAAGATATATCAGTGAAGTCTACTGAGTCTAATTAAGTAATATCTGCAATACTCTTAAATCCCACTTTTGCCATATCTCAGTAGGTTTTTCATTTTTTCAATAACTTGAAATATAGCTGGTATAAGAACAACAAAACACAAAATTATGGTTTTCTCAAATCAGCTCTAACAATTTTAATCAAATTTTGTGCAAGTTTTATATTCAAATGGCCAAAACAAAATTGGTCGCCATCTCTTCGAAATTTCAGGTTTGTGAGTTGTCAGTTAAAAACCTAGTAATAAAGATGTTATGTAAGACATAATTTTTCAAAATTGGCTCTATTGATTGTATTGAAATTTGGTTGAAATATGAAGATTAATCGACCAAACCAATCTACACAATTAAAAAAGAATATAATATTGCCGTTACAGAAGAAGTTTCAAAAAACTGAAATGAATCTTGAACGCTGCCATTTAATTTTACTTGTAATATTTATAACACAAATGAAGACCTTATTTAAATGTATAATTACTAATCATTTCTAGTTAAGTATTTTAACATTTTTTTATTACTACTTAGTATTTCACTATGTATAATTGATTGAAGGTTAGCAGAACGCCGGAATGCTCTTCTAAGGTATAATTGACACCTCAATAATTCAAATCGGCTCTATAGTAAAAAAATATGTGACTGTCACAGAAATTCCTTAGCTCATTAATTGTAAGATTGTTTAAAATAATCTACAAAATCTAAGATAGCATTCATGAATGATTTTCATTTTTGTACCGACAACTTTTGAACTGATAATTTTGACAACAAATAGTTTTGTTAGTTAATACTAGTCGTTTCCAGTTATTAATTTTAAGTTTTGAATTACCACATTCATGTGGTTATTTCATCTAATGTGTATTCATATTTCATTTATGTTATATTAATAACAATAAATCAAATAAGTATCTTGTTTAGACATTTGGACATAATGTGAAACCCCACAAATAAAGTAAACACTATTTAAGTTAACCTAAAAATAATTTGAAACAGCTGTTATAAATTTTCAAACAAAACAACTAAATAAAGCATATTTGAGAATTTAAAACAGCTGTTTCAAATTATTTTTGCTGTGAAACATGTTATTACCCATAACAAGCAGGTTATTTAAATGATAAATTGAAGTTATCTTAAAAATAATTTAAAACGGCTGTTATAAATTCTTATACAAAACAACAAAATAAAATTTATTTGAGAATTTATAACAGCTGTTTCAAATTATTTTTGTGTGAAACATGTTATTTACCCATAACAGCCATGTTATTTAAATGATAAATATATAACAAAATAATTATGTGCATAAAAAATGAATAATTTTCAGGAAATTTTCAGTTAACACTGTTTAATTTGACACCTCAATAATTAAAATCGGCCCTGTAGTAAGGAACTATGCGACTGGTGCAGAAATTTCTTAGTAAATTAAATATAGAATTCTGATTGTGAATGGGTGCGTGAAAAATTTTGTAATCTTTTTGTACTGTTTGTTTATTTGTTTGTTTCAGTGGCCCATAAATGCTCACAAGAACAATTCAAGTGTGCAAATGATCTGTGCATTCCTAATCTGTGGTTATGTGACAACGATAACGACTGCGGTGATAATTCAGATGAGGTAAGTTTAACTTTACTAATGTTTCGTAAGTTGTTTAATAGTTTTGTAAATAAATACTATTAGCAGTGGAGCAGGAAACAAGCCTCGTGATTAATTAATTTTAATCTTCAAGTGCTTACTCCACAAAAAATACTTCAAAACTATTGTTGTTTTTACTAAAGCGAGCAAGTTAACAACTTAAATATCGTCAACTCACATTTTTGTACCAAATGTAATGCTCTGAATCAATACAAACAAAAATGTAATGTCATTTAATCAAATACATACAAAAAACTATATGTAAATATCGTTACTAATTCAAAATTTGAGGGAAGCTGTCATAAGAGAAAAAAAATATGATTTTCTTAAAACAGGCTTTAATTATTTTGATCAAATTTTACTCAAGTGTAGCCTCTTGAGGCCACAAACAATACAAATTGGTCTCCATCTGTCTTAAAATGCTAGTTCATGAATTATCAGTAGAACGCCACAAAACAGTCATGAGGCTATTTTAAAAAACATAATTTTTCAAAATCGGCTCTACTGGTTTCATTCAGATTTTAGTGAAATGTAAAGATTAATGCCTCAAACTCATATGCAAAATCGCAAGGAAAAAAGTTTGATGGTTCAGGAATAATTGGCCAAAACCAAAATTAACCGGACCCTATCAATAAAATCTCAACTTTAATTGAATGCGATTTACACTGAAGATGTGTTTATGGCTAATTTTACTTTTATTTTATTTAAATGCACAAGTAACATTTTTATTCTTTTCGCTCTACTATGTTTAAACTCGATATATTTGTATTTTGTTTCTGAGCATCTAATTTTATAGTTCTCATAGCTGATCCTAGTTCAGATATTATAGTAAAGTTTTGTGTCTTAAAATTTATTTTAATTATCCGAAGGATTTATGTTATTCTAAATCCATTATAAACCCCTACATATACATTATACATAATTATATCTTTCCCAATTCACAGTCTAAATAATACGATTTTTTGATTAACTTAATATCTGCTAAAGTTGTATATAGTGTTTTCATTTTTTTATTATTTACTCTAGCCAGTTAATTGTTTTCTGGTTAATTAAGTTGTGTATCATCTCAAACTTAATTTTATATTATGTTTTACTTTTATGATTTCTCTATTGTGGGCTATCTGGTTTAATTTATTTCTATCATGGTTATGTTTATTTTCTGGGTGTTTTAGCTAAAGCTTTGTAATTATTTATCCTAGATATCCATTTCAAGCTATCTAGGCCATTAATTTTAATGAGAAATCTTTCCAAAATACAACTTGTCAATATCATCTAACATAGGCATCATGTTTCATCATACAAATTGTGACATCAAATATTTGACAATGAATTTCAGCCAGTTTATAATTTTCCCCCATTCAAAAAAACTTATCACGAGCTACATTTCACTTGATTTTCTTGAATATTATAAACATACTCGAGAATGCATTTTTGTTGCTTTAATTTCTGAAAATGGTGACAGTGTCTTACCAACAAATCAACCAACACAACATCGCAACCTACAACTGCATTATCTAAAAACAGTACTTACTTTTTATATATTCCTCATACATCATACCTAGACTATCAAAGTAATTTAATACAGTTTTCCTGAATTTGTTGTTGTTTTTCTGTTTAGAATAACTGCACGCATACCACATGTCAAGCTGGTCAATTTGAATGTAAAGACGCCAGCAAATGTATTCCACAGGAATGGAAATGTGACTTTGATAGAGATTGCATTGACGGAAGTGATGAAGATAATTGCCGTAAGTCTTACTTCTTAAGAAGCTTTGGATCTTAGGATATGTTTTATGTAAATAGTTTGTTAATTTCATTTTTGTTTTTCAAAGTTTTGTAAATATATATATATATATATATATATATATATATATATATATATATATATATATAACATCGTTCTCATACCAAATCAGGTCTGTTAGGTTAGGTAATATAGTTACATCTGTTTCGTCATGTACTGATGCTTCAGGACTGAGCACATTTAAAACATCTGCACTATCTGTACAAAAAAATGCTTAATTTTTAAAATATGTGTTTTTTTTTATGTTATGCTCATTAAGAGGTTTAAAATTTATTGATTTTGATAAGAGAGATATCAAAGCACTCAAATCGTATGTTTTGTTTTATCTTTGGCGATGGTCATCTTATGTACAAAGTTTAAAAAATCCATTTACCTAATAGAAAATTGTTGAAAGTGGGTAAGTTTGTGATTCCATTCTCCATTTGGAAAAATCTGTATTTTGTGTGTTGTTGAAGGAAGAAAACCTAAAAAATTATTATGGGGAAACTGCTCTGTTGTATGAAGTGGTTTACTGAATTTTGTTGTGGTTATATACGTATGTCGTATATCAGTTTCAAAAATGTAGTCATAACTAAAGAGATAGTCGATAAAATCGCTGATATTCCATTGAATGACCATCAAGTGAAAATGCGCGAGATAGCTAAGATGGTAAGGATCTCGTGTATGAACAATGCAGAAAACTATCGGTAAGATGGGTGCCACATTTGCTCAAGTTGGCCAAAAATAGAATCGAATGTCCACTTTAAAGCAGTGTTTTAACATGTCTATCCACAATGCAAGTGAGTTTTTGAGACATTATGTAACTGTTGATGAAACATGGATCCACTCCAAAAATGAAAGAGAACTTGAAACATTGTATTTCTCTTGCTGCAAAGAGCGCTAAAACAGTTCTATCGGAAAAGTCATCTTGTAATTTTTCTGAGGTCTGCATGTCATAATCATCATTAGTTGGAAAAGGGAAAAACAATCACAGGACAGTTTATCTATATTTATTGCATCAATTTCATCTTCAATTTATAAAAAATTTTAATAAATTGTTCTTTAATGAAAGTCTTGTTAATTTTAAATAGTTTTAAAAAATAGATCAACTCTGTATTCATTATTAAACAAATTCGCTCTCAGTCAGTCCTTATCTACACAATACCGCCTCAAACTGGTTCAAATTCAAGACTGCTTCTAAAACTAGGATTCTAGAGTCCTAGAATTTTTAGAAATGTAGATTAATTCAATTCTCTAAAGTAGTCACTCACATAAGCATGTAGATGAAAGAGTAAATCATAGGGTACACGTATCTTTTCTGCCAAAATTAATTTTTTTAGAAATCACAATGTGTAGTAAATTAAAAGTGTTTCGTTGAAATGTCGTGTAACGTAAAAAGAAGAATGAAGAATTTTCAAAAGGTGTCTTTCAAAGGAGTTGGTCACTCCAGCTTAGCTATTTAACTCACTTCTTTCACTTTTGCCTTATCTGCTACATGCTCACCCAAAAAGAAGTTTTTCATTGTTAAAATTTCCTTGAAATACGTAATAACCTAATTGTAGTTTTTTCACTTAACTTGATGTTGGCACATGTAAAGATAATGTGAATAAATATTATTTTTCAAAAAAACTTTCACTTCTTAGAGTTCAAACCTAATCTAGTTTTCTCATGTTCACAAATTTTAATTATTTTTTTTTTCCCATATAAAACAAAATGTTGTTTTCAACTATAAATCTAAACGATGTCTCTCTGATTAACTATTTAATTATATGTAAGTCAAGTGCTGTATTATTTTTCTTGAGTGCTTTCGGCAATAACTTCTTTCTAATTTTTAAAATGTTGAAAAACTTTTTGTAGTGAACGTTGTAACTTGTAATTTTGTGTAATTATTGTTAAAAATTGGGAAGAGTTGCTAGCAAACTTTAACCCTTTTATCTCTGAAAGAACTCCTTTGGAATTTTATTATTATTAATTTTGTTTTTAAAATGGCACAGCCGATTTTGATAGTTTTTTTTTTTTTTTTTTAATTTTACTTTACAAATAAATATGATGTCTGTAGATATTACATTTTTCTGTGTAAATGATTTATGTTAATATATTTGTTTATTAACAGCTCATTTTCCTTGAAAATGTAGTGGGGAAAATGTAGAACTATCACCTCATTTGCAATGTAAAGGTGGAGTAAGATAAGCTACAAAATTTGTAAGAATTTGATCTTCAGAACTTTTTAGATTAATTTTGAATATGGACACTCTTTCTTCATTTTAGGTTTTTGGTAAAGGTTTCCGTGCACATCTTATACTCTTTTCCTAAAGAGGTATCACAAGTATAAATTGAAGAATGTTAATATTTGTAAGTCTTTGAACGCTTCCCTGCAGAATTCCATTCTTTTTAAATCAGCAATAATTCTAATAGTTTCTTTTACAAATGTAAGACACTTTGTATCTCCCGATCATATGATGCAACATGTTTTAGTGTTATGTATAATGTACAAATGTTTTATGTGTGCTAAACCTGATGATGTCTTCAGTAAATGACGAAACCTACGTAACTACTAACAATGGCCATGATATGAAAGATAAATCTTAAGCCTTTAATGCAAACAATTTTTATAATTATTAAAAAAAGACAAAACACTTTGCCAAACTAATAATTTACAAAGTATGGTTTCATAATCTTGCTTATAGACAAATTATTTATTTATTCTACCTGTTTATTTAGATTATGCAAGTTGTGAAAAAGGACAGTTTACATGCAAGAATGGACATTGCATATCAGCACATTGGAAGTGTGACATGGAGGATGATTGTAAGGATGGATCAGATGAAGAAAATTGTTCATCGCCTTCTTTACCAACGAATCCAACAACTTGTTCTGGTAAGAAACCAGAAAAGCTCCATTTATGTTTACAGAGAAAATTTGTTTAATACAGTTTAATGTACTTATGATTAAACGTACATAATTGTATTTTTTAGGAATCAAACTATTGTTATTTCCACCATACAATTAACTAATCTATAACTCCGCTTGATGTAGTGGCTTGAGGGTTAGCCTTGTGTTCATAGTTTGATCCCCTTGGGGGTTTATAAAGATTTTATGTTGACACATCATCGTTATGAAAAATGGGAAGTTATGATCAATGTGCTAACCACAACGAGCTGTTTTGCTTAGAATTAATTAACGAATCTTATGATTTTTTTCCTTATCATTGAAGATTTGTTGGGATTATTTTAATGGCCAAAAAAGTTGTTAAAATTTAAATAAATGGAAAAATTCTGTTTTTACACACACACACACACACACACACACACACACACTCACACACACACACATATTTTTTATAACTGTAGACAAAACAAATGGAGCTGTTGTAACTCATAGAAAAATCCAACTCCACCAAATGAACGCAAACCTCTAAACAATAGAAGTAGTTTCATTTTAGGCTTCACTCTATTGATAGCAAATTAATTAGGAGGGATCGTGTTAATGAGCTGTGCAAAGCACTCGGTTCTGTGATCTTTTTATTTCAAATTCCCATATTTTGGTCTGTTTGCTGTTTGATTTGTAAGTTCTAAAAAAAAACTGCTTATCAAATTTATTCCAAATTGTATCCTATGATTTCTCCAACATCCATACAAATTTTGATTAATTTCTGTAATAAACTTTTTTATTAAATCTTGGGGCTTGTGAATCTGTTCTTTTATTACTGGCCACATTAGAGACTTGTTCTAAGTTATAAAATGATCAAGCACATTTTCTTGAAACTTCTTTTCTTGTTATTTATTAATTTAAAAGAAAACATTAGTCTACTTAAGTTTATATACATAATTACAATGATATTTTTATAAACCCATGAAATGAAGAGTTTATGTATTTATGTCAATGAAACTCTTATAAAATTATCAAAGTGCTCAGAATCTAACTTTGATTACAAGTTCATTATTCACATTTGTATCTTTAAAAAAACTAAATTTTAGTATCACATGTACTTACACTCTCTTTATGCACACTATTTATCGTTTAAGAAACACATACTTCACAATATCATTTCTTTTTGTTACTTTACTTTCTCCCAGCAATTACAAATTATTTCCTACTCTCTCGACTCTGAAGAAGTCATCTCCAGTACTGCCTAGAAAATGGAAATCTCCTTTTAACGCCAGATTCCAGCTCTCTCTGCCTTATACATATCGCCGCTTTTTATATTTAAATTTTCACAAACTAGATTTCAACTGCTCATAAAATCCATTTCACTCTAATTTCTTATTAACCTCTTGTGATTCCATCCTCAATTTCAACATTGCATACCTTACAAGTTTAAATATGAAGTGTTTTTAGTGTTTTTTGTGTGTGTTTTCTTACTTATGTACTATTAGGTAATACCAAGGACCATTTTCCAAGGTAAGCCTGTCTCCTGTCCATACAAAATCTATCTAACCAAGTTTAAATATGAATTAGTCAAATGTGGTGTGTATAAAATTTTTAAAACAGAACCAAACAAAAACAACTATTCAAGACTTTTTATTGTCATTTTGGTAATAGTATAGGTACGTTAGGTTAGATGCTTGACATATTGTTTACAGAATAAGGTCAAACGTCCCTATATCAACCAACCTATAGTATAATCTATAATTTACAATGTCGCTCTCAAGTAAGTATATGATCTTGAATTATACATGATTTTTAAAAATAGTTACCAACTCAATTAAATTTCATGTGTAAATATTTGTTTTCAGTTGGCTTCTTCGTGTGCAATTCTCCACACTCTTGTATTCCTATATCATGGAGGTGTGATGGGGAGAAAGATTGCCCAGATGGACTTGACGAATCGAATTGTAACAACAACACTTGTGAAGAATTTCAATTTTTGGTAGGCTTTAGTGAATCTTTTTATTATTAAATTCTTTGGGCAATGTCTATGATGGCAACTTGTATTGTAGCTTTAGTGGCAAGGTCCTAAAAAGCCTAATACGATATTTTCTTGAAAGTATCCAACTATTTAATATTAACAAATATAAATTCAAGATGGTCACCATTAATATCTCTAAAAGTGTAAGAGATACACAAAATATTAAATGGAGAACCTTTCCTACTTTTTCATGGGAATTGAAAATATGCTAATCAAGTGTTGAAAAATTGCCATTTTTTTTTTTTGGTCAAAATTTTCAAACAGTGGCCAACTTAGATTTTAAAATAGCAACACCATGTTTTTGTATAGAAGGTGCAATTTTAAGACTTTTTTGTTCTTAAGTTTTTTTTAAATAAAAACAACTGTTTAGAACAGTGATTTGACAACAATGCAGAGCTTACACACAGTTTGCCTTCATTAGTCAATTGTTTGTGCGCTTGTAGTTGTAACACCATTTTGACTGTATTCTAGCATTTTACAGATTCATCTATTGCACACGTAATATATGAGCTAATCAGTTTAAGTTAATTTTTATTTTATTGTTTGTAAGTATGGATAAACTTTTCAAGTGTGAGTATTGTAACGATACTGAAATTCCAAAGTAATAAGATCATAAATGCATAACTTAAAAATTACCCAACTAAACATATTTATTATCACCAACCAAAAACATAACCCATATCATCAAAATCCATATCAAAGTAGTTATAAATATCATTCATATTTTGTATCTTCATATAATATAATTTGTGCAGCATGAACTGTAATAGAATTCATATTATACTTGAATGTTGTGAGTTAAAAAAAAAGTTAAAAAAAGAGAGGATGTAGAACTATCACTTGGGAGAAAAAAGAAGTCCCGATGGTGAAGAAGAAAAAGGAAAAAAAAATTGGGACTGTCTATTCAAAGTATCCAAAGAGCCAACATTATTGTTATAGATCCAGGAAGGTTGTCTTCTTCTTAACTCTACTGATTGAGAAAGTGAACTGTGTTTACGAAATATTTCAAAACTTTAGTGTTTTTTTGTGTGTGTTTTCTTACTTATGTACTATTAGGTAATACCAAGGACCATTTTCCAAGGTAAGCCTGTCTCCTGTCCATACAAAATCTAACCAATCTAATAGGCTATGTGCCCTATTAAATTCTAACACATATATATATATATACTTTTCTCATGTTTGATTAACTGTAACTCACTTGATTGAAAAAGAATTATTAGATTCAAACAACTAAAAAATTTTTAAAAATGCATTGCTAAAAAATTTCTGTATTTGTAAAAATTGAAACCTGGCAAGTTTGTAAGTCAAACAACCTTCCACAAAATGTGATAATATGTAGACCTATTGTCATAATGAAGCAACCAACTACTTACTCAAAGCCACAGCTTTTTTTTTTTACTGTATCTATCATCCGGTGAATAATATTTATGTACTATGCTTTATTTTTTTTTTGACTTGGAGGAGCACATTCATGATGAATACCTTCACAGTGACATTTCAATTCTAGAAATCGGAATACATTCTTATCTGGCACCTTGTCTATTTCAAACTAAAAAATATCCACTTTTTTTCTAGTCTTGGTGATTTATTATTTATCTTTGTTTTATAAATAGTTGTTATCTATGATACTTATCCAGCCCCATCATACAATATAATATAGCGAAGGAACCTTTCTTGCTATGCTCATGTTGTGACTCATCCCTGCTGAATCTTGTAACTATACAAATATCACCAAACTTTGCTATGTGAGATGTGGGGTTGATACCATTACATGCAGAATTGAAATCTACAAATTTGTATTTTATTTAGTATATTACAAGTTTAATGACACACGAGATATTAAATAAAACTATTTAAATTATTGCTATTTTGACATTTATAATTCAATTTTTCTGAATTTTAATAAGGTTTTATTTCAGTACACTAAATTTCATCTTCCTATCGTAAAAATGGTCAAAAAACACTTTTTCAGTTTCTTAAGGCATGAAATCTAAAGATCGGTCAAAAAATGGATTTCAGAATTGTTTTATGTGTATGAAGTTTGCCGTATATTTTATATACTGGATTAAATTTGAAGGTTGAAAATCCAAAACATAAGTGATTTTGTATACAAATAAATAAAGTAATAACTTGTAAGTGTTACAAAATTACTAAACCCAATTTATGAAGTAAGAGTTTATTAAATAATATAATGCATATATAAAATGATAAATGAGATCTTTGAGTTTTAAATCTGAAGAGATAACATTCATATTTGTGTTGTTTTATTCAGTGTAACAAAACAAGGCGCTGCATATTCAATTCTTGGGTTTGTGATGGTGACAAAGATTGTGGCGATGGAGACAATACTGATGAAGAAAACTGTCCTACAAGTTTACCAGCAAAACCATCGGCTATTCCTTCAAAACCTGTAAGTATTTGTTTAATAGTTAATGTTTAGAATATTAAATGTTTTAAAGTAATCTGAACAGGGAATTTGTTAGAAATAGTTTTATGAATGAGAAGACTAAATGTAAAGCTAATCACTCGTTAGACAAACTGCAAGAGGTTTGTATTCTATTTATAAGGATGCTCAAGATATGAAAGGATAAAGTTAAAGGTGTTATACAACTTGTTAAACATACAAATGCAAAATGACCTCTGACATAGCTGAATTAACTCTGGAACACCAAATGTCAAAAACTATTTAGGCGAAATTCAATCTTCATAATTATTATTATTCATCTATTTTCTTGTTGTTTATTGTCATTAGTTGTTTCTGATTGGTTCTGGTACCTTTAAAATATTTCAACGAATATTTTGTATATTCTAGAATTAATGATGTTTAATTAACATTGGATTGTTTTACTTTACAAACTTGGTTGTTGTTCGTCTGTAAGATTTATGTTTATGTTATATTGTTCTATTTTTCTGTTTTTAATTAACTATTAATTTCAAATACTTTTGTAATTTGTACAGTTTTAATTTAGTTTTTAATGGTGTGAAAATGCTATTTGAACACTTCAAGTTCAAGTGACGTACAGGAACTTATTTCAGATAATGAAACTTTATTTTTTAACTAATTATTGTATGTAATGCAATTTTATTATTAGGCCTATAGATAATATAGATATATCCTATAATCTATATCTATATATGACTAAGAATATAGATAATATTCCTAATCAAATTAACCCACCAACGGATGTCCGACCATTGATTTTTCATGCATGGCCTAGTTCAGCAACTCTAAAACATGTTTTTTGCAATTCACCATTACGCCCACTTAGAATGGAAGATCCACGAACAAGATGGAAGATCCAATTTCAGGAGGATATGCAGGCTAATTGAGTAAATGTGTTGTGTGTGCTGGGACATAAGGGCATTATTGTAAATGAGAAGGCAGACAGGTGCGTTAAAGTGGATCTGGATGCCCTTCATCAGCCCAGAACCTAGTGTGGAATACCTTACACTTTGGGACGCAGGTGTCTCTCAATGAGCCTCAAAAGTACATCATAGAAGACTTGGGAAGAGAACCGAAGACAATATACTGTCTAAGAAGATGCTTAAAGGTCCTTCGAAACTCAATACAGTGGAAGCCTTTAGGCTCAATAGGACAAATCTACGGAAGTGGTTGGATTTTTGACTGGTGAGTGGATGTTCCGTAATCATCTACACCGAATGGAGTTTCATGTATAAGACCTTCTGTGTAGGAAATGAGGTGAAGCTGAGGAGACAGCTTAGCACATAATAATTGACTGCCCAGCTTTAAGCAGGAAACGAATCATGTCCTTGGGCGCTCTTTGTAGTGGAGGATAGATAGAACAGGACAATATCATCCCGAATGTCTCAGTTTTCCAAAAACCTGAGATTAGATTGAAAAGGAATTATCTGTGATTGAGTACAATATAACTTTATAGGTGAGAGGTAAAACCAGGACTGAAATCCTAAAAAGAGTAGAATGGACACTGATGTAGGGCAGGTCTGGAGATATCGCTGGGAATAGGAGGGTTTGTGCCAGGGTTATAATGTAAATTAAACTTGTTTTTCTGATATACTTGCTTTTTTATTATACCCTTTAGTTTAATCTGGACCTCTGTAAGTCTATTCTGCCCAACTTAATGACATTTTACTCTAAAACTGTTTGCAGACATATTGCAGTGATTGGATGTATGAATGTACAAACAAGAAATGTATCCCATTGTGGTGGAAATGTGATGGTGTTGATGATTGTGGAGATAATTCGGATGAAGTAACATGTACCGACTCTTTTCATAGCGACAATGATGCAGGGACATCTCCATTTCCAACGCCTTCAACAGTCTGTCCGAGTCATCAGTTCCGTTGCATGTCAGGTAATAAAACCTTTTTAAGACCAGCTATTTTTACTTATGGCAAAAAGACTAGGATGTTTTTGTGACTTAAGGCCAGAGTGATTGAGTTGTAATGTTTTATAAAAGTCTATAACTAGTTGTACTTACTTTTTCTTTTGTTCCTTATTCAATTTCAACAACACAGTGCATCTGGTATATTTTTGCAGCTATTACTAGAAGTAATTTTTCTCAGCCCCTCTTATAATATATAATGTAGCACTATTAGTTGTAATGAAGATAAAACTATAATATTTGCTCTGTTCATTTTATTAATAATAAACATAATATTATATATTCACTCAATCTACAACATTCTATGTCTTCTGATACCTAACCATCATCCTTCGTTGTTATCCCAACTATCTTATTTCAATCATGACTTCTTTTATATCACGTTACCAACTCTTTCTAGGTCTTCCTTACTTTCCCTTTCCTCCCTGCTTCCACAGTAAGTAGAACTTAGGAATACTAGATTGTGGCATCCTCTGAAGAAGATGTCTGAACCATAACAGTTGTTTGTCCTAATATCCTACACTATTCAAGGATAAAATAAAGCAAAAGCTTAAATATAATGAGTAATAAATTATTTTATATTACCTTATAGATCCGTCATGTGACTTTGATTATGTCTTTATTACAAAGACGCGTTTCGGAGACGTATCTCCATCTTCAGTATTTTCACTCCGTAGAGGTCGTTGAAACATTAATATCACAAAAACATTGACACTATACACACAATTAAATAAATACACATATACGTTGATTTTAATATTAATTTTTTTTACATGCGCACGGTTTCATGGTTCGCGAACTACTGGCATTACAGTGAGGCCATGGTTATCTGACTATTGGTTGATCATATCAGTTTATCTGTAACTCATTGCCGTCTCATATAATGCATTTGATTGGAAGGACAGTTTTTCATTGAGGATATCGTTTGGTGATTGTTTAAATGATTTGTAAATTTCATATTCTTCAATGGCATTCATCATTAGTCCTTTTTTAATGATATGGAGAGGTGTCAGGTTGGATTCAAAGTTAGTATACGAATGCTTGTTATCGATAATGTGTTGTGCAAAACTTGATCTAATAGTGTACAAGTTATTATTGGGCAAGTGTTCTTTATATCTATCTATGAACGATCTGCCTGTCTGCCCGATGTAAAAACGATCGCAGTCATCACACATTATTTTATATATGCCTGACTTCTTCTCTGTAGGAATTTCATGTTTTTTACGCAAAATTTTTTGTATATTATTATTAGTTCTGTGTGTGATAATGATGTTATGCTTTTGGAGGGCATTTTTTAGGATGGAGGGCATTATTTCAGTATAATCGGTAGCAACATATTTCTTTTTGTCTACTTTATTCTGTAAGATGTTATATTTTTTCGTCAATTTTGCCTTCTTATGCCTTTCCAATAATTTGTCAACCATTTGGCTTCTATATAACATCTCCAAGTTCGCGAACCATGAAACCGTGCGCATGTAAAAAAAATTAATATTAAAATCAACGTATATGTGTATTTATTTAATTGTGTGTATAGTGTCAATGTTTTTATGATATTAATGTTTTAACGACCTCTACGGAGTGAAAATACTGAAGATGGAGATACGTCTCCGAAACGCGTCTTTGTAATAAAGACATAATCACAGTCACATGACGGATCTATAAGGTAATATAAAATAATTTATTACTCATTATATTATACAAAGTGACTTGGACACCAAACAATGAACATTAAAAAGCTTAAAGTTTCAAATATTTTAATAATATAAATGAGCTACAATTGTTTCGCCTTGCGCATCATCGGTTGTCCAACAAAAAATGGAGTCCATGGAGTTTCAACAAGAAATATCTGCTATAACATTAAAGTTCCTACACTATTGTCTGTGTTACATTCTTAACTTTCCTTATCAAATCATTTGTTATTGTTTCCATTCATGATCTGTCTTTAGTGTTTTTCTCTAAAAGTTTACATCCACAGCCTTTAACTTTTTTCTGTCATCTCTTTAATCCGTCATAACTCTGAGCTGTTTTTTCTTATGATAGCGTGGTATGCTCATTTTGTTCTTCTTGTTAAAATTTTTATCCCTCGATTAATTTCTGATTTGATCTGTTTCTAAAAATTTAGGTCATTGTTAACTGTTTGAAGCAAATCCTCAGCAACTCTTAACATGAAATTCTTTAGCTCTCTTAACAGAATCCGCAGTATGAATTTCATACGTTTTATGCCAAGAGCTACCTTCAAAATCTCTTAAATAAACTCATATCATCTAATACTTGTTCTGTTAGTTGCTAATTGTATTCAATATTCTCTGTTGATAACTCATTGAATGCCTTCCTAAACATAAATCACTTCCACCATATTCCTAGCTGTCTTTGTAATACAATTTGAAGCTTCTTAATCATCCAAATAATTACTCTAATGAATGTTCTAGTTTTAGGTCAAATTGATGCAGATTCTCTGACCTCCTCGTTCGGTCACTGTGAAAGTACATATGCTCACTCTGGAGCATCTAGTAGTCAACTGAAGAGTCTAATGGAAAAATAACGGTTCACATACTAAGAAAGATCCCCTCTAATGTTAATGTTGGGCGTTAGCCCAAGTTATATTAAAAACCGAAGCAAATAATTTTTATAAAATATAAAAATGGCTGGATACTTTCCAAACATTCTATTTTTTGAAATAATTAAAAGTTTGAATTATGTTTATAGTATGCAATTACTATGTAGATTTAATCAATAATAAATAAAATAATTGTTTATTTATTCTTTCCAGGTGATTGTATTGATGACTCATGGGTATGTGATGGAAGCAAAGATTGTGAACATGGTGAAGATGAGAAAAATTGTGATGGCAAATTAAAATGTGACAGTCAAACTCAGTTCAAGTGCCGAGTGGATGGATCATGCATTCCTATACGTCAAGTTTGTGACAAAATTGTTCAGTGTCCAGATAAATCCGATGAAGCTTCTTGTTTAGTTACGCCCATGCCAAGTAAGTTTTATATTAATGTTTTAAAATTGTCAAAGTCTTGCATTGTAGTTAGTAATTTAAAATAATGTTTATTGTTATGGAAATGGTTGACTTAACGGTGCAAATTATATCATTTTTAATAGTTCACAACATGGTGATTTTTATTTAATTACAGATAATTTTTTAACTATTGTGTTTGTAGGATTATTAGCTGCAATATCTTGAAAACTGTGTATCGAAATGACTTGATTTTTTTAAACTTGATTCAAGGCTACTTCCAACATGATGGTGTAACTTGCAACATAGCCGATGCTTCAAAGAATCTGTGTCCACCCAGATCTGATTTTTTTATCATCATAATCTCCGTTGGCTTTGCTGTATGGTTAACATCACTCGCTGCTTGTTCTCGTATGTCCGTACTATTCAACTACCGCCAACAAAAAACTAGCTTGCACTAACCGTAGCATTAAAAGAATTCACCAAAACTAGATACATAAATAAATGATGAGCTTGACTTGTGAGATAATATTAAGATAGAATAAAGCTCAAACACAAGTTCTCGCAAAAATTACTTTTACTTAATCAAACGCGTTTCAACGACAAAGTCACCATTCTCAGTGATACGTGAGATGCAATAACTAAACTATATTGAAATACGTTTGATTAAGTAAACATAGTTTTTGTGAGAACTTGTGTTCGAGTTTTATTCTATCTAAGACTGGATATAATTATTAAAAGGAATGAAATCATGTCCTCTAAGCCCAAAGTATGTATATAACCTAAAGTTTAGTTAAAATAATAGATATAGTTTGATGAACACTGTGACAGAAAAAAAGTGCATGTCTCAGCAAATTATATATATAATGTACTGAATGGTTCTTGCTGGTTTCCTCTTCATCAAAACTCGTGACCAACACAACATCACTAATTTCATGAGATCCTATTGCCGGAACCTGTATGTATTATTTCAAATTTTATTTATTCAACAGCCAATAGTCGATGTATCAATTGTCTATATAATAATAATTGTCTATCCAATAGACAATATAAGCCTTGTCTAATATAAAAATACATTGATACAAAAACATTAATACAGAAAAAATAAACAAAATATTCTGTTAGTTTATTGATAGCTGTCCTATGGAATAAAAATTATTTGCTTTTAAATATTTAAGTATTTCTTTTTTAAAAGACATTTCCTCTGTTACTATTTTAATTTTTTATGGAAGACAGTTGTGAAAGATAGCATCAGAATGGTTTATGTTGTATGTTTTCTTTGTATTATATCAATGTATCTAATTCTGGTCTGTTTCTGTGTGAAACTTAGAACATATTATAACACTCAAAATATAAATGGAAGGAAAAGTTACAATGTCCAGTTTTTGGAAGAGAGAACGGCATGAGTTTTTGGACTTCTTAGCGAATATAGGCTGAACTGCAGACTTCTATTTTTAACAGGTTGACTGCCATGTTGTTTAAGCATAACTTGACCCTGGGGCCACGATTTTTTAAAAATATAATTTTGTATTTCTGGTGTAGTTTAGTAAAATAACGTAACTAAATAATTTTTTGACTGATTTGTCTCAAAAATACATTTTGTTAAAGTGAGTACCAATTTGGTACTCATAGCCTATGGCCGAAGCCTTAAAATCAATTCGAGCTTACAAGGTAATTTCAAGGCAGTTTAATTATGCAGAAAATATTACCTGCATTATAAGTTTGTTTTACTTTGATGTTTTGCCTTATTTAGACCTTAAGATAAGATTTACTAAAGTTGTAAATTACAAGTGAAATAACAATTATTCTAGTATAAAATAAAAATGCTAAAGTAAACGATGTGGCCCAGCCAAGGAGCTCACCAAACCAAAACTATAATAAGCATAAATTAGGATGTAATGGAAAGGGATTTTAAATAATAAAATATGAATTGGCACTTGCGATTTTGTTGAGCAGTGCAATATGACGTAGAAGGGGGGGAGAGACGAGGAGTGGAGGGCTTGAACCAGCGAGCCGAGTGGGAGTCTGTTCCGAGAGCCGCGAGAAGAAAGACCGCTACGGGACGAGGTCAGGTCAGTCCATTTTCGGCCACGTGCTAGCTAAATTAAACGGTATGCTTTTCGGCCACTATTAAGGCTTTATCTTGCCGTTATGTCTTTTTTATAAATCATAATTAATTCTGTAATCTTTTAATTCGGCGATATAATAAAATATAACATTTAATTTCACTTGCGTTGCGTGCGTTCATTAGCGTCCTAACTCGACTCCTTGGCCCATCCTGACCAAAAGAAGTGGTCAGCTGGTCAAAAGAAGTGGAGACGGTCACAACAACACAAAATTACAAAGAATACATATACTTGTTCAAAATCTTGTATGATTAATTAATTGTCAAAAGTTAAATTTCATGAAAATTTTAAAAGTTATCTTCAAAATTGTTTATGGAAAATTGTCAAAAGTTCAACTCATACAGTAGATTCCTGCAAACTCAGCGTAATGTGGACCGGAAGTGTGCCGAGTTTGTGAAATGCCGGGTTATCAGGAATAAGGGCAAAAAATAAATTGTAATTGAAACACCAAAGCGGCGGCGATAACAAACGACTTTGTCGATAGCGGTATCCCATTGTCGGCGGCGTAGAAACACTGCGGCATTGGCACCCGTCGGTATAGCAGACACACACTTGCAAAAACGTTTGATGGGCCGCTTTTTTTCCACGAATCAATTTAGTATACATTATGGAAAATATAACATTTCTTTTCAGTTTTCTTTGACGGGTTATGATCTACGCACAGTATATACAGTAAATAAAAATGAGCGAGTTACGAAAACGGAAGCGTGTGTTGGTTTCGTTTGAGACGCGGTTAAATGTGTTAAATAGACTTGACAGAGTGGAATCTGTAAAAAAGCTTTGTGATGAGTTTAACGTTGGGAAAAGTACCATCAACGATTCGAGCGATCGAAGTTAATGCCGTTAACAGAGGTTCTACTGTATATACATTTTAAACTTTTCATTCATGATTGTTACTAAATTAGATATCTTATGCAGCCGCGTGGTTGCATGGTTTCATTGGTTACGCAATGGAACATCCTCAAAAGAAGCTTAAATCTGTTTCTTGACATGATTTCAGGAACACAAGAGATATAAATGTCATCTTGTCGCCAATAATGAGCTAAGCTTGGTAGCCCATTGATGATTTTAATTTTGTGGACAATATATTAATATGATTTTTAAAATTTAACTTTGAATCTGCTGTCAAATCTAGAAATTCGGTGAAGTAAACTTCACTCAATTGATAATTGTTTACAAAGACTTATGTTGCTCTCCAAATTGATTTTATTATTTCTAAATTTATCGCCAAGTTGTGTTTCTTCAAAATACTCTTTAGCTTGATTAAAGGCTATGATACATTTAACTTTCAAAGAGTTATGATCGTGAAACTAAATATGGTATACCTATATAAACATATACATATACCTGGATTTCCGACATGCAACTTGTGTTGTAATTTACACTACGTGTTTCGAGAACAGGTTCTCATCTTCAGGTGTAATGTTTACTCACATGTGAGCACGTCAAACAAAAATAAAAAGTACAAGCACACACACATACACACAAATCACAACATAAAATATCACACTGAACATTATAATAAAATTGTTTAAGTACGTGTACACTTAAAAACCAAAAATACGGAAATATGTATAAAAATGTTACGTTGTAGGTAGGCCTAGAAGTTGTCATTGCCGCGGTCAATCGTCAACTAAATGAGAATGTTCGTTATCTCTTGCATCATGATTTTTTCGTGTCCATATGTAGATATAGCAGTGTTGTATAAGCTATTAGATTTGAAATATAATTGTTCGTTGAGTAGTGTATCATTATGTTCTATGTTGGCCTTACAAATCTCATACTCCTCCAACACATTCATCAGTCGACCTTTGTTGCATAAATTCAGAGGAATTAAATTAGTCGATAAATTATCATACACATGTTCACTATCAATCAAGTGTAATGCATATTTGACTTATTCTGTGTGATATCATTTTTGGGTAAGTGTTCCTTAAATCTGTCCCTGAATTTTCTACCAGTTTGGCCAATATAAAACTTATCACAATCGATGCATGTTAGTTTGTAGACACCAGAGCAGTTGTCAATGTTTTTTATGGTTTTCGGTTGCAATATTTTCTTTATATTGTTGTGAGTTCTGAATAATACAGTTACATTAAGCTTCTTGAATACATTTTTTAAAAAAATTGGTAATATATTGGTGTACTCAGCATATACGAATTTCAATTGTTTGATTTCTTTATTTTTGTTATTATTTAAGTGCTTATGAATTAATCTATCAACTATTGTTGTGCTATATCCATTCATGTTTGCAATGTGCTTGATGGTTATGGTTTGCACTTCTTCAAAATAATCTGGTTCATCTATCGGTATGGTAACCAAACGGTGTATAAATGAATTAAAGGCTGCCATTTTTTGTGACCACGGGTGATATGAGTCAGTGTGAATGACTATATCAGTAGTGGTAGGTTTTCTGTATATTTTAAATTTCAGATTACTTATGTGTTTTATGACCATTAAGTCGAGAAAGTTGATCCTATGATTATCTTTCTCCATTGTAAACTGTATTTTAGGGTTTATACTGTTGAGGTAATTATGCAACATGTCTACTTGTCGGTTTGTTCCATTAAATATTAAAAATGTATCATCCACATATCTTTTGTAAAATACTATCTGGTTGTGATATTTATTGTTGCTTGTCAACAAAAAGTTATTTTCGAAATGGTTAAGATATATTTCTTAAAGTAGAGAACTTAATGGGGATCCCATAGCCAAACCTTCACTCTGTATATAATACTTGCTATCAAATTCAAAATAGTTCTGCTTTAATATTATGTTCAATAACTCGATGATTTGGGTAATGGTATTATTGCTCATTTTCCCGGTTTTAATGAGGTTATCCTTTAAGATGCATACAGTTTCTTGAATCGGTATGTTGGTATATAAATTCACGATATCAAATTCAAATATCACGAGTTATGATCGTGATTTGACAGGAGTGTTGTATCATCTGGATACATGAAAGCTTTTTCCAATTCAATGGCAGATCATTAACTGTAATATAAACAAAACTGATCTCAAAATGAACTCTGAGGAATCCTTTTTGTTAATCCTAAAAATGTCTGACCATGTACTTTCAATATAGTAATTTTCCAGATATGTTTTAATCCAAGTCTGTGCTTTTCTATTGATTCTATATCATTCAATTTATTTATAACTTTATTACCTAATTAGGTACTTAATACTTACTTAACCCTAGAAGGGTACTGTTATCTTGAGGGTATTTATAGGAACATATGTGTAAATTTCACTCAATAGTTAATTATGTCAAATAAAACACAATAATTTTTTAAATTAAAAACTTTGTTTTCTTTATTTTGACAGTAAGATAAAAAATAAATATATACTATATAGTAAAATTAAAGAATAATTCGTTTACAAAATGTAAAATGCAAAATATGTAATTTAAAAAAATGTAATTAAATATTTAAACTCTTTTAATTTTCAAACACAATTACGTCATCTTTTTACTGCATGTTCACGGCAGATTGGAATACCACATTTGCAGTAAGTGGTTGTAAATCTTCTTTTTGAATAATTACAAAATTTACAATATTTTCTGGGTCCCTGTTGATCTTCTCCACCTGTATTTTCTTCTTCGGGTGCGCCAACGATTTTTGAAATGGATTCCTTCAATGCATGATTCATATTTGCATTTTGTAGCCGTTTTCTTTGAAATGATTCTGTCAACTCTTTAGGCAGGGACAGCATGAAATTCACTTTAGATTGAGGTTTTTGCCCAACTCTGAACAAATTATGAGCATATATAAGATGAACAATATAAGCATTTATTGTTGCAATGTTCATCACGTTAAAAAAAGACAAGAGGCCATCTTTTGGTTTTTCTCCCATGGTTCATATTTGATCAATACTATCCACCCCTCCTTTTGTTTTGTTATACATGTGAATAATTTCCGGTTTATTTGTGGTCTTACTAACAGTACTATGCATGCTAGACGCCACTACAAAAATAACGCTAAAAGTTATTTATGCGTAAAAATTACTCACCAACAATAAGGCGTTGATAGCTACTTGAACGTAAAATTTACGCATACAATTGAAGATGAGTTCACAATAATTGATGTGGACAATATAACTCACTGCACACTAAAACACTTTGACAGCTGGCTTGATCACTAAATGAGAGAAGCACTCCTAGCAGTTCATAGGTCAGGGTTGCCAATCGGCTGAGAGACAACTAAAAATATACATTATATGCATAAAAATTACTCACAGTACCCTTCTAGGGTTAAATATATTTAATAAATTGTGTGGAAAATTCTGAATCAATAATTAATGAAAAATACCAATTTCTGTATGAATAAAACATCTTTACAAGATGATGTTTCAGTGATGAAGTTGTGAAGAAGGATGAGGAGATCCTTAGTTGTGCTGATTACAACTGAGGATTTTGCCTTAATCGTTGAAACATCTTGCAGACATATTTTCTTATTGTAGAAATTGGTGTTTTTCATTAATTATTGATAATGTATACTGTACGGATTTATGCAATGTTTTTTTTTTTCAACAGGTCCAGCTAACCCAAGCTGTCATCCTGGATTCTTCTCTTGCGATAGTAGCAGATGTATTCCTCTAATGCAGTTGTGCAACAATATCACAGAATGTTATGACGAATCTGATGAGAGAAATTGTCATGATAAGACACACGTATATCAAGTAATTATTTCAGCATTATATCTATTCGGTATTGGTACAGTTAGCTCTCGACTATATGCCCTATAGCGGCCATTGGTTGAAAAAGTCAGATGTTAAGAGTAAATCAATTCCAATGCAATAAACACCCAAATTTGTTATAACTAAACATCAGTAGAGTTTCGTAGCATATTTAAACTCTGATAAAAGAATTAAAGTTATTTTGATTTAATTATGGAAGGAAAGTCAAATAAAGTGAAGAAAATATTTATAAAATTGTAACATTTATTTAAAGAATGTAACAAAGATTATATATTGGGCATCATATTTCTTGTATTTGTTATTTGTATGTAACGAAGTTTTATAAAAGTTCACAACCGATCATAAATTAACATAAAACTGATCATGTTAGATATCTTCCCTATCAGAGTACTGTAAAATAATAGAGCCATAATTTTCTTGCAAAGACATGAAAAGGTAGTGTGTCGCTCACCCAACTATAGTGATCTCATGGTCAATAAAGCAATTATAAAAGGCAAGTGCTTTAATCACGTAGTATAAAAACTACGCAGAAAACAAGACTGTGGGTATATTTTATAAAGTACTTATAGTCGAAAAGTATTGTAAATTACCTTTTTTTTATATTAAACTTGTAGATCAAAATTAATATTATTTACAACACAAACCAGGCCAGATAGTCACGAATCTACTATATTTTAAACGTATATCATATATTTTCAAAATTTAGATGTACAATTGTGTTATTTTTAACCTTGACAAATACCATTTGTGTTTTTATTATTTATTTTTGAAATTAAATAACTGAATTCTATTGTATGGGATTGTAGTGATTTAAATATAATAGTATTGTATAGTATTATAACATACTACTGGTGACAGATTATTCCAGTAGTCCTGGCGAATGTGTGAGGATCTCCAGAAACCGCTATACTGTAGCTTCCCTCCACTATGATAATGGGTGGAAACCCTAGCATGATCTCCATTGCCACAGTTGCTGTTTTGGCCTTACTCTTGGTAATACAGAGACAGTACAGGCTCTGAGCCTTGGTCAGAGATTTTTGGCTCCTCTCTGCTCTGTCACCGTAACACAAGTGTCTTGTAATCCCAGTGTAGATGTATCTCATTATAGCTGGTATTAATCCTCAAGTTTCCCCCACAAATTTATGAAAACAAAATGAATATTGCAAACAATAGGCCTATAATAGACTTCATAAAAACTATCCAGTGTCTTATACTGTAGGAAGTTTATTTATTTTCAAAATCTCTCCATGGACTTAATGTTACTGTTCCATAGCAATCATAAACAACTTTTCAGTTTTACAACGATTCTAAGAGATGTTTTAGCTGATCAGCTGTTATAAAATTATCAACTTGTTTTAACCCTTAGCACGCTGAATAACAATTTAGGCTATTTACTCATAACGTGCTATTAGGGAAAAACAAATGTTTGTAATTGTTTAAAGTTCTATTTGATTTTTGGGTTCTTACAGATATATTTGGTAACAAAAAAAAAAATGTAGATTGGCTTTAAAATTTTTTTTTTTTTTTCAGATTAAAACCAAAAAAAATACTTAATTTCACATTTTTGACCGCCCTATGAAACAGATATATATATATATATATATATATATATATATAATATATATTTTATATTTACAAACAAATCATATTAATTTTTTTTTATATAAATGTAGGCCTACTATTTAATTCAAAATAACCTGAATTTCATCAAACAAATAAATTTTACTAAAAAAAGATTTTGAGAAAAATCAACATAGGCCTTCCGTATCAATAATATCTTTCTACTGCTCATAATAATTACCTACTTTCAGGACATCAAAAAAATTACTGATATAGACTAAATATACATATAAACACACAAACAATATTTGACGATAATACCGTGTCCATAGAAACTGTCTATATTTCAAAATGTATTCTGTAGTTGAAAAAGATGCATTCATTATTTCATCGATAAATTGATCAAATCCAAGGTCGTCAGGGTTTGCCATTTTTATAACTAGCCTATTTTACACAAAATAAAAATGTATACTATAACCTAAAATATAAATAATACAGCCTAAACAAATCAACAATGAACAGCTATAGCAGTTATAACGCTGACAAAACATTTCACAACTGACAGTCATAGCTTACTAGAACGAGAAATCACGTTATACGCGCTGGGGCAGAACACAAAATGGCGCCTGGTTGCTATAACAACCAAATAAAGACCAACGACAGGTGATCAAAAATAAAGACCGTAGTGTGAGTGTCACGTTACACCATTAAGACATTTCCCTGCACTCTATAGGACTAAAACGAATTAAAATTACCTGCAGAAGTAAAATAGTGTTGAATCGAGATATCCCGTCATACGCGTTTACCAGTCAAGTTAAAGGTTACGTGAAATCCCGTCATACGCGTGCTAAGGGTTAAGGCTGTGTTCAAATCATTGTTTAAAAATAATGCACATCACTTTTACAACGTACGAGCTAGTTTTAACTATAATTAATGTCTTACTATCATACAATTATTAGGGATAGTCCTTCCAGAATAAATTTACAATTTTTGAAAAAAATTATGAACAAATTTAGTTGTGTGTGAAGCCTAATGGCCAGTTCTGGATGATAGTCAGTTTTGAAGTTTAAGACAAAATTATATTAGTTCAAGACATAGTTTTGAAGTTATAAGAGATAATTCCACCAAATTTCAGGACGAGACAAGAAGTCAAATTTTCTGAAACTGAAATAATAATGATAGTTTTTCGAGATCAAAATAAAAATCTTCTTCTGAGGTGAATATTAAATAGTTTTTCAATTTCAAAACTTATTTATGTTTTGTAATCTTGCTAAAATATTCTCATATGGCCTATTTTGGTAGTCAATAAAATTAAGCAGTAACATTTCTTTAAGTATTGTTGTTTTTTGTTTGTGTGTGATAATTTCATGAGTATGGTAATTATAATTTAATAAATTTGAATAGAATATGTTCAGAGTTCAAACTCAGCAGTCCTAATATCACAATAGTATAACTTAGATAATAAAATCTGATGTGAAACAGTATCAAAAACCTTTCCCAAATCATACAGGATAACCAAGGCAAAATATGTATCTTCAAAAGTTTAAATTTATTAAATAAAATGACCATGGTTAGAATCCATTAGTTAACCCTCCATAGTTACACCTTACCGAACCTAACTGACGTATGTTTAGTTTGGAGGCAAATAAGTTGCATTGACTTTCAATATCTCCTGAAATGAATTATTGGAACTTCAGATAATCCTTACCTCAACTTAAATAATTTACAAATAACGGCCTAATAGATTTGATTTGAGTGTTGATTATGTGCCTAAATGTTGATTTAACAATGCTCCATACTTGTTCATTAGTATTTGTTCAGGTAGCTGTAAATAGAGCGTCAAAATTTACTGTTTATAGTTTTTTGTGGCAATGATTCCGTTGTAGAAAGACCATTAATCTGATATTATATTGCAGTAACAGCCAATGTGTTCTACAATAATTGGCAATAGAGTAGCTGCTGATCTATCCTTTACAACAACAATAACAAAAATCACTTGTTTCTCAGTAAATGCTGCCAATGATCTATCTTCAACAACAACAAAACAATCACCTGATACTGGGTAAATGTCACCAATGTTCTAACCTCTGCATCAATAACAAAAAACAATCACCCATTTCTCGATAAATGCTGCCAATGATCTATAACAACAAAAACAATCACATGTTTCTCAGTAAATGCTACCAAAAAACCTATTGTTAGTTATTTACACTGTCAAAGTTATATTTTCTTCTTGCAAATTCAGACTCTACGATTTCGACTATTAAACCAGGGCCACTATTAATTTTTGGAGAAAACAATTTGACACACAAACTTCCCTTAAATAATTATTATAATCCACTGTCGTATTATGATTTATTTCCAATTCTCACTCGTAAATATTTTGTAAAGGATAGCCACGAATTTTTGAGCCATTTACATGCTCGTAACTGCATATATTTCTGCCTTAGCATTCACTTTTCCTACACCTCCATTGTTTACAAGTGTGTGTCATGCTCAGTGTCAACAATGGGTAAAATTATGTTTTGTAAAAAGGTTATATAGTTAGTCTTTTCTTTGCGCAATTCTTACGCTTCAACTAAAGAATCTTGACCAAACATCAGAAGTTAATATGCCAGACCAAATTGCCAATTATAATAATTTATTTGTTTTGTAAAACTCGAACATTATTTCATTTAATAATTCGTTTTAAAATGTTTGAAAATTCAGTATCCTACTCAGTTTATTTTAGCATAATAAATATTTTCTGCTGTATCAATTTAAATATAGCAGTGTACATTTGGGAAAGATTTTGCAACATTCGTGCTCCATTTATTCTCTTTCTAGTTTGCTCGAACTTACAGGAGTATTTTTTAAATTTATCTGACTTATATATTTTTCTTTATTAGGTATTGGAAATGGGTGTAGAAGAACACTCTGTGAATGAAACTAGTCTTCGCTTATTTTGGTGGACTCCAGTTCCTGGTAATGGAACATTAGAATACCTGCCTTCATACAGTATCGCTAACTCGCCTCATACCCAATGGTTTAATACTTCTTGGACTACTGAAATGGAATATCAATTCACCGGACTACAACCTTATACCACATACAATATGACTGTTTATGTCAAAATAAAGGGTGGAGAGACTTATCAACCAGCAAAGTTCTTTTCTGCAACTACTGGTGAAGGAGGTATGTAGTATATGTTGTGACGGTAGGTGATAATTATAAAACTAAACAAATAACTTCAACCATCTAATCGCTATCAATTAATTGCATCGTAGTCTCTTAGCAAAGTTCTTTTCTGCAACTACTGGTGAAGGAGGTATGTAGTATATGTTGTGACGGTAGGTGATAATTATAAAACTAAACTAATAACTTCAACTATCTAATCGCTATCAATTAATTGCATTGTAGTCTCTTAGCAAAGTTATTCTCTGCAACTACTGGTGAAGGAGGTATGTAGTATGAGTTGTGACGCTAGGTGATAATTGTAAAACTAAACTAATAACTTCAACCATCTAATCGCTATCAATTAATTGCATCGTAGTCTCTTAGCAAAGTTCTGCTCTGCAACTACTGGTGAAGGAAGTATGTAGTATGAGTTGTGATGCTAGGTGATAATTATGAAACTAAACTAATAACTTCAACCATCTAATCGCTATCAATTAATTGCATCGTAGTCTCTTAGCAAAGTTCTGCTCTGCAACTACTGGTGAAGGAAGTATGTAGTATGAGTTGTGATGCTAGGTGATAATTATGAAACTAAACTAATAACTTCAACCATCTAATCGCTATCAATTAATTGCATCGTAATCTCTTAGCAAAGTTCTGCTCTGCAACTACTGGTGAAGGAAGTATGTAGTATGAGTTGTGATGCTAGGTGATAATTATGAAACTAAACTAATAACTTCAACCATCTAATCGCTATCAATTAATTGCATCGTAGTCTCTTAGCAAAGTTCTTTTCTGCAACTACTGGTGAATGAGGTATGTAGTATATGTTGTGACGGTAGGTGATAATTATAAAACTAAACTAATAACTTCAACTATCTAATCGCTATCAATTAATTGCATTGTAGTCTCTTAGCAAAGTTATTCTCTGCAACTACTGGTGAAGGAGGTATGTAGTATGAGTTGTGACTCTAGGTGATAATTGTAAAACTAAACTAATAACTTCAACCATCTAATCGCTATCAATTAATTGCATCGTAGTCTCTTAGCAAAGTTCTGCTCTGCAACTACTGGTGAAGGAAGTATGTAGTATGAGTTGTGATGCTAGGTGATAATTATGAAACTAAACTAATAACTTCAACCATCTAATCGCTATCAATTAATTGCATCGTAGTCTCTTAGCAAAGTTCTGCTCTGCAACTACTGGTGAAGGAAGTATGTAGTATGAGTTGTGATGCTAGGTGATAATTATGAAACTAAACTAATAACTTCAACCATCTAATCGCTATCAATTAATTGCATCGTAATCTCTTAGCAAAGTTCTGCTCTGCAACTACTGGTGAAGGAAGTATGTAGTATGAGTTGTGATGCTAGGTGATAATTATGAAACTAAACTAATAACTTCAACCATCTAATCGCTATCAATTAATTGCATCGTAGTCTCTTAGCAAAGTTCTGCTCTGCAACTACTGGTGAAGGAAGTATGTAGTACGAGTTGTGATGCTAGGTGATAATTATAAAACTAAACTAATAACTTCAACCATCTAATCGCTATCAATTATTTGCATCTTAGTCTCTTAGTAAAGTTTGGGCCCACACAGGGGATTCTCTACTGCACCCTTTATAAATCTATTGTGGGAAGCGACTCAACTAGAATTCATACCATATTCTACACAGACTTCGTTTGAACCCTGTGGGGTCCATGGGATCACTATCTCTAAAAACTTCAAGACTTGGATGACCAACTGAATTTAGTAAACTTCCACCAAGCAAACATGACATTCACACAAAAATGTTCTGCCGACTCCTTCCCATAGAACTGACACATAACTTGTTCTAACAAGTAACACTCTGAAAGCATTGGAATCATTCATCTTTAAATTCAGATTAGAGTGGTACTACCTGTGTTGAGTGATATTATTAACAATGTCACCCTAAAGTAGATCCCTGGAAAAGGGGCTGTTGATCACCGATGATCAAAGTCCCTTCCATCGTCCTACACCCTTCTGTACATGGTCCGAAAGATATTTAAGAAATGTTGTTAAAGCTTATAGACAGATAGATGCTGACCCCTTTGAGAGGATATTTCCAGACTTGGACACAGACAACAAAGTTTTTCTGATATATATATATATATATATATATATATATATATATATATATATATATATATATGTTGATGATAACATTTATTGGTCTTTTTTTAATAGTTCACACATCCTGTGATGTGGTTCATATATATTCAATATTTATAGATACTTAATGTTAGACATGTTGGTAGATTTCTTTTTGATTAAAACTACATAAAATATTAATTCTTTTAATTATCTTATATTCTTGTTGTGAAGTCTTTGCAATTCTTGTTTTTTTTCTGTAATGCTGCTCACTGACAGCTTTCTCAGGTGTAATACTCAGGTGATTAATAGCTTTCTCACTCAAACTTTAATCATCTACACACAAACCATTTTTTGATTTTTAAATTTACGTTAACACCGGACTTTAAAGTTTGCACAAACACTTTTGTACATTTAAAATACATATATTAAAACTAAAAATATCTGAGTAGAAACTGTTTTAAAATCCATTTATTGCTTTATGTGGCCAAATTATAAAATCTATTTAGTGTGACCAGCTAATACCTCTTAATTAATATGGTTTCTTTACATGTGCACATGCACATATATATACCGGGTGTACAAAAATTTTCGCACTGGTTTAGTATTTATTGTTTGAATGACACTGGAAAGCTAAAAACCTGGACTTACAAGGTGTATTTAAGGAACTATTGTTACACACCATGAGTTACAGCATCGGACCAGGGGCATGTCTCATCAGGAGTACAAAGAAAATCTTAAATGAAAGCATAGGCTGAGTTGTATATCATTTTAAAGGGCTTTACTGGCAGAGTTTAATGCCGCAAACCGCACTTCAAAAGGTTGATCCAGTACAAAATGGCAATTGTTCAAAGGTTTTTCTTGATTCTAGACCAACATTTTATTAGTAGCCACAATCATAGCGCACTAATAAATTAAAACAAGAATTCTGCTGTAATACTATATTATGTCTGTCATATTATAAAAGTACATTATGAAGTTGGTACCCAGTTGGTAGGTCCTTTCTTTATAGAAAGGAATTTAAATGCTGCATCATACCAACATTTGCTCCAAAATGATATTATGCCAGTACTTCAAAACATGTTTGGAGAAAATCTTCAGAATATCTTGTTTCAACAGGACAGAGCCTGTCCTGTTGTTTTATGGCATAAAAAGTAAGAGAATATTAAAACACAGTTTTTCCACAATGATGAATCAGTAGGTGGGGGACTAGAGTGGCCAGCGTGTTCACCAGATCTGTCTCCATTAGACTTTTTTTGCTTGGGGTTACCTTAAGGACAATGACTTCAAATTCTTCCTCCAGTTGCCCTGCAAAATCCTCTAAATAGTTATGTGTGTCTTTCCAACTGTCAAATAACCGGAGGAGAACAATTTGTTCTGAAAACTTTTGATAATTAAACATATCTCTTTTTTTAGTAAAACCTTAAGCTTTTCTCCCAACAACATGTTTAAAGTACTGGCATAATGCAGTATTTACAGCAGCATTCTTGTTTTAATTTATTAGTGCGCTATGATTGTGGCTACTAATAAAATGTCTAAACATCTGCCATTTTGTACTGGATCAACCTTTTGAAGTGCGGTTTGGGGCATTAAACTCTGCCAGTAAAGCCCTTTAAAATGATGTACAAAGATTTTCTTTGTCCTCCCCCCCCCCCCCCCGGTCCTACTCTGTCACTCATGGTGTGCAACAATAGTTATTTAGGTTATTGTGTAAGTCCATTTTTTCAGCTTTCCAGTGTCATTTAAACAAAAAATATTAAACCGGTGCAGGACTTTTTGTAGACCCGGTATATATGTACAACCATGTAAAAAATAAAATGGACAAGGATAAAATGTCTTGAAAATGATTATTGGACAATATGAATATTTTGACTAGATAATTAATATATTTTATATTTGCAATTTAAAATTCTTTAATTATGGACGAATTTTGGTGAATGATCAATTATTTCTAATCTTATAGTACTTATAAATTTTATGTCATTACACTTACAAGTATTTCGACCCTCTCATTTTAAAGATCTTTATGCCTTGGGGTCAGGAAACTGTATGGTTTTTAATAAGTTGAATAGACAAATGTATACCTCATTAAAAAATAATAATTTAAAGTCCTATTTAAAATATTTGACAAAAGAATATAACCAGTGTTACCAACCAAATAAATATTTTAAGCTACATTTTGGTATCCAAGCCATGTAATAAAATTTTGTTTAATAATTAAACCAAATATATTAGCTTAAATTACTTGTGTAGCTATATCTTGTTTTATGTTAAAACATGTTTTGGGACCATAATCCCATCGTCAGTTATTCTTTATCTTACTTGAATGTCGTTTTAACATAATACTATATATACAAGTTTCACAAATAAATATACAATAAAAAAGTTGGTAACAGACCTCTCAAGGAATTGTGTTTTTTAAAATAAACATATATATTTTTAGGTTAAAATTATGGTAATAAAGTACAACGGAAATAATAATTTTTGTATGTTGTATCAGCAAGGAATTTTATGTGGAAATACAATAAAATCACACACATTTTTCTCATTCGCACAAATTCAATAATATCCTGTAAAAATCTTCACAGCACTCGCTAATCTTTTTTAAATGTTCTGAAAAATCTAAATTTGAAATATACAGGAATATCTAAAGAATTATCAGATCCATCAATATAACAAAGTTTACCTCAATGTAGTTTATTTCAACAGCTGATTTCAACTTATTAAATTGGTGTTATGTTTACAGTGTTACTCAAAAAGAATGTTAACAATTGTGCATAGTGCCTAATTTATTTAAAATTCAGTTCCAGAACCTCCATGGAAAGTGACAGTAGAACAATTAGGCGCCACTCAGATACAAGTCAGCTGGCTACCACCACACAAAAGTAACGGACTAATCAAAGAATACATTGTGTGCATGTCAGATCCTGTGCCTCCTCTCTGCAAGAATTTGGATGGCAGTAAAAATAAAGTACTCATTGATTCTGACTTTAGTTCTCAAAAGAATTATTCTTTCTGGGTAAGTCCAAGTTGAAATGATTAAATTAGATTTCTATAATATTCGTCTTAAACTGAGTGACAGTATTTTGTTATGAGCTAGAGCTAATTTCTCATTTTACAAATAATGTAGAAAAACTAGTTTTAATTTTATGAAAAATAATAGAAATTTATTTTTAAACTATTCATGTTTTTTAGATATCTTATGTGGTTCAAAATAAATTTGCACATTACTTTATAAATAAATGTTGAGCTTGACTGGTGAGATAATATTAGATAGAATAAAACTTTAACACAAGTTCTCACAAAAATTATGTAAATTGTGTTCGAGTTTTATTCTATCTAACATTTCTTTATGAAATCACTATTTAAGATAAATAAATCGACTAATTTCCCTTTTGATTTTCAGATCTTATTTTATCAAAGCAAATAATTCTCAAACTGTTGTATGCACACCACCAATACAGTAGTCCTTTTCTAACTACAGGAGAAAGGGGCTTATGTAATAAGAAGAAACTCTATGTAATGTAGATTATTTGAACATAAAATCTGTTCTTACCTAACCTGTTCTCGAAAATACAGCTAGGTTTATTACAGTGTCATAGCATTTTTTAAATTACTACTTCATCTTACTTCGCCCGATCAAAATGTGATATCAAAGCGTATTCCAAATTTTTGTAATTTTAAAGTGATCAATATTAGAAATGAGCATTTATTTTTTGCAATAATAGTTTTCTGAATTTAGTTTCTTATTTCTTTGAAACTTGGGTAAGTCTAGAACAATAATTAATTGTATTTGATATGTCTAAAGTTGAAATGAGCCAAGCCTTTCGACCTCTGACATGACGTCCATTGTCATTGTTGTCTGTACGTAAGCACAATAGCAACCACAAAATTAACATAGGGAAATGAATTTTTCTTTAGGAGATTATTATGTGCTCATGTAAAACCCTATTTAAATTCCATGAAATAAAAATGTCAAAATGGCGTCCATTTTAAATAGTTTTGATTTATGTCTTGTGAAATATAATTTAAAACCCTGAACTCGCGAGAAAATATGATATTCATCTAGTTACATGATCAAGCAGGGCCGAGTAACAAATACGAGCGAAGCGAGTGGAGATTGTTTAACATAGACACATTTACGAGGTCTGTTAGGGCCTAGCTGATGTCAAAGAATTAATGATATATACAAATTACGAAATTCAGAAAACCTCTATAACAACTATTTTAAACAAACTTACCCTACTGGTACCATACCCGTTGATCTACCATTAAAACCCCTTGATCCACCATTAATATTAAACATTTCCTTCAAGGCCCTGTTATGATGAGGCTGAGTAATCCACGAATTATATAGGATGTACTCTAATGTACTAAAAATCATATTGCAAATAATGTTAAAAATAATAGTATTATATATTTATTTTATTTTATGTTGTTTAGGTTACTGCAAAGAATGACAGATATGAATCCAACCGTTCAAATGTAGTCAAGATTAGTTATGATGATGCAGCAGAGGTTAAAGGAATATTTGATTTAAAATCCGACAAACAAACTGATAATAGTATAAGTCTGTCTTGGCGACCTGTTACAAATGCTCAAGGCTATCATGTACGCACTAAAGCCAATGAACGTTATCCTTTGTATCCTAGCTACAACACAACTGAACATGTTTTTACTAGTAAGTTTTTTTTTATTGATTATTGAAGTAACAATCATCAAAATAACTGTTATACCCGATAGTTTTACAACCACTTACTTTTGTTATTGCTTGGCACTTCTTTTCTTATTACTAGGGCTGATCAAAAAAGTAATGAGATTCATTTCGTAAGGGAAATTTCACACAGAGAAATTGGCAACACTGCAGAATATCCTTTTCTTATTATGTATTTCTTCTTATATATGTTTCGCCTCCATGTAATTATGAAAATAATATAAAGCAAAAATTTGTAATAAAGTTTTGCTTAGTTTCGGACATTTGCCATCATTTGTGTGTTAAAAATGTCCGAAAAATGTATAATAATAAAATTGAACTTCCATCATTAACAAATAACTTCAAACAGAGAAAAAGTTTTGCTGTTGGTTGAACAAATCAGCTACAGACACCTTTAATTTATTGCAAGTAGCTTATCGTGATGAAGTAATGTCACATTCTAGTACATTTTGGTGGCACAAATCTTTCATTGAAGGAAAGGAACATATTAAAGATGAACACTGAGCAGGTTGACCGTCAACATCCCGTATAGATTCTATTGAACACAGCTTCTGTTCTCGTATGAGAAAATCGTCGTATAAATGTTTGATGTTTAGTTGAAATGTTTAATGTCTCGTACGAAAGTGCTTCAGACTATTCTTATGGAAGATTTGTTGATGAAACAAGTTACTCCTCATTGTGTTCTCCGTTTTTTATCGCCTAACTAAATAGAGTATCAGACTAAATAATCTACCAAAAAGTTCAAAAGAAGGTAAGAAAACATGGAAAACATTTCATCACCATTATTGTCAAAGTAAATAAGTCGTGGATGTTTCATTATGACCGAGAAATGAAGCAGCAGAGCTCACAATGGAAGACCTCCATTTTATTAACTCTGAAGAAAGCATAAGTTGTAAAGAGTGTTGGAAAGGTAATGATGATAATCTTCTTTCATCATCAATGTTTCATATACCAGCATGCAGTTCCCTCTCATACAACAATAACTGGGGTGTACTATATATCAGTATTTTCTATGATACTGTAACATTATGAGATGAAACGGCCAAACAAAGGCCCCTGAAACTTTTTCTGCACCACGAAAATCTACGACCACATGTTGCAAATGTTGTGACAGAGTTTTTAAACTCAAAAGATGTTTTCACTGTGCACCATCCTCATTACAGGCCCATTCTTACTATGTATGACTTCTAGATTTTTCCTACAATGAAGAAAGATTTACAGGCAGAAGGTTGTAAGTTAATCGGGTTGAAATTAATGATTTTAAGAGTTTTTATTAATTTTGAATCATTTACTATGTTTTAATAAAAGAATTCAGGGTTCAGGCTCCAATCTGTACTCACCAGGCAGCCTGCTGTGACACGTGAATGGTAGGATATACTCAATTAAAATTTACACACACATGTTTAAAGTTTTGATATCTTTCTTTTATATACCAGTACTTTCATGAATTTATATACCAGTACTTTCATGAATTTAAATTTTACAAAAAGAATCTCAATTTACATTCAACTACTTGAGAAGCTAGACAAGAAACATCATATTAACATTTTATGAAATTACAAGTTTTGCACATGAGGTTTACATAACATGGATTTAGTTCTCTGTCCAAAGTTCAGACACATCTTATTAAAGTATTTGTTGAAAGATTTTTACTCACGTTATTCTCGAAATTAATTATTTAATGTATGTAACATCTAATCACTTCACTGTATGATAATCTCTAGTTGTTCTTTATTTAAAACACTCCATGATGAAAGTTGTACAGAGCGATCTGAAGATGCGTCCTCCCTGCTAGGAACGCTAAGCTGGAATCCCTTTTATGTCGGTTGGAAAACGGAATGCTCGACTGCTTTGCCTAGCTTGCATTGGTCAATTCCTAGAATTATGTACTTTTTCGTTTCTAGTGGTACCCGTATTTTTAGAGTTGTGCAAAATGCACACTTTTGTCAATTGTAGCCTAGAGGGTGTTACATTACATTCATAATAGGCGCTTAGTTTAAATTGATTGATTTTTAATTATTTGTCTTAAATGTTTTTTGTTCAAAGTTTATATAGTTGTTATTTATCATTTTAATTTTTATGTGAACTTCTTAATTATTAATATATGAATCTAATCCCTTAATAACTTAATTTATTACTTAATTGTTTTTTACTGGTTGGAGAATGTCCCATGCTTACAAGGTTCACCTCAAATCAAAACTGTGGACAAAATCTGCAAACAACTTTCAATTCAAGGCATGGATTTTATATTCGAGGCTTGGCAAATCCAATGAAAAAAGTGCATACAAAAACAGGAAGGCTATTTTGAAAAAGAACATTTAAAACTTGTTAATTAAACTAATTTCTGTATAATCATATTTGTCGTATTACTTTTGGATCAGCCTGCGTAACTTTGATGTACCATCAGCAGAAAACATTAAAAACGCAGGCCTCCTGTTGGGGTTTACTTATAGTGAGAGGGGTATGGAAATTCTGAGGTACTGAATCAAGACCTACATTTTTCTTCATGAAATTTTGGGTTAATCACTCTTTCATGTTCTTATAGTGTCTTTTTTTACTAACTTTTGTTCTCTTCTAACTTTGATGGTATTTAAAGTATTCAAGGATAAAGGGTCTTTATTTTATGTTCTATTCTTTCTTTTCTTTATAAGATGATGATGATGATGATGACCAAGAGGTTTTTTTCACCCTTAAACAACAAGGGTGAAAAAATTATTATAATCCTAACTAGTCTACTATGAATATATTCATAATTGTTGGTTAAATTTATAAAAAAAAGAAAATCATATATTATTTCATAATCATTTAGTAATTAGATACATTTTGTTTACAGTTTCAAATTTGGCTCCTGGTGTTAGTTATGTTATTGAAGTGAGTGCATATAATAAACACTTTGAAGGGAAATCTTCAATAGTAACTGCTGCAACAATAGGTTAGTACATATTACTAAACAGTTTGTATTAAAAGACAGTAGAATCTGATCCGACCAAAATTGTTTTATCTTGTTTTAAATAGATCAAATGAAATATAGTTTACTTTCGTTAAGAAACAAAAATCATCATATGAATTAATATTTTGTTTAAAAACAAACATCTTTAGAATATAGAAATTAAATAAGCATCAACAAAAAGAATTTTTAGTACAATGAATTCAGTAAACGTGTGAGTTTGATAACATTTCGTTGTTCCTTGGTTAAAGGCGGTGGATGTGATATGAAATAATACAAATATATTCTAAATATCTTTAATTACATTCTTTCTACAATTTCATTTGAAAATTACATATAATTTAATATTTTATCAAACAACATGCAGATGTGAGCTGCAAAATTTGCTTCTTCAATAACATGTGGATACCTTTCTAAACACTACAGGAGGGCCAATAACATGTTCTGTGTTTTGTAATACATTTGGATAATCCAGACTGGTCCTAGTACTCATTAGTTCTAATTAGCTTATTGTGTAGTAATAAAATGGAATTTGTAGGCATAGATGATATCAAATTTCTTAGTTTGGAGTTGGACCTGGTGGAAACTTATATTATTTCTTCTGGGGATTTGATGTCATTTTACATTTACTTTTTTGCTCCATATATTAGAGGAAGGAAGAGTTTTGCTCAAATATACCTCCTCAAGTCCCATTGATTAATGGCTATTGTGATGTATACAATTGTACAAGAGTGGGAGTATCGCGTGACATCGTATGATGTGTGACGTCATATGGTTCGATATGTCATACGACAAATTAATAAATGCTATTGGCTGCAAACCAGTACCTTTTCCCACCAGCCCTTATTACTGACGCTTTCCCTGGCTACATATTCAAGCCAGTCTTGAACTCACCTTCCTACCTGTAACACGCAGTCGTAGCTATAATGTAATACAATGTGTTTTATTTAATGAACCCAAATTTAGTAATATCGTTACCATATTATATTGCAGTGGCAACGAGCATATATTACAGCTATCATCTCAATTATATCGATTTAATATATTGTATTAATACAATATGGTTACGCTGTCATAAAAGGATTAAAGTATTATCTTCTCAAAGTCAATCCAATTTTTGTGAATTATGGAGGTTGATAACCAAAACCCAGATTGATAGATAAAATACTAAACCAAACCTCATTGCAATCATTAAAATATTTATTAAAAGCAAAGCAAGAGTAGACGGTTTTTAAAAGTAAAGAAATATGATGTTTACTAAAGCCAAGTTGTCGACAGGACTCTAAAACTACCATTTATGTAGCAAACCAACTTCATATCCTTTTACTCCTGAGTAGCATAGGGCTTCTAGAAAAACTGACTCTACTCTGCGTTATATGTTTAACTTCTAGTCAGGTTTTGCTGACTGTGGTTCTTTGCCAAGTCTGTATGGGTTGGGTGACACATCTACTACCTTGAGAATTCCAGTTCCATACTCTCTTAGCGTTAGTGATGTTATCCATGTCTCTGCGGGAAAATATTCTCCATTTCATTTTAATTCAGATCTTATCATTTTTGATTTGCTGGCAAAGATCTAGGTTTGACCTGAATATTCTGACAATAATTCACACTCATTGATTGTGCATCTGACACGCATCTGAATATGATGATCTCTTCATTATTAGTTGCTATAATCTTGTAATAGGGTGGGGGGGGGGGGATCAAATAATGTGATTATAAATTTCTGAGAAATTCAATACTGTAACACTGTAAAGTGGCATTTAATTAAAGGTAAAGCATATTAAATTTGAAAATTAAAAGTTGTTGATGCTTGAAAAATTATAATAAAACTTGTGTGTGGTAATTACAGTTAACATAATCTAAAAATCATTTGTTAGAAATAGTTTGCCTTTCCAATTTTAAATTAGTATTACTTATAGTAATTACTTTCCATTTAAAATTACTTAGATGAGTCAAAAAATTGATGTCGAGTTTTTTGCGGAGATTCCCGTTTTGACATCCGCAGAGTAAAAAAAAAAGCAGTTCCCAAATAATGTTTGTCTGTATGGACTGACTTTAACCAAATTTGATATGTGGACCTATTTTGGCCAGATCACAAAAAAAAAAATTTCAAAATTAACTTCAATGATTTTAATAAAAGGTTTAATAAAACTGAAGCTTCTATGGATCCAAACAGAATGTATTGATCACCACATTTTCAAAAATTCCGGTTCATGAGTTATTAGTAAAAAACCAAAAAAGAGCTGCCTTGGTGCAGTTGTAAAATATTTTAGTTCTAAAAATCGACTCTACCAATTATGTTAAAATTTTAGTGGAATATGAAAATTAATTATTGCAAGTAATATATTATACATGTAATGGTTACAAAATGTTGGACTAATAAATATGTTGAGTTAAGTTAGGAAATTCAAGGTGATATATATATATATATATATATATATATATATATATATATACAGTGTGAGTCAAAAGTATGGATACACCCTGTTAAATTTTAAATGGATAAAGATAGAAAAATGAAACTCAGAACACCTTTCTAGGAAATAAAAGTGAACTTTTTAGTCACTATTACAACTTTGCCCATTTCCCCAAAATGGGATTTTTGGGGGGCAGCTCAAAATTTTTAAATGTAAAGACCCATTAAGTGACACCTCATTTTAAAGTCCTTGATTAACCCTCCAACTGGTGATCGACCACTTTTTGCCTTAAAAGTGGTCGCTTCATTAGTCACGGCTCAATTCACCAACTAAAAACACGTATTTTGCCATTCAACGTTACGCCCACTTAAAATTGTCCCATCGCAATAAATAAAATACCGTTGGAAAGCTAATGTTCCGTAGATGCATATCATGCAAAAAAAAAAAAAAAAATACCACAAAACGTTATAAATAATATTCCAAAAATTAGTGAAATTCGCTTATTTTTTATGCGAAACGTCAAAGTTTTACGTTAACAAGTTTTAACACGTTAGCTGCCACCCCGACCCGATCCATAACCATTATATTTTAGAGAGCAGTATTTATTATTTAATGTCATGATACGAAGTATGTGTATTGTTTACCGTTGGCTGATAAGTAATGTAGCTATCGCTATGTCGCACATCGCGGTGACTCACCGGTGCCGGCCGGCGAAAAGATAAACTCCGGTCCGGAAGGGGAAGATTAAAATTTTAAAATAGTATCAGGTATCAAAAAGATCACTACATTTTTGAAACATGTCTTGGAAAACCATTTCTTTGCAAAGATTGTTTTAAGAACTTACATAAATAGGCAAGATCCTTGTGAACTCTGGTAGTTTTTCTGTAAGGTTGTATTTTTTCACATTTTGTGCTTTAATGTAATGTAGTAATGATGATAATCTAGTTTTAAATGACCAAACGGAATTTTTGTCATTTTCTCCTTTACTTCAACCTCTATTCAAGGTTGGTTAATACATGTGTGAATGACCTGTGGGGTTTCCCCCGGGTCTTTGTGCTTTGTTTGTTAACGGGAATTTCCTGCCTTTCTCAACCTTTTATAATAGTTATGGTGTGCTTTGTATTTAGTCTTGTAAGAGCCTCGTCAATGCCGTAACTGGCGAAACCATGGTCGGTTAGACCTAATAAATTATAGAATTTTACAAAAGAAAAATTGTGTTTTATTTGGTAAATGTTTGATTGTTGATTTGTTTATTTAATTTGATTTTAACAATAAAGTTGATAGATTGTGCGTTCAATTTTACCAATATTATTTTTTATAATTTTATCACACAACATTTGGTTATTAAAAAATTTAATTTCTCATCATCATAAGAATAATTACATCAGAAAAAAATATCTTCACATAATTGTTCAGGTATAATTGGCAAAAAAACAAGATGAACCTTGAAGGTCACCATTAACCCTCCATCCAGTAATGTTAAGTTTCTTCGTTTGTTTAAAAATTAATTAAATATATTATTTGTATACAAAACCTAACTTATAAGATATCATTTTTCTCAGAAAGATGCATAGAATTCATTTATGTAATAAAAAAAAAAAAAAAAAAAAAAAAAAAAAAAATTGAAACGGTTTTGGAGTAAGTACGTTACATGTCAAAAACGAAGTTACCAATTTTCAGGAAAAACCTGTATATTCCAAAATCAATAGCTTACTACCTATTTCTAAGATATACACAATTTTTTTGTATTATTTGTGAATATATTTAGGGAAAAAAAAATTGTTACATTTTTAAAATTAAAAAAAATATTTTACGAAAAAACTGAATTTTCTCTTATTTTTTCCAAAAAACATTAAAAATAGTAAAATATATTTTATACAGAACTTCTATATATCATTATGTCCAGAAAGGTGCATAGAATGTAGGTGTGTAGTGAAAAAAAATGTTAGATGTAAAACATTTGGAGTTTTTTGGTCAAATACCAAAAAATCGAAGAGTAACGAAGTAGAAATTTCACAGAAATGGTGATCAAAAACATAATAATACATTTTTTGCAATTTTTTCAACCATTAGTTGAGATTTCTAATATATTTGTGAATATATTTAGGGGTAAAAAAATAATATATTACATATTCTAAATAAAAATGACGATTTTTCAAAAATTTGTATTCTGACGCTTGAAGGTTAGGGTGACACGTCAACCTTTTAGGCATAATTAGTAACTTTCTAAAGCTAGGCCTAAAACAAAAGCGTTATATTTTACTAATACAATATACTTTACAAAGAATAACACACATATTCACTTGTATAATCATATAAAACACTATATATAAGACAATTTGCATTTAGCCTAAACTTACCATTTTCCTTTTAGGTTATCCATATATAAACGGTACATTCACTCAAAAACAAACTTTAGAAATAAAAACACATATATTGTAACTTGTATACACAATTTATATACAATTTGTATACACAAACCTTCAAAATAAAAGAAATGATAAAAATATAACACAAATGCCACGCCCTTTTGCGTGTATATTATTTCACGGCATCTCGGAAAATAGCCGATGTTTAGTCTTGGTAAAGATCAACTGAAATAAACTGTACGGTATGTCAAGTGGTACCAACTTTAAGAATGAAATGTCATCTACAACATACTATCAAAATCGAAACATAAAAATCGAAATGAAAAATCGATTATGCCATTTCGTTAACTACACCGAATGCCAAATGAATTTCGTCTCGTCAAGTTTGTTCTATGTTCAAGTAGGAATATCTCTGGATCTATGAGACGCAGAAGAATTTGTAATCTACGGTTAGAAAGAGAAACATGAGATCTATATAACAGTGTTTTAGTTGACTTAAATGACAGATAAATAGAGATATAATCGTATCAAGAAAAATGGAGCCGTGTTATACGGAAAGGTGCAGAGTTTAAATTTACGATTTTACGCTACAAAAATACGTGAACTTCACCAATTTTTGGAATATTATTTATAACGTTTTGTAGTATTTTTTTTTTTTTTTTTGCATGATTATGCATCTACGGAACATTAGCTTTCCAACGGTATTTTTTTTATGGCGATAGTACGATTCTAAGTGGGCGAAATGTTGAATTGCAAAATATGTGTTTTAATTGAACTGTCTGTCGTTCATAGTACACGGCGTGGACACTTACCGGATCTAAGGTTAAAAGCTCAATTTTAAACAAATACAAATTATTAGGAATTCCTTATAAAACAACCAAAACAAAGTTAAACCCTTAATTTTTTCTTTCTTCAAAGACATGGTTTATTTACAATTTTTGATTAACCCCTACTGCTATGATATTTTTGGTGACAATTAAGTTTGGTTCATTTCTATTTGGTTTTAAAGATGGGTGAGGTGGAAAGTTTCTGCAACTGTTTTGCGCCAATTATTTTTACATATTGTATGTTTTAGTAATTAGGTTTTTTTTGGTTTTTATAAAATTTATTGCCTGCAAAGAGAATTATTGTTGTAAACCAAATAATATTCTGTTTTAGGTTCGGAATTACAAATTGTATCTGGATTACAAGTTGAAGTTGCAAAGGCTCAAGGCACTACTGTCAAATTACTCTGGGACCATCCTAAAGATCCTCGTAAGATTCAATGGAAGTATGGTGTTTATTATGGTCTCAACTTAAAAGACTTATTTTCAAGTATGTTTATTCAAACTTATTTATGTTAAATTATGCTATTTTGATATTGATATTTTATCTGATTATAAATATATTGATATTTCTTTTCTTTTTTTTCCACTTTTGCAGGATAATTATTACTATAATAACTTCCTTGTGTTATTAGTGTATTTCATGAGGTTTAGTCATTTTGAGGCGGTGCACATTTCCGTTCATTTAAGTAGCGCTACTGTTTCAGCACCATCGTGTGGAAGAAGGTGTGCACAAGTCGACGATCTAAATCACTATTACATCATTCTATATCATGGTATCTATATCAATGGACTATTTCTCGTAGGACTTTATTTTGAAAACGTTGAATTATTTTAACATTAGATATCGTTACACAGCCTCATAATTGTATGCTATACGAATTTTAATATCTGTTTATATATTAAAATTTTACTCTGCACTGAAAGCTCAGAATTACATCCAAACAGCCAGTATAGTTTTCTGTGTTTCATTCAAACCCATTCAGCCTTTTTCGTAAAATGGAGTTCCCACTTAAAGCCTAGTAGCTAAGATCAATCCCAAATATTAGAATAGTTTTAATAACATAGTTTTTTTTAAATAATAGAAAAGTATTAACAAATACAAGATGAGTAGCAAACTTCTTATTTATAAAGTTAATATGAGTTGATTTTGTTTCATTGAGTTTAATTCACCAACACTTTGTCCAATTATTTATTTTGTCCATCATCCTTTTTAATTTGTGTGTAACATTTACAATACAAGCAATCACAACAAGGGATTATTATAAAATTAAAGCTTTATTTGTTATAAAACACCCCGTTGATGCACATTTGTTATACAACAAGCTATTCTGGATTCATTTAATAACAATTTGATAACTTTAGTACAATGGTTATTTAATTATCAGTGGTTCAAGTGCCCAACTTAATACAATGGTTTCAGTTTCAATATACAATAGTGTTAATTTAATTACAAGGATTTTATTTCTATATTTAACCCATAGTGAAAAAAAAAATTGTGACAGGAAGGTCCATTTAGATCAATTAAACTCTCTTCGCATAAGCTCATATATACAAAGTTAATATAAGAACAGAATACACAAGTAAATTGCTCACCTATGTTGTTATGTTGCTGAAGCTCAACCATGATTCTTCATCGTTCTTGTTTCCCTGGACCGTTCTCCTGCAGAATCCAACAATGTTGATGGCAACATTTGACGATCTCGCCTTTTTCTGGCAGTCTAACCGCTTATCTTTGGTCTACCCGCTAATTGATTGACCTCCTGGTAATTCCGTGCCAGTTGATAATTCCCTGCTGAGTCTGAGTTTGATTTCCTATCAACCTTGATAGGATATATATATATATATATTGATATATATATATATATATATATATATATATATATATATATATATATATATATATATATATATATATATTGGTTAGATTTTGTATGGACAGGAGACAGGCTTACCTTGGAAAATGGTCCTTGGTATCACCTAATAGTACATAAGTAAGAATCCATCCTAGATCAAAACAAACCAGTCTTCTTCTTAACTCTACTGATTGAGAAAGTGAACAGTGTTTACGAAATATTTCAAAACTTGAGTGTTTTTTGTGTGTTTCTTTTTATTCCTGACATTGCTAACTCCACAAATTTTATTAAAACACATTTTTTTTTAAATAAGCCTCTTTTTTTAGGTGTTTTAGAGTTGTTTCATAAAAAACTGGTTTTGTCTAATATCATTTTACTAAATTGAAATTATTTTACAGAATTGACTATTAAATGATAAAACTTTTTTACATTTATGGGAAAATTTACAAAATGTATTTGTATAAAATAAATAGGCATTTATATAGAAATTTTAGCTCTCGTTACAGCGACTTTTTGATTCCTGACATACTGACTCCACAAATTTTACAAAACACTTTTTTTTTATAACATGGATTCTGTATATCTTTCTGGGAAAAAAATGGTGTTTTACAAGTTGACTCACAGATAAGATTACTATTTTTTCTGAATTTTTATATTAAGTATTAAAAATGGCCTGGCTTATGCATTGCCGCTTCTAGGGTTAAACTTTGTGTAATGTTCACTTGACCTTTTAATTCAAGTTTATTTGTCACTTGAAATTTTATGTTATAAAAAAAAATGTTTCTTTTAGAGTTTTTATACATTGTTTAATTACTTTTTTTATATTACAATTTATTATTTTTTTAAATTGAACATAGCCTATACTTAACCTGGTATGATATTTGAATTTATATTGATTCTTAACACTGTTAACAGTTTGACATGTCAAATGCTTACATCTGTCAATGATTTAACCTTGAGCCTATCCTGAAGATCTCCATTTCTTATTTATGATATCTGTTTCATGTAGTTCGCTCAAATCTTAGTTTATCCTTGTTCTGACATAATATTAAAATTTGTTCGATAGTGCATTTTATACATCATTTTAGATCTGTTTTCTATGTAAGAGAAGCTAAGTTAATTTTATATGCTTTAAGAGCTTTTAGTTAAAATCAAGTAATTTCAGTTCGTAAGTCTGCGTTCTTACAAACTTATCATTATAATTATTGTTCTATTTTACCTAAGGTAGGGTTACTATCTGTGTCGTACTTAGCGGTTACTTCTACAAACGTGGCAATGGTTAATACAAATAAATCTAGCCAGACATTTTGAGCAAAACAAGAAATCTCCTTTTTATTTCATAGAGAAACAAAAACATTATCAAATACATCTCCAAATAAACATTTAATTTAAACCCTATCGTGTGATAGAATACATGACATGTGCTAAATTCTAAAATGAAAGTTTTATATGTCTTTTCACTAAAAAGAGATTGTTTCCTAATGATTACTTAAACTTCATGATCATCACTCTACTCACGAATGTCAGTCCATACTGTACTAGTCTCCTTCAAATCACAACCACTTACAAAACACCGTTTTCTCGTGATATTTTAGTCGGTTCTGCCATCTTATCTGGTTCCTCTATATAAACGACATTACTCTCTGGCTCCTGACAAAAGACTGACTAAAGCCACGCTTCTAGAAGACGCTGCTTGATGAGTATCATGGGAAATCTTGCCGGGGTTTTATTTCCTTTGCAACGTTAGTGATATCTGACGCGCACAATTTAAAATTACGTTTTCACTTGTATAGTTTTAAACTGTTTGTTTTTAATCATTAGGTTACTATTATTTTTGATTCGAAGATTGTTCAATTACACTTTTTAATTACTTATTATTATACAATGCTTATTATTTCTATTATTTTATTATTAGTTCCTATTTCAATGCGAAATCTAGCTCACCGGATATGCTTATAAATAACTTTTAATATGTTACTCACCGCCAGCAATCCTTTTTTTGAAGTTTTTCCTTCAGTACATATATTTACCACTACACGTGTTTCGGACTTTTTACGTCCATCGTCGGGTGGTCAAAACACAATTAAAAACATTTAAACACAAATTTATAAAAACACATAACACAACCAACACACGCGCACAAATGAAATCCAACATGTCTCTGGCTTGACATTGTACAATGTACTAGTGAGTTAATCAGCTGAAAAATCAAAATTCGCAGAACACCTGGTAAACTGTGATCATGCTTATAAAAATATAGATCACAACATGAAAATATTACAGAAATGCAAAAAAGGAGATTACATGAACCGCGTAGAAGAATACCACATATACAAAAATGAACAAGAGCACCCGGATAATTTGCTAAATGACAAAAAACAGTTTGATGCAACCCCCACTTATGAACTAATAAGCCAGCTTACTAGGAAGTAGACATCAGCTGATAACTCACTAGTACATTGTACAATGTCAAGCCAGAGACATGTTGGATTTCATTTGTGCGCGTGTGTTGGTTGTGTTATGTGTTTTTACAAATTTGTGTTTAAATGTTTTTAATTGTGTTTTGACCACCCGACGATGGACGTAAAAATTCCGAAACACGTGTAGTGGTAAATATATGTACTGAAGGAAAAACTTCAAAAAAGGATTGCTGGCGGTGAGTTACATATTAAAAGTTAGTTCCTATTTATTTATTAATATTGAATATTTTTTTATTAATTACTGGTTGGAGAGTGTCCCATGCTTACATCTATCATCTCATTTACCATGTTATAAAACTGGCAACTCTTTCTCCATATCCATTGTCCTATCTTCTCTTACATTTTACCATTGGTCGTAATCTTGCTTCCTAGGTAATTAAACTCATCTGTACCTTCCCTTCCAATATCATTTTCTTTTTTTTGTTCTTTATTTCTGTCCACCTTCAATATTTTACTCTTTTCGTACCGGGACATAAGAGATTCTCAGGATCACTGGCCCATCAGGACTCCCAAAAAGAATTAATGATCTAGTTGGGCACATTCTGGATCTCATGAAGAGCTTTGAACTAAGCTAGACAGTTTAGAAAATGGAAATATACAAGAAGCCTTTCAGGGCCAGGTGCCCCGAGGCTAGACCCACTTACAATACAAATAAAAAATTTAAAAATGTTAAGAACTCCCTGGAAAAATAATGTGTCAAAAAGAAAACAAACTTATTGACAATCATGACTGTGAATATGAACAATAAAAATATAGTAATGCTGCAAGTCACATCATGTAAAAGATTCAATTCTTATTCATGAAACTGTAAGATTTTAACAGTTGTTCATAGATTTTGTAGCTGTAGTTCAGATACATATAAAAGATTTAGAGTGTAATTCTAAAAACTCATCAAATATGTAAAAGAATCGGAATTAACTTGAAACAATATGTGTATCTGATAAAAGAACAAAATAAGAGTTTGTAGAAAGTATTACTGTGTCACATTTCAGATATAATTTGTGCTATTTCTGTTGCATGAAAGATTTTTTGTACCATTTTTCCTATTTATTTTCATTATTGTTATAACTTGTTTCAGAACCCAAATTTGTAACAACAGAATTAACAGCTACCATAAAAGATCTGGCTGCGTGTGAGTCGTACACATTTGATATCGGTCTGGTTGGTCCATATGGTCTTGGACCTCTATCTGGACGTCTTCCAACAAAGGTCACATACTTCAACACTAAAGCTCCACCAAAGAATCTTCGTGTGTTCACAGAACCAACCAATGCTACCATGATGTCTGTTACTTGGAGCTCATCTTGTCCTATTATGAGAGATAATGTGTCTTATATTGTAAGTTTTGTTATCTGTTAAGAAGCTTCTTATTCCAAGTATAATTTCAACAATAGTAATTTCATTTCAGCCTTGAACAAACTACAGTGTTTTTTGCTATAATACATTTCAAACTTTGATCAATATAATATATTAGTTAAAAGTGCAATAATGAAATAGTACACAATAAAGATTAAACAAAACAAAAATAATAATAAACCAATTAAAATACAATAATGAAAATAATGATAATGTAAACAACTGCATACACCATTAAAAACATGATACAATTTTTTTCTATATCCAACTACATAAAAACTAGATTGCATTAAGAGTGAAACAAAATTTATAAATGCTTTACACGGCTACTGAACTCATTCATCGAGTAGAAGGTCTCCAACAATAAAATTTGTCTTGAACGCTTTTTAAATTCCTTAAAATGTATTTTCAGTCATGCAGTTTGGAGGTTTGTTAATAAGTGCAGCCACCCTGTAGGGAAACTTTCTGTAACTATTAAGCTTGTGAGATTGATACCGTGAGCAATATTTTTTTATAATGTTATAATCGTGATAATCTTTGTTACACTGGTTTATACTTCATTCAATTGTTATAGTCTCAAAAATATACAGACTTGAAAATTTTAGTATTTCTAAATCTTTGAATGCCTTCTTGCAGGATTCAATTCTTCTTAAACCAGCTGTAAAATAAAAATAAATGCAGCTGTAAGTCCAAAGCTCATTCCTCAGTTTGAAGAGTTGTCCCACATGATCACTCCATATTTCAGATGTGGGTAGATAAGTCCATAATAGGACATGTGTGAGGTATTAGTCTAGTGCTGTATTGAACGTTTAAATTTTTTTAGTAGCTTAAAATAATTCCAGAGAAAATTGTGATACATACAGCATCATCATCTATCACCAGACCTATAAATTTGTTTTCTCTTTAATGACATCATCATCCAGCATAATTGACTTTCTGTTTTGTTTCAAGGTTTAACACATAAAAATATTTTTGTGTGGATTTATCAATAAGTTATTTCCTGTAAAATACTGATTTGTTTCATTCACATTTAAAAATGCATTTTATTTTTGTATTGATATAGATTCATCCTTATTGTGATTCATTTAATATATCTGAACCATCTTATAAATGAATAACTAAGAAAAGCCTTACTTTGAGGTCCTAAATTATAAAAGAAAAATGAAAATATATCTCATCTTAGATTAAATTGAAGAATTATTATTATTACCAAGATGGCTATCAGTTCTCTTGGTTCGATTTACTATAGCCCATCTTGTCTAGTAACTCTTTATTTACACTCAGTTGAAATGATAGTACAAAAAATACAATAACTAAATTATTAATAACATATTTACAACAAAAACATAGAAATTTTATAAATATATATTTTGTGAAATATTGTATGTAATATGTACTCACTGTATTCATAAATTCTAAACTAATCTTAATAACAATTAAATATATCTCTCTTTCAGGGTTTTCCAGTACCGTCTCATTTAAAATTTCCTTGTTTTTCATTAAATCTATATTACAAATAATTAATAGTCTAAGCATAAAAATGAACCTGGTTCAACTATTGGTTACTATACAAATTAACTTCAAATTATATCAAATGTTTCTTGGAATTGTTTAATATAATTATTTGAGTGTTTTAATAGTTTCTTTTGGTTCAAAAATATATATCACTCTTTGTAGAAAATGAAGTCCCTTTTCGATGTAGTTAACATGTCTGTTGAACCTCACTAAGGTTTAAATTCATCAGAAGGCATTATTTCCTGCCGTAACCTCTTGAATAAAAGCACGGAGGAAATATTGAATGAACTTGCTGAACAACACATTATTAACATCGAACGTATTTAACCCTACAGCCGGTGTATGTTAAAGGTCTTGTAAAAGTTTTGTTTTCTTAAAAAATTAATAAAAAATATTATTTGTATACAAAACCTAACTTATAATATATCATTTTTCTCAGAAAGATGCATAGAATTCATCTATGTAATTTAAAAAAAATAAAAATTGAAACGGTTTTGGAGTAAGTATGTTAGATGTCAAAAATGATATTAACTTTTTTTCAGAAAAACCTGTATCACCCAAAATCAATAGCTTACTATTTCTAAGATATACACAATTTTTGTGTATTATTTGTGAATATATTTAGGGGAAAAAAATAATAAATTGTTACATTTTTAAAATTTTAAAAAATATTTTACGAAAAAACTGAATTTTCTCTTTATTTTTTCCAAAAAACATTAAAAATAGTAAAATATATTTTATACAGAACTTCTATATATCATTATGTCCAGAAAGGTGCATAGAATGTAGGTGTGTAGTGAAAAAAAATGTTAGATGTAAAACATTGGAGTTTTTTGGTCAAATACCAAAAAATCGAAGAGTAACGAAGTAGAAATTTCACAGAAATGGTGATCAAAAACATACTAATAGGGACATTTTTTTTGCAACTTTTTCAACCATTAGTTGAGATTTCTAATATATTTGTGAATATATTTAGGGGGAAAAAATAATAATATATTACATATTCTAAATAAAAATGACGATTTTTCAAAAATTTGTATTCTGACGCTTGAAGGTTAGGGTGACACGTCAACCTTTTAGGCATAATTAGTAACTTTCTAAAGCTAGGCCTAAAACAAAAGCATTATATTTTACTAATACAATATACTTTACAAAGAATAACACACATATTCACTTGTATAATCATATAAAACACTATATATAAGACAATTTGCATATAGCCTAAACTTACCATTTTCCTTTTAGGCTATCCATATATAAACGGTACATTCACTCAAAAACATAAACTTTAGAAATAAAAACACATATATTGTAACTTGTATACACAATTTGTATACACAAACCTTCAAAATAAAAGAAATGATAAAAATATAACACAAATGCCACGCCCTTTTGCGTGTATATTATTTCACGGCATCTCGGAAAATAGCCGATGTTTAGTCTTGAAAAAGAGCAACTGAAATAAACTGTACGGTATGTCAAGTGGTACCAACTTGAAGAATGAAATGTCATCTACAACATACTATCAAAATCGAAACATAAAAATCTAAATGAAAAATCGATTATGCCATTTCGTTAACTACACCCAATGCCAAATGAATTTCGTCTCGTCAAGTTTGTTCTATGTTCAAGTAGGAATATCTCTGGATCTATGAGACGCAGAAAAATTTGTAATCTACGGTTAGAAAGAGAAACATGTGATCTATATAACAGTGTTTTAGTTGAATAAAATGGCAGATAAATAGAGTTGTAATCGTATCGAGAAAAATGGAGCTGCGTTATACGAAAAGGCTCAGAGTTGAAATTTACGATTTTACGCTACAAAAATACGTGAACTTCACCAATTTTTGGAATATTATTTATAACGTTTTGTGGTATTTTTTTGCATGATTATGCATCTAAGGAACATTACTTTTCCAACGGTATTTTATTTATTGTGATAGGACAATTCTAAGTGGGCGTATTGTATTGGTGAATTGCAAAATACGTGATTAAGAGTTGGTGAAATCACTTGGGAGCATGTGGGCGACCTACTTGTAGGTCGCGAACCGGTTGCAGGGTTAAAGAACTGAGAGAGAAAACCAGGCGGTTCTATTATTCTATATTTTGAAACTCCAAATCTTTCGTAGCGAGTGTATGCTGCATTCTACAGTCTAACTGTTAGACAATACATTCCAAATCCAAAGTGTTGTTTCCGATGCCAAGGATTTGGACATGTTAGTAACACTTGCTGAAATATGTGGACAGTGTGGCATTAAAGGCCACAAAAGCGAAGGGTGCAAATTGTGACAGTGACCATTCTGCACGTTCACCGAAATGCTCAAGATATAACGTTGAGAAGGCAATTTTAGAAATAATGGCTAAAGAGAAACTTTCCTTTCCCGAAGCTAGTAAAGTATTATACAAACAAAGAACTGCTCTACCTCCAATCAAAAGTAAATCGTACTCATATGCGACATCTACCCCAGTTCCAAATTCATGACATCATGTGAGGAACTGGGTGAGATGGTTTGTTTACTTGCTGATCAAATAAAACAATTAATTGCAGTCCAAAGCAGTTCATCTGGTAATGTTCCATCTAGTTTTATAGTAGATCTTCTAGATGTACTAAACCTATTACGTCCAAGGCTAAATCTTTACCTCCACCATAGAAAAAGCTCAAATTGCCACCGACAACTGGACAGCTAATAAAACAAAAATCTAAATCAGTATCTGTTCTTGCAAAATCTTCATCTTCTGTTAAAGTTCAAAATAAAAATACTATAGACAAGCCCAGTAGACCACTGGGTGTAAAAACCAAGTCTTTAGATACCAAAAATAAGGGAGGGTTCTTCTAAACCCCTCCAAAAATCACATCAGGCATCTCTGAAGCCTTCAACACTTGATGTTCCAGTCGTTAATGTTGCTATGTATCTTGACCCTGAGACTTCAAAAACTAAAAGTAAAATTAAACCACTTGATGGTTTTTCAAGTCAGGCAGGTGATAAGAATTATACAGGTCCAAACCCTTTTTGTTAACGAATCCATTATTATTTTTATAATTATATCTTAATCATAAAATATGGCCAAAAATTTAAAATTAGATAGCATGATACAATGAAACATTAATGGTTTGAGAAGAGTTTAAACATTAATTATAAACCCCTTTAATAATTTGCCTCCAAGAGACTCATCTCCATCAACCCCACCCATTTAGTTGAGGGGGTTTTCAGTTTTTTGTACTGATTTTGTCACTGCAGACAGAGACAAGGAGGAGTTGCAATACTAGCCCACAACTCCATCTATGATACGTCTATGAACCTTAGGACTTCATTGCAAGCAGTAGCAATAACGATCACTACACTATATAATATGACAATTTGTTGTTTGTACTTGCCACCTAATTTCAGATTTGTGGATAGAGAAACTAATTGTCCTGATTAGACAAGTTTCCTGCCCCATATCTTTTGGTGGGCGATTTTAATACTCACCACTATACTTGGGGATAAAACACCTGCAGCCCTAGAGGAAACCGATTTCAGGATTCAATCCAATTTGGATTTGATTCTTCTCAATGATGGGTCACCAACTTATCTAGCGGCTTCTACAGGTGGTTGGACAACTGTTGACTTGTCATTAAATTTGAGTGGTCCATTCTAACTGACACTTACAGTAATGATCACGCTCCTGTGAAGCTTACATTTTCTGACTTCTTGCACTGTAATGATCGTCTTCCCAGATGGATTTTGAGCAAAGCAAAATGGGAATGGGAAAGTTTTACTAATGAATTTGTATCACTTAATTACAATAATAACGTTCCTATAAATGAAGCAATACAGTTTTTTACGGAAGCACTCATTACAGCACGGACAACGGCGTTCTGAAAACGTCGATGAAACTACTACTTCCGCCAGTTCCGTGGTGGAGTGACAAATGTAGTGACGCTCTCCATTTACATTGTAAAGCGCTAAGGATGTTTAATCGAAGACCTACTTGTGAAAACCTCGAAAGGTACAATATTCTACAAGCCAAAGCACTTTGAGTTTAGACAGAGTAGAAAGGAATCATGGGCTCAGTACATTGGCACAATATCAAGAACTCCACACCCATGTCGACAGTGTGGAAGAAATTGTGTTCTGTTTGTGGTCCTCCTCCTTCTGCTCCCTTATTGGGACTTAAGCAAGGAGATGGAACTTTGACTATAAATATGTACGAAATTTCTAATGTTTTGGGCTCATTAAACTTTAAAACTTTTCTTCAACTACTGCTTACAGCAACTTTTTTTATATATAAAAGGTCTCATGAAGCAATATCTTTCTCATTAGGTTTGTCAGAAAAATCACCATTAAATGAATTAGAGTCTACTATGTCGTCGGGACAGGATTCCGTTCCAGGCCCTTACAGGATAGTTTATTCTATGGTCAAACACCTTCCAACTTAGAGGAAGCTAACTCTCCTTAGATTATACAATCGTATATTCGAGGAGCAATCTTTTCCCGAGGCTTGGTTGGAGGCTACAGTAAACCAGCTCTTCTAAAACCTAAGAAAAAACTGAGCCAGGAAGTTGCCATTCCAATTCTCTCACTAGTATCCTCTGCAAGCTAGTAGATTGGATCAATCGGTGCTTTGTTTGTTTGGTACATCGAGAGTAGCCGGCTGATTTGTAATGAACAATGTGGCTGTAGGCTGGGTGGTTCATCTACCAATCAGCTTGTTTCTTTAGAGTCTGTCATACAAAATGTCTTATTCAGACACTGGTTGCAGTGTTTTTTGACCTGGAAAAGGCCTATGATTATGGCTTGGCGAAGAGGTATTCTGAATACTTTAAAATTATTGGGTAATAATGGTAATATTCTTGCTTTTACAAAAAAACTTCCTTAGCAACAGATATTTCAGAGTGTGTTTTAGAACTATGTTATCTGATCATTATCACTGATCGTGACCCTGTCTGCTGTTCTCTATTTATTGTATTTATTGACGATTTTGATATATATATATATATATATATATATATATATATATATGTGTGGCTACTCGAGGTATGGCAGCTGCCGAAAGAGCCCTTCAACTTGTAATAAATAGACTGTAATTGGTCAAGATTGACATGATTCAAGTTCTCTGCTTCCAAAACACAATGCATTGCTTTTAGTCATAGAAGACTGAACCATCAGCCTTTATTGTTTCTTGATGGAACACAACTTCAAACTACTGAAACTGCTAAATTTTTAACCCTATTATTTAATCATAGACTTTTTGGATTCCACATCTATCTAATCTGAAAACACAGTGCAATAAAATGCTTGACATGTTACGTGTTCTCGGCTGTTCTTGGTGGGGAGCCAAAAGGACCTGTATGCTACGTTTTTACCATGCTGTTGTTCCTTCACAGATTGATTATGGCTCCATAGTCTACTCATCAGCAAGACCATTAGCCATTAAGAAGCTTGATTCAATACATAACTCTGCCCTACATATTGTTACAATTGGAAATCTAGATCACCGGATATGCTTATAAATAACTTGTAATATGTTACTCACCGCCAGAAATCATTTTTTTTCTTTTTTTTAAAAAAGGATTGCTGGCGGTGAGTAACATATTACAAGTTACATATTGTTTCTGGAGCATTTCGTTCAAGCCCAGTTTCTTGCTTACTTGATGAGACTGTTGAACCATCTCTTACTCGACGAAAACAGCAACTACAAATAACATTTATATGTAGTCTGGCTTCAAACCATATTGTTTGGCTTATGACATCGTTTTCAAAAACCCTTTGGCTGAACGATATAAATTTCGTCAAAATTGTACTGCCCCATTAGAACACTTAGAATCCTTGACAATTTGGGCTTTGTACTTCCTCCAACGAATGAGAATACTCCACGTTTTATTCCTCCATGGCTTATTCAAATACCAACTTTTGAATTTTCACTGTCCAGGTTCATCAAGCGCAACACCCCTGATGTAGTATATCGTCACGAGTTTCACTATATACTTGATGAATACCCATCTAGTGAAATTATTTTCACAGATCGTTCTAAACTGGACAATAAAGTTGGTTGCGCATATTACTCATCAGGTCGGACGTATATGTATGGATTACGCTCATCTTATAGTTTATTTCTATTGCATTCTTAGCTATTTTGAAAGGCTTTAATACCGTTCCATCTAGTCTCCGACACTATCTTTTGTGTTCCGATTCCAAATGCTTTACAGTCTATCCAGGATATGTATTCTAAGAATCCCTTGGTTGAAGATATCTTGTGTTCCATACACAGACTTCAGCTACGGTACGTCAGAGTATCATTGTGGCAAAGGAAGCCACAAATCAGATACCAGTCACACAGCGTTACTTAGGTAACTTAGTTCCACACTTTACATTTTTATAATTTTTCTTTTTCACTCATGTTTTGTAAACAACTTCAATTATATCTAAAGAATTAAACCGTAATAAAACTTTAATACTAATAAGTTGTGTGCCAAAACATTTGCACTATTAGAGTATGAGGTCAAATAACCGGTTCCAAATATACAGTTCAGTTATGTACATCATAATTCTAACCTCCTCAAGAACAGCCAAGTATATAGCCTACATGTAAGTAATTGTCGCAAATTTTTGCTGTCTCTCAATCATTCGTCAATTCCCAATTTTTTTAAATAATATTCTTTTTTAGCTTTGTTCTTCAATCGAGGACTTACTGTACAGTGAATCTTTAACCAAACTTGATTTTCTTTTCTGCCGTATTCTATCATTAAAAAATATATACTGTTTAAAACTTTCTTTTTAATGAAGAAGAATGACACTAAATTTCCGATATTAAAAAAGGTGTTAAGTTTATAAAGAAGAGTTAATACTGAATTTCATTAAATACCAAGTAGAACAGTAAGAATTTCCAACATTAAAATGTGTTAAAGAATCGAGATATATGTAAGGTACGTGTTAATTTTCACCGGATATAATTTAAGCCAAGCAGTATAAAAATTTCAAATAATGAACTAATTTATTACCAAATAGTAAGTGGACAGTGTTGAAAATAAGAAACTTTAGCGACCACTGATTAAATGAATTTTAAATATTTAAAAAATTTTGGACAGAAGCTTGTGTTAGATCATAAAATATTGTAGTTAATTATTTCGTGTTTAGTTGTAAGGATTTAAGAGTAGAATTATATAACTTGTTAATTAACAAATGCCAACAAAACAGAAAACCCAAGATTAAGAACCATAAATAAATAAAATAGTAAATTTAAATTTGTAAATAAACAGCTTGTAATTTAATGAGAGTAAATAATATTGTATTGTAAATGTTGATTTGTTTATTTAATTTGATTTTATCATTACAGTTGTTAGATTGAGCATAAATGATCAAAATCATATCTTAATAATTTTGTCAAAATTAAATTTCCCAACATATTAATAATTACATCACAGTAAATAATCTTTACGGTATATTGTGAGTGGGATAACATTTCCAGTATGTAATTCTTTAATTAGTCCGGGTTTTTTTTATAGCTATATCTCAGTATTTAGGTTAGGTTAAGTGATTTGTAAATGTAACAAGGTTTTATACCTCACATTTAATATTAAATTTGGCTTAAAAAAATAATGAATAAAAATTTTATAATTCATAACATTAAGTATTTTACTTTTACTTTGTCCAGATCACTGTAAAAGAATTAAACCTTGGACATAATTCTTCATTTACACCATTACCATCAAGTGACGTAGATCTTCAACATCAGTTTGTAACTCATGTCGGAGGTCATTATGAAGTCTGTGTTTCTACGGCTGAGAAGGATGCTCTTCCTGGTCCTTGCGCTGAGTATTGGGCTTTGCCTCTTCCAACACCTCATCAACTACAGATAATGATGGAAATCAATGGAAGTTATATCCTATATTGGAAGGAGGGAATGATGCCTGAACATATGAAAGATATCAAGTAGGTTAACAGTTAGTTTTATGATAATTCCATTTATATAATAAATTGTCCACAAACCTTCTCACTCATCCATCTCCAAAACCAAAATAAACCATGACTGCTATCTTTGAAATAATATTTAAATAGGACCTAAACTTATTTAGGGATCTTCATTCTGATTATAAAGTTATTGATAATGATGGATTGTTCATATTATTAATATGGTTTCGAGAGTATAAATCAATTCTCATTATCAAGTGTGAAACTAGAACATAAAAGAGAAAAACACTAACATAGCCTAGTAGCCTAGACCTTTGATGGAAACTAAAACTAAATCTATAATCTGAGAAAAGTACTCAAGCCTAAAACTAGCCTGAACAGTGTTAGGAATAAGTTAATATTAGGTTAATATTAAGGTTATATTAGGAAGAACACATTCACAAAGCTCAGAATGACCCAACTATTGTGAAACAATTAAAAAAATGTTGAAATGCTTGACTTGCAACTCAACTAGGTTACCAGAGAGAACAAAAGGTTCTCTAGCGGTCAGCATGATTTGGAGGGGGTCTTTTGTCTTTTTGGAGCTTGGAAGATACACGGCTATGTTGCTTGCCATGGTTTAAGATGGCCCAGGAGATCTACTCAACAAACCGTAAGCAAGCATTTCTATACATAAAGTTATAATTTAGTTACCAGTTAAGAAGATTTATAATTTCTTTCATTTAAAGTATAATGATAGTTGGAATACTTTTGAGTTTTGAGTAATTAATTTGAGTAATTGATTTGTGTAATTAATTTGAGTAATTGATTTGTGTAATTAATTTGAGTAATTGATTTGTGTAATTAATTTGAGTAATTGATTTGTGTAATTAATTTGAGTAATTGATTTGTGTTATTAATTTGAGTAATTGATTTATGTAATTAATTTGAGTAATTAATGCTTTGTTTGAATATTAGTTTGGGTTATTGTTTCAATTGGATTCTTGTTATTGTGTTGCATTAAGATATTGTATCGATGTATTAATAAAATACTGAACCACTGATTTGATAATTAATTGAAACTAAGAACCCAGGCATATTTTATTGGGCCGTTCATAACAACAGTCAAAGCTAATAAGGTAAACAAAGATCCCTCGAAACACAGCAACTTTTTTAAATTATACCAGCACGATGAAGCACCCTGCGGTAGAGCTGAGTCCTACACTAAGATTTAACTTACCCATATCTAGGCCCAGCAATGTTGATGAGGTGAAAGACTAAATACAAACCAGCTCAGATCAGTTAAAACCACAACACGCAGACCTACACTCCTCAAAGGACAGGAAGCAACTGATTATAGGGTTTGAAGCCAACAGATAGTTGCCCTAAATGTTATCAAGGTAAACAAACGTTTTCGATCGCATCATGACTCCCATTTGTGGAATTAACAACAAATTTGTCTTATTTAAAGAAGAAGATTTTTATCTTTGATTTTTAATTTATTTTTTATTAACAGAAACCATAATAGCTTTATTTCTAAACTAGCTTGGCTGATAGGATTCTCTGATTGCTTTGTATTCAATTAGTTTTTCTTTAATATAAGTTTTTTCGTGGTGTATTATTTTTATCTCTTCCCAATTAAATTTTTGATTTCCGCACCAAATATGTTCACTAATTGTTATTTTTAGAGGTATTTTAGTCTCACCAATATATTGCCTGTCACATTCACATTTAATACTGTAGATTCAGGTTTTTTGTATTCTAAGTGATATTTTTAGGTTTAGTTTTGAGAGATGTCTAAGTGTTTTGATTATTAAAAGCTGTACGAATTTTATATTTTCTAGCAACCACCTTACTTTTTCCGATAATCGTGGAAAAAGTTTTTGTGATTTGAGGAATCCTTGTTTTTCCTTATTATTTTTGACTCTTGGCCTAGTTTTAGGCCTAAGTACTTTTCTTAGATTTAGTTTTAGTTTCCAACATGACTCTAGGCTATGTTGGTGTTTTTCTCTATTTCTCTTTTATTTTCTAGTTTCACACTTGATAACGAGAGTGGATTATTACTCTCGAAATGTTGTATATTAATTTTCTGTAGACAAACAGTGACAGATATCATTGTCACTAAAATTTGAACAAAATCTGTAGAGTCGATTTTGAGAAATTATATATTTTACAACTGCCTCATGTAAGTGGAGTTATGTTAATTTATGTGGATTTATTTATCAAGTATTATTTATCAATTATGTGAAAATCTGTTCGGTAGCCATGTGTAAGTGGAGTTAAGTTAAATTGTAAATTTCTCTATTCAATTTCTATTATCAAGTTACTTTAAGTTGTAAGTCTGCGTTCTTACAAACTTATTATTCAATCTATTATTTTAATATACCTAAGGTAGGGTTACATTCTGGTCGTAATTAGCAGTTATTTCTATAAACGTGGCAATGGTCAATACAATGAATCTAGCCAGTCATTTTAATTATAACGAAATCTCTTTTTTATTGAAACTAAGGACAAAAACATTACTATATATCAACAGGCAATTTACTTAAATCTAAGAGTCATTTTTGTTATAATACAAATTATCAAGCATGTGCTAAAATCCAAATTAAAAGTTTTTTTACAGTTCTTTCTCACTACAACTCATCTCCTAATGATTACTTATTTCAGCTTTCACTTTACTCACGAAATACCAGTCCATATTGTGTTAGCTTCCTTCAATATCACAACTACTTAAAATCCTCCATCTTATCGTTGAAAACTGAGTCTGTCCAGCCGTCTCATAAAGTGACTGTATTACTCTGAATCCTCACAAAGACTGCTTAAGGCACGCTTTGAGAAGACGCTCCTTGCTGAGGCTCATGGGAAATATAACCAGGGTTTAATTTCATGCTAGCACGTACTTTTGCAACGTCTGTGTTATTTGAAGGTTACAAGTCTATTTCACCTCACGCGCACGATTTGAAATTACGCTTTCACTTGTTTAGTTTTAAGTTGTTTATTAGTAATCATTAGGTTATTATTATTGTTCATTTGAAGATTGTTTAAATACATTTTATAATTACTTATTATTATAAAATCTTTATTATTTCTATCATCCTATAATTAGTTCATATTTATTATTAATATTAAATAATGTTTTATTAATTACTGGTTGGAGAGTGTCCCATGCTTACACCAATGGCCGATTTTGTTTTTATAGATAACATACAAACCAGCATTTTTCGAGAGATAGCTACCAAGAAGTTATCTTTGGGTACTTGGTGACTAGATTTTAGCAAAATCTGATCACAATTGTCGAATCAATTTTTCTTAATTTTATGTTTTTCTTTTATGGGAGGTACCACCAAAATTGGGAAAATGAAACAACATCTTGAGGAATGGCCAAAATATTCAAAATTTGATTAAAATCAATTCACTTGTTTTGGCAAGTAGAGCACTGCAAAGACGATAGCTGGACATTATTACTGAATATTGTTTTTTAATCAGAAGACCTCAAAGCAGATATTTGTACGAATAACTCAACAACAACTTTTTGACACCTACCATAATTTTCTATATACTATGTGTGTTGTAAGTTAGTTCAATGAAATTATTGTTTATCTATTCAATTCTTTTCATCTAATCAATTAATTAGTTCAGTTTATGCTTTAAGAGCTTTTAGTCAAAAATTCAAATTACTTCAGTTTGTAAGTCTGCGTTCTTACAATACCATTTTTATTTTACCTAAAGGCAGGGTCACAACTTTAATCGTACTTACAGTTAGTTACTTCAATAACGTGGCAATGGTTAATACAACTGAATCTAGCCAGACATATTTATAAAGTTAAGAAATCTCCCTTTTATTCTATAGACAAACAAGAACATTATTACATATAAATTTAAATGAACATTCAATCTAAATTCTATCCTGTGATAGTATACATCTTAACATGTTAAAATCTGAATATAAAGTTTATATATCCTTTTAACCAAGTTCTGTCTCCTAATGATTACTCAAACTTTATTTCTCACTTTACTCACGAAATACTAGTCCATGTTGTGCTAGTTTCCTTCTAATCACAATTACTTAACACCACCATTTTGTCGTGATTTTTGAGTCTGTCCAGCCATCCTACAACATGACTGTCTCACTCTGACTCCTGACAAAGACTGCTTAAACCACGTTTCTAGAAGACGCTTGGCAAAGGTAACGCTCAGTCTCATGGGAAGTCTCTCCAGGGTTCAATTTCCTGCTGGAATGGACTTCTGCAACGTCAGTTGGTTTATCTGGCGTGCACAGTTTGAATTTCATAGTTTATTGGTGTAGGTTTATTGTTTGTAATCATTTGGTTATTATTGTTCATTAGGAGATTGTTCAGATACACTTTACAATTATTTATTATTATTATATGATGCTTATTATCTCTATTATTATTAATGTTAATTGTTTTATTATATTTTATTAATTACTGGTTGGAGGTTGTCCCATGCTTACAGTATATATATATATATATATATATATATATATATATATATATATATATATATATATATATATATATAAGCAGAGAACTAGAGTTTTGAAGATTTGTAACAATTTTATAAACTCTTACATTGGAGGAAGCTCATTACTCTGTTGAAGAGTTCCTTCGGGTTTGGTTGTATATTATGTCAGTACGATATATCTTATTTGATGTTTTCTTATTACATGTTGGTTATTGAGCGTATTTGTGTATTTTAATCTATGTATGTTTGTGTTATTTTATTTGTGTTTTATTGTTATTTAGTTAAGGTTTTAAGTAGTCTGTTGATAATTCCAACACCTTTATAACTAGGTCTATGGAATGAATAAATAAACAAGTTTAATTTTCCATTTAAATTATATTCGTATGTAATTTTCTTTCTGTATAATAATTATAAATAATTGTTTTGTTTAGGTATCATTATTTGGTGTCTGTGTCGGAAGGGCCAGCACTCAACATGACAACAGCAAAGCATTACAAAGCTGAAGGTCCTCCTTTCATATTCAACGATGTACAGAATGGAAATATGTATTCTTGTGTTGTTCAGTTGGTAACATCGGATGGTTACAAATCCCTTCCATCAGAAGTATCTTCGGTAGCTGTTTCTACAGGTAATTTAAAAATAAATCCACAAGTTTAGTGCTCACAAAAGGTTAAAAGTTTTTCAGAATGAAAATTTTTTAAATTTTATATTGTTATATGTCTAACTGTTTTTTTTGAGATTTTAAACATTTCAAAAAATTTTACCAAACAAAAAATATTACAAAATAATTTAATAATACGTGATTCATTACAATAACAATCTACAAACTTTTAACATCATAATAAATATAATTTTTGTGTCAACTGTAAGCCTATTGGTATATTTCTTTTTTTTTTTAGATAACGAAACTAATTCAAAAATAAATTCTCACAAATAAATCATTCCAAAAAAGAAGTATTTAGTTTTTGAATGATGCTTTGTATTTACTGACGACTGTTAAGTTTTGAATATACAGGGTGTCTAAGAAAAAAGTTTCAAAAATTCAGAAGCTTATTCCTCACATTAAAATCAATAAAAAAAAATGTATATAAACATACTTCGTAAGATTCTTAGTTTTTTACCTAGACGCCATTTTTTGTTTTTAACAAAAAAAAAAAACATCTTTTTAACGGTATATGATATGGAGTTGAAATTTTGCATGCTATTTAGTGTTATAGAGACCAAATTTTAAAAAAATAACCAACTTGTTTCCTTTACTCATTTTAAAATGATGGCTATTTATACTTCTTAACATCAAATATCTCGAAATCCGTTGATTTTACAAAATATTTTCTTTTTTTAATAAAAAAATGGTTTATAAAAAATTCTTTCTCTATCTTAAAGGAGTTATTGATAAAAAATTGAAAACGTGAAATTATTGGCTACACACCAAGATTGTCCTAGGAACCAATTTTTTATCTCCAAATTTTCCTGTAGCTTAAAGTACAACTGAGCTTTTGACACACGAAATAATAATATGTAATAACTAATATCATAAATTTATTGTGTTTTGTAATAATGCATAATGGATGTATGAGGGCCGCCACTTTGAAAAGCTCCTCTTGTGTTTATCATACAGATCTTGTTTTCCATTACTTTTTTTTTTAATACATTTCCATTGAAAACAAAATGATTCATTATTATTTTTTCCTGCTTAAATATTATTCTAGGCTAATATTGGGTGTTGTAGACAATTACCAAGAATTAATGTTTTGTTTGCTGTTAAAAAAGGAAAATATTTTTTCTCTTGTTAATGGTTTCCGATATATTCAACATTCAAAATAAAATTAATGTTTTTGTGCAATAAAAATACTAATTAATATAATTAAAAACTCATATATATTATGTGACCCTATTCATCTCATATTATAAACAGTTTTTGTGTGAAGCTCCCAATGATCATGGGATCCACATCTCAAAATCTTCAGATGCCCTCCCATTCATTGAACCTTCGCTGAGCAAACACTTCCATTTATGTAAAAGGTGTTCTGCCGACTTCCTCCCATTGGAGCAGAACCGACAGATTTCCTGTTTTACCAACCGCATTTTCTGAGAAGTGATGTCTCACTGAGAAGTGACCTATCAATGTATCTATATCGTCTTCATCACTTTGTACACTTTCAATTTCTGTATTTCATGCAGAATTGCCATGTATTAAACCAAATCCGTATTAAGACTATCAACAATGTCTCAACAATCTCTATGACCTCATATATTGTTAAAATAGTTTATAATTTTACAGTTTAATTTAATTGTACTTAAAAAGATTTTCTTTTTTTTTTAACCTGTACTTAAAAAAATTTCTTTCTTTTTTTAAAATTATATTTTTACTTTAACAACTTCATTTCTAACGAAAATTCACTAATATAACAGAAAATATAACTAATAACTATTTCAATATTTTTTTCAGATGACTGGCCTACTTTGTTGATGAACAAACGAAGTTTCTTGAGCCTAGTGTTGCCAACATTGTTTATAATAGCAATCTTAGCTATAGCGTTGGGCTATGTTATTGTTAGACACCGAAGACTTCAAAATAACTTTACTACTTTTACCAATAGTCATTACAGTACAAGGTCTGGTGCTGCAACTTTCCCTGGAGCTGAAGGGTTAGGTAAGTCTTATTGTGTGATTTTATAGCATCTGGAGGAAATGCTTGTGTAATAGGATATTGACCACATTTAAAACTAGCTTCGAGCCTTTGATGAGTACAATAAAACTGACTGCTGGAAATACATTTTATTATTTAGAACAATGTTGAATTTTGAAAAAATGAAAGAAAGAAAAAAAGAAAAAAACCCCTGAATATCTTAGTAATAAACAGTTTGGGTTTTAAGAAAATGTAAATAAAATATCTAAGCAAGCAATGGTTCAGCTGTATTATAATTCAGGATCTTAATGAACATATCAATATTACAATTTAAATTTCAAGTTCTCTCTCTCACACACACACACACACACAAACACACACACACACAAGAGCAAATCATTGATTCTAATACTTGTATATATTTATTACTCTCAATATAGTGACATTCATAAACTTACAATTTTAAGTTAATCTATCAATAAGCCTTCAATCCAGAACCATCTCAATGATTAAGACAGATTATTGAATTTAAGTTTCTTTACACATGAGGTTTGCTATCGTGATACTCTGTAGTTGGCCGTCTTCACCAAACAATTTGATTTGTCACAGCACCCTGGCCACATTTCTCCATCAATTGACAGACTCCCTTTCCTTTCCACCAGGAGCTTATATACTGTACTCCTTAGTTATTTGTGACAGATCGGAAAGTTACAAGCCAAGCAATTACATAACTATTTTTTACTTGTCGTAATGATTGTTCAAGCTCTGGTTTTTATTGAATGGACTTAGAGTTTTTGTCTACTTCCTTCCAACTTAACTATAAATCCTACCACCTTGATTTCTACAGAAAGGTCACTGTGAAAATCAAATTGAAAATTTCAAGTGAAAACCTCTATTTTTATGCCAAAACTGAATAGTGTGGAAACTGTTAGTTTCAGATAATTGTGTTATGGGGTCAACACCTAATGTTCATTTAGAGATCAAATTTATTTTTCGCCCAAACATTTTGTAAAAATACTTTTAAAACAAAAACTTGAAAAATGAAATTCACAAAATTACCTTGTATTTGAAAATGGCTCAATCAATTTTTAGATTAATATATAATTTTATTTTTTCAATGACAATATCCATGATTAGTGTCCATGATAGCTATTGAAATGGAATCTTCTGTGATGATAAGTTTTGGTTTGTTTTTATTTGATATTAGAAATGAGTGAATAGGAAATTTTCAGCAATGTTTAACCATTTATTTACCTTTGTTGCCTATGATTGCCCAGAATCGTTATATATATTTTTTTAATTGTTTAAAACTTAATGTTTTGGAAAATATTGAATTGACCTTGAAATAGTGCCAGAGGATTTACATGACATATCCTCCAATTTGAAAATAGTTTCTTGTTTTGTTACTTCACTACTACAAATTAAGACTAATTGAAATTTTAATTTAACTTTGGCATGTCTTTCACTGATTAAGGTGAAGTACCTCTTTAACACTCGTTTCAGTCTTAATGTTTTCTAGGACATTTTTGGTTGAAAATAATTTTGGTCATTACAAAATTACATATATGAACATAAAATTTCCATGCTATCCACTTCAGACTTCAAAAAATAGAGGTTGTCATTTGAAATTTGACCTTGATGGTGTAGATAACCTTCTCTGTAGATTCCAAGGTCATCATTTGATTCTTCAGTCAAAACCAACTTTTCCATTTAAATTTTTTTTACAAAAACTATTACTGAGATATTTAGGGATCCCAATATTTTTGGGGCACCTAATACAGTATATATATATTAGGGATGGGTCGATTCTCGGTACCGATTCCCGATACCACCGATTCTTAAGCCTAAGTACCGGTATCGAGGACCGATGGTTGAAAGTCTGTACCAAGGTGTCAATTTAAGAGGAATTAAATTAATACATAAACATGCCAATGTAAAAGTTTTAAACAAAATTTTCAACGTTTATTAATAAAAAATTGGATTTGCCTAAATAAAATTGTTTAAGGCTTAGACCTTTAACGTAACTTTGCAGTTCAAGTTAGTTGTGAAAACAACTAAAAATCTACTAGGCTCTAGCCCTATTGGTTTTAATAAACATGTCTTGTTTGCCATACTATTTATTCAACCAACTCATTTTAGTCTTTACAAATTACGATTTTTTGTAATTTGCAAAGTTTGTTCGATATTTCCTCGTATGCAGCATACAGTTGAATCGCCCAACATTCTTAAAACAACTACATCATTTGACGAATGAATAGATGAATACGGGGAATGGTCAAGTTGTACCTTAAGTGCGACATCGTCCAGGAATACTACTCGAGAGTCGAGTATCTACGGAATCTTTCGTGGCCGTCCGGATTATCTGATCCCACGATAGTTTTAATAAAAACTGTCATAACGTAATGCGATATAGTACGTTGGTTTTAAGATGCTTTTTTTTTTGTTTTCGTCTGAAATTAAAATGCATATGGTAATGTTACTGTACTTGGTTATCTGCTAAATTAACACGACGAAGTAAATGCGCCTCAGTTAAGAAATGGGAGTTATTTATCGTAACAGCTTAAATAACAGTGTTAAAAGAAATAATCTGTTACACAAACAACATGTTTCTCTAGTCTCCATGTTATTTTTGTAACAGATTTAACTGATTGAACGGTATGCAACCATTACCTATTCTTGTCCTTGATAATATGAGAAATGAAATGAAAACTGTAAAATTATGAATTGCGCATTCGTGCCTGTTGTTTTTGTAACAGCGTAAGGCTTATAACCCTATTATTATTATGTCTTTGTTTTTGTGTTCCGTTACTGCGTTACATGAGAGTTTTACAATTAACACATTGAACCCTATGCCTGAGTATAGATCGGGGTACCGCAAATGCCGTTGTAAACGAAGCCCGAGTATATATCGGGTATCGCTATTTAATTCGGTACATCGTTATTTTTAGCGTAATAATAGCTTTTGATGTATAGTAATGCTCTTCAATTCATATTCTTTCAGTAAATTAGCAGTTTTTACTCTATGGTCTGCTCTTTAGTCATAAGAAATATTATTCAGACGAATAGCGCATTAGCACGATGTCAGCTGTCTGAGTCGAGCTCAGCCGTCTATGCTGTGTTTACCGCGTCATTGTTTACGTTCTGCTAGTGAGCTTTCTATGTGATTTGTACGCTAATAAATGTGTTTATTGTTTCCAAAGCAATATTTTTATTTGTCGTTTTAGTCATTTAGTGTAGTATAGTGTAATGAACTGTGAAAATGAGTGATTATTTAGACACACACTTCGAATGATTCCTTCCGAGTTGTCAAACTCTGATGGTAGATGACGGTGATTATAATATTTATAATCTTAGTTTTGATGACAATGACAATCGTAACCATCTTCTGTGGTCCAGTATGAAAGAATAAGTGATCCTGTATACGATGCTGGCTCTGATAATGAATTTGTTGACCGTCTGTTTGCCGACCCACCAAACTTTGAGGATACCAACTTTTAGGTTAGTGAGGAAGAATACAACAGTTTAGGTCCTTCAACCAGCAATAATATATCTAGCCATACACAAAATGGTCAAAGTAATAAGAAAGTAAAGTTTTCTCATAGGCCAAATGAATCTGGTGATAATGGTCAAGTTTATGAAGCCTAGGCCTAGGTTAGCATAATAGTAATGTAGCTATTTTTTTTTATTTTTAGAATATTTATTGTTTTTTATATTTTTTATTATTTTTAAAATTCCAATTACCCTATAACATATTATATTTTCTTAAAGCTCTTGATTTCCTCTTTAAAATGATGTATGGTTTGTGGTGTTTTGATTAAAACTAATAAAGTAATAATTTTTGTGTTAATGCAAAAATGCCCAGTATTTATGCATATAAGCCCTGTTAGCGCCCATAGGGTTTAATGTGTTAATGCATTAATTCATTCCATTTCAAAGCCAAATTCTTTTTCTCGTTCGAAGTGTTAAGTGTTGCTGTGTTAGCACTAGCAGTCAATGACTTAAATCTTGTTTTAGTGTTAATAATAAGATCCTGTTTCCAATTAATAAATAAGTAAGGAGTTATTAATCATTTAACAATCTATTGTTTCTATTTATAAAGTTAGTGTAGTGTGTAGTGTTTGTGTAAATATTAGTTTATAAATGTCCAGACCTAGCTATATTGTTATTTAAGTAATGTTATTATTTTTATTTCATTATAAATATTTCTTATTTAATATTATATATTTATTCAGATACAGTTATTATAATTGGAAATTTTTATTTTTCACGAAGTTATTGTTTTTATAATATATATATATATATATATATATATATATATATATATATATACTGTAATAGACTCATGAAATTATTTAATTTTAAACCAACAGGATTAATAAATCTTTTTCCTAACCTATCGATTTTTACAAAAAACTGTTTTTTTTTTTTTTTTTTTTTTTTTTTTTTTTTTTTTTTTTTTTTTTTTGTTAATCCTGACCGACCTCTACAAATTTATAAACTAAAACTTACATGTTTATGATGCCTTTTACTGATATTTTTATGGATAAAAAAAAAAAGTGACAGTAAAATAGTAAACAATTACCCTTTATTCTATAACTTGTTTTTAAAAAATATAACTCTTGTATTTGATTATAATTAATGTTTTTTTCCCCCTTTCTTTAAAAATAATATGTTATAGGCCTATTGCATATATACTGTCAGCTTATTTGTAGAAATTTAAATAAACTTTAAATTTGTAAAAAGTCTAACCTTGAGTATGAATTAATTGTGTTATTTATTTGTTGAAACATTTGTTATTTAATTTTGTTCCTGAAAACTAAGGCACGCATATCAAAAGTATGACATGCAGTAAAACATTGGGCCATCTTCGTTATAATTATAATATAAACACTTTAATTATTAACCCTCCAACTGGTGATCGACCACTTTTTGCCTTAAAAGTGGTCGCTTCATTAGTCACGGCTCAATTCACCAACTATAAAACACGTATTTTGCCATTCAACGTTACGCCCACTTAAAATTGTCCCATCGCAATAAATAAAATACCGTTGGAAAGCTAATGTTCCGTAGATGCATATCATGCAAAAAAATACCACAAAACGTTATAAATAATATTCCAAAAATTAGTGAAATTCGCTTATTTTTTATGCGAAACGTCTAAGTTTTACCTTAACCACTTGACGGACTAACCCGAGTTAGCTCGGGCAAGTGCTACGTTCTAAACCGGACTAACCCGAGTAAGCTCGGGCAACAAAAAATATTCCGTATCATTTCAGATTAACCCGAATTGGCTCGTTCCACGTATTTATTTTTTAGTTTGCGGGTGTCGCCCACTACTTTGGATTGTTTTTCATCGGTAGCGTTAGTGTCGCTCTGTGTACAGCTTAGTGAGCTACTGACGCTGTGTTTATCAGTCGAGTTTCGTGCCTGTATCTGCTGTTTATTTTATTATTTATATTAGTAAGTGTATTGTTTGTTTGAAAATGAGTAGTGAAGAAGATGACTACGAAAGAGTGAATTTAGAAGAGAGTGAAAGTGAGGTTGAAAGCGAGAGTGATAGTGAGACTGAGAGTGATTCAGACAACTCAATTGATTTAGCGCAAGCCCGGCAATGGCGGGAAATAGACGAAAACAGCCTACCTCAAGCTCCCCCACATTTCGCATTTACTTCTACGGTAGGTGTAAATGTAAGGGACCTTGATATAAATGGGAGTGTTTTGCAATTTTTTGAGAACTTTGTTTCTGATGATATAATTAGTCTTATTTGTGAAGAAACTAATCGCTATGCTATTGATTATTTACGTAATCACAGAAGAGCAAAACCATTTGCTGAATTACTTCCAAATGAAGTAAGGGTATTTTTGGCCTTAGTTATGTTGCAAGGCATTGTAAACAAACCGGAATTGGAGCTATTCTGGTCTAAAAACCCCTTACTCATGACTCCATTTTTCCTTCAAGCGATGCCATATCGCAGATACAAGCAAATAAAACAGTTTTTACATTTTTCAAATAATAATGAGTACAACCCCAGAACACACCCAAATCCTAAGTTGAATAAAATTTGGCCAATACTTGTAAAACTAAGAGAAAAATTCAAAAGTACTGTTACTCCAGATAGGGACATAACTGTAGATGAGAGCTTGCTTTTGTTCAAGGGCCGCTTGTCATGGAAACAGTTCATACCCCTCAAACGAGCTCGCTTTGGCATAAAAAGTAATTTAGTCTGTGAGTCTAAAAGTGGTTATGTCTGGGATTTAGCCATTTACACTGGCAAGGGTGAACGCTCAGAAAATATAGCTGCCGAACTAGGCATCGATGACTTCCGAAAGTTGCCTAAGTCCTCACAAGTAGTATTGTCGATGTGTAAGGAGTTATTAGGAAAAGGGCACTGCTTGGCAACGGACAATTTTTATTAGTCTCCTCAGCTTGCTGATATACTTGTTTCCCACAGGACTGACACTTATGGTACAGTAAAATTAGGCCGAAAAGGAATACCTTTGAAAATGAAAAAAAAAAAATAAATAAATAAAAAAACTAAAACTAAAGAAAGGAGATATAGTAGGCTTTCAACGAGGAAAAGTTACAGTAATGGCATGGAAGGACAAAAAGATTGTTTCTCTCATTTCAACAATCCACACCACAAAAATGGTTGATGTAGAAAAACGGGGTGTTGCAACCAAAAGACCAGAATGTGTAATTTCATACAACGACACAATGGGTGGTGTTGATCGAGTAGATCAACACATTTCCAGCTACTCCACACCAAGGAAACGAGGTAAAAAGTGGTATAAAAAAGTATTCTTCAACCTTCTAGACATTTCTCTGTGGAACTCTTATGTTGTTTACAAAAAGTGTAACGGCTCTTTGAGTCCTCTACTGTACAGGCTTCAAGTAATTCAGAAGACTATGGAAAAGTATCACTCCGATACAATGAAGCCAAAATCTGGAAGACCCAGTCAGGCCCTAAGCCCACTAAGACTAACTGAACGGCATTTTCCTGAATACCTACCACCCAAGGAGAAAAAAGCAAACCCTACACGTCAGTGTGGACTTTGCAGCAGAGTGAAGGACGCCAACGGAAAGAAGATTCGGCGAGAGTCACAGTATTACTGCGCAGAGTGCGACGTCGCCTTGTGTGTGGCGCCTTGCTTTAGAGTGTATCACACCGTCGCTGATATCTGAAGTTGGCAACTTATAACAAAAATTCATATTATAATGAAAAAACAGATGAAATGTCAAAAAAGTTTTATTGTACATAAAGAACAATTAAAATGAATATGTTGCAAACTTATTTTGTGTATTTTTTTAGCACACGAGTTAACTCGGGTTATTCTTTTTACTGGTATTTGAAAATTATAAAAAAATAGAAAATGACTACAAACAAACAAAATTTTATCGGCAATGAAGTAAGTCTAAACCAAACTGTTAATTTCACTAATAAAAAAAAAAATGACCTGAAATGGTCATTTTTCTATAATTTAATGGACCGTCAAGTGGTTAACAAGTTTTAAACAAAACATTCGTCTCGTTTGCCTATTTTTCTTATTTCCAAATTACTGTCAGTCAGTTATAACCTAACACTGCTTGATAGATCGCGTCTTTCTCTTCAAAACTGTCTTTTTCAAATGTTTCCAACTAGTATGGTTTTTATTATATAAAAATTAAACCAAATCAAGAATTTTAACGCTATTTTACACGCTAAAAATTACATTTTTTGCAATTCAACTTTTATCCTAGTAGATATTATATTATCGAAATGTATTCTATACCATTGAAAAGGTAATCTTTCAACCTTTCATAACCAGGTTTAGAAAAATTAAAGTTGTGTAAAATAGAAAAACACGACTTGACTGAAGTTGATGTTCATAACGCTAGGTTCCGACAATTTGCCGCAGCGAGTTTTATATAGAAAATATCACCTATATGTTCATATATTTTTTCAAAATGGTAAAACTTGTCCAAATGTTACAAGTTGACAATATTATATAGTATTTTTCTTCCTCTTTCGAACTATGAAGACGAAATCATCCTAATTTATATAGTTTACGAGTTATATCCATTCTAGGAAATGATCCTCTGAACTTTCAGACCGGTTTGCGATATTCAGTATCTAGACAGTTTTGAAGAATCCGATCTTTATTTTTATACAATCTTGTCGTTTTTGATATAACTGTAAAGAAGGGGTTTCAATGTTTAACCTTGTATTTGAAACACATCTGTACAAGGAAAAATACAAAGGCTGTGGTACTTTATAAAACCAAGAATAACCTCAAATTTGTTACTTCGATCTCGCAAGAATTTTGTGATGTGGAAATTTCAAAGTGTAATAGCTTTGTGTTTTTGTAGTGAATACAAGTTTCATGAAGTGATTTTTTTATTATAATTTGTTTATACAACTTAAAATAAATGTGTCAATGTTTGTAGAGTGATAATTCATATTTTCGGCCTATCTAGCCAAATCTAGTACTATTCAGGCCTAGTTCTAGATTTGCTTTTGGAACTGTTAGTTTCAAGAAACGATTTATTTATTATAATATGTATATACATAATATATAAATGTATATACAACTTATAATAAATGTGTCAATGTTTGTAGAGTGTATTTATTAGTGATATTTCATATTTTTGGTTTATTTTCACAGCCCTAACCTCAACGTCTAGGCTATTGTGAAGGTAGATTTTTATCATAAATGACCCATGTCTAATGAAAATTTTAAAAATTGATTTTTTTTTTAGCAACTTTTATCCACAAATATATAACAAATCTCTAGGAATTCTTCAAAAAAAATGAAAAAAAATCTTTTATATGGTTTATGTACTGATTTCTGTGAAAATTTTCTCTCCGTTACTCTCGATTTTTTGGTATTTGACCAAAAAACTCCAAATGTAATAAATCTAACATTTTTTTTTCACTATACACCTACATTCTATGCACCTTTCTGAACATAATGATATATAGAAGTTCTGTATAAAATATATTTTACTATTTTTAATGTTTTTTTTTAAAAAATAAAAGAAAAATTCAGTTTTTACGTAAAATATTTTTTTCATTTTTAAAAAGTAACAAATTTATATATTTTTTTCCCTAAATATATTCACAAATAATACACAAAAATTGTTTATATCTTAGAAATAGGTAGTAAGCTATTGATTTTGAGTGATGCAGGTTTTTCTGAAAATAAGTTAATATCATTTTTGACATCTAACATACTTACTCCAAAACCGTTTCAAAAATTTATTTTTTTATTACATAGATAAATTCTATGCATCTTTTTGAGAAAAATTATATCTTATAAGTTAGGTTTTGTATACAAATAATATATTTTATTAATTTTTAAACGAACGAAGAATTTTTAAGACACATTAACATGCGCCAGCTGGAGGGTTAAAGAAGAAGAACAGTGGAAACCAGAGCTTTCTATCTCAACCCAGTACAAAATCGCAGCTCATTGAAATTAAGTAAAACTTCATTGAGGCAAAATATGAACATCCACATTCAGGTGGTAAATAACCCCAATGACAACCAATGAGTTGCCATTTTGTACTGGGTTGAGGTAGAAAGCTCTGGTTTTCACTGTCCTTCTTCTTTAATTAAGGACTTTAAAATGAGGTGTCACTTAATGGGTCTTTACGTTTAAAAATTTTGAGCTGCCCCCCAAAAATCCCATTTTGGGGAAATGGGCAAAGTTGTAATAGTGACTAAAAAGTTCACTTTTATTTCCTAGAAAGGTGTCCTGAGTTTCATTTTTCTATCTTTATCCGTTTAAAATTTAACAGGGCGTATCCATACTTTTGACTCACAGGTGCCTCAATGAAGTTTTAGTTAATTTCAATGAGCTGCCATTTTGCACTGGGTTGAGATAGAAAGCTCTGGTTTCCACTGTTCTTCTTCTTTAATCAAGGACTTTAAAATGAGGTGTCACTTAATGGGTCTTTAGATTAAAAAATTTTGAGCTGCCCCCCAAAAATCCCATTTTGGGAAAATGGGCAAAGTTGTAATAGTGACTAAAAAGTTCACTTTTATTTCCTAGAAAGGTGTTCTGAGTTTCATTTTTCTATCTTTATCCATTTAAAATTTAACAGGGTGTATCCATACTTTTGACTCACACTGTGTGTGTATATATATATATATATATATATATAAGTAATAGTTAATCAAATAATATTTAAAAGAATACTTAATTTTCAATACACATATCACCAGTATACTAAAATTTTGACTTGAAGACATGTAACACAAATTTACTATTTATAAATGAAACAGCACTTAAAAAATAAAAACACAGCCTAGGAGATTATAAACAAACTTGATGTTGGTATTAAAAAATCATCATAATAATTCATTTGTGGGGATAAAGGAAAGATGTATATGATTAATTAATGAGTATAAACTCAAATTAAAGTGAAATAAGAATTCAAGTAAAACTATTAAATGAAAACATCGTAAGACGGAATAAGGTTATATTATGTAAAGGTAATCATAATTGATTTGGGCCGATGTTTAAAGTGAACCAGGGAGCAAATGTGTGTATGTGAGTAAATCTGATTGGGAACAGATATGAAAATAATATCATAAAGTAATAAATATATTTAGTTATAAGATTAAAATTCTGTAATAATATTAAATATGAAAAAATTATAGACAATTTAGAAAATACTGTGTTCTGATTGGACTAAAAGAAAAAAGTGCAACTGGATTATTCCATAACATATTAATATACTGCAGTAGTTACAAGAATGCACCAAAAAACCAAAGTGACGCCAATATTTAAATGACATAGGGCTCTTAAAATGATCAACGAAGAAGATTGATGCTAAATCTGCGATATTAAAAAAGAAAAGTGTTGACAAATTTTGTTGTTGTTAAAATAAGTATTGTGAAGGTACCAAAGTTTATAAAGAAGAGTTAATACTTGATTTTCATGAAAGATCAAGCAGAACAGTAAGAATTTCCAACATTAAAATGTGTTAAAGAATCAAGGTAACAAATTTTGATCTGATTTAATCGAAATTTCAAATAACACAAGAATATGATAAACAAAAACTAGCCAACATATTTCTGAAGTGTGAAGTACTGAAACAAGAGAGATTATTGATTTTCAGTTTTCTCTTGCTCAGGAAATGCAGATATTTAAGTGAAGCAAGTTGTGTGCCTTATGAAAGATACGTAGCACTAATCTAGGTGGATTAGAACATAAAAAGTATTTCAGACTGCTAAAGTGTCTAAGATTGCAAAATCTGCTTCCTAAGCAATAAATAACAACATATTTTAATAATATAATTGCATTAAATATACACTGCCAGCTAAATAGGAAACTATATACAGCTGATGTTTTCATTTATGAATTTTATACTCGAGGTTTTATGTTTTAAAAACAAGACATTGGTAACATTTAAAAACTAAACAAATAGTTAACAAAAATCTTAACTAACAAATTTCTTAAGATATTGAAAGTTTTTCATAATTTGTTGCATTTGCACTGGTTTCATAACAAGTTATTGTCAATAAGGAAAACAAGGATACTCTGAACCACAAAAATATCCTTATCGTGGATATCGACACAATGCTTCTGGAGTTATTGTAGTTGCTGCTGTAATATTTTATTTTCACTTTACTCTTTTGGCTTAATGCATTGTATATTGTTTGCTTTGCTTGCTCATACAGGAGGAGGCTTTATTGGTGAGTTTATAGTTGTGTCTTTTACTCATATCTTATACATTATGTTGAAAATATTTGTGTGTAATCTAATGATGGTTGTTTATTATCTATAAGAGGCGTTCCTTCATGGCTATATAATCATTTTGTGTTATTTATTTTGTTTTATTACCATTGTTTATTTTTTAATTTTGCTTACTACTTTGTTTCATACTTATAGTAATAATATTTTTTTAAATATTTACTTTGTGTTTTATACTTGTGTATGTCGAGACATATATATCACAATGCTGATGCTTGTCTCTTTCAATTTAGTCCCAATTCACACTTGCACACTGATGTAGTCTTGTTTTCCACTGGTCAAAGCATAAAGCTGTTTTAACACATCTGCTACTTTACTGCATCAACTGACTCAAAATGTGTTTCTTTAAGGAAAAGAAACAAGTCGCATGGAGCCAAATCTGGGGAATATGGATGTTCAAGTCTAGTAATGTGTTTGTCAGTCAATAACTGCTTCACAGAAAGTGTTGCTAGATGTACCACATTGTTCTGATGAAAAACAAAACCATTTTACTAGTCATTGTTTCTAACTCTCTCAGCCATCAAAACTTAATAATACTTGTTCTCTGTTGTGCCTTTTTAAACCCATTCTTCCTTCAGACAAAAAAAAACAATGAACATGGCTTTGAAATTGGAGATGCTTTGAACAAGCTTTTTTTCTTTCTTGGTGATGACAGTGATTTTGAATACATTGACTTATTTCGTCTCTGAATCATACTGGAAGATCCAGGTTTCATTATAAATGATTTAAAAAAAAAAAAAAGATTGAAGTCTGCACCAATTTCCTACAGCATGTCAACACAAATTACGTTCCAGCTTTCTTTTTGTTCTGGTGTGAGAACCCTAAAACTCAGATATTATTTGGACACAGAGTCAATAGACTTCGGGAACAATAATTTATACATTTTTTTTCTGTTCTTGAAATGATGATTGTCCAGTTGTTAATCTTCTATATTTCTGTTTCAGTGAATTTTTATACCACACATGCAGTTCTTCCCATAAACATTTGAAAATATACTATTGATGTTTTGTTCAATTATACTAAAAATCAGTTCTCACTGCAGAGGTCGAAACAAAATGTCATTGTTTAATAGACACCCTTAATACTTAAAAAAAAATTATAAAAAATTTGTTTTCTCAACATTTTCTTCTGTTCTAAAATATGTAACTTTGGTTCTGTTTCAGATGACGAAGACTCTCCAGTCATCCGTGGTTTCTCTGACGACGAGCCACTGGTCATTGCGTAAAGTCCTTCTTGTTTAGCATTAAACTGTGATAATATAAATTTAGCTTTTATCGCCTAGTGAACAGTTGTCAGTATTGTGAAAGGGATTTTTAGATTTCCAGGATTTTTGTTTAAAATGGTATATAGTAAATTTTATTCATTAGACCAAAAATATTTATAAGGCACTGCAGCATTGTGTTAATTAGTTTTTTTCCCCAGAATAATGAGGGTTTATTTCCATTGCTATTGTTGTACAGATTTAATCTACTTGTACCTTAGTAATGAAAATTCCATATATAAATAGATTGAACAGACTGAATTACTATTGTATTTTATGTTACCTAGTAATGGCCCAATACTAGTTCTATAGTTGTATTAAAATTAGATGAGGTTGTATTGTTTTTCTTATTATGTATTCTTTTAAGTCAATATTAAACTGATTTCCATTTTCATTTAATAACATATTCTTTGGATAGAGAATATATATTTGGGCCATTTATTATTTCATATTTTATTACTTGTGTTTTGTATTTTAAGTGTTCTATATGGTTGTCATTAAGTTGATTGAAGTTACATATGAATTTATGTATATTTGTAACTTTTAGAGACAACCTAGTCTTAGAAAGAATTATTTGTGTTATGAGAGTTGTTTAAATAAAGGCTTATATAACAATCAGTCAGTTGCTATTGTATATGTTTATATTCCTAACCTAAGTATCCACCAACACGTAAACCCTTTGGGTTTAATTTTATCTAATCAGAAAAATTAGATAAAAATGGAAAAATTTGAGATTTCAAAGTGATTTTTTCAGGGTTTACTCTCTATTCAATTCTGCATTTGTTTATGTACATAACATTGGTATTTAGTATAACAAACACACAGAACACAATTCTCATAAAAAAAAATACGCCTAAGTATTAGACGCGTTTCAACGACAAGGTCGTCCTCTTCAGTGGTTTGGTTGGTGTAGCTGGTGTATCATTGAAGAGGACGACCTTGTCGCTGAAACGCGTCTGATACTTAGGCGTATTTTTTTTTTTATGAGAATTGTGTTCTGTGTGTTTGTTATACTGTATAGTTTTTCTCATAAGTCAAGCTCAACATTTAATATGAACATTGGTATTGTTTATATGGTGATAGTTTGTAAAAAAAGTAGATAAAAATGAAAAAATTTGATCTGTTTCTATTAACCTATAGAAAGATTCAAAAATCAAAAACTCACTTTTCGACCTTAAAAAATTGCAAGGGGTACCCTTATGATTTTGGAAAGTTTGAAACTATTAGAGATATTTTCGATTTGAATAGTTAGGGAGCTACACGCATTTTAAAAAGGTATTGCAAGTGGCGAAACATGAAATATTGAAATCTGGCACATATAAATTGGAATTTCTCGTAAACCCTTAAGAATTTCAAACGGATTTTTTTCAGAGTTTACTCTCTATTCAATTCTGCATCTTTTGATGTGGATATCATTGGTATTGTTAAATGTCGAAAATTTTCCTAAAAAATTAGCTGAAAATGGAAAAAAATTGAAATTTCAATAGCACCCCTCGACTCCAAATTTAATTCTGCTTCTATTAAGCTATAAAAACAATCAAAAACGCACTTTTTCGCCTAAAAAAACTGCAATTGGCTTTACCTTATGATTTTACCTTTATGATTACTTTACCTTATGATTTTGTAAAGTTTGAAAATTGGCTGTTTTCTAGAGTTAATTACTCAGAAACTATAAGAGATATTTTCGTTTTGAAAAAGCCACAGTAAAATTTGAACTTTCTTCTTTCATAAAGTATAAGTTCATATCATTAGGATGTATAGTTATTGTTACGTTATATTGTTTAAGGTTAAATCGACAATTCTCAAATTCTAAATTGGGTTAAATGCCACAGCAACTTTCACTTTGTACCTGTACACATTTTGGTCATTCTCATTCTATCTCTGCTTGGAGTCAGATGCATTGTCTGCTCCCTCAGCCTTTTCTCATGGACTTAAGTTCCGGCTACCTCATATTCATTTACTTTACCTCAAATACTTTTATATTTCTCTTTTTAAATGTTTTATATCTTGTAAAGTGTCAAGTGCGGTCTGTGTGAAGTGATTGCAAGAAGAAGTACTGGCCAGTTACTACACATCAGAAGTGGTACCGTTCGTTGGTACAATATAACGACAACCTCAAGGAAGGTAAACTCAATGACTGGTCCTCCGGTACTCAAACTTAGTAAGTAATAAATTCATACATTAACACTCAAAAAATTAACGAACATTTTTTGATCCCCCGGGCCGGATCTAGTTATTCATTAACTAGACGTAAGAAAAAAAACCAGTCTATCAGTTCGTTTAATACCGTTATATTTTATTTTATTTTTGGTTTAAACTCTGTTCAAATTGCTTACTATCAACTTTCACTTTAGATTTGTATTCTCTAACTTTCACCACGCTACAGTACAAACAGTTAAAGTTCACTTTCATTTTCTATTTTGAGAATTGTTGATTAGTATTATTTTAGTTTAATATTGATCTCCAATAAAATTAAACTTGTAATAGAAATAATATTGTAAATTTAATACTTTCACTTAGTGTGTACACAAAACCTGGCTTATAAAATATTTTGACCTTTGTATTGTACTACCTGCTCATATGTTATCTCTATAGACTTATTTTAGTTACTTTCAGAAACTAGGTCACAAAAGGAGAAAGTTTAAAAGGTATTCAAATTTATTAATATTATTGACATACCTCATGTGTTTATCATAAAAGGGTCTATTCAGCTTTTCATTATAAATAATTTGTGTTAAATTCAGTTTTGCTTATTTTGACTTTCTATTGTACTTTATAGACTACACTATATTTCTTAAGTTGAGGGCCTATGTTTAAAATAAACCTTTTATTGTGTTTAAAAAGATAAGTTTTTTTTTTTTAAAAAAGGTGGTTAGCGTGTTTTCAAGATAAATTAAATAAATTTAGTGTCTTTCCTTGAATTAACTTTGTAAAATGGCAAAATCACTTGCAGTTGTGAAAGTAAGAATGGAGAACGCGTTCTCACAGATTCAAATGATTTTTGATCTTACAAAAAAAACCTCTGACAAGGATATTCTTCAAAAATTCCTTGTGCGCGCAAAATCTGTCAGTAAGATTCGCCAAGAATTTTCTGATGCTTTAGACATTTACCTGGAGCTTAAATTGGCTAGTGATCCTGAGTTTAAACCTAATTACACTTCTCTTAATAGTGCAGATGAGTTAGTGGATTATATTAATTCTGCCCTAACCTCATTTCAAAGCAAAATGCAATCCAAGAGTAATAGTGAACCTGCCTCTGTACAAAAATCAGTGGTTCGCTTATGTTAGGACCAGCCCTTCAAACTGCCTAGGTTCTTTCTTTTTAATAAACAATCATGAAATCAGTGGTTCAGTATACTAATTAACTTTTATTAACAATGACTATCTCCTATCTTATTATAATAATACAATATTTTTATTACTACTATTAATGCAGAATGACTCTAATTATTGTGACTCACAGATCTGATTCTACGTTATATTTTATTATTACTAATGTAAGGATGAAATTTCAACAAGTAGTTACTGCTGTTACAGTTAAATTTATTACTAATGTGTCTGAAATAATTACAAGGTTTAGAAAGCTTGCCATTGATGGATGCTCATCTGAGGTCTCAATACTCCCAGGATTCTCTTACTCGCCAAGTCCGTCTGTCTATCTTCAAAAATTCCTGCAGCACTTCCCTCGATTAATCTTGGCCCACTGACCAAGTTTTCTCCCACCCAAGGGTTTATATGTCTTTGTAGCATCAATGACGTCTGCCTTGCTTGCAAGGTAAGCAATTTCATCATTTTTCCAGGTCTGTCACAATAATTGTTGTCATACTGTGTTCCTAAAAAGAACTTAGACTATATTCCTAACTAAAACTATCCTTATTCCTCTAAGTTGCATTTGTGAGCAATTATTGAATTTAATAGCTTTTCATTAGTTTTATATCATTTACCATTTTAAATAAATAATTTAGAGTTCAGGCTCCAATCTGTACTCACCAGGCAGACTGCCGTGACACGTGAATGGTAGGATATACTCAATGAGAAGTTTACTCACTCATATTTAAAATTTTAACATCTTCTTTTAATTCCAGAAATAAACATATCTTATTATTTTGATCAAGAATTTTGATAAATATTAGTTTACATTCTCTAAAGATACATATCAAAGAATTAACATACTTATATACTAAGAGCCAAATTCAGTCCAAAGTTCTGACACAATTATATCAAAGTTGTAGTATTTTTACTCACATCTTAGGTCCAAAACATATTAATTAACACATCACTTCTTTTATTAACATTGTTGTTTAGCGATTTTTTAGTTACAAACTTTTTAAATGTTCCATGTTGATTTTAGTACAGAGCGATCCGAAGATGCGTCCTACGTCTAAGGAACGCTAAGCTGGAATCCCCAGATGTCGGTTGTAAAACGGAACGCCCAACTGCTTTGCCTAGCTTGCATAGGTCAATTCCTCGAATTTTGTACTTTTCCGTTTCTAGTGGTAACATTCGTTTTGAGTTGTGAAAACACGCACTTTTGTCAATTGTAGCATAGAGGGTGCTACATTGCATTCATAATAGCGCTTAATTTAAATTTATTGATTTTTAATTATTTGTTTTAAATGTTTTTTGTTCAAAGTTTTTTACAGTAGAACCCCTCTATCCGTCACCATCGGGACTGGGGGCATGGTCGGAACGCAAAAAAGGTTGGATTATCCGAAAAAAGTCAATATTTATTACATATTATATAAAGAGATTTTTTTAAAGTGAAATAAGTGATATATAAACTTTTAAAAGTCTATAATAAAGTCTATATATAAACTTTGCAAGAACAGTAGAACTTCTGTTAACCGGCCTATATTGTAGTGTACTAGTTGGATGAGAGTTTCCGAAAATAAATTGTAATTGAAACACCAAAGCGGCGGCGAGCCAAACGACTTTGTCGATAGCGGTATCCCATTGTCGGCGGCATAAAAACACCGCGGCATTGGCACCCTTCGGTATAGCAGACATACAAAGGCAAAAACGTTTGATGACCGCTTTTTTTCCACGAATCAATTTAGTATACATTATGGAAAATATAACATATCTTTTCAGTTTTCTTCTTGTCTTTGACTGGTTATGATCTACATACAGTATATAGGGCCTACAGTAAATAAAAATGAGGGAGTTACGAAAACGGGAATACGGAAGCGTGTGTTGGTTTCGTTTCAGACACGGTTAAATGTGTCAAAAGACTTGACAGAGGGGAATCTGTAAAAAAGCTTTGTAGTGTTTAATTTTTCACGAGAGATGACACAGCACTGAACCAGGATGACACAGCACTGAAGCGGGAAAGTGATAACAAACCAGAAAGAATGGCGCCAGACGGGCCGTGAGTCATCGACAAGTCGGCGAGTCGGCACAATATCGCGAGCTCGAGCACGGTCGGATTAACCGGAGTAACGGTCCACCCGAGGGCGGATTAGAGGGGTTCTACTGTATATTTGTTATTGATCATTTTAATTTTTATGTGAGCTTCTTAATTATTAATATATGAATCTAATTCCTTAATAGTTTACTTTGTTACTTATTTGTATTTTATTGGTTGGAGATGTCCCAAGCTTACAGAAACCCCCTCCTTCGAGATTCGCATTACGCAGTAATAAGAATCTCGAAGAAACAGCATGGAAGCTGGGACACTCCAACCTCTTGCCACCTTTTACGGAGTCAAGAACAAGAGCAGTTCTAATAACAATTTTGAAAAGAGAAAAAATTTAGTTTATAGTATTTAACAATTCCAAAAATACAAAATATCAATAAACTACAACATCATACATTTCAGCAAGTATTACATAAATTAAAAAAAAAAATCATAAATTTTAGCAAGTATTACATAAATTTCAAAAACATTATAAATTTTAGCAAGTATTACATAAATTTCAAAAACATCATAAATTTTAGCAATGTTACATATTACAAAGCGTCCATCACATAATTGTCTTTTAACAAAATTTCCAAAAAAACATCAATTTTAAGAATGATACATATTACATAAAAAGAATCATTTCTCAACATGGTTTCAACAAAACATAATATTGTTCATAATACATATAACACAAAATAATTTTCAAATTGTAACAATTCATATTACCAAATACACATCACGAAGTCATTTTTCAACAAGTTACTACACAACATAACATTGTTTAGTTACAGAAAATTATACATAAACAACATACGGCATTTCATTCATGACATGTCAAAACATAAATTTTTCAAATGAATCAAGTAATAAATCATATTTCAAAGTATACAGCACAAAATCATTTTCAAATTGTAACAAATCATAACAGAAAATACTAGAACATATTACATGTGAACAATAGATACAATCATCAAGTTATATCATAATACAAACGATATTTAAAAGCATAACACAATTTAAACATGATATGTCAAAACATAATAAAGTGTGCATAGCATAGGATCATTATGATACATGTGAACAACAGATACAATCATCAAGTTATATCATAATACAAACGATATTTAAAAGCATAAAAAAGCATAACACAAATTAAACATGATATGTCAAACATAATAAAGTGTGCATAGCATAGGATCATTATCAATTTTTTGTTTTTACACAGCAGAAAGAGTATAACATAGTACATGTGAACAACAGATACAATCATCAAGTTATAGACAAACAAATCTTAGTAAAATTTTCATACCATAACAATCAAACATCACATATTAGCATCATTTCAAAATACATCATTACACGTCTTGTTCATTAACAAAATCAATTATTATTATTTCAAATTACAATTTTTTATAATTTATTTTTTCATTATTATAAAGTTATCTTCATTTATCATCATTGTTACATTTTTAAAAATCAAAATCATCTACATTTGTTATTATTGTTACATCTTTAAAGTCAAAATCATTTTTCATTTGTAACTATTATTATGTGACCGTCTCCACTTCTTTTGACCAGCTGGAAGCTCCGGCTGGCTGGAGACCGCGTACACTTTAGCCGAATCTTGTCAGGATGGGCCAAGGAGTCGGGTTAGGACGCTAATGAATGCACGCAACGCAAGTGAAATTTAATGTTATATTTTATTTTAGTGCCGAATTAAAAGATTACAAGAATGATTATGATTTATTAAAAAGACAAAACGGCAAGATAAAGCCTTAATAGTGGCCGAAAAGCATACCGAGTAATTTAACTAGCACGTGGCCGAAAATGGACTGACCTGACCTCGTCCCGTAGCGGTCTTTCTTCTAGCGGCTCTCGGAAAAGACCGCTACGGGACGAGGTTAGGTCAGTCCATTTTCGGCCACGTGCTAGTTAAATTACTCAGTATGCTTTTCGGCCACTATTAACCCTCCAAGTGGCAATGTTAATTGTCTTGAAAATTCTTCGTTTGTTAAAAAATTAATTAAATATATTATTTCTATACAAAACCTAACTTATAAGATATCATTTTTCTCAGAAAGATGCATAGAATCCATCTATGCAATAAAAAAAAAATTTTTTTGAAACGGTTTTGGAGTAAGTATGTTACATGTCAAAAACGAAGTTACCAATTTTCAGGAAAAACCTGTATATTCCAAAATCAATAGCTTACTACCTTTTTCTAAGATATACAAAAGTTTTGTGTAATATTTTTGAACATATTTAGGGGGAAAAAAAATAAAATTTGTTATATCAAAAAAACAAAAAATAGTTTACGAAAAAATGTAAAATGATCATTTTCTTTTCAAAAAATCACTAAAAATAGTATTATTTATCTTATACAAAAGTTCTATATCTCATTATGTTCAGAAAGGTGCATAGAATGTAGGTGTGTAGTGCAAAAAAATGTTACATGTATCACATTTGGATTTTTTTAGTCAAATATCAAAAAATCGAAGAGTAACGAAGCAGAAATTTCACAAAAATGGTAATGAATAACATACTAATAGATTTTTAGGATTTTTTTCAACCATTTCTTGAGATTTGTCATATATTTGTGAATATATTTAGGGGGAAAAAATAATAATATGTTACATTTTCTAAATAAAAATACCGATTTTCCCTAAAAAGGTAACTTTTACAAGTGAGGTTAGGTTTGTAACCTCCACAATTTAGACTCACTAGTACCAATTTGAAGATAGATCAAAGACAAAACTTATAGATTTAACTAAGAAAATATATACTTTACAAAGAATAACACACATATTCACTTTTATAATCATATAAAACACTATATATAAGACAATTTGCATATAGCCTAAACTTACGTTTACCGGCCTAGGTTATCGCAAATAAGAACGTTCAAAAACCAAACTATCACTCAAAAACATAAGCTTTAGATATAAAAACACATATATTGTAACTTGTATACACAATTTATATACAATTTGTATACACAAACCTTCAAAATAACAAAAATCTAATCCCAAAACCAATATGTGCTACGCCTAATATTATAGTATTTACGTCACAGATTTGCTACATTTCGAGATAATAAACAAGCCTCTTAGTAAGTTTTTGCCCTATGTCGAGTGGTACCAACTTATAGAATGGAATTTCCCCTACAACTTAGTGCAAAGAAATATAAGAAATATATAATTAGAAACCAAAGAGAAATGCAAACCTAATGCCAACCAAATTTCGTCTCGTCAAGTTTGTTCTACGTTCAAGTAGGAATATCTCTGGATCTATGAGACGCAGAAAAATTTGTAATCTATGGTTGGAAAGAGAAACATATGATCTATAGAACAGTGTTTTAGTTGACTTCAATGACAGATAAATAGGAGTTGGAATTACATCGGGAAAAATGGCGTCGCGCTAACGATTAGGCGCAGAGTTCAAATCTACGATTTTACGCATCAAAAATATGCGAACTTCACCAATTTTTGGAATATTATTTATAACGTTTTGTGGTATTTTTTTTGCATGATTATGCATCTACGGAACATTAGCTTTCCAACGGTATTTTATTTATTGCGATCGGATAATTTTAAGTGGGCGTAACGTTGAATGGCAAAATACGTGATTAAAAGTTAGTGAAATCACTTCGGAGCACGTTGGCGACCTACTGTAGGTCGCCGTGCCACTTGGAGGGTTAAGGCTTTATCTTGCCGTTATGTCTTTTTAATAAATCATAATCATTTTTGTAATCTTTTAATTAGGCACTAAAATAAAATATAACATTAAATTTCACTTGCGTTGCGTGCGTTCATTAGCGTCCCAACCCGACTCCTTGGCCCATCCTGACAAGATTGTCTATCATTAGATAATTTTGTCAGTAGATAGATGGTACTTGACAAAAGCACAAATTCCTCTGGGGTAGAAAGTGTTGAAACACCTCACTCAGAGGAACAGATTGTTGAAAGAAATATAGTATAGTATAGTATTTACTATACTATACTATTTATTCTATACGGTTTAAAAAGCGATGATCACCATGGGTTTTTAGCTCGAAGGTTGGACAATGGTGCGCGCTGGGGCATGTGTGGAAAAAAAAAATGGGGCAGGCCGGCCTGCCCCATTTTTTTTTTTCACACATGTTCGCGTCAACTTTTGACATGACGTAATGCTAACTTGTTGATTTTTAAAATTCATATATTTGTAAAAAAAACTAATATTCACCGTGTTCATCACTTTTTGACATTTTGCGCTATTATCGTGCGTGGATAAGTATTTCAAACACACCGTGATCATCGCTCTTTCGACATACACCGTGATCATCTCCAATTTTAACATTAACATAGCAGGAATGTATATTTTCTTCAAACACACCGTGATCATCGGTGGTACCTATTGTATTGTACTAGTAGTAGTAATCAAATTAATTCTACTTTCTTTTTCTCTCTTGACCAACTTTTGATCATTCAAGACTTTTTAAAATTTTATCAAGTATTGGGTTAGATCACTTTCTTTTTTCTCTTTTGACCAACTTTTGATCGTTCAGGAATTTTTAAAATTATATCAAGTATTGAGTTATAATCTCCTCTCTCTTTCTTTAACTTAACCTACATATCGAATGATATTTTCTTTATTTATTATATTTTCTTGTATTTTTATAAACTTTAGGAAAATAGACTTGTGTTTTTTGATATTGTGTTTTATTTTAATTAACTTTTTTTGTTCATTTAGTTTAATACATTGACAATTCTTGTTTTTTTTAGTGATTATTACTGTAGGCTAGGCCTAGCTAACCTACAAACTTTGTTTTACAAACTATTTAGGCCTAGAGTGTTTACTTCATTTATTTGTTTTATTTCAAAATGTCTTCGAACTTATTTAAACCAGGCATTGATGATGAACTTTTACTTGGAGCCCTTGGTGAGAGTTTATCAGGAGATAGTGACATAGATTCTGGTAGTGACTTAGATTTTTTTGACAATAATGATTTAGATGACAGTGAACCTGCTCCTAACCAAAATGTAGGCATACAAAATGATGTTGATGTGTGGAACAAAATAGAAGACACTCATACAGATGATTATGCTCATTCGTTTTTGATTAATGAATTACCTGGCCCTAAACACACAGGTAATGCACAGACACCAATTGATTTTTTCAACCTCTTTTTTCCTGTAACTCTTATTCAGTTGATAGTAGTTGAAACAAATAGATATGCTAGTCAATTTATGGCCTTGAACAAAGAAAGATTATCTAAACATAGCGGAGCTAATTATTGGCAGCCAACAAATTCCAATGAAATTAGAGCCTTTCTTGCTTGCATAATAAATATGGGTCTTGTTAGAAAATCAACTATCTTTTCTTATTGGTCACATGAAGACAATCTTGCTACTCCATGGTTTATTCGAATGTTTTTACACATAAGGTTCCAACTTATTTTAAAATTTTTACATTTAATTGATAGTAATTCTGTAGCCTCTAGTGGCCAACCTGGTTATGATCCTTGTTCCAAATTTGAACCTTTCATGAGTCATGCAAATCATGTGTTCCGTCACTACTTCACACCACACCAACAGCTTAGTATATATGAAAGTTTAATCGGTACAAAAAATCATACACAGTTAATGCAATATTTACCTAACAAGCACCACCATCGTTGGGGCATAAAACTGTGGATGCTTTGTGATTCTGTCACTAAATATTGTATGTCTTTTTATGTATACAGAGGTGCTAAAAGTGATGTAGACAAAGAAGAAATTAAAAAGTATGGACTTGCTCACTCTGTTGTCATGAAATTATTAAATATTTGTAATTTTTTCAATAAGGGCTATCATATTTTTGCTGATAACTTTTTTCTTTCAGTACCTTTAGCAAAACACCTTTATGATTTGCAAACTTTTATCACAGGCACAGTTCGTAAAAATAGAAAATTTCTTCCATTTTCCCTTACAAAAACAAAGTTTAGTGTAGGCGAGAAACAGTTTTATCGAGATGGACCACTGTTGGCTGCTGGATTCAGGGAAAAGAAATCACAAAAGTCACAAGTTGTTCTTTTGTCCACTTGTCAATGTAACATCCATCACATACAAATAATCTGCATCGTCATCCATACCGATAAAAATTAAGCCGACCAACAAAATCAGATATTGCGCCCGGACAATGCTACCTGGCGTGTGCTGATACCTGGCGAGCAATATCAAAAATTACGTATCGCCTGTTCCATGTACCCTGACCTAGGGCAACTACAGCAAGTCAAGTCCACTCTCAGCTTCGATACAAGGCAGTTGTTTTTTTTTTACAAGATGAATGAAATTCTAAAGTAAGAAAGTGAATCATGATCGTAATTACGCCCTATCTTTTCTAAATTATAATCATGTGTTACAGTTACATAACATCACATACTATTAGGTTTATTCAGTGCACAAAATAGTATTCATTGAGTTTTTTGTTAACTTTTCTTCTTACGATGACCTTCATGGACGTACCAAACTTCTAAGCTTCTTTACAACAAATTCCAGGTATTTGAAATTAAAATTGACCATCCTAGATTTATCTGTGTTAATATTTTTAAGTTTTAATTACTGATATATATATTGTCCAGAAATAGTTTAACTATGATTAATTTTCTTTTGAATTGTTAGTAATTTTTATTGAAGGATAATGTATTGTAAAGGTAGAATAACTTTCTTTCATTTAAATAAGGAAGTTATTATTATATTATATATTTAAAAAACAATTTACAAAATCAAATCATAAATTTTAAAATAGTCGTAAAATCAAAGAATTAACTAGTCAAACTTTTCCTTAATTAAAATCTTTTGTCTTACAATTTCCTTGCAATTACTACCAGTTCTTTTTCTCAAACAAACATTGAGATACATTAGTTTCTTTATTAATATAAAAAAAAACTTATTTGTAACCTTTTTTTAGACCTTTTTGTAATTCTGATAATATTTCCTTTTCATTTTAATTAAATTTCAAATCATTTTCATTACAAAAACTTGTTGATCAACCTGTATGAGTTTGTCTAAATTTCTTTTTAACTTGCTTCCTTTTGCGCAGCAAAAGCTGTTTCGAGATTGCGAGTGAAGACAGGCTCAAACTCACTCTCAGCATTTCCTAGTGCACCAGATCATCTTTTATATATATATATATATACATAAAAAAATATATATAAACTTTCGAAAACATGACAGTTGTTGACTAAAGGAACTTTGGTTGTGATATATTCTTTTTTTACAAAATAACTAAATTTTGTTTAAGAAACAAAACATGGTATAATAATGTGTCTTTATTTAGGCGATTTCTTACTGTAAAACAATAAGTTACTGTGGTAACTTTTCTGACACCTCTTGCTGAAAACTCTTTAAGCCAAAAGGATCGAAAGGCCGTGCTTTCGCAGTCCCTATGCGTACTGAACATCGGGATCAAGCCAGCATTTTCCCTTTTGCTCTACGCGAGGTTTCTGTCCTCGCTGAGCTGGCCTTAGGACACCTGCGTTATTCTTTGACAGATGTACCGCCCCAATCAAACTCCCCGCCTGGCAGTGTCCTCAGATCGGATCACGCTAGGGAGTGTTTGCCGGACAGGGCACCGCGCGACAAAGCTGATTTCGGGCCGTGGGCTCGGCTCTGGCCCACCGAAATGAACCAGTCCGACAACACGACTCACCGTTACCGACCCGCCCACGGGTCCGCCGACAACCCTTGCGCTTGGCGCGAGAATACCGTCGCGCCGGAGTGGAACCCACGACGGACGCCCTCAGCCTCACCAAGTGCCTAAGTATAGAAACGATGAAAGTAGTGGTATTTCACCGGCGACGTATATTTTAACGTCTCCCACTTATGCTACACCTCTCATGTCTCCTTACAGTGCCAGACTAGAGTCTAGCTCAACAGGGTCTTCTTTCCCCGCTAATTTTTCCAAGCCCGTTCCCTTGGCAGTGGTTTCACTAGATAGTAGATAGGGACATGAACTAGAAGAGTTGAAAACAATGCTCCAGGAGCTGTTGTTTCCGGTCCTCGCGGCTCTCCACCAGCCTCCCACTCTACTAAAATAGGGAAGGAAGGGAAACAATCTACTATTTAGCATTGACACTACCCCCACGAATCCTACTCCAATTACCGTGCACTCAGGGGGTTCCCTTAGGGTCCCCCGAGGGGCTTGGGCACGGCCCCGTGGTACCAGTTTGGCTTGGGTCCCAAGGGACTTGCACCTTAAAGGCTTAGACTGGTCACTAGTCCGCCAGTCGACCCACATGGTTCCCTGGCTACGGTTTCGACCACCCTTCATGACCTGCTTGGGACTTCGCATGTCATTCCGGTTGACCGGGTCTTCCGTACCCACACACTCATTTACACAATTGACCTACTGACCATTCACTCCCTATACCCCTAACCAACTCGCCTACCCGCTCTAATTTCCCCCCTCATCCCTATATCCCCCGCATTTCGCCCTTCCCCAGCACTAAATCTTCGTTCCTGGACCTTTTAAACCTTACTCAGTTCAGGCTCAAGGCCCAGGACACCTCCCTACCTTCGACCATACCTACCCATTCACACACCCTATCATACATTATCCTAAAACTCTCCTAGCAACAATATAAATATCCAAATTACCTATCAATAATAAAATAAATAAATTACATTCTCTTTACCACCTCTTTATCTCTCGGAGCTCAGGCCCCATTATCCCCATCTCCATTATTCCCCGGCTTTCCCCACCCTCCCTCTCTTTCATCCCCAGTATCTTTCCCACAAACTCCTCAAAAATGCAAAAAACCCCTCTTTGATAAAAGCCCTTCCTTACTAAACATAATATCCCCTTCCCTTAGTTTCCCCATTTAATCATCCCTCTCGTTTCCCCATCTTTCACATTCAAACACCACATTTTCCCCCGTCTCCCGCATTCCACATTCACACCGCTCGTTGCAGGCCAACTCGAAACCCCACAATTGAGCCCTGAAATTCCCATGCCCACTTAAAACTTGTGTAGTGTAATACCCCGGTTCAACCCACCCAACAAACACCCTTTTCCTTACATTACCTCACCACTCAAAAGTAACCCTCCCTTTATCTGACCTTTCCCATCTCTCTTGCCATTCATCCATCATCCACTCCTTCATCACCCTCTTACCCCCTTCCTTACCAACCACTCTTCCCTTCCATTCACACATTCCCTCCATCCTTACCTTACACAACACTCCTCTCTTCTCCACTTCCAAATCTAACGGGATCACACCTGCTATTACGCACGCGGCCTCCTTTGACATTGTACAATACCCCTTAATCATACGCAATAATACCCTCCTTTGCCCGCTCAACAATTTTGCCCTGTCCTGCCCATTCATTCTGTCCCACCACCCACCACATGCATACGTCACCATGGCCACGTACACTCCCTCATATATCCTTTTCATACAATCATACCCCACATTCTTCCCCCCAAACATCCGCAACACTTTCATTACTTTCGCACACGCACGCTCACTACATTCAGCCACATGCCTACCAATACCCAGATCTCCTCCCCTCTTGGTCCAGGTCACCCCCAAGTACTTTACTTCTTTCACCATTCTTAGTCTACCCTCACCCCACTCAACCACTGGCATTCTTCCCACATTCAATCTTCCTCTCAACAACATACCCACCGTCTTACTTGCTGACATGCACATCTTAGCACTCACACACCACTCATCCAACATTCTCATCATTTTCGCACCTTTCCTCTCCAACTCCTTCCTCGACTCCCCAGCCACCAGCACCACACCATCATCCGCATACGCAATCATCCTAGTTTCATCCCGATTCATCCTCAACACACACTCGTCAAACAACAACTTCCATACCTGCGGACCCAGCACCGAGCCTTGGGGTCACCCCCTATTAACCTTCTTTCCCACTGACCATTTACCCTCCCTAATCTCTACCCACCTACCCCTCAAATAATCCCTTATCACCCTGAATGCATCCCCTCCTACCCCCCTTCTCCTTAGAATATCAAGAACCCCTGGCCACCACACCCTGTCAAATGCTCCCGTCATGTCTATAAAGATTCCCATTACATACCTCCCTGTCATGTCTCCTATAGTCTTCCTAAATTCCACTGTCGCAGTCTCCGTCGACCTCTTCCTCATGAATCCATGCTGCTACATCGCGATCCCCCCATAAAAAACCCCTTCTAACTTCCCCACAATTACCCTCTCAAAAACCTTCCCTAACACAGACAACAGACAAACCGGTCTGTACGACTTAGCCGTTCTCCTATCTTTTCCCTCTCCCTTAAGTAGCACCCTCATCAGCCCCCTCTTCCACCTATTAGGGAACACCCCAAACCTTAAACACCCATTAAATAAACTGACGACTATCCCCTTGATACACTCCCCTCCTTCCTTTATCATTTCTCCCGCAATCCCATCCATTCCCGGTGCCTTCCCATTTTCAACCCCTTTACTATCCTCTCGACTTCGCCCACACTCACCCTGCAACTGCCCCTCCCAGCCCCTTGACTCAGTACTGCCGCCCATACCCTTTCATGCTCCTCATTCTCCCCCTCATTCGTATCATCAACCACCAATTCATCCAATAACTTTCACCCAGCATCCACCCATCTCACAATCTCCTCTCCCCCAACCGCAAACGCAACCTCACTCGCTTTCATACTACCAACCGCACACTTGTAGGGTAGACTCCATACATCCCTTCTCAGATCCTTCTCCACCAACGCATCCCAACTAGCTTTCCTCTTCTCCTTCATCTTCCTCCTGTACACCCTCCAGCTACTCCTGAAATCCCCGAGCTTCTTCTTCCTTTCCTCTTCCTCCCTCTCCCTCTTCCACTCCCTCCTCTTCCTCATCACCATCCTCTTCATCTCGTCCAGATCCTTGTCCCACCATCCGTTTCTTTTTCCCTTTCCACCTATTCTGGGTAACATTCCCTCACTCGCACACCACAATCCCTCACTAACCCTCCTCTCCAACTCAATCACATCCCTCTTACTGTTCACTTCCCCTTCATTCAACCCTTCCACCAACCCTTCCAGTTTCTCTACATACAACCCACACTTCGCTTTCCTCACGTTCACCCTCCGTCTCCAATCACTCTTTCCATCCCCTCTCATTCTCTCATTTCCCCTCCCCTGAACCCCCACTTCCATTCCTATAGCTTTGTGTGATCCCGTTACCCATTCTTCCAGTATTTCCCATTTCACCACTTCCATTCCTTGCCCCCCAAACCCCAAACTAACATCAATAAACGTCCCCTGTTCCCCCCTTACATAGGTGGGCCCACAACTCACCACGTTCAGCACCCTCCATCTCCCTTCCTCAATTACATCCTCTAAAATTCTCCCCCTCTCATTCGTAACCTCCCCTCCCCTTCGCACTGACTTCGCATTCGCATCCATACAAATTAACAAATTTTCCCCTTTCAATTTCCTTCTTATCTCCCTTACCCTCTCTACATATCTCTCCATTCCCTCACTGAACTGGCAGTACATAGACACCACATACATTCTTTTCCCCCCATCCAATAACAACTCCACACACACACAATTTGAATCACACATACTCGTCACTTTCATCACCCCATATCCTTGTTTAACACAACCACTGCTGCCCAAGGCCTCTCACTATCCTCCACATACGCCACTCTAACATTTACCCCAAATCCCTTAACTTCTCCCCTGTAAACATATGGCTCTTGTACAGCTATTACATCCACCTTCTCATTCACTGCCTTCTGCCTGAGCTCCGAGGTCACCCCCTTCGACCTATCAATATTGCACTGTATAACTCTAATCATAATTGATCCTATTTGCTCATCTCCTTACTTCCCTCTGTTTTGTTGGACACCCCCCCCCCCAACTAGCTGGATGATCACACTCCCTAATCCCCTCCCTTATACAATTTATACATCCCACATCTCTATCCGCAGCACTGCATTTTACAACATGATGTCTTACTCTCCCACATCTCCCACAAGTTAAGTCCCCCCTGCACCTGTTGGCCAAATGCCCTAACCCATTACACTTCCCACACTGAACTACCCCCTGATATTCCCCCACCTTACAGCTTCTTAACCCCAAATACACCCTCTTAGCCTTCATAAATCTCCTAAAAAATCTCCCCGAAACCCTCACTACCCAACTTCTTAGCCCATCTCCCACCCTTCCCCTACTAAATATTGGTGTCACTTCTTTCTTGACCTCCTCCTCACTAACTCCATGAATAATCTCATGGTTCCTTCCCTGCAGTGCCCCCACCAATTCCCCTATCTCCATTCTCCCATCTACGTCATAAATGATAAACCCTCGGCTCCACCCCCTTTGGCTCCCCGTTTACCTTCAAGCCCTTCTCTTGAAACCCCCCCCAATTCTTTAATTTTATCGATATCCCCCTTATCATGTCCCTCCACAACAAAATTCCTCCCCTCCTTTTTCAAACTCCTAATCCTAACACCCCCCTTTTTTATATTTAAACACCCCTCAATTATTGTTCTTGCCTCCCCCCTTTGATTTCTTTCGGCACCTCAATCACCACTTTAGGCCCCCTATCCCTTCTCCCCCTCTTCACAACCTCAACCCAACTCCCCTCTTCCTCCCTGTCTACATCCATAATCTCCCCTTCGTGCCTCCTCAAGACCTCCATTCTGTTCACAACCTCATTCAACTCTCCTTTAATCGCCTCCTTCACCCCCTTCATTTCTCCTTGTATCACCCCTTTCACCCCTCCCAAGTCCATCTCCCCACCCAGTTTCTTCATCAGCTCCTCAACTTCCCCTCTTAATTCTTTCACTCACCCCACCAACCCCCCTACAATCTCCTCCATTGCCCCACATCTCCCCATCAAATATGCTACCTCCTTTTCTTTCCTCTCTTCCTCCCTTGTTAAATCCCTCAGAATTCCCATCATCTTATTCTTCACCATCAGTGAAATCTTCCTTTTCCCCCATTCCTCCGCAACAATCCCCTCTAACTCCAATATTTCCTCTATCCCCCCTTTTCCCACTTCCGGACTCTCTAACCTCAGCCTCTTCTTCACCCTCCTATCTTCCCCCACATCAAGCTTCTCCTGTCCCCCATCTTCCTCCATACTTTGTTCTTCCTCTAGTCTTAGCTCCTCCTCTCTCGCCTGCTTCTCCAATTCCTGCTTCCTCATGTTGATCTCGTCCACCTTCTTCCATGCTTCCTCTTCCACCATCTTCGTCCTCTCGATCTCCTCTTCCAGCTCCTTCTGCTTCGGTGACCTCGTCAACCTCCTAACTGTCTGAAATTGTATCATCAGCTCCTCCTCTGCCTTCCTTGTCTCCTCCAATTCTTCTAACGTCTTCCTCATTCTCTCCTCCTTCTCCGCCTCTTCCTTTTTCTTCTTCTCCTCGCTCTTCTTCCTCTGATTTTCCTTCTTCAATCGCTCCTCCTCAAGTCCCTCAAGTAGATAGGGACACTTATTTGGGAAACACCCCACGAAGCCCACCACCACCCCTGATGATCAAGTCCTTGACTTATTTCACCAGGCCTTCGTCTTTACTGGGTTCATTTTTGTTTCACTTTACCTTACTGTACCTCTTCCCCAGACACTCTTGGTGTCCTGTTGTCCTATCTTTTCTCCAAATAAGTGTCCCCTCCTCTCGTATGAGAATCATCGTGCTTTTTCAAATATTCCTGTCTTTCCGTGACTTTCCATCTATTATGTTCCACTTATACATATTTCTCTATCATATCCTATATTTCTGCACAGTTCTTTGAATAATTTAAAACATTCCCTACTACCGCCCTTCTACCATACTCCATTCCGTATTTTTCACATTTCATCTCCAGCTTTCTCCTCATTTCTTTATACTTAATGCATTTGTATAGCGCATGGTACGCTGTATCAACTTCACCACATTCCTCACAGCTCTCTGACTCAGCTAGTTTAAACTTATTTAACTTAAATCTGAAGGTCCCATGTCCCGAAATCCCTTGTGTCGTATAATGGTCAAGCTTTATCCATTTGCTCTTCATCCTCTCTTCTACATTTATCCAGTACAGCCTTGTCTCCTCTCCCTTATCATCGTTCTCCCATCTGTTTTGCCAGATCTCCATCACCTCTTTCCACCTCTGCATTTTCACCTCTTCCGTTTTACACCCTCTTTCTTTGTCTCCGTGTATTCTCATCTTGAACGTAATTACCAGGTCAATTGGCAAAACCCCTGCAATTACAGGCAGAGCCACCGTAGATATAGTTCTATATCCTTTAGTAACTTTGAGCAATACCTTTCTTTGTGTTCTCAATATCATTTCTGCACTCTTTTTTCTTTTACATAACTCATGTCCCCACGCCTCACATCCATAAGTCATTACTGGAACTATCATTCCTTTATAAAGTATTGTCATTGCCTTGACTGAGAACCCCCAATTTGCCTTAGCTATTCTCGCCAATTTTTCCACTATTCCAATTACTTTCGCTCCCATGTCCTTCAGATGCTCCCTGTAATCCATCCTTTCCCCAAGTATTTATGTTTTTTGACATATTCTATCCTCTTTTCGTGCATCTCTAATCTAAGCCATCTACCGTTTGCCATCTTTCCTTTCAGAATCATCATCCTCGTCTTCTCTGGTGCAAAGTTTAGTCTCTTCTTTATTCCCCATTTTGCTATCTTTTTTAGTGCATAATTTGCTCTTTCTGTTATATCGATCTTGCTGTTTCCTCTTATCAATAATAACCCGTCATCCGCAAATGCTGTAATCTCCACTCCTCTTCCCAGATCTAACTCCAGCAAGCTATTAAACAGCACATTCCAGAAAATCGGTCCTAAGACCGATCCCTGTGGGCACACTTGCGTCATATTTTTAACTTTTATATAGTCTCGTAAGTAAAAACCTGCCGTTCTATTCGTAAAGTAGCTTCGTATGATTCTTAACATATTGCTTGGGCAATCTATTTTTCTTAATTGTTCCACAATTTTGGGCCACCATGCGTGATCAAACGCTCCTGCTATATCCAAAAATATCGCCAGCACATATTTCTCTTTTGCTCCTTCCACATCATTCCACAACTTTACCAGAGCCTCAGTGGTCCCCATACCCTCTAAAACCAAATTGGTTTTCGCTCAAAAATTTTCTATCTTTCAAAAACTCTTTTATTCTCTTACTTAGCATCTTTTCAGCTAGCTTTCCCAAAACTGGTAGTAGCGTAACCGGTCTATAAGATTTGACTTTTGATGGGTCTCTTTCACCTCCCTTGAGAAAAACCTTTACATTCCCCATTTTCCACACATCCGGAAAAACTCCCTCATTCATTATTCTATTCATAATATTTACGAATATCTTCTCTATCCTTCCCCATACTCTTTTTACAACTTCCGCTTTTATGCCATCCAGCCCTGGAGCTTTTCCATTTTTAAGCGACTTCATTGCTGTTTTAGCTTCTGCTATCGTGAATTCAGGTTCATCCTCTCCATTGCTCTCCATCTGTAGTCTTTCCCTCACTACTATATGCTCTTCATTGTCTTCCTCTAACTTATCATCCGGAAGTAACTCCCTTAAGAATACATCTATCGTTCCCTCTATACAATTTGTTTCTCCTTGTTCAGTTTCAATTTTTGCCAGTATTACTTCCTGCTTCATTTTCTCCCTCACGATCTTGTATACTTTCCCCCCCCCCAAGGATTTTCTTCTCCTTCGTCTGTTACTAGCTTTTGCCATGCATCTCTCTTGTCTTTCCTTACTTTCCATACATACTCATTTCTTGCTTGCTTGTACCGTTCTTTATCCTCCACCTTCTTTGTTCTAAGAAAAATTCTTTGTAATCTTCTTACTTCCTTCCTTATCTTATCCATCTCCTTACTCCACCACAGCACCTTTTTATCCCCTTTCCTTACCCTTGGTATTCCTGCTTCACATGCTTTCATAATTCCCATCTGCAGCCTCTCAACTTCTTCTTCCACACTTCGACTTTCCATTTCCCCAAAAACATATGTCTCCTCCAGTAGTACTGCATCAAACACTTTCCAATCTGCCAATCTAATATTGTATCCCTCTTGTTGTGTCATCTTCTTATTTCCTTGTCTTTCTCTCCATTCCACTGTTGTTTCTATCATTCTGTGATCGCTTGTTACTTTATCTTTCACTCTCCAATTTTTAACTCTCTTCTCCATTCCACCTTTTGCGAGCGTGACGTCAATGTTGGTCTCCTCACCCTTTGCATTTACAAAAGTCTTTATCTGTCCCCAAGAATTACAAATTGTTATCCGTCTTGATACATCTTAAATCTTCCAGCATATCCCCTTTCCAATCATTCCTCTCACTATGCCAGCACCTAGACTTGGCATTGGCATCCATCCCTATCAGCACTTCCCCTTTAGTATTATTTAATATTTTCTCCAACCAATTTATATGTTCCCCAAAATTGTCCCCGTATTTACAATATCCACTTACCAGATAAAAACCAATTCCTCTCATATCTACATGTATGGTCGTCCAACATTCATTATTTAATTTGTTACAATTTAATATTTCCATTTCATCGTTTAGGACCCATATTGCACTCATCAGGTTTACGTTTCCGCCCTTTTCCTTCCCACCATAAACTATTCTACCACCCTTCAACCTCACTTTCCCCATCATTACATATGGTTCCTGTATCAGTACAACATCGTACTTTTCTCTCAGTAGATAGGGACATGTAATATGAGAGTTGCAAAACAATGCTCCAGGAGCTGGTGTTTCCGGTCCTCACGGCTCTCCATCGGGAATCTCGTTAATCCATTCATGCGCGTCACTAATTAGATGACTAGGCATTTGGCTATTTTACTTAACTCGCCTAGTTGTTAAATTTCCCATATTGTTTTTTGTCTCTTTTCCATTTCATTTAACAAAAATTCCCTGCTTAGCAGGTATTGGTTTATCATCGCTGATTCTCCTGATTAGTGACGCGCTTCCTCTGCCACTGTCTTATCCCTACAGCTTTGCAACCACTACCCCCTCAAAGCTCCACACTATTGTCAGGCCCAGATTTTCAATTTTCTGGCGGGCTACCTGACCCCGAGGTAACAGTATTCATAGGCCTTCAGCTCCGCTACTGGTGGGCGTTCCCTAAAGGATCTTCCCATCTTTCATATCAACTCCTCCATCCTATCCAATTTTCTGTGGGATAATGGTGTAAAGGGCCATTACCCCACAGATCCTCCATTTGACCATCTCCATCCTCTACTCCTTTGCAGTATATCGGTGTAAAGGGCCTCTATACTGCAATCATCTCCAATAACAATAAATAAAAATCTCTAAATATATAACAATAACAATATAATAAAAATCTATATAAATAACAATAAATATATATAACTCTGTAATAAATATAATAAATACAATATAAAACTCTGGAATAGATATAATAAATACTTTCATAAAAAGGATCAAAGATTCGCTTCGGGGTGTAAAGGGTCCCTCAGCGTTCTCTTTTTACCCATAATCCATATGTGCTCTTACAATATATATGGTTGATCTTATTGTTTTTATAATCATTTCTCTTAGTTCCTTATTTGTACTGATACCCAATTTTTCTTAATTTCTTATTGTTTTCATGATAATCGCACCTCTAGATCCAAAAACTATGGGCAGGACCTTAAAGTTTTCTTTATTATATTTCTCCTTTAATACTTCCTTTAATTTACTGTATTTTTCCATTTTTTCTTTATATCCGTTCATTATATTTCTTGATTTTGTAGCCAGTAGTTTGCTATTTTATTGTTTTTAAATAATTCAACCCCTTGCCCTTGTCCCAATTGTTTTGCCCATCTTACCGCTTCATTTTCATTTTGTTTCCTATTCCATTTTCAATTTCCTCCACAGAAGCTCTTTCATTCATACCCATCTTTCTCTTTATCTCATTGAGTCTTAACCTGTATCCTGTTTCATTTAATATAGTTTTCAATCTTTCATCCTTTTCCTTAAACATTTTTTCTCCTTCTTTACGATTTATTACTTTTATTAGCCTCTCCAGTCTGGGTACACCTAATCCTCCGTCCCTCCTTCTCGCATATATTACGCTATCTGTTGTGCTTCTGTGGAGGTGAAAAATTTCCTTTATTATTTCTCTTATTCTATCATCAATTCTTTTTAAATATCCTTTACCCGCTGCTTGTGTCACTAATCCGTACATGATGCTTGGTATAAGGTACGTAATTATCATGTCTAGCTTTTGCGTGGGCTTGAGGCATAATTTTTTTACTCTTTCGCATGCTTCCACAATATTTTTTACATTCTTTTCATTGCCTAATCCTTTTCCTATCATGTAGTATGTACCTAGATATCTAAATTCCTCTTCCACACCATATTGTTTAATACTCTGTCCTTTTATTTTCAAATTTATATCCATACTTATCCAGGATTTTTGCTTTCTTTTAATATAGAAGCAACCACATTTCTTTGGTGATATCCTCAAACCCTTATTATTCAGATCTTTTTCTATTATTCTTATCATTTTATTCATTCCTTCCATATTTTCACTCAATAAAAACAGATCATCCGCAAAAGCTATGGTTGCCAACCGTCCATTCCCCACTATAATTCCTTTCTCTATTCCTTCTAATTTTTCAATTATTGGGTCATGTACCATATTAAATAACAGAGCAGATATTGGATCTCCTTGTTTAACGCCTCTTTTTATTTTTATTTCCATATCCGTTCCTTCTATTTTTGTCATATTTTCTTCATACATTGCATTTATTATTTTCTTCATTGGATTTTTAATTCCTCTTTTATCTAATTCTCTTCGTATAGCATTGTGGGACACAGTGTCAAAAGCCTTTGCGAGATCCAGTTGCACAGCTACCAATGACTGTCTCTTACCTAATCTTATTATTTCTTCCAATATATACGAGTTTATAAAACATCCATTACCCTCCTTAAAGCCCTTCTGTCTTGTATTTATTTTTACCATCTTCCTAAGCCTGTTTTCTATTAGTCCACTGTATATCCTTGCCAACACTTGTCCTATTGTGAGTGGCCTCCAATTTTCAACTTTTTCTAGCTCATCCTCTCCTTTTGGTATTAATATTGTTTTATTTATTCTCCATTCTTTCGGGTAGTATCCTGTTATCATCAGTATATTATATAAAATTGCTAAAATTTCCTCTATTCCCTCAACTTTTATTATATCTTCTTTTGTAATGCCATCCGTTCCTGGAGCGCCTTTGTTTTTCATCTTTTTTATTCTTTTTTTTACCTCTTCTTTTGTTATTATTCTCATTTCCATGTCCTCTATCTGTTGTACTTCCTCTAACCTTTCATCTGCTTCCCATTCCTCCTCCCATAATTTTCTATAATAGTTCTCTATATCACCCTCTCTTGGTCTTTTTTTCTCTCCTCCCTTTATTAATTTTCCTAATTTATTTTCCTTTATTTCTCCGCTAATTTTTTTGGGCCTTTTATACATTTGCTGTGTTTCCGCATATCTTCTTCTTTTTTCGTTTGTATTTCTTCCCCTTTTTCTTTTTCTTCTTATTTTCATTCTATCCTCACTTCCTCTCAACCTTATTTCCTCTTTTATCTTTTCCATAATTAATTCTATTTCCTCCTCTTTCATTCTCTCTTCCTCTTTCCAACAATCTTTTATCCACTTTCCCGTCTCGCTTCTCATCTCTATTTCCATTGCTTCAGCTTTCATCATATTTTCCCATGTTTCTTCCTCCTCCTCCCTTATTATTTCACTCCCCCCTCTACTATTTTCCTCCATCTGTACCTCCTCCTCATCACTCATCATTATGTCTCTCTTCCCGCTTTCTTTATTCTTTAACTCTCTTACTTTGTCCCTTATTTGTTTTTTTGTTTTACCTTTTATTGTCTCCTGTATTTTGTACGAATATCTTCCTTCTGCCTTTCCTTCTTTTATTATTTCAATTAAAATATCTTCCTCTTCTCTCGACCATAATCTTTCTTTTCTTATTCTTTCAATTCTCCTCCTATTCAGTTCTTCTCTGTGCTTGTGCATCATGTGCATTGCCATTCCTCTTTCTGTCTTGAAACTGTTCTCGCAAAGGCTTCATTTTTCTCTTCCTTCTATTAGTTCTTCAACCTTACACTTTCCATAGTGACACATGGCGCCATGGTACCTGCTAAAAATCTTTTTACATTTTTCACATTTGAATTTTGGTTTTATTTCCGGATGACTTATCTCATAGTGTTCCTTAATATACTTTGGTTTTTCAAAATACCTATTGCATTTAAGGCACCCTGCTGGTATCCACGGAACACTGTACTCCTTCTGGTTTTCCATGTTACTTTCCATATCAGGTGTGTTGTACTTCTTCTAATAATCTCTGTCTTTTAACCATGCATTCACTACTATACATTATGTCCATAATTTTTTTTAGCTCTTTTGCAGTTTGCACATCTCGACTCCTTTCCTTTGTTATTACATTCCTTATACTCGTGACCATATGTCCCACAATGCCCACAAGTTGGTTCACTCTGTTTACAATATTTCCCCATGTGTCCATAATCCTGACATTTATAACATTTTACAATATTCACATAATCCTTAACATTACAACACTGTAATATTCTACATATATTTTTCCTTTTTCTGTTATATAATTTCTTATTCTTGGAGAAACCTCAACTACCCAATTTATTCTTGATTCATTCCTTTTACCCGTTTTGAATTTTATGATTACTTCCCTTTCAAATTCTTCCTTCGTGACTATTTCTTCTAAGTTATTTTGATTATATATGCAATCTTTCAATCTTTCACTTGTTGTTCTTCTATTTCCTCCTCTCTCGGTAGATCATATATTATTAATCTCGGGTTTTTTTCTTCGGCTTATCTATTTTAAACTTTACAACCTTCCACTCCTCCTTGTTCTGTATTCTTTCTACTAATTCTTTATCTGCCAGCTCAATTAATACGCCCCCATTTTTTGTATTTCTCATATACTTTATTTTCAATTTATCCTTCATCGGATCAATTACTCCTTTAACCACCTCCTTGACCTCCTCTTTTGACTTTTTCCTTGCTTTATCCTGTTCCTCTTGATTTATTACTACTATTTTCCTTTTTCAATTTGCCTCCATTTGTATTCCCAGTTGGCCTATCCTTACTGTGTTCGCATATGATCCTCCTCGTCTTTTAATTTCTTCCCTCGTTTCCCATCTATCCTCTCCATTCCTCTCTATAATTCTTTTAATTTCTTTGATTTCTCTCCTTATTTCCTTTATTTCTTCATTTTTATTTTGTATCTTTCCCATTTCTTCTCTCCTTGTTATCTTAATTTCTTCTCTCATTTCTTTTTTTACCTCCACTAATTCTTCATTTCTATCTTTTAATCCTTCACATCTTCCTTTTAAGTAAGCTATAAGCACGTTCCTTTCGTCCTTCATCCTTCCTTATTTCTTTTATTATCTTGTACATTGATGCCTTAGTAGCAGCTGATATCTTCTTTTTCACAGATTCTCCCGTAATTATTGTTTCTAACTCATCCAGATAGTCCTCGCTACTCCTATCTGTACTATCCGTCCTCTGTCTTTTTCCTTTTCTTCTTTCTTCTACATTTTCCTCATCTATCGTCTATCCATTTCTTTCTCTAAATTTTCATCTCCTTGGAATTGAAATATCTCATTTTCTATTCTCTCTTTCTCCCTCTCTTCTTCTTCATCTAGTTTTCGTTTCTGCAATTCCAGCATTTTTCCAATTCATCTTGTTTTGGCGATCTAATTACTCTCTTTGTCTTTTCAAATGCTTCCTGTATCTCTCTTTCATTCAACTCCCTCTCTTCCCTTTCTCTCCTCCCTCTTTCCATTCTATCCTTCTCCTCTCTCTTCTTTCTTTCATCTTCTTTTAATTTCCTCTCTCTCTCCTGCTCAATTCTTAGTTCTTCCTTTCTTATTTCCTCTTCCATACTTTTTCTTCTCTCGTCTTCTATCTTTTTCCTCCTCCTTTCATCCTCTTCACCATCCGCCATCTCCCAGAAGCTACTTTTCTTCCTTTTTCAGGGCACAGTTCTATTCTAAATTTAAAATGTTTAACCCAATTACGTCACACCCTGTATATTTTAAATTTTTTGTTTATTCCCCTGTCTTTTTTACGTACAGTGTCGTTTTTCCCGTCTTCCGACGTCTCTCCGTTCTCAAGATATTATTTTTTAAAGTTTTTTCTAACCTCCTAATTTCTTTGCTACCCTAATACTTTGAATTTAATTTTTTTTCTATTTTATATTTTTTTATATTTTTTCTTATTTAAAATTATTTTCTGAAAAACTTTTATTCTTTCCCTTTTCTTCCCACCTGGCTCCCTTTTCCAGAATAAATTCCTTAATATACGCAGTTCTTCTAGAATGAATCTTTTACATTCGATTCTTTTTTAACAGTTAAATTAGCTGTTATTTTTAACTAGTTCTTAGTGAACCGTGATCATCGGTTCTAGATCGATCATCTGGTTCCTGAATATTTAATAGAAATTGAGTAGAACACCTCTTTCTCTAGCCACTATTACTAAATAGGCTTATTTAAAAATATTTCTTAAATTTTTGTAGACCCTATCTTACCAATGTTATTGTTTCCTAGGCTTCTTAATTTAACTAAACACCGTGGGCAACTTTTTTGTTTTTGGTCTCAAATTTTTCCCTGTATTTTCTTCTTTTTATTTTAATCTTTTCATGCAAAACTAATTATATTTACTACCTTAATTTTGTATAAATACTGAACAATCTTAACCTAACTCTCTCTAGATCTGGTGAGGAAGAGAAGGAAGGTAAAGAGGGGTCCAAGGGTAGTTGTGGAAGTAGCAAAAGAGGTGGTGGGGGCCGAGGCTAAGGGGAAGTTGGAGAGTAGGCTGAATGAAGGGGAAGGGGATATTAGGGTTAGGAGCGTAAGGCGGGTAGGGAGAAATCTTGTATTGGAAACGCACGATGAGACGGACATTGCTAAATTGAGGGGGTTACAGGATTCGGAAAGGAGTGGATTTAAGATTAATGGGGAACCTAGGACTTTTGATCCAAGGGTGATAATTTTTGATGTAGATGCTAAGATTGAAAAGGGAGATTTGGTTAAGTTGTTGAGATTGAAAAACGGGGGGTTGTTTGTCGGTTTAAATGAGGAGGAAATAGTGAATGAGGTGGTGCCGTTGTTTAGGAAGGTCAATAGGAATAGGGAGGGGGAGAGTAACTGGGTATTAAAGGTTTCAGGTAGGGTTTTTCAAAGATTTATGGATGTGGGCAGGATTTATATGGGAATGAGAAGTTGTAGGGTTGTGGAGTTTGACGGGGTGGTTAAATGCAATAGGTGTCAAGGGTTAGGGCATGTAGATAGGATGTGCGGAAGAGGGATTACTTGTGGGAAATGCGGGAGGGATGGGCATCATATGATTCGGTGTGAGGCGCCTATTGAGGAGATGGCGTGCGCGAACTGTATTAGGCATGGTTTTGGGGATGTTAAACATTTGGTTAACTGGGCTCAGTGCCCAGTTATGGTGATGGAGAGGAGGAGAAGGGCTGGGAACACCAAATATGAATAGGGTAAGGGTACTGCAGGTTCATATGGATAGGTCTAAAAGGGTGGGGCTGAACTGAGGGAAATAGGGGTAAATAAGGGGGTTGATGTCATTGCATTACAGGAGCCGTATGTGTGGGGTAGTAGAGTGGTCGGGTTTGGTATAAATGCGAGAGTGGTGTATGATGATAGTGGCGGAAGTCCTTGGGCAGCTGTTGTGGTTTTTAATAGTAAGATAGGGGTAATGAAAGTTCAGAGTTTGAGTGGAAGTAATTGTGTGACTGTGGAATTGTTACTGGAGAATGGAATGAGAATGTATGTAGTGTCTGTGTATTGCCGGTACTCAGAGAGGATAGAGGGATATTTAGAGTGGATAAGCAGGGTTAAAAAAGTGCTGAAAGGGGAGTATATATTGGTGTGTATGGATGCGAATGCAAGATCTAGGTTATGGGGGGAGGGGTGACGTAGGAAATGAGAGAGGAAGGATGTTGGAAGATATGATTGAGGAAGGTAGATAGAGAGTGTTAAATGATGTTGATTGTGGTCCGACGTATGAAAGGCTGAATGATAGTAGTTATATATGTAACAATTGAGTCAAGAGTGAATGGGATCGGAGTGAATGTATGGGGGATTGAGTAGGGTTGGGTAACTGGGGCCCATAAGGCAATAGTAATGGAAGTGGGAGTAGGGACAATTAGAGGGGGGCGAGGGAAGATAGAGGGGACCGGGGATAGGGGGCTGGTTATTAGAAAGGCAAAATGGGAAGATTACGTAACGAATTTAAGGGAGTTATGTAGTGGATTAGAAGAATTAAAGGATGATAGTAGGGAAGGGGTTTTGAAATTAGAAAGGGTGTTAAGGGGGGGTGTTATGGGGTGCGGCGAAAGGGGCAATTCCAAGGAGGGTGGGTAAAGTGAAAGGTAACAGATGGTGGGATGAGGAATTGGGATTAAGGAAAAGGGAGCTAAATAGTTTAAGGAGTGAGATAAAGAGGGAACATGATCAGGAACATAGGGGAAGAAAAGAGTGCCATCTTCCGTTCTATAAGATTCTTCTCTTATTATTTTTAAGTTTTCCTCACCTCTCAGTTTTTGGTCTATTATTTGTACCAAGTCATCATGTCTGCCTATTCTTTTACTTTTTCAAAAACTACATTCTCCTATTATATGTCCTAAACTTTCATCCTTAATCCCACATCTTCTACACTTTTTATCATCATTCTTTTTCCCTGTTTATTGCTATTTTTGTGCCTATTGTATTCGTTCTTAACTTGAGTGCATCTATAAATTCCCCCTCTTCCAATATTTCTTGATTTTGTAGCCAGTATTTTGCTATTTTATTGTTTTTAAATAATTCAACCCCTTGCCCTTGTCCCTTTTGCTTTGCCCATCGTACCGCTTCATTATCATTCTGTTTCCTGTTCCATTTTCAATTTCCTCCACAGAAGCACTTTCATTCATACCCATCTTTCTCTTTATCTCATTCAGTCTTAATCTGTATCCTGTTTCATTTAATATAGTTTTCAACCTTTCATCCTTTTCCTTGAACATTTTTTCTCCTTCTTTAAGATTTATTACTCTTATTAACCTCTCCAGTCTGGGTACACCTAATCCTCCGTCTCTCCTTCTCACGTATATGACACTATCTGTTGTGCTTCTGTGGAGGTGAAAAATTTCCTTTATTATTTCTCTTATTTTATCATAAATTCTTTTTAAATATCCTTTACCCGCCGCTTGTGTTACTAATCCGTACATGATGCTTTATATAAGGTACGCAATTATCATGTCTAGCTTTTGCGTGGGCTTGAGGCATAATTTTTTTTCTCTTTCGCACGCTTCCACAATATTTTTTACATTTTTTTCATTGCCTAATCCATTTGCCAGCGTGTAGTATGTACCTAAATACCTGAATTCCTCTTCCACACCATATTGTTTAATATTCTCTCCATTTATTTTCAAATTTATATTCATGCTTATCCAAAATTTTTGCTTTCTTTTAATATAGAAGCTACCACATTTCTTTGGTGATATCCTCAAGCCCTTATTATTCTGATCTTTTTCTATTATTCTTATCATTTCATTCATTCCTTCCATATTCTCACTCAATAAAAACAGATCATCCGCAAAAGCTATGGGTTCCAACCGTCCATTCCCCACTATAATCCCTTTCTCTATTCCTTCTAATTTTTCAATTATTGTGTCCAGTACCATAATAAATAACAGAGCAGATATTGGATCTCCTTGTTTAACACCTCTTTTTATTTTTATTTTTATTTTTCATTACTGTTGAGACCGATGGTTCTTGGTGGAATTCCATGTTTAAAGATAATAAAACACAATTATTTATTTTGTATATCCACTTATAATTAGTCTAGCCGACCAATGGTTTCGCCTGTTAAGGCATTGACGAGGCTGTATTACAGACAGTCTGTAATACAGCCTCGTCAATGCCTTAACAGGCGAAACCATTGGTCGGCTAGACTAATAATTATAAGTGGATATACAAAATAAATAATTGTGTTTTATTATCTTTTATTTTTATATTCGTTCCTTCTATTTTTGTTATATTTTCTTCGTACATTGATTTTATTATTTTCTTCATTGGATTTTTAATTCCTCTTTTATCTAATTCTCTTCGTATAGCATTGTGGGACACAGTGTCAAAAGCCTTTGCGAGATCCAGTTGCACAGCTACCAATGACTGTCTCTTACCTAATCTTATTATTTCTTCCAATATATATGAGTTTATAAAACATCCATTACCCTCCTTAAAGCCCTTCTGTCTTGTATTTATTTTTATCATCTTCCTAAGCCTATTTTCTATCAGTCCACTGTATATCCTTGCCAACACTTGTCCTATTGTGCGTGGTCTCCAATTTTCAACTTTTTCTAGCTCATCCTCCCCTTTAGGTATTAATATTGTTTTATTTATTCTTTATTCTTCTGGGTAGTATCCTGTTGTCATTAGTATATTATATAGAATTGCTAAAATTTCCTCTATTCCCTCTACTTTTATTATATCCTTTTTTGTAGTTCCATCAGTTCCTTTGTTCCTTTGGAGCGCCTTTGTTTTTCATCTTTTTTATTCTTTTTTTTTACCCCTTCTTTTGTTATTATTCTCATTTCCATGTCCTCTATCTGTTGTACTTCCTCTAACCTTTCATCTGCTTCCCATTCCTCCTCCCATAATTTTCTATAATATCTCTCTATATCACCCTCTCTTGGTCTTCTTTCCTCCCCTCCCTTTTATGAATTTTCCTAATTTATTCTCCTTTATTTTCTCCGCTAATTTTTTTGGGCACGTTTTATACATTTGCTGTGTTTCCGCATATCTTCTTCTTTTTTCATTAGTATTTCTTCTCTTTTTTCTTTTTTTTCTTATTTTCATTCTATCCTCACCTCCTCTCAACCTTATTACCTCTTTCATCTTTTCCATAATTAATTCTATTACTTCCTCTTTCATTATCTCTTCCTCTTTCCAACAGTCCTTTATCCACTTTCCTGTCTCGCTTCTCATCTCTATTTCCATTGCCTCAGCTTTTATCATATTTTCCCATGTTTCTTCCTCATCCTACCTTATTATTTCAACATCCTCATTCCCCCCTCTACTATTTTCTTTCTTCTTTCTTTATTCTTTATCTCTCTTATTTTAACATTTATTTGTTTTTTTGTTTTTCCTTTTATTGTCTCCTGTATTTTATTTGAGTATCTTCCTTCTGCCTTTCCTTCTTTTATCATTTCAATTAAAATATCTTCCTCTTCTCTCGACCATAATCTTTCTTTTCTTATTCTTTCAATTCAATTGAATTTCTTCACGTTGACATTCAGAGCACTGGGCAGAAATCACATTGCGTCAGCACCCTCTGGGGCCATCGCAATGCTTTGTTTTAATTAGACAGTCGGATTCCCCCGGTCCGTGCCAGGTCTGAGTTGATCGTTGAATGGCGGCCGAAGAGGTAGGAGACTCGTCCTTCGGGGCCACCGAAGTGGTTCCCATGACCGACAGTCAACACCTCGCAGCAAGGAGGCCAAGGCATGGGACCGAGCTCAGATCCTGGGATTTGTCAGCAAGCTGACTTACCCCGTTCACCTCGCCCAGGCCCGGCACGTTGGCACAAACCCGCTTCCCGACCAAGCCCGACACGCCCCGATCCTCAGAACCAATCCTTTTTCCGAAGTTACGGATCAAGTTTGACGACTAGTAACTGTAACATGTAGTGATCCGTAATTAGCCATTTCCATTTTAACCTATCGCCTACTTTTGGAAGCCATTTGTAGGTCACTCTTCCATTTTGAGTGTTATCCCACCTTTCTTGCCACTTTTTTGTGGTCCATCGGTTACCTACATTTTAACATTGGCTTTTGCTAAGTCCTTCCTCTAGCCATATACCATCTATTTCAGCTGTTCCATTTTTCTCGTACAAGTATGCCATTACTCTTCTTTTGGCTATTAGATCTATTGGTTTTACACCTGCGATGACTTGTACTGCCTCTCGCGATACTGTATTATATGCGCCAGTGATATTAAGCAATACTGTTCTCTGAGCTTGAAGGGCCTTGTTGGCGATATAGCCCACTTCCATTCTATATCCCCAAGCTCCTATCGCATATAGCATTATTGGCACATACACACCGTTATATATTATTCTTAGTGCATCATATCCTAAACCCCAGTTTGCTTTTGCCACTCTCCTTAGCTTGAAAAACAACTTCTATGCTTTCTCTACCATTCTTTCGGTGTGTATCTTAAATTTTAGTCCCTCTTCTATTTACACTCCTAAGTATCTCAGTTCTTTGACTACCTTAACTGATCCTTCATTCATTACAATCTTTGGTGCTCTTTAAATTTACCTTTTAGCATTAATGCTTCGGTCTTATTCCTATTGAATTCCATTTTGGCACTTCTTGCCCAATTTGCTATTCTTCTAATAGCCTCATTTGCCATTCTTTCAAGCTCGTCTCTGTTATTACCCTTCACCAATAGTAAACCATCATCCGTATATGCAATTGTTGTACAGCAATATGGCATCTCTATCCTTAAAAATCCATCAAACAGTAGATTCCATAACACTGGTCCGCTAACCGATCATTGAGGACAACCCATATTTAGTTTTTTAGTTTCTCTTACCCCTCTATCTTGAACTATCGCTTGTCTCTTGTCTAGATAACTTCTGTATAGTTTCAAAAGATTATTTGGGCAATTCTTTTTCCTAAGTTCATTGAGTATTCCAGGCCACCAAGCATGGTCAAAAGCTCCTGATACGTCCAGGAAAATTCCTATAACATATTTGGTTTCAGCACTCTTTGTCCATTGCAACACTGTATCTATGGCATCTTCCGTAGATTTACCTTTACGTAATCCAAATTGTCTTTCTGACAACCAACTTTCTTTTCCTAGATACTCATTTAATCTCTTGACCATTAGCCTATCCAATACTTTTCCATAATGTGACAGTAAGCACACCGGTCTGTACGATTTCGCTAATGTAGGATCTTTATCTTCACTCTTAATGAATATGCACAGCCTTCCTTCTTTCCACCTTCTGGGAAATGTAGACTTTTCTAAGCAATCATTAAACGAGTTCACCATCATTTCCGGAATAATTTTCCAAATTTCTTTAATCACCTCTACTTCAATTAGATCCGGATCTGGGGCTTTTCCATTTTTCATATTTTTTATAACTTTCCCGACTTCTTCGGTATTGAACATTGGCATATCCCCTCTTGTACTCTCTGTCACCGCATCTTCCTTGGTCCTTTGGTTTGCTAGGCTATCTGTATTTACTGAGTCATTGGGTAAAAGCTCTTCCAATAATTCTATCGCCGTGTCTCTTAAACTACCTGTAAAACCATCTCTTATTTTTAAGCCTGCAAAGATTTGTTCTTTTTTCCTTTTCCCTGCCATTATTTTATATACTATTCCCCAAGGATCTTTATTTCCTATTTCGTTGACAAAGTCTTCCCAGGATTTTTTCTTGCTTTTATCTATAATGCTTTTATACTGATTTCTTTCAGTTTTAAATTGTCTAGCCAGTAGTGCCTTCTGCACCGGATCAGTTGCCTTCTGCATTTTCCTTCTTAGTTTCTTAACTTCTTTCCTCTTTTTGTCTATTTCTTTTGACCACCATGGAACCGCTTTTTCCATGATCCTTTTCCGTCGCATGCTACTGTCATAAGCCCTTATCAGTACTTTCTCAATTTTACTAGCCCTTTCTTCGGGTGTATTTGTATTCTCGATCTCTTGAGCACTGTTATCAATTATCTGCTTGAATTTATCCCAGTTTGCAGTCTTAACAGAGAATCTTTCAGATACTTGGCCACTTCTTGGCGTACTCATATCTATTTCCCATAATATTAGCTGATGCACACTGCTCGTAGCTTCCTCTATAACTCTCCAATTTTGCATCTTCCTTACAACAGATCCTGTACACATTGTAACATCTATGTTTGCCTGTCCTTTTGTTGCTTTATATGTATAATGTTGCCCTTCCTCATTTACTACAAACAGTTGATTTCTCACCATGAACTCTTCTAGTTCTTCACCTCTGCTATCTGTTATTCTGCTGTTCTATAATCCCGATTTGGCATTCATGTCTCCACCTATTACTACTGCTCTATTTCCCCTCTCGACTGCCTTCTGCAGTTGTTCCAAATATCCTTTTATCGATTCAGAATATTGACAATAAAGACTAATTAGGTTTATATTTCTACCTTCGCATGTCACAGCCACTACCGCGCAGTGAGACGTTGTCACTAGTTCAAGCTCTATGACTTCAATTCCTCTATTTCTGATAACTATTGCTGCCATTGGTGTTATTCCTCTTTTCTTATATATAGTTCTATAGCTCCCAGGAAGGCCCACGATATTACCAGCGACCGAGTACGGTTCCTGGATCAGTGCCACATCAACATCATTATCTCCTCATAGCATTAACAAACTCTGCCGTTGCTATCTTAGATCTACTCAAATTAACCTGACACATCCTCAGTCCGTCTCTTGTCGCTGGTTTACTTTCCATAGTCTATTTTATTTATCTCTACTCTATAAGCCTGCCTCAGTGATCCACAGTCTCTGCTGTTCACGTGATGCCGTGGATCTTTTCCTGTCCTTGCACAGTTTGGGCAAATGGGCATACTTTTGTCTTGTCTACATTCGTCTCGCTTGTGTCCTATATTGCCACAGTTGCTGCATGTTGGTCTCTCCTGCCTGCACTGCTTTCCTAAGTGTCCAAAGCCCTGGCATTGGTAACATCTAGTTATACTCAGGTACTCTTTCACATTACAACTGTGCCAATCCAAAAATAGTTTCCCCTTTTCTAATAGTATTTTCCTTAGTCTCCCTGAGACTTCTATGACCCAATTTACCTTAGGGGTATCTCTCTTCCCTGTTTTGAACCTAAACTCTATTTCTTCTTTGAATTGTTCCACTGTTTGCCCGAGCTTACTATATATCCCATTTTGCATGTATGTGCATTCTATGATGCTTTCATTTTCCATATGTTTAGGAACATCATATATTATCACCTTAGGCCGTCTGGGCTTAGGTTTTTCTATTTTCAATCCTTTGTCTTTCAGGTCTTGATTATTCTCTAGTGATTTTAATCCTCCATCACTATCGAGTTCAACCATTATTCCTCCATCTCTAATTTTCCTTACATTTCTTATTTTAATTTTATTTTTCCTGGCACAGACCGTTTGGAAAACAAGTTCTTTAGTTCCTTCACTGGTCACTTCTTGACCATCTACCTTACTCGGATGTATCATTACCAACTTCTTTGGTTCTGGTATATCCTGTTCCATTTTCATTGCGGGAATTCGTACAACATCCGCGAATGATCTTATGTCTTTACTACTATCTCCTCTTTAAATACTCTTCATTACTTCCTTTACTATTTCTCTTAGTTCATCTCGACCTTGTAGTCTCCCTTCTGCCCTAGCTATTTTCTCTTTTAGAGCCGCTGCCTCACTCTCTATATCAGCTAAAATTTTGTTTATGTTAGCCATAGCTACTGTGCCTATTCTTTTCTTTGCAAAATCTGTTTGCAATATGTCTCTTAAGTCAATAGCACTTTCACTTATATCCTTGTCCGTTTTCCTTGTCTATCTGGTCCTGGCGCTTGGGTTTTCCCTAGGACGCTTTTTCCTGGTCCCTTCTTCTTCTGTACTCATCATTTCAGAATCAAGATCAGAACTAACCGCTACCTCTGCTAGCTTAGCCAGTCTTTCTCTTTCTTCTTCTTGTCTCGCTATTTCCAAGCTTTTCCTGTCCTCAGCTAATTTTTCTTCCCTCTCTAATCTTTCTTTTTCCATCCTGGTTTCTATTTCCGCCGCTGTAGGAGATCTTGGTGTCTTTTCGGAACGCGAGAACCCTGTCGCTGGATCCGACCCGCCACTCATCCTAAAGCTTCTGAAACAAACTTATAAAAACTAAACCTAATGGATTACCTATCCCTATCTATCTACTTTTACGCCTTTAGCCGCTTCAACAGATTGCTGAAACGTTGCCCGGCTTCACCTCGGGGAGGTAGGCAACCACAACTATGAACTTACTTTAACCACTAAAACTAATTGTCTACCAAATCCAACCGGAGTTGGAGGCACACGCCTCTGAAATTCAACTCGACCCCAGCAGGAATCTACATTTTTACCACGACTTAGTAAAACAAATCACAAAAACACTTGGTCGCTAACCAAAGATCACATTAACGACTTTAATCTATATTCGCAATTAAACACTCAAAAAACAAGAATCAAAATCAAACTATTGTGGCTGAAGCCAGTAGATAGGGACTTTTGTTTTTTTTTCTTCATTAATTAACTCCAGTTTAAAGGACTGCTTACCGAGGCCTAACAAGGCCTATTAAGCAGTATTGACCACGTTGTTAGAAGAAGTATCCTCGGAATGATGTTATTTCCTCGGATTTTATAGCAATTTGGTGTTGGATGAAGATGGGTTGCGATGATGGCGATACAGAAGTAGAAGAAGAAGATGCCAGTGATGATGGCGACGCAGAAGAAGAAGAAGAAGAAGAAGAAGAAGACGCCAGCAATGACGGCGACGCAGAAGAAGATGAAGAAGAAGAAGATGCTAGATAGTCCTATCTGTCGTCGGCTGCAGACACATCCGAGAAGACCGCACCGGCCGCTCTGAAGAATTCTTGGGTGTTAGTGTATTTGGCCAAGTTAATGAGTTGTGATGATGGCGATGTAGAAGAAGAAGAAAAAGATGAAGAAGAAGAAGATACCAGTGATGATGGCGACGCAGAAGAAGAAGAAGATAAAGAAGAAGAAGATGCCAGCGATGATGGCGACACAGAAGAAGAAGAAGAGGATGAAGAAGAAGAAGATGCTAGATAGTCTTATCTGTCGTCGGCTGCAGACAAATCCGAGAAGATTGTACCGGCCGCTCTGAAGAATTCATGGGTGTTAGTGTATTTGGCTCTCGTTGAAAGGGACTCTTCACCCTACCCGACCACAGCACCTGATATCAAGACAGACCTCAGGTGCTCCATCACCGGGCACTCCAGAATCACATGTAGTGCGGTCTGGTTTTCTCCGCAGTCACAGCTAGGGTCGTCTACCAGACCGAACCCATGGAGTTTGGCTTTGAAGTTGCCATGCTCTGTGAGAAACTGTGAAGATATAGGGCCAGGGTGAATCCACCAATACGAGAGCCGTCTCGCCATGGACGAGAGCCACCAGTGCGTAACACATCCCTTTACCGTGGCATCCCAATCCTCTTGCCAGGCAGCCACTTGTTTGGGGCTATACCCCCACGAGCCCGCCTCCACCCCTGGCAATCAAGTCCTAGACTTATTTTACCAGTCTCGTCTTTGTCGTGTCCTTTGTTCTTCCTATTTTCTTGTTTCATACCAGGACCTTAAGGCCCCCGCCCCTTTCTTTCCTAAACAAGTGTCCCCCCCAGAAGGGGAGGCGTCCATCCGTGATTCTCCTTCTTTTACTCGTCCCTTATGCTATCCTTCCTTCCCTTTTTATTCCTATACTTCTGCACATCTTTTTAAAGATATGATATGCTTCGTTTGTTTCTATGCATGTCTCTCTGTTAAAATCTAGTCCTTTCTCTTGAAGATAGTTCTTCATTTCTATTCTTTCTTCTTTATTATTTTCACATTTGGCTGCCAGGCAGCCAGCTTCCTCTCCCGGATGTTCCTCCTTTCCCGCATGAATGCCTCGTAAACCTCGAGAGCAGTGTTCCTCCGTGCTTCATAAATTAGGCCTCTCTGAATGACCAAGAGGTCCGCAGGTAATACTCCAGCGAGCACCGGCAGGGCTTCCGCAGATGTTGTGCGGTATGATCTTGTTATGCAGAGCAACGCCTGCCTTTGGCCTCTTCTCAGGTTGACTTTGGCCACTGCTGTCGCTCTTCCATACCAGGCGCCTGCTGCGAAGGAGATCATGCTCTCGAACATGCCCCTATATATAATCAGGGCGTTGCGGAAAGGGAGGCCCCATTCCTCGCCGACGACTCTACGCACTTTGTAGAAAAGGCGCTTCGCCCGATCCACCACGTCTTTAGTGTGTCGGACAAACGTTAGATTCCTCTCCAGGACCACTCCAAGATATCTGAGCCTGGGGACAACCTGGACTCACTCCCCACGGTGGCGAAGGATGGGCTCTCTCCTGAGCAGCCCGAACAGGAGCAGAAATTGTGTCTTAGCTGGAGAGATCTCCAGCCTCACCATCGAACTTCTCTCATCCAGTATGGCGAGGGACCTCATACAGATTGCTTCTAGATCCACTCTGCTGTTCGCCCCAACGAGGTCGCCGACGTCGTCAGCATATGCCACAGCTTTGGCTCCTTCCGGCAGCTCAACCTCCAGGACGCTGTCAAACAGGATGTTCCACAACAAGGGGCCCAAGATGGAACCCTGCGGGCATCCCTTGTTGATTCTTCTCCTGGTGTGCCACTCTCCAGACGAAAAGATGACCTCCCGGTCTGTCAGGAAATCCTTAACGACTCTCCAGATATTTCCGGGAGCTAGCGTCGGCCTATCTCATCAGAATGGCTGGCCACCAGGCGTTGTCAAACGCGCCCTGGATGTCTACCGCTAGAAGTCCTACATATGTGTAGATGCCTCTAAACTCTTCAGGTGTGGTGACGACTGTTCTTACTGCGTCCTCCGTAGATCTTCCCCTCATGAAGCCATACTGGATGTCCGAGACTAGATGTTTCGCCTCGATGAAGTGCCTCAGCCTACGCTCCACGACCTTCTCAAAAAGCTTCCCCAAGGTAGGCAATAGGGAGAGCGGTCGATATGATCTAATTTTCGACGGGTCTCTGTCTAGGCCCTTAAGTAGGAACCTGACGTCCGCGAATTTTCATACAGTCGGGAAACTACCGTCGTCGAGAAGGTCGTTGAAAAGGACTAGGACGTCCTCAGCCACTGACGCCCAGACTGAGCACCACGCTTTAACCGGCAATCCATCCATCCCCGGAGCGCCTCCCTTCTTCATAGAAGACAGCGCCTCCCATAGGTCTTCTTCCTCAAATGGGGGTTCATCGTTCGATAGTGAGCCAGGGTTGAACTCCTCCAAACGCCGTCTTGTGTCCTCATGGGGGGCTAAGTCATCTTCCTCGCTGTCCAGTGGAAGCAATTCGTTCAGAAGCTCTTTCACCATCTCCACTCCGCTCTTTGTAAGTGAGCCTCCAACAGCGAGTGTCGCCAGGACAGTTTGTGGCCTCTGTTTGTTGACGAGGATTTTGTACACCATCCCCCATGGGTTCGAGGAGTTCTCCCTCACGAATTCTCTCCAGCTACGTCTCTTGGCTGTCCGCACCATCCTTCCGAGGTCAAGTATATCACGTAGGAAGTGAGCCCGCAGCCTCGCGACGACCGCGTCACCCTCAGCTCTCCTGCTCCTCTCTCTCTGATAACGCCGTCGCGAGGTGCCAAGTCTCCTCCTCGCCGATGACAGCTCAGGTGACCACCATCTCACTGGTGCAACGACTTTTGCTGCTTTCCTTGGAACGGTCCTTGCGGTCGCCGCCTCCATGTCTGCCATCAGTAAAGAAAGCCTCTCGTCAGGAAGAACGTCAACTCCGCGTCCCCTTCTCAAATAAGTGAGTCTCTCCATCTCCTCCGCAAAGAGCTCCCAGTCCGCCTTCTTCCAGTTATAGGAAACTCTGGTAGTCGAAGGCACACTCCTCCCTGCACCGGACGTGAGTGTCCACGTTATCAGTCGATGGTCGATGATAGCTGCTTCGTGGACAGTCCAGCTCCGGCACAGTGTATCTGCTCCTCGCGACGCAAGCAAGATGTCGATGTAAGACTCGCCTCGGGATGACGAATAGGTGGGGAGTTGCGCTGGGTCGTTAAGGAGTGATAGATCGTTTCCGTCGATCAGATCCTCTACTTCTGATCCTCTTGCGTCATTCATGTTACCTCCCCACCTTGAGGACTTGGAGTTGACGTCCGCTCCCACAAAAACCGGTCTTCCCCTGCTAAACGCGAAGATCTCTTCTATCCTCCTGACGAAAGGCTCCAATGGCAGCGAGAACTGGCAGTACACGGAGCCGAAGATGTAGGTTCCGCCCCTATGAGTTATTTCTACCAGTGCTACGTGCGTGTCAGAGAACTGAGACACCGTCACCGCTCCCAGGCACGGATTGATGACTACCACCGCGGCCCACTTCACCTGCTCCGGAGATCACTCTAGATGTGGATGGAAACCCGACGATCCTTTCCTCAGCGTGTACGGTTCCTGGACCAGACGAATGTCAATGCCCATACTAATTGCTGACCTGACTATGCAGTCAGTCGACGCCTTGCAATGTCCCAAGTTGATTTGACCAACGCGCAATATGGATTTATTACTGGTGTAGCCCATAATCAGTGTTTCGTACTACACTCTGCAATGCTCTTCTATAGGACGGGCAGTCCCAGTCTCTTTGGGAGTGGTTGTGCAATCTTCTGGTCCTTGCAAGTCACGCATATTGGGGATGAACTCGCGTTAGGGCAGTTGTTCTCTTAATGCATCCGCAGTGTCTGCAGGTTTCTTCCTTTGCCGAGCATCTGGCTGCCAAGTGTCCAATCCTCTGACAGCGAAAACATCTTGAGGCCACGACATAATCTTCGACCCGGATTGAGGTTCAGCCCATGTAGAGTCTCCCGCCCAGCTTGACACGACGTCTAATCTCAGGGTCCACCTCAGCCACCCAGTTGACCATATCTCCATCGCGTCGCCCTGTGCGGAAAACTAGCCGGAATTTTGATGTGAAGTCCTCAACCTCAGGAAAGTTCTGTGTTTTAATCTTCTCCAGCAGTTCGTTTGGCTCCATGTCCCTTTTAGCTCCGCGCAGCAGGAGTCTCGGTCTTCTGCCCCTCATTTCAGAAGCTTTCAGCCCCGCCTGCCGCAGCCTCTCGCAGTCCAGGAGTTTCCTCTTCGATTCTGCGTCACCCAGGATCACCAGCACTTCGCCTCGTCCTCTCGGAACCATGTTTTTCACTTTGAGATGATCACAAGAAGGTCTGACGATCCGCTGCAACTTGGACCTAACTTCTTCAGTGGTCTCAGATTCTGTGTCTCCCCTGATGACCACCTTGTCCGGGTAGATTTGAGGACGAAGTCCATGCCTCGTGACCGGAGAGGTCCGGGTAGCCTCTGCGAAGGTCCTTTGTGCGTGGTAACTCTGTTGCTCTACTGGCTGCAAGGTCGGAGGAGATGCCTCGAGTTGTTGAAGCCTGCCCTTGAGAAACGCAAACTCTCTCTTTCTCTCAGTGATGGCACCAACTAGATGAAGCACACTGTGAGAAATACGACTGGTGATGTTCTTAGTCGATTTTGCCCTGATGAGGTCCTTGATGTAACTCTTGGACAGCTTCCCTCGTGATGTAAGCCGCATGCTCCCCCTGCGTCACTGCGTACGATGCTGCTTGGCTGTCTGACTCCGGAGAATCCGGTGCAGGGCTCTGCGCTGTTGGGCCTGGAACCATCTGGAGCAGCTGCGTTGGTTCATGAAGTCTCCTTGTCTTGTGCTTGGCAAGTCTGCTCGTTGCTGCTGATTCCGCCTCGTCTCCCGATGATCCACCGCTGTTATGCTTCCGCTTAGCCTCTTGTAACTGGGGCGACGAGTAGTTAGGCTGTCCTCTCCTTGGCTGGTCCGGAACTGGGGGACCACCCCCCACTGGTGATCTCTGCATCATACGCTCAGCTGGCTCCAAGCCTGGGCTAAACAGCCCGTCTTCTGGCCGATCCTGCGAGCAAGTAAGGCGTGAAAAGCAATCTAGTTATGTGGTTAGATGGTTGTATTGATTGAGTTGTATGGCTCAGCGGGTTCAAAGCCTGGGCTAAAAGCCTATCTTATGGCCGATCCTCTGCGAGCTAAAGATTCAAGGTGAATATGTGATTAGGGCTATTTCAAGAAGTATATGAAGAAGTGGAGATATGAAGCGGGTTAATTTGATTGACTGGAGTTAAAATTAATATTTATAATAGATAGATAATGGGTAGATATATAAGATAGATATAGATATAAGATTAAGGCTAGATAGATAGATATAATATAATAGATATAATATTGGCTACACAATAATAAATAGGGACAAACCTATTTCCAGACCAGAGGTTTTACCTACTGGGTAAGGCGTTGGGCTGAAGAATAGATTTAATTGTTTGCTGTCCCTGGGGAATTTGGTGCTATCAGCCGCCACGCGAAGTTTGACGTTGCCCGGGCTTCGGCTCGGGGAGCCTGCACCACCCACACAGTTGCAAGTTTCGAAAGTTAGAAAGGATTAAAACCGCCTCACCCGAAGGTGAGGTTAGTTGGTAGGGGTGGCTTCGACCAGAATCCTTGTCGAAACCTGTTGGACAAGAGAGTAATTTGTTTAGAAGGAGATAGGAAAAATTTTTAGTTGAATGCCCTAGACGTCGACAAATTTGTAATTAAACAAATTGGACATCTGCCGATACCACTGCCTTAAAACTAATTAAATTAATGAAACAAATAATACATAAAACATAACAAACATAACAAAACAATTGAACTTGAGAACCCTTGAACTCTAATTATCAATTAAACCTAAACCTAATTTAGCTTGACTCTTAGCCTTTACTAATCCTATGTGCTGTGTGCCTTTAAATTACAAGGCCCAAAGACTTAACTTGTCTTTGGCTCCTGTATCACAACTTAATCCTAATTTATGCTAATATTATACAATTTAATTATTCATTCTCTCTGTTTCTTCTCTCTTTAAGAACGTTTTCGGCAAACCCGCTCAAAAGGGAAACCATCTCCGATCCCGAAATCCACACATTCACAGACTACTCCTGACTCGTCACCCAGAGTATCTATTTCATTCTTTATGATCTTACTTTCATTCATAATCAATTCTCTGTATCTCAAATCTCTACGCCTGTCTTAGCGTTTCGCACTCTCTATTGACTGTTCTGTGGTCCGATTTCCTTCCAGATCTCATGCAATTGGCACACCTAGGCCGTTCCTTTTTGCATTCTTCTCTTTTATGGCCAATTTCTCCACAGAATCCACAGGTGGGCTTATCCTGTGAGCACTGCTTTCCGATGCGACCAAAGCCCTGACATTGGAAGCACCTTGTTACGTTTACAAATTCCTTTATGTTGCAACTACTGCAATCCAGAAACACTTTTCCTTTGTCCAGGAGAATTCTTCTAATTCTACCCGTGACCGCTACTACCCAATTCACTTTTGGGGACTCTTTCTTGCCAGTTTTAAATCTGAAGTCTACTTCAGATATAAACTGTTCTTTACTTATTTTATATATATCTCGGAAGCCGTTTTGTATAAACAGTCCTTCCCTGATACTGTCAACTTCCATGTCTTTTAGCACATCAAAAATAATCAACTTAGGCCGTCTCTGTTTCGGCTTCTCTATTTTTAATCCTTTATCCGCAAGTTCTTTGCTCTTAGAGATGCAGTTTAACCCTCCGTCACTGTCCATCTCAACAATTATCCCACCTTCTCTTATTTTTCTTACATTTCTCACTTTCAGCTTATTTTTCCTGGCACATACAGTTTTGAAAACTAATTCTTTAGTTTCTTCACTGGTCTTTGTCGGTTCTCCTTCGGCTTGTGTCGGGTAGATTGCCACCAACTTCTTTGGTTCCGGCAACTTCTGCTCGGTACCTTTACGGTACTAGCATATGACTTGACAACTTTAGCTTCTGGCAGTTCCTTTCTTTCTCTTAACGTCTCCAGAATGTCCTCTCTGCCAGCTATCCGACCTTCCATGTACACAAGCTCTTTTCTCAAACTAGATACTGCATTCGACAGCAATCTCAACGTCTTATTCCATTCTGCAGCTGATCCTATTGTAATTCTTGTCTTGTTAGCTAGTTGATATTCGATCATCTCCGTAAGATCCTCAATCAACTGCTGTGCAGTTCGATCCTTTTCACTAACTTCGACCTTTCTTGTCTTAATTCTCTGTGTTATTGGGCTTTCTCTAGTTCTCTTCTTTTTTCCGTCAACGTCAGATTCCTTTTCTGTTTCTGTTTCTGTTTCCCTTGCTGTAGACGACTGACGCTCGGATTCATCTCCAGACTCCTGTCTCCTTGCCTCTTCTTCTTTTCTTTGCTCTTCTAATTCCCTCCTTAAGCTTTCTTCTAAGGCCTGGATTGCTGCCTGCCTAGGTCCCGATTCGGGCGGAGTCCGCTGTAACTTACTGGATCTTCCGGAAAAAGGCGACGGTTCCCCCTTCTTGCCCGAGCCAGACATACTTAAAAACAAAAGAACTTACAAACAAACAAACAAACAAACACACACACTATCACACTCACTATTACGCCACAACCGCTAACGTAATCTGTCCTAATCTACCGCTTTTTACACCTTTGGCCGACTTTTTTTCAATAGTCGTTAACCAGTTTCGCCCCGGGGAGGCAGGAAACCACAAAGAATTTACAATTAAATTACTTTAAGCTAAATTTACAATTAATAGAAAGAAAAACACCTGGGTGTTATCCAGGGATCGTTTTAAACACAGCTTTTAAACTTTAATCTCGCAAGAACGCAAAAATCACAAAACCAAGAGACAAAACTAAAATCTCTTGTGGCCGAAGCCAGTAGATAGGGACACTTGTTTGGGGGCATAGCCCCCCCCAGAGGCCTCCTCCACCCCTGATGAGCAAGTCCTAGACTTAATTAATCAGGCCTCTGAGTTTCCCGATCTTTCCTCGTTGATGTTTCTTTCCAAAATTTTCTCCTTGACCTGATCTTGTGTCCGTTTCTTGGACTATGCCCAAACAAATGTCCCCTCATCCCATTTTTCATTTGGGAATCATCGGCCTCCCTACCTTGTCACGTCCGGTTTCCATATCTACTCTCTCTCATTCCCTCCTCTCCTCCTTCCAATCCTCTTACACATCCTTTTAAATTCTTTGAATAATTCATCGTTGCTTATGCATGTCCTTCTTTCTATAGTCCCATTTCACTTATTGCACATTTCTGCCATATCCCTCCTGTCTTCATCACCTACTCTACACTCAAAAATCACATGATCTACTGTTTCCATTTCTCCGCAATATTTGCACTCTTCTGAATCTACTAAATTAAATCCCCACAACTTCTTTCTAAAATTTCCATGTCCGCTAATTGCCTGGGTTACGTAATACTCCATATCAACGTATTTACATTTAATCCTCTCCCTAACCTCAGGCCAATATTTCCTAGTTTCACTACCCTTCTCACTTCGTTCCCATCTCTCTTGCCATTTGGCCAACGACTCATCTCTGCTAATCCTCCTTGCTTCTACCTTGCTCCCTTCTCACATACATACTTCTTCTCTCTTCGATCTTTATACCTATAGGTAACACTCCAGCAATTACTGGAAGTGCTACTGTTGATATTGTCCTGTATCCTTTAACCACATTCAGTAAAACTCTCCTCTGTATCTTTAAAATTTGTTCTTTACTCTTCATTCTTTTTTCTATTTCTACCCCCCAACTTTCACATCCATATAAAATTATTGCTTCTACTATTCCTTTATATAATACTGTCATAGCTTTCCCCGTATACCCCCAATTTGCACTAGTTAATCTTCCCACTTTCGCAAAAATCTTAATTACTTTTTCCCCTAAATATTTAATATGTCCCTGAAATTTACAATTTTCCCCCATCACTACTCCTAGATACTTGTTTTCTTCAATGTACTCCACCGCCTCATTTAGCATTTTTACTATTGGTTTTCTCTGCTTTTTCTTTACCCCCTTTAAATACATTATTTTGGTTTTATTTGTCGCAAAATTTAGTTTAACCCTTTTCCCCCATTCTAAAACTTGCTTCATTGCTCTTTCTGCCTTACTTTCGATATCTTTCCCTGAATTTCCTCTAATTAATAGTAGCCCATCATCTGCGAACGCTGTCACACTAACTCCTGCTTCCCATTTTATCTCTAAAAAGCTGTTGAAGAGTACCAACCAAAGAATTGGTCCCAGCACCAACCCTTGCGGGCACCCCTTTGTTACCACCTTATTCTTCGAGTAATCGTTTAAATAAAAACCTACGCTTCTATTTTCAAAATAGTTGACAATTATCCTCAAAGTAGATAGGGACAGCGGGGACATTTTTTTTTATTTATTTTTTTTTTCTTCTTTTTTTTTCATTGATTAAACACATAAGTATTTCCATTTACCGGGGCCCTAAGGCCTATCAAATGGAGTGAACCCTGGTGTTTTGGGGTGCCTCTCTCTTATGTTGTCCTCAGGTTTTTTGGTTGAAGTGGTATGGTGAAGGTGATGGTGAAGGTGATGTTGATGTTGATAGTGATGTTTTGTGTGTGCTTGTTCAGATGTGTCCTTTTATTTTGGAGCTCAGGCTTCTAGGGACTCTGGGACTCAAAATTCTCGAAGATTCTGAAGACTGACGCGAAGACCTCCTCCATCCTCGAGTACCTCTCCCTCGTGGATAGTCCTTTTTCTCCAGTGTTGATATCCACGTGTAGGTTCGACTTTAGATGTTCCTTGACCGGGCATTCCAGCAGTAGGTGTTTGGCTGTTTGTTCTTCTCCGCAGTCACAACATGGGCTCGTCGCAAGGTTGAACCCGTGAAGCTTTGCTTTGAAGAACCCATGCCCGGTCAGAAATTGGGTCGGAACTGGACCTGGTCTTAACCATGTGTATGAGAATCTTCTCGAGACAGAGGGAAACCACCAGTGCGTCAGCCTCCCCTTCTCTGATGATTCCCATCTTAACTGCCACTCTTCAAGGGTGCTCTTCCGAATGGATTTCTTCTCTCGCTGCAATACCTCCGAGTTGTCTCCAAACAGTGCCTTCCTTTCCGCGTAGATTGTGCCTCTTTGCCTTACTAATAGGTCCACAGGGAGTACACTAGCCAAGACTGGGAGGGCATCGGCAGATGTTGTCTGGTAAGCCCTTGTGATGCACAGAAGTGCCTGACGTTGTCCTCTCGTTAGGTTTTTCTTCACGTCGGCGCGACTTGCCCTGTTGGACCAGGCTCCCGCGGCGTAGGCCACCATGCTCTCGAAAACTCCCCGGTAGATCACAGCGGAGTTGCGGAAAGGTATTCCCCACTCCTCGCCGACAATCCTCCTGATCTTGTGGAAGAGCCTCATTGCTCTGTTCACGACATCCCTCGAGTGCCTGCCAAATGTGAGATTCCTCTCAAGTAGAACTCCGAGGTATCTCACCACCATCTCCACTCGAACACGTTCTCCTTGGTGTGATATTATTGGTTCTCTTCTTAGGATGCCGTGCAGCAGGATGAAGCTCGTCTTTGCCGGCGAGACAGTCAATTTTATCTCCGTGCATCTTCTTCCCATTCTTCGGAGCACCCTCTCCGAGGTAGACTTCAGCTCGGCTCTATTGTCCGCTCCCATAAGGACGCCGACGTCGTCAGCGTACGCCACAACACGAACCCCCGGCGTCATTCTCCCCGCCAGGACGCCTTCGAAGAGTATATTCCACAGCAGGGGACCCAATATGGATCCCTGCGGCCAGCCTCTGTTGACTCTTCGCCTGATGGTCCAATCCTCTGTAGAGAAGACTACTTCTCTGTTGGCCAAGAAGTCGGAGGTTACCCTGTACAAGTTCCTTGGAACCCCTCCGTCCAACAGTCGTCTTAGTATTGCGGGCCACCAGGCGTTGTCGAAGGCTCCCTGGATATCCACCGCCAGGAATGAAACGTATTTGTGGCGTGTCTTCAGTTCTTCAGCTCCGCTGATACCGCTGATATGGCGTCCTCCGCAGACCTTCCTCTCATAAAGCCAAACTGGGTCTCTGATACAAGGCCGATTTCCTCGACGTGGTGCCTTAGTCTCCTCTCAACGACCTTCTCGAAGAGCTTTCCCAGTGTAGACAGTAGGGAAAGCGGGCGGTATGATTTGGCAGATGCCGGGTCCCTCTCTGGTCCACTTGATAGGGTAGCTGCCCCTGTCGAGAAGATCGTTGAAGGCCACATGGATGTCCTCCGATATTCATGGCCATGCTGCACACCACGCCTCCACTGGAAGACCGTCATGGTCAGGCGTCTTTCCCCTCTTTAGAGAAAGAAGAGCCTCCTCAATCTCCTCCTCCTCGAAAGGAGGGGTGTCCTCGGACAGCGAAGACATATCTGCCTCGCTGACAAGCCGTCTCATATCCTCATGGCATGGGAGATCATCCTCCCTGGTATCTAGTGGGAGGAGCACTTCCAATAGCTTCTCGCCGGTGTCTCGCCCTTATAACGTGTAGCCCTCTTCGGTAGCGAGGGTGGCGAGCACCGTCTGTGGCTTGAATCTCCCTGCCATGATCCTGTAGACGGCTCCCCAGGGGTTGGTTGAGTTTTCCCTGATGAAGGCTCTCCAACTCGTCCTCTTGGCGATCCTGACCATGCGTCCCATTTCCAGTCTTTTCCTGAGGAAAGTAGCCTTGAGTCTTACTACCACGGCGTCAGTCCCTGCTCTTCTTCTGAGCTCCCTTTGAAATGTTCTCCTTGCCTTGGTCATCTCCGCTCTAGATCGGGTAAGTTCCGGAATCCACCACTTGACGGGGGCGACTATGCCCCTTGATCTTCTGGGGATAGTTGACCTCGCCGCCGCCGTCAAGTCCTCCGTCAAGGCGGCCACTCTCCTCCAGGTCCTGGTCGACGTCCTGGTACTGTCTCCGCTGCTGGGTTCGACTCTGCACCTCCGAGGCGAACAGATCCCCATTTGCCCGCCTCCAATTTATTTTGTAGTCGACTCGGCGTGCCTGGTGTTGTAGGCCCCAGCAGGGATATTCCACGTAATCAGCCGGTGGTCTCTGATGTCCGTGTGGTGGCCGGTCCAGTCCTGGCACCATCTCGCAGCACCTCTTGTTGCCAGGGTGACGTCGATCCAGGACTCTCCTCTCGTGGAAGAGTAGGTGGCCCTCTGGAGTGGCTCGTTCAGGAGAAGGATGTCGGCGTCGTCGATCATCTCCTCTACCAGTCTCCCTCTCGGGTCCGTAACTCCTCCTCCCCATCTTGGGGACTCGGAGTTGACGTCTGCTCCGATGATTCTTCCTCCACCGAGTCTGATGATTTTCACTATCTTCTCGATGAAGGGTTTCACTGGGAGGGAAAACTGGCAGTATACCGAGCCGAAGATGTAAGGTCGGCCTCGGTAGGAAATCTCGACGACAGCGGCGTGTTCATCCGTACACTGGGAGATGGTGACTGCTCCCAGTTCCGGATTGAAGATGACTACAGCAGCCTACTTTTCTTGCCCGGCTCCAGCGAAGATCCTGCAGCCAGGCGGGAATCCAATGATTTCCCCCCTGAAAGCGTAGGGCTCCTGGACCAGTAGGACGTCCACTCCTAGCGTTATGGCGTTCTTGACCAAGCAGTCGGTCGACTGCTTGCCTCGGCCGAGGTTGATCTGCCCCACCCTCAGGTAGCGTTTGGTGTTGTTACGCGCCATAATCAGTATTCTTGACAAGTATTTGTACTGCCATCTTGTAGGTGGGGCAGTTTCGGTCGTGGTAGGAGTGTTTGCTTGGAAGTCCTCGGTCCCTCACACCACGCAGACGGGGGGTTTCTCAGCGTCTGGACAGCTGTTATCTTTGTGGCCATCTTTACCGCAGTGCCGACATGTCTCCTTCTCTGACGAGCATCTTGCCGCCACGTGGCCGAACCTTTGGCATCTCAAGCATCTAGTTGCTACAACGTAGTCCTCTACGCGGATTGAAGACCAACCCACGTAGACTCTGCCTTCTTGTTTGAGCTTCCTCCGCAGGTCCCGTTCCACTTTGGCGACCCAGTTGGTGTTGTCTCCGACCCTCCTTCCGTTTTTATAGACGAGTTTAAACTTCGCTGCAAAGTTCTCGACGTCAGGGAAATTGTTCTTCCTCGGGTCCTCGGTGAAGGCCTGTGGCTCTCTGGATCTCGGAACTCCTCTGAGAATCATGCGTGGTTTTCTGCCTCTCAGTTCCTTCGCTTGTAGTCCAGAGCTCTTTAGCGCCTCGGAGTCTAGGAGTTTCTTCTTTGACTCAGAGTCGCACAAAAGAACAAGAAGCTCACCTCTGCCTCTTGGTATGACACCTCGGACCTTCAGTCGTCCTCCCTCCGTGACGTCGATCCCCTCGAGCCTCGTCCTCACCTCCTCTGAAGTTTCGCATTCAGCACAGCCCCTCACGATGATCTTCTCCGGGTACTTCGACGGCTTGATCCCATGACACAACACCGGCGGCACCCTCACATCCTCAGCAAAAGTGCGTCTCTGCGTTGATAGTGGTTCATCCTGCGCAGTGATTGGGTGTTTCTCCATCTCCGCTAGTTGTCCCCTCAGGAAGGCGATCTCCCTTTCCCTATCTTCAACAGCTCTGCTAAGGGCGATCACTTTCCTGGTGACTTTACTGCAGCATGTCTTGGAGATCTTGCTGGTCGACAGGTTATCAGAGATGGACAGTTGGATCCTATCTACCTCCGCCATGGAGATGTACGCCGCATACTCGCCCCGGATGTCGCCAGTCTGCGTCCCCGAAGTTAGACCTTCTTCTCCTCACTGATTCTGCGCCACGGTGGTTATGTTGCTCCTCTTCTTTTGTCTTCTTGGTTGCTGTCGGCCGTCGGAGTCCTGGTCGTCCTCTGTTGTATCACTGAGCTGCCTCTTTCTGACATCTGCAGATGAAGTAGACATCGCTGCATTCTTGGTGGGTTAGCTAGAAACGTCAAGCTGAAATTCAACAATAAAAAGACAGAGGCTTTGATGCTCAAAGGAAAATTGGAGAGAACACCAATAATAAGAATGGGCCAAGGAAATGTGAAAGTGGTTAAAGAGTTGAAATACCTGGAAGTGTACATTGATGACAAATTAAGTTTCGGTCTACATGTTGTAATAGAGAGATTGGTGAACACCAATATTACAACATTTATTATAAATTTATTATATATAATTTATTAAAAATATAATTAATTCGAAACACAAACTTTAATACAGAAATAGGATGTGAGACAACACGCGCAAGGCATCTCGAATTTCACCTAACAGAAGCAGAGGCAGTGAACTTTACAAATGGCAAATTAAGCATTGAACAAGTGTTCTACGTGTGAAAGATTGCACATTAGGAAAATCAATGAGAACGACAAAAATTCAAAATTAACCAATGAGAAAGAAACACGAGGGATTCAAAAAAAGAAGAGGGGAGAACAACGCGTGAATAATAGGTAGTAAAAAATAAATCTTCAGAGGGGGAACAAGTAAAGAAATTCAATAACAAACTCAGTCCGTATTTAACCTGCTATAATAAAATAACAAAATAATATCAACTAAATCTACACCAGTGAAGTGTTGTGAAAATTTGAAATAAATAAAATCAAAATAAAGTGTGTTTAGTGAAAGTGTGAAGAAAGGGTGGAGAGTAATGTAAGTAATCTTAAACTTTTATTAATGTAAATCAGATCTCAATTGGTTAATACAATATTATCAAACGAAGTCATATACTGGGTTTTATTTCATTACTTTATAAGGTTAAAATATAAACTCATTAAAACGAATAAGGGAATAGGGACAATTTTGTACAATTTAAGTAAATAAATAATGATAATGATAATATTGTACATTTGTTAAGGCTTTATTTAGATGTAATATTATGGTGATAGAAATTTGTTATTGGCAGTCTAGAAAATGTTCAATAAATTTGTTAAGTTAATTTGTTCAATGAATTTTAATTAATTCGAGGAATGGCCAACTCGAATCTAAAAGTTTAATGTTTTTATAGAGATTTCATGTGAAAGGGTATTCATGAACATTTTCGATTTTATTAAACTTGTTCTAAATCAAAATCTGTATTTCTTTCCTATCCAGTTTCATATTTTTAGAGTCAGCCCACAGCCAAGCGAAATTTGAATCAATAGTAGAGTCTAAGGAGAAACCCCCAGCAACTTATAAAATTGTCTTACATGGTGAAAGCACCTGATTTAATAAAGTTGACTCACACGATTAAATTCAACCAAACAAATAAATCAATCAAATAAAATAATCTAACAAAATAATCTAACAATGTTAAGAAAATGGCAGAAAGGACAAAGAATTTGTTCTTTAAACTGCGAAGAGTTGCAAAAGCTGACTGGGGATTAGGACACGAAGCACTCAAGATAATTTACAACGGTGTTTTCGTACTGGTTATGCTTTATGCAGTAGGTGCATGGGGACATAGAATGGAAGTAGGATACATCGCCAATAAAATGTTGCAAGCACAAAGGACGATATTGTTAATTATGACAAGATCATATAGAACTATATCCAGAGATGCTCTGACAGTATTAGCTGGAGTACTACCTATAGATCTAGTAGCAATAAGAAGAGCAAAAGCCTATAAGTACGAACAAGTTGGTAATGGAGAATTTGGTGGTATAAGGCTAGGTACGGGTCTGAGAAAACAAGAAGTGAAAGTTATTGGTAACAGATGGGCACCAGTGGAATGGCAAGAGAGATGGGATAGGTCCGAAAAGGGAAGAATCACATACAGTTGGTTTCCAAAGGTACAAAAAAGAATGAGGATGAAATGGTTGAGTGTAAATTATTATTTGTCGCAGCTGTTTTCCGGGCATGGGGATTTTAAAGGCAATCTGAATAGATTTGGTCTAGCAGAAGAACCTGGTTGTGACTGTGGACATAATAAAGAGGACGTATGGCACATATTTAGAGATTGTAAATTATATGATAATGAAAGAATGATCCCAAAAAATGAAATGAATACTCTTGGTGTTGATTGGGAGGAGTCAGTAGATGTCTGGATTTCGGGACCGGAGGTGGTTTCCCTTTTGAGCATTTTTGCCGAAAACGTTCTTAAAGAGAAAAGAATAAGAGAGAATGAATAATTAAATTGTATAATATTAGCATAAATTAGGATTAAGTTGTAATACAAGAGCCAACGACGAGTTAAGTCTTTGGGCCTTGTATTTAAAGGCACGGCACATAGGATTTGTAAAGGCTAAGAGTCAAGCTCAATTAGGTTTAGATTTAATTGATAATAAGAGCATAATCATATAAGAAATAAACAGAACCCTATCACACGGTCTAAGAATAAGAATAAAAAATTCGTATCCATGGAATATTCTAACACCGTTCCGCATATGGTGAAAAATACATTGGCGAAATATGATATTACCGTCACTTTTCGCACCAACAATAATATTCAAAAATTATTACGACCCAAACGTTTAATTCCAATCGAAAAGAAGTCGGGTGTTTACAAAATCAATTGTGATGATTGTGACAGTATTTATGTGGGACAGACGGGTAGGGCATTCAAAGACCGTTTTAATGAACATCTGCCGCATACAAACATGCATAAATTAAAATCTAACTTTGCTCAACATTTAATTAATAGTAATCATTCATACACTAATTTCAACAAAAATCTGGTTCCACTTCATATTTGCAAAAAAGGTAGACTTTTGAACGCCTTAGAAGAATTCGAAATTTATAAGGAGTTTAATAACAATCCGTCTAAATTATTAAACGATCAGCTGGATTTTAAAAGTAATAGTTTATATGACACAGCCCTAGGCTATTTTAAACCGGTTTTCTAACTACAGTAATATATTTCGTTAGACAGTTTACGACAGTGTACCATGGACCACACTACGACCTACACGATGAAATTGTCCAGCACAATTAAGTTTTTTAAAAGTGTTGTAACTGTGGTGTTTTTGTGTGTTTTTTAAACGTGTTATGTGTTTTATTGTGTTTTTGTAAGTGTACTTGACAATGGGATTGCGGTCCCGAAACGCGTCGTAACATTCGAACGACCAAAAAAGTCACAAGACGGAACATTAAAAGGTAATATTTAATATTATTATTAACATATTATCCTATATAATATGATAATAAGAGTTCAAGGGTTCTCAAGTTGAGTTGATTTGTTTATGTTTATGTTTGTTATGTTTTATGTATTGTTGGTTTTATTAATTTTAATTAGTTTTAAGGCAGTGGTATCGGCATATAGTATGTCCCTATCTACTTCCCAGGAGAGGATCCTTGCCGTTGGAGCAGATGCTAACAACGGAGAGGTCTGCACAGGACAGCCGGATGGACGAGAGAGCCGCATCACCCATGGAGCAACATCTGGTTCAGTCGGTGCATTTGCCGAGGCCGAACCAGCGTAACCCGGACGCCGCCAACACAACGGAGACTAGAAAGAGAGGGCACTTAGATTCGTCTGACCTCGACGCTTCTGGATATGACGTCGGAGCGATTCGGAGGAGGACAAAGAGGACAAACGGAGATCAACTTGGAGGGACTCTGCAGAGCCAGGTGTTTGATGCTGCAACCGCTGATACGGGGAAGATACTTGGCGCCTACACCACCTACGCCACAAGGGATGCGGTGCAGAGGACCCAGTTGGCGATACTAGATGATCTCATGGCGAGCAAAATGTCTAAGACCATGAGAAGCCCGGGTTACGGATGGAATGTTACAACTGGTGCGTGTGCTGGACGAGCGTGAGAAGGAGATTGCTTTCCTGAGGGGCCGCTTGGAGGAGATGGAGAGCGCACCTGCAGCAGTCTAGCCTATGGAGCGACAAGCACCAGTGTCCGCATCAAGGGGAGCGACCTATGCGGAGAGAGTTGCAGCACCAACGATCACCAAGCACGGGATACAACCGGCGAGCTACCCGGAGAAGGTCCTCATCAAGGGCAACGCTGAAACTGAAACAGCTGAGGAAGTCAAGGCAAAGCTCCAGAGGATCTTCAAACCTTCCGGGGATCAATTGAGGGTTAAGAACATCCACTCGAGAGGATAGGCTCAAGTCATGGTGGTGCTGGGAGACTCATCTTCGAAGAGGAAGCTCCTCGACAGCGAGACGCTCCATGGTGCGGGGCTCTGCGGGACTGAAGTCAGAGGCAGGCGACCCCGTATGCTGCTGAGAGGCGTTGACAGACATCTGGAGATTGAAGTCCTCACCAAAGAAATCCAACTGCAGAACTTTGCAGAGGATCTCCAATTCGGCGACAAGTTTAGACTTGCCTTCAAGACCGGCAGAAGAGACGGCGAGCTTGTCAACTGGGTGGCAAAGGTGGACCCTGCTCTCCGTCGCCGGCTCAAGATGGAGGGAAGGCTGTACGCCGGATGGAGATCCATTAGAGTAGAGGACTACGTTGTCGCCTCCAGGTGTTTTAAATGTCAGCGTCTTGGTCACATAGCTGCCAAGTGCACAGCGGAAGCAGAGACATGTAGACATTGCGGCGTGGCTGGTCACAAACAGGCAAACTGCCCCAGCGCGGGATCCGCCCCAAGGTGTGTTGCGTGCAGGGACCAGAAGATAGACCATAACCACTCCCAGAGAGATAAAGACTGCCCGACCTATAGAAGAGCTGTGGAGTTAATTATCAGGAACACCGACTATGGCGTATAGTCACGAACTCCGAATCGGGCAGATCAATCTGGGAAGAGGAAAAGCATCCGCCGATTGCCTGGTCCGAACAGCCGTTCGGCTAGGCATCGACGTCCTTCTGGTCCAGGAGCCATATGCACTGAGGGGAAACATCATCGGATTCCTGTCCTCTTCTAGAGTGATCGCAGGTTTTGACCCCACCAAATGGGCCGCGATTGTCCTGCTGAATCCGCGCCTGGGAGCCGTCACCATCTCACAGTTCACATCGGAGCACTCGGCTGTCGCAGAGATTACCTACAGGGGCCGTACCTACATCTTCGATTCTATGTACTGCCAATATTCTCTCCCGGTGGAACCTTTCATTCAGCTAATGGGAGAGATATTTGACTTCTGCGGCGGCAGGCAAGCATTTCTTGGTGCGGACATGAACTCGAAGTCCACAAGATGGGGTGGAAACACTGACGACCCCAGAGGTACCTTGGTGGAGCAGCTGATCAACGGAAGGGATCTTGCCCTCCTAAACGACTTCAGGCAGCCGGCTACATACTCCTCAACACGTGGCGAGTCTTGGATCGACATCTCTCTCGGGTCCAGGGGTACCGAAAGGTGTGCCAAACACTGGACGGTGCATGATACTGAGATCAGCAACCATCGTCTGATCTCATGGGCAGTCGTCCAGGGAGCCAACTCCAACAGGCTGGCACCAGAGAAACCTAGGCTAAACTTGAGAAGAGCCAACTGGGAACTTCTGGCACAAGAGATGGAGAGATTAAGATCCAAGAGAAGAAACTCGCAGGAACCAGAGATGGATCCGGAGGAGAGACTGGCTGATCTAATGGCGGATATGAGGGAAGCAATAAGATCTGCGATCCCTTCCAGATCGAAAGGGGTTGTCGCGCTTGTGAGATGCTGTCGGAGGACCTCTCGGTGGCGAGAAGAAGGATGACCAGGGCAAGGCGCATGTACCAGCGAGCGCGTGGAAGAGGCTCAGCTGCTGATCCCGTTGTCATCAGGCTTGGTGGCGATTTCCGGAAGTCGAAGCTGGACCTATGTCGCCGAATACGTGCGGCTAAGAGATCCAGTTGGAGATCCTTCGTCAGGGAGAACTCCAGGAATCCATGGGGCATGGTCTACAAGATCATGGCGTCCAAGACACGTCACGAAACAGTCTTGGATACTCTCGCCGTCGATCGTGTCCACACAAGGAGTGGCATTGAAACTGCGGAGGCACTTCTAACATCTTTGCTGCCTATGGACGGTGAGCAGGAGGACCTTCAATGTCACATGGAGACAAGAAGCTTTGTCGAGGAGTTCAACCCTGCAACCCTTCCGGAGGAGTCACCGCCTTTTGAGGACTAGGAGATATGCAGCCCGCTCTCTGCCATGAGGAGAGGCAGGGCGCCTGGGCTGGATGGCTTTCCAGTCAAGGCGTGGTGCTCTGTCTGGGCGTCGGTGTCGGAGGACGTCCAGATAATCTTCAATGACCTTCTCGATGCGGGAAGATTCCCTGCAGAGTGGAAGACCGCGGATCTGAGGTTCATACTGAAAGGACCTCAGAAGGATCCGGCGGTAACTAAATCATACCGACCGCTTTCCCTCCTGCCAACTCTGGGAAAGCTGTTCGAGAAGGTTGTGGAAGGAAGATTGAGGCATCATGTCTTGGAGAGTCGCCTAGTCTCGGAGGTTCAACACGGATTAAAGAGGGGCAGATCTGCTGAGGACGCTATCAGAAAAGTCGTGTTCACAACGGAGGCAATGAGGCAAACCTACAAGTATGTAGGTTTCCTCGCAGTGGACATACAGGGCGCATTTGACAACGCCTGGTGGCCAGCCATCCTGAGGAGATTAGCTGAGGAAGGAATGCCTTCTAACATCTGGAGAGTCGTAAAGAGCTTCCTCAGCGGAAGAGAGGTAATCTTCTCAACGGGATCTATCTTGGGCCCCTTTCTCTGGAACATCTTATCGACAGCGTCCTGGGAGTCCCCTTGCCTGAGGAATTTCACGTTGTGGCCTATGCAGACGACATTGGCATCCTAATAGGAGCGGACAGCAGAGCAGCCCTGGAGAATTCGTGCGAACGAGGGCTGGATACCCTGAGTCGTGAATTCTCGACCCCCTTAAGCTGAACATCTCTCCGGCGAAGATCAGCTTCTTGCTTCTGGATGGCGTTATGAGGCGTGAGCCCATCATCAGACACCACGGCGAACGAGTTCAAGTCGTGGTGATCTTGAGATATCTAGGGGTGCTGCTGGAGAGAAATCTAACCTTCAGCAGTCACGCCAAAGACGTCGTGAGCAGGGCAAGGAACTTGTTCCATAAGCTGAGAAGGATCGTCGGAGAGGACTGGGGACTTTCCTTCCGCAATGCTAGTATAATCTATAGAGGCGTCTTCGAGAGCATTGTGTCCTATGCAGCGGGAGCCTGGTTTGACAGAGCTTCCAGCTCCCTTGTCAGGAGGCACCTTACAAGCGGACAACGCCAGGTGTTAATATGCATAACGAGGGCATACAGGACCACATCAGCTGATGCCCTCCCTGTCTTGGCGGGGGTGCTTCCGATCGACCTCCTAGTTATCCAAAGAGCTCCTAGTTATACTCGAAGACCCATATATCTATCAGCGGGAGAGGAAGTCAATCAGAGCAGACACGCTTAGGTTATGGCAGGAGCTCGTCACCGAAGGGTAGAGTGACCCATTGGTGGTTCCCTTCCGTGGCGAGGAGACTCTCCTACCAGTGGATTAAGCCAGGACCTGTCTCGTCCTAGTTACTCACTGGGCATGGATTCTTCAAAGCGAAGCTCCACGGTTTCGCTCTGGCAGATAACCCGGAGTGCGACTGCGGTGAAGAACAGACTGCAATTCACATCGTGCAGGAATGCCCAGTGATGGAACACTTAAGATCAGGTCTCAGTTCAAGAGGGGACAATAACTCTGGAGAGCAACTGCAGAAGACATTAGACACGACAAATAATGAAATTATAATTGCAGGAGATATGAATGCAAAATCAGTAGTCTGGAACAGCAAAACTACGGATGACAGAGGAAGGGAATTGGAAGACTTAATAATTCGTAATAACCTGTATGTGATAAATGAAGATGGTCAGCCCTACACGTACTCAGCAACTACAGGAGAGGCAAATATAGATGTTGCGATATGTTCTGGTAGAACCATAGGAATTATCAACGATTGGACGGTGTTGAGTGAAGCAACATCAAGCGTACATAGAATGATTACCTGGAATGTTGGAATAAAGGTCTACAAAAATGCTGAATACTCAGAGAGGTATTCGGTAAAAGTGGCTAACTGGGAAAGATTTGAGAGTGAAATAAAAGACACAATAGAGGAATTTGATGAGATAGAAGATCTCGATAATAAAGCAAACAAGTTAGAAGAACTTGTAATAAGAGCATGTGACAGAAGTATGCCTAGGAAAAGAGTAATAGAAAAAGCGGTCCCATGGTGGACAAGGGATATCAGAGATAAGAGAAAAGAAGTGAGGAAACTACGGTCCCAAATGCAGAAGGCTAAAAGACCGGAGATAAGAAGGCAGATCGAAATTGAATTCAAGAAAGAAAGAAATAAATACAAAGAATTGATAAAAGCAGGAAAAAAGAAATCCTGGGAAAACTTTGTCACTGATATTGGAAATAAGGATCCCTGAGGAATAGTGTACAAAATCATGGCTGGCAAAAGGAAAAAAGAGCAGATTTTTGCGGGCTTAAGGATGGAGGATGGATTTACTGGGTTCTTCCCGGGTGCGAGTGTTATAAGTTGAGCCACTCAATAAAAAAAAAAAAGTCCCTATCTACTGCCAGATGCACGGCGAAGGCTGAGACCTGCAGGCGCTGTGGAGTCGACGGGCACAAAGAGATCGACTGCCCAAACAAGAACTCTTCCCCAGTATGCGTTTCGTGCCGGGACCAGAAGCTTAAAAGTGACCATTCTCAAAGAGACAAGGAATGCCCATCCTACAGAAGAGCCCTTCAAAACATCATAAGGAGCACCGACTATGGCCTACTACAACATTAGACCTTCTTTCATTATCATATAATTTACAATCTCTCAGTATGTGCCATACGTACTCTTTATTATGTCCACAGTCACAACCAGGTTCTTCTGCTAGACCAAATCTATTCAGATTGCCTTTAAAATCCCCATGCCCGGAAAACAGCTGCGACAAATAATAATTTACAATCAACCATTTCATCCTCATTCTTTTTTTGTACCTTTGGAAACCAACTGTATGTGATTCTTCCCTTTTCGGACCTATCCCATCTCTCTTGCCATTCCACTGCTGCCCATCTGTTACCAATAACTTTCACTTCTTGTTTTCTCAGACCCGTACCTAGCCTTATACCACCAAATTCTCCATTACCGTCTTGTTCGTACTTATAGGCTTTTGCTCTTCTTATTGCTACTAGATCTATAGGTAGTACTCCAGCTAATACTGTCACAGCATCTCTGGATATAGTTCTATATGATCTTGTCATAGTTAACAATATCGTCCTTTGTGCTTGCAACATTTTATTGGCGATGTATCCTACTTCCATTCTGTGTCCCTATGCACCTACTGCATAAAGCATAACCGGTACGAAAACACCGTTGTAAATTATCTTGAGTGCTTCGTTTCCTAATCCCCAGTCAGCTTTTGCAACTCTTCGCAGTTTAAAGAACAAATTCTTTCTCCTTTCTGCCATTTTCTTAACATGTGGACCGAAACTTAATTTGTCATCAAGGTACACTCCCAGGTATTTCAACTCTTTAACCACTTTCACATTTCCTTGGCCCATTCTTATTATTGGTGTTCTCTCCAATTTTCCTTTGAGCATCAAAGCCTATGTCTTTTTATTGTTGAATTTCAGCTTGACGTTTCTAGCCTATTCGTCAAGTTTTTCCAATGCATTCTTTCCTTCTTTTTCTATCTGGGATCTACTATTCCCTTCGACTAGAAGAAGTCCATCGTTCGCATAAGCAACAGTAGAACAACCAGAGTCCAATTCCACATTCAAAAATCCATTAAATAAAATATTCCACAATATCGGTCCACTCACTGATCCTTGTCGACATCCCATGGTCAGCTCCTTGCTCTCAGTAATCCCTCTGTCCTTGATGATGGCCAGTCTCTCGCTCAAGTAACTTCTGTATATCATAAGCAGATTTTGCGGACACCCTTTTTTCCTAAGTTCGTTTATGAATGCTGGCCTCCAAGCATTATCGAATGCACCTGACACGTCCAAGAAGATACCTATAACGTACTTACATTCAAAAAGTTTCACTCTGTTAAGTACATCTCCAATCGCATTTTCTGTTGATTTCCCTTGTCTGAAAACATACTGTTTATCTGACAACCAATTGTCTCTTTCAATTATTCTTACCAATCTGGTTGCTATTAACCTATCCAGGGTCTTTCCAATATGTGACAGAAGACATACAGGTCTGTATAATTTTGGGTCCGTGGGGTCTTTTTCTTCACTCTTTAAGAATATGCATAGTCTTCCCTCTTTCCAACTTCTGGGAAAGGTATTCTTAGCTATGCATTCATTGTATAGGTTTCTTAGTCTCTCTGGACATTTTCCCCATAATCTTTTCACTACTTCGACCTCAATCCTGTCTGGGCCTGGCGCTTTACCATTTTTCATTTTATCTATGGCATCACCGACTTCTTCGGTGCTAAACTCTTCCATATTTTCACAGGATGACTCTTCTTTCTAATTTACCTGTGTATCTCGTTTTCTGTACCTCTATCATCATCTGGTAGCAAATCCTTCAATAATTTTACTGCCGTGTCTCTAAGGTTACCAGTAAATCCATCCTCCATCCTTAAGCCCGCAAAAATCTGCTCTTTTTTCCTTTTGCCAGCCATGATTTTGTACACTATTCCTCAGGGATCCTTATTTCCAATATCAGTGACAAAGTTTTCCCAGGATTTCTTTTTTCCTGCTTTTATCAATTCTTTGTATTTATTTCTTTCTTTCTTGAATTCAATTTCGATCTGCCTTCTTATCTCCGGTCTTTTAGCCTTCTGCATTTGGGACCGTAGTTTCCTCACTTCTTTTCTCTTATCTCTGATATCCCTTGTCCACCATGGGACCGCTTTTTCTATTACTCTTTTCCTAGGCATACTTCTGTCACATGCTCTTATTACAAGTTCTTCTAACTTGTTTGCTTTATTATCGAGATCTTCTATCTCATCAAATTCCTCTATTGTGTCTTTTATTTCACTCTCAAATCTTTCCCAGTTAGCCACTTTTACCGAATACCTCTCTGAGTATTCAGCATTTTTGTAGACCTTTATTCCAACATTCCAGGTAATCATTCTATGTACGCTTGATGTTGCTTCACTCAACACCGTCCAATCGTTGATAATTCCTATGGTTCTACCAGAACATATCGCAACATCTATATTTGCCTCTCCTGTAGTTGCTGAGTACGTGTAGGGCTGACCATCTTCATTTATCACATACAGGTTATTACGAATTATTAAGTCTTCCAATTCCCTTCCTCTGTCATCCGTAGTTTTGCTGTTCCAGACTACTGATTTTGCATTCATATCTCCTGCAATTATAATTTCATTATTTGTTATGTCTACTGCCTTTTGCAGTTGCTCCAAGTATTCTGTCATCGGTTCTGAATACTGACAGTAGAGGCTAATTATAGTAAAATGCTTACCATCACTCGTCACAACTGCTGCGGAGCAATGGGATGTCGTTACTTGGTCCAATCTGATGACTTGTAATCCTTTATTTCTAATGACCACAGCAGACATTGGTGGGTTTACTCCTTTCCTGTAAATTAGTCTATGAGTACTTGGGAATCCTACTATACCTCCAGCTACTGAATAAGGTTCCTGAATCAATGCTATGTCCATTCTTTCACGTCTCATGGCAACCACAAACTCTGCAGTTGCCACTTTAGACCTACTCAAATTTATCTGGCACATCCTCATTCCCTGATTCAGTGCTTTTGGATCACTCATAGTCAATCCGCTGTATCTCGAATCTGTACGCTTGTCTTAGCGTTTCACACTCTCTGTTATCTGTCCTGTGGTCGGACTTTCTTCCGGATCTCATGCAATTTGAATATAGGGACATTTCTTTTCTTTTTTTTTTTCATTGATTAAACATAATAATATGTCCATTTACCGGGGCCCTAAGGCCTATCAAATGGAGTGAACCCTGATGTTTTGGGGTGCCTCTCTCTTGTGTTGTCCTCTGGTTTTATGTTGTAGTGATATGGTGAAGGTGAAGGTGAAGGTGATGTTGATGTTGATGGTGATGTTTTGTGTTCTTGTTCTGATGTGTCCTTTTATTTTGGAGCTCAGGCTTCTAGGGACTCTGGGACTCAAAATTCTCGAAGATTCTGAATACTGACGCGAAGACCTCCTCCATCCTCGAGTACCTCTCCCTCGTGGATAGTCCTTCCTCTCCAGTGTTGTTATCCACGTGTAGGTTCGGCCTTAGATGTACCGTGACCGGGCATTCCAGCAGTAGGTGTTTGGCTGTTTTTTCCTCACCGCAGTCACAACACGGGCTCGTCGCAAGGTTGAACCCGTTAAGCTTTGCTTTGAAGAACCCATACCCGGTCAGAAATTGGGTCGGAACTGGACCTGGTCTTAACCATGTGTAGGAGAGTCTTCTCGAGACAGAGGGAAGCCACCAGTGCGTCAGCCTCCCCTTCTCTGATGAGTCCCATCTTAACTGCCACTCTTCAAGGGTGCTCTTCCGAATGGATTTCTTCTCTCGCTGCAATACCTCCGGGTCGTCTCCAAGCAGTGCCTTCCTCGCCGCGTAGATTGTACCTCTTTGCCTTACTAATAGGTCCACAGGGAGTACACCAGCCAAGACTGGGAGGGCGCTTCTCCTCGTGATGCACAGAAGCGCCTGACGTTGTCTTCTCGTAAGGTTTTTCTTCAAGTCAGCGCGACTTGCCCTGTTGAACCAGGTTCCCGCGGCGTAGGCCACCATGCTCTTGAAAACCCCCCGGTAGATCACAGCGGAGTTGCGGAAAGGTATTCCCCACTCCTCGCCGACAATCTTCCTGATCTTATGGAAGGGCCTCACCGCTCTGTTCACGACATCCCTCGAGTGCCTGCCAAACGTGAGGTTCCTCTCAAGTAGAACTCCGAGGTATCTCACCACCGTTTCCACTCGAACACGTTCTCCCTGGTGTGATATTATTGGCTCTCTTCTTAGGATGCCGTGGAGCAAGATGAAGCTTGTCTTTGCCGGCGAGACAGTCAATTTTATCTCCGCACATCTTCTTCCCATTCTTCGGAGCACCCTCTCCGAGGTAGACTCCAGCTCGGCTCTATTATCTGCTCCAACAAGGAAGCCGACGTCGTTAGCGTACATCACAACACGAACCCCCGGCGGCATTCTCCCCGCCAGGACACCTTCGAAGAGTATATGCCACAGCAAGGGACCCTGTATGGATCCTTGCGGACAGCCTCTGTTGACTCTTCGCCTGATGGTCCAATCCTCTGTAGAGAAGACTACTTCTCTGTTGGCCAAGAAGTCGGAGGTTACCCTGTACAGGTTCCTTGGAACCCCTCCGTCCAACAGTCTTCTCAGTATTGCGGGCCACCAGGCATTGTCGAAGGCTCTCTGGATGTCCACCGCCAGGAATCCGACGTATTTGTGGCGTGTCTTCAGTTCTTCAGCTCCGCTGACGACCGCTGATATGGCGTCCTCCGCAGACCTTCCTCTCATAAAGCCGAACTGTGTCTCTGATACAATACCGCTCTCCTCGACGTGGTGCCTTAGTCTCCTCTCAACGACCTTCTCGAAGAGCTTTCCCAATATAGACAGTAGGGAAAGCGGGCGGTATGATTTGGCGGATGTCGGGTCCCTCTCTGGTCCCTAGGGTATAACCCGGAGATCCGCAATCTTCCACTGGATAGGGAAGCTGCCCCTGTCGAGAAGATCGTTGAAGGCCACATGGATGTCCTCCGATATTGATGGCCATGCTGCACACCACGCCTCAACTGGAAGACCGTCATGGCCAGGCGCCTTTCCCTTCTTTAAAGAACGAAGAGCCTCCTCAATCTCCTCCTCCTCGAAAGGAGGGGTGTCCTCGGACAGCGAAGACATGTCCGTTTCGCTGACAAGCTGTCTTATATCCTCATGGCATGGGAGATCATCCTCTCTGGTATCTAGTGGGAGGAGCACTTCCAATAGCTTCTCGCCATTGTCTCGCCCTCCTAACGTGTAACCCTCCTCTGTAGCGAGGGTGGCGAGCTCTGTCTGCAGCTTGAATCTCCTTGCCATGATCTTGTAGACGGCTCCCCAGTGATTGGTTGAGTTTTCCCTGATAAAGGCTCTCCAACTCGTCCTCTTGGCGATCCTGACCATACGTCCCATTTCCAGTCTTTTCCTGAGGAAAGCAGCCTTGAGTCTTTCTACCACGGCGTCAGTCCCACCTCTTCTCCTGAGCTCCCTTTGAAACGTTCTCCTTGCCTTGGTCATCTCCGCTCTAGATAGGGTGAGTTCCGGAGTCCACCACCTGACGGGGGCGACTATGCCCCTTGATCTTCTAGGGATAGTTGACCTCGCCGCCGCCGTCAAGGCAGCCACTCTCTCTCTTCCGGGTCCTGGTTGACGTCCTGGTACCGTCTCCGCTGATGGGTTCGACTCTGCACCTCCAAGGCGAACAGATCCCAATTTGCCCGCCTCCAATTTATTTTGGAGTCGACTCGGCCGTGCCTGGTGTTGTTGGCCCCAGCAGGGATGTTCCACGTAATCAGCCGGTGGTCGCTGATGTCCGTGTCGTGGACGGTCCAGTCCTGGCACCATCTCGCAGCACCTCTAGTTGCCAGGGTGACGTCGATCCAGGACTCTCCTCTCGTGGAAGAGTAGGTGGCCCTCTGGTGTGGCTCGTTCAGAAGAAGGATGTCGGCGTCGTCGATCATCTCCTCTACCAGTCTACCTCTGGATCCCCGTCGAGCTCTCGGTACTAAGGTCGCCCTTGTCCCAATGCTGAAGCCGCAAGCGTTTGCATCGCTCTCCTGTGTTGGAGACGTGTTGTCTAAGCGCACGGCGGTTGAAGTACAGCTTGGGTGGCAGCAATAAGACCGGTATATACTGAACGGGTTAACGCCTCTTGCGGGACCCTGAAAGGCTTGTCGAGTCTGAGCTTACATCTAAGCGAAGGTCCAGTGGGGCCTCTGGAGCACAATTGAGACCCAGTCTCGTCCATCAGGACAGAGGCAGGTCTGTGCATCCGGTTTATTATGGAACGAATTCCACACACAAATTTTTGAACGAAACATTTTTGAATGATCATTGATTACTTTGAATGGTGGATCACTTGGCTCGTGGGTCGATGAAGAATGCAACAAACTGCGCGTTATAGTGTGAACCGCAGGACACATGAACATCGACATTTTGAACGCACATTGCGGCCCTGGGATCCTGATCCAAGGGCTACGCCTGTCTGAGGTTCGGTAACGAATGAACTCCGGTTCGGTTAATCCTTGCTGCTTCCGTGTCTCCTCCCCTTTAGGGGAGTCGACGACATCGGCGTCAGCGATCATGGGAGGCTCGCCTCGCGTCTTGGGTTACTAAGGTTACTCATGGTAGCGGATGGCGCCTTCTTAAATACTCACGGGCAAATCACTGTTAGGTCACCACAGTGCCCATAACCGCCACGGCACGCGACGTGTTTTGTTTTTTTTAAAGCAACTCATCTGCCGATGTCGATTGGTGGGAACATGGTCAACACCGTGGCCCACGCTGAACACTAGCTCGTCACCCAAGGGGCTTCCACTTAAGTGCCAAGGGGCTTCCACCGCCTTTGGGTGCCATTTGAACATCTGTAAGAAGTCGGCAGGGCAGCTGAATTGCTCTCCTGTCAATGACGCTCTTGTGCCAGCGAGTCTGCCAATAACCACATTCAATGGTATTACAAAGACCGTTGGAGCGGTTTATTTTAGGTTCCCCTCTCAACCTCACCGAGAAAGAGGGTTAACCTAATAACCGTGCTCTGTTAACGACCTCAGATCAAGTGGGACTACCCGCTGAATTTAAGCATATTAATAAGCGGAGAAAAAGTAACTAACAAGGATTCCCCTAGTAGCTGCGAGCGAAAGGGGAAGAGCCCAGCACCGAATCTTGTGGGTTCTGCCCGCAGGGAAATGTGGTGTTTAGGAGGACTCGTTTACCCCGAGTACCGTCTGCGCGTTCAAGTCCATCTTGAATGTATAACAAATATTTTTAATATTTTATTGTAGAAATTACTTTAAAAATTATATCTTGGTGTCTTTGCCTATTTATAACAATTTGCCAATTTATAAAATATTAATAGTATGTTTGGAAGAGAATTAAGAAAATTGTATCTGTTTCAATTTTCAGATTATTAATTAACTTTCTTTACACTAGTCAATAAATTGCTCAACACAAACATTTTAACATTAATCATGATTTGGTTTTATTCCTAGATGATAAATTAACATTTGAATGGTCATATATATTTTATAGTCTTTTTAATTATTATGCCTCGACTTAACTCATTCTTGGAGCAATAGAAATTCAATATTATATATCACAATAGTTAAACACAAGTTTATACAGTTCTGCAATTTAAAATAACATTTTGCATAGTCTATATTTTATCTCGGGTAGGGAACTCGTGCTGGCTGATTTAAATTAACCACTAAACGCATAACTGTTTAAATTTGAAGAAGTTATATATGAAAAGAGGACTAAATAAAAAAAAAATGGTGATCTCAAAATAATAATTTGAATTTAGGCTAATCTTTCCTGCCTCTTGTAATTGTTTTAAATTTAGATTCTTTTATATTTATGATTGTTTTCTTACTTAATGAAGTTTATACTACCATTTGTACATTTTTTAAATAACGTTCACTTTATTTTATCGACGAAACTATAAAAATATTCACACACGCTAAATGCACTACTTCATCCTATGGCTGTCTGGATGCCTCTCTCTCCAAAAACTGACGCTTACGTTTTTCGCGGTTTCTTCATACCTCCCGGGACTTGCACATTCAATTTTGTTCCACGCCATCTTACTCTTGTGATTGGTCTATTGTTGTCACGTGGTCTCGTTGTTTTTGTAAACCTTCTGGACTCGTACGTTCATTGGTTGAAGGATCTATTTCTTACGCTTTGCCTCAGAATTTACGATTTTTAATCACATTTATGTAGACAGTTAAATGCACTTTAGTATCTTATAGTTTTGTTTCAATTTTGAGATCATGGTTCAATTAAAATTTACTTTGACTTACAAATATTTGAAAATTGATATTTGAAAGTAATAGATTGTTTATGTACTATTCCGCGAATTTGCAAGATGGCTTTTTCTAAATATAATCTAACAGCTGTTCAAGTCTACAACTAGTTATTTACAAATTATCATATTTCTATTTAAAAGTTTAGTGAACTCTTATTCTATTGTGATTTTACAAGTTTATATAATACTAACTGTGACAGATAATATCGTGTTACATATCTATTAGTGAATATAATTCTGAGACAGTTTGTTTTTGGAATCGGTGTTTTGTAAATAATGACGTGACCTAGATTTGGATTTAGTGTTTCCAATACATAGTGATTGTTTACAAGTGCTTTGCTGATATTTTGAACTTTACTTCTCTTATTATGTTAACTAAACATATATTTCTACATGTATTCAATTAGAATGGTTTTTTAATAAAAAGTGTTTTGTTTCTATTAATCTTGGCATACGATTTTCATTTAGCCTATTTGTAGGTTAGGCCTACTTTGCACATTCATTGCTAACAGTTTATAAATATTTTTTAAATATGGTGTTTACTACATTTGTTGGTTTCTACTTTTTGGTAAATTTATATTTTCTAAAGTTTTGGTAACGATTTTTATAATTATTTGGCTAAATTCATCTGAACATTTGTTTACAATAGGTTAGGTATGACTTACTAATGGTAGGCTATGATTGTTTTTGTATGATAATTTTAAGATGGGATTTGGTACATTATAAATGCCCTTCAAATTAATTTTGCGGAAATTCTGTAGCATAAATTATTTTGCATGGACAAAATCACATCTTAAATTAATAACTAACGACAATAACAACTTGTTGTCTAACATGACAAATTCTTATTACTAACAAATTAAATATTGGAACATAAATAACAAGGGAAATAACATTTTAATACAGTTCATAAGTTCAACTCATAATATAATGAATACATATTTATTTTACTATCACTGTTTGTATGGGGTTTAAGATTTACATTGTTCATCGTAAGATTATAGTTCATAAGGGATAGGGGAACATTGGATGGAGAACACATTTGTTTATATAATTGTTTCATTTGTCACTTTGTCGTAGAGGTTATTTGGTATATAAGTTCGTAGATTGGGAATATGGAATGTTGGAACATATGTTTTTTTATATTTGGATATGTACACACTGGGTCATGTTCTTTCACAGATTACATGAAAATTCACTTTATTTACATCACATTGTTTATCTGGGGAAAGTCATAGTTAATAATGGGGAACACAGTTTATCATGGGAACACTTAATTTAATGGAAACGTAGTTCATATGAAACACAGTATAAAGTTAATATTAAAACATGTTGTACATAAATAAAACATACTATAGGCTTTAGGTAACACTTTGTTTGTTTATAGTTTATCACATTTGCCTTCAAATGAGGTTGTTTTTAATATTTTGTTTTCTTCACATCTGGTGATGATAATTTATAGCTGTTCATCGTTATTGGTGGTCTGTACAGGTTTCGCTTCGTAATATGGCCAGTTTTCTTCTTAACTATAATAATTGGATTGACGAAAGGGCTGTTTGATTCTTCTATAATATTTTCTTCGAGCATGCTGTTTATTTCGCTCGCAACTGCTTCTTGAAGATTAATCGGTATTGGATAGCTTTGGGCACGGTAATGGTCTGGTCTATCTACTCTAATTTTATGTTGGTATAAATTACAACGTCCTGGTTTTTCTGAAAAGATGGTTTTAAATTTAGATATTAAGTTGATTATTTTTTTTTCCAGTGGGCTGAGCTTACTATTCTCTCTAAACATTTCACAAATTTCGCTATAGTGTGGATTATTATTATTCTCAAGCTTGGTTTGATTACTTTCATTACATTCATATGCGTCTTCATTATAATATACTATTCTGCATTTTGCTGATTCATTTGTCTCACTTTCAAACTTAACTTTTAATGATTTGTTTTCTCTATTCATGAGTATTATTTCATTATCGTCGAAGTTTATATTCATTCTCAAATTCCTTATCATATCGATTCCTAAAATACAGTCTTTGATTAAATGTGGCACTACAATGCACTGAGCATCAAACTCTAGTCCTTGGATGGTTGCTTGTAATAATATTATTTGTGAAACTCTCTTTGACTTATTGTTTAAAGCTGTTGTTATATGGGTATTGCTTACTGGTAACTGCTCGAAATGCCCTAACTTAATTTTATTATCCTGAAACCAATTTTCAGAGATACAAGAGATGGTACTTCCCGTATCTATCAAAGCATTTGTTATTATTCCATTTAAGGTGATGTTTATTTCTGGACATTTGTTGTTCATTAGAGGTGTTTGATCTTCCTTATCTGCGTCTTCTGTTAGAAGAAAGTCCCTATCACAATAAAGATTGGAGATTGTAATTTTGACATTGCTTGTATTATCTATGTAGGTTGGCATATTTCCGAAATTATTTTTAATTATAGGCACTGGTGTAGGTGGTGAAGTGTTATTTGATGGATAGCTCTCTGTTTCACCTGTACGGCCATGATTTTCTTGATTATTACTTCCTAAACCAGTGCGTTGGAGTTTAACGCTGGTGGTTCTGTGCTGGTTTCTATTGTCGGTTCAGTTCGGGTTGTTATTGCTGGTTTTGTTGTCGTTGTGATGAGTTGGCACAGCCTCTGTTGCTCTGGTGTTGGGTAGGTATTTGGTCTTCTCTCATGGTATGACTCATTGTTGGTGCTGTGATAGTTGGGCCTTGAATTTTGCTGTGGTGAGAATCTGAAGTTTCTCTGTATAGGTCTTGGTTCTCGCTCATAAGGTCTTGACTGTTGTCGTTGTTGCCCATATCGTTGATTGTTTTGCTGGTATGGTGGTCTGTTTTGATAATAATTTGGTCGAGGTGGTTGGTTGTATCCAGGTCCACTGCGGTAAGGATGGTCTCTTGGAGTCCTGTATTTACTATTTTGATCTGAATTGGGCTTAAAATGTTGATTTTGATGTTGATATCTGTTCTGATAATAATTTGGTTGGCTCTGTCGGTTGGACTGGTTCGTAGCTCCTCCTCTTGGGCTTGCATTATTCCTTCTTCTTATATCCGCGTTGGCCTCCTCTGTGTCTTCCCTCTGTAGAAGATCAGCAAACTCCTTAATGCTGGTGATGTTTTGGACACGTTGAGCATCTTGTATTCGCTGGTCAAAGTGTTCGACTAATATTGCGATGATATCTTCTTCTTTAGGCTGTGGTATCATAGACTTCATTGTCAGCACTCTATCTATGAAATATTCACTCCTGGACAATTTTCCTCCAGACCTATATTGCTCAAACTCCAATTTTTGTCTAGTTCCTCTTTGCACGTCTCGGTTCCAAAATTTTGACAAAAACTCGGTGCTGAATTGTTGGAAGTTGTATACATCATTTTTTATTAACTGCCACCATCTAGCGGCGCTTCCTTCGAGGCTATTCTCAATTATATCGAATAGGCAGTCCTGACTATCTCCTATTTGATTTATTTTCCTGTTAGTTATTCTTTCATAATAACGAGTCATTCGATATAGGTACTCATTAGGGTTGGCTTGTCTTCCGTTGAAACGAGGCAGTGTAGGGTTAATATTGCTGTCGTGGTTTGCTGCGTTACAAATAACATTGATAGGTGTGGGTATTTGACCTTCTAGGTTAGGTTTAGGTAATTCTGCTATTATATTCTGTACCTCTTGAATTACACTAATTTTGTTCTGTTCTATTTTATTGTCCAATATTAATTCCTGCTTATTTAAGGATTCAGTTAAGATTTGCTTGTTTATTGTTTCGTCTAACCTGGTTTCTATATTTTCTATTCTTTTATTATTATTCTCAATGGCCTGTTCGACTCCTGCTAACTTGCTAGTAAATTGTGTCTCTACCCTATTTATTTGGCTAGCTAGACATTCTTTAACATCCTCTAGTTCACCTCGTATTTCTTTAAAGTTATCTCTAATAAAAGTTTGGTTTTCTATTTGATTTTGTTTAAATTTTTGGTCCATATTTAATTGTAAATTTTGGATTAGCATTGTCATTTGTTCTAAAAGGGTTGATTGATTTTGGCCTAAAGGTGTTTCTGGTTCTGTATTAGCATTTAGGTTAGGTGTCTCCATGGTGGATTCTTGTTGGTTACTAATTTCTTCGGTTTCGGTTAAAGTAGGTTGCCTTAAAGTTTTTAATTGACCTTCTTGTGCCTTTTCACTGGGTTTAATAGTTTCTCGTAAATTATACCTAGGAGTCTCTTCTTGAGATGGGTTCATATTGGTTAAATATATCTAGGGATGATTGTTATTATTATTATTGTGGAATACTTTACTAGTTATGATGATTAACACTTAGATATTTTAACACATATACTATTATATTCTAGGCCTAATTATTTCACTTAAATACTAACATATAGGCCATCTCTAATATTTCAAAATCTTGAAACTATTTATGATGTAATACTAAGTGTAGTGGATAGTGTTGTTCTGTTTTAGAGTTATTCTTTTGATTCACAATGTTTAAATAAATCTATTAACTAATTTTACATAATTATATATTCTAAATCTAAAATTGCAAAAGTCTTACTTATAAATTCAATTTTATATCTTTCTTACTAACTAATTAAATTAAAGCCAATTTGCAAAATTCAATTTAATTCAGCCAACACGTTGGGATGCCAATTTATAACAAATATTTTTAATATTTTATTGTAGAAATTACTTTAAAAATTATATCTTGGTGTCTTTGCCTATTTATAACAATTTGCCAATTTATAAAATATTAATAGTATGTTTGGAAGAGAATTAAGAAAATTGTATCTGTTTCAATTTTCAGATTATTAATTAACTTTCTTTACACTAGTCAATAAATTGCTCAACACAAACATTTTAACATTAATCATGATTTGGTTTTATTCCTAGATGATAAATTAACATTTGAATGGTCATATATATTTTATAGTCTTTTTAATTATTATGCCTCGACTTAACTCATTCTTGGAGCAATAGAAATTCAATATTATATATCACAATAGTTAAACACAAGTTTATACAGTTCTGCAATTTAAAATAACATTTTGCATAGTCTATATTTTATCTCGGGTAGGGAACTCGTGCTGGCTGATTTAAATTAACCACTAAACGCATAACTGTTTAAATTTGAAGAAGTTATATATGAAAAGAGGACTAAATAAAAAAAAAAATGGTGATCTCAAAATAATAATTTGAATTTAGGCTAATCTTTCCTGCCTCTTGTAATTGTTTTAAATTTGGATTCTTTTATATTTATGATTGTTTTCTTACTTAATGAAGTTTATACTACCATTTGTACATTTTTTAAATAACGTTCACTTTATTTTATCGACGAAACTATAAAAATATTCACACACGCTAAATGCACTACTTCATCCTATGGCTGTCTGGATGCCTCTCTCTCCAAAAACTGACGCTTACGTTTTTCGCGGTTTCTTCATACCTCCCGGGACTTGCATATTCAATTTTGTTCCACGCCATCTTACTCTTGTGATTGGTCTATTATTGTTGTCACGTGGTCTCGTTGTTTTTGTAAACCTTCTGGACTCGTACGTTCATTGGTTGAAGGATCTATTTCTTACGCTTTGCCTCAGAATTTACGATTTTTAATCACATTTATGTAGACAGTTAAATGCACTTTAGTATCTTATAGTTTTGTTTCAATTTTGAGATCATGGTTCAATTAAAATTTACTTTGACTTACAAATATTTGAAAATTGATATTTGAAAGTAATAGATTGTTTATGTACTATTCCGCGAATTTGCAAGATGGCTTTTTCTAAATATAATCTAACAGCTGTTCAAGTCTACAACTAGTTATTTACAAATTATCATATTTCTATTTAAAAGTTTAGTGAACTCTTATTCTATTGTGATTTTACAAGTTTATATAATACTAACTGTGACAGATAATATCGTGTTACATATCTATTAGTGAATATAATTCTGAGACAGTTTGTTTTTGGAATCGGTGTTTTGTAAATAATGACGTGACCTAGATTTGGATTTAGTGTTTCCAATACATAGTGATTGTTTACAAGTGCTTTGCTGATATTTTGAACTTTACTTCTCTTATTATGTTAACTAAACATATATTTCTACATGTATTCAATTAGAATGGTTTTTTAATAAAAAGTGTTTTGTTTCTATTAATCTTGGCATACGATTTTCATTTAGCCTATTTGTAGGTTAGGCCTACTTTGCACATTCATTGCTAACAGTTTATAAATATTTTTTAAATATGGTGTTTACTACATTTGTTGGTTTCTACTTTTTGGTAAATTTATATTTTCTAAAGTTTTGGTAACGATTTTTATAATTATTTGGCTAAATTCATCTGAACATTTGTTTACAATAGGTTAGGTATGACTTACTAATGGTAGGCTATGATTGTTTTTGTATGATAATTTTAAGATGGGATTTGGTACATTATAAATGGGTCCACTGCCCTTAGAGGGTGCCAGGCCCGTAGTGACCGCAGACGCTCTCGGGTTGGGTCTCTCCTTAGAGTCGGGTTGCTTGAGAGTGCAGCCCTAAGTGGGTGGTAAACTCCATCTAAGGCTAAATATGACCACGAGACCGATAGCGAACAAGTACCGTGAGGGAAAGTTGAAAAGAACTTTGAAGAGAGAGTTCAAGAGTACGTGAAACCGTCAGGGGTAAGCGGAAAGACCCGAAAGTTCGAACGGGGAGATTTACGCCCTCTCGTCCCACCAGCACTACCGTCTGCCAGACTAACCACACATTCGATCATTCCGTACTTATACGAGCGGTGAGAATGGATTGTTGGCTTGGTTTATGACGGTAAGAGGAAGCGGGGGGCCGCATTACTCCCACAATAGGACGTCGCGACTCGTTGGGTTGCGGCCTACGGCCCTGGATGGAGACCGGCGGTTGCATTGGGCTTCGGTCCTGTGCGTTACCGTCCGGACACCGGGTGCCCCGGCCGAACGCCCGACGGAAAAGTATGCAGGTGTTGAACCGCCGAAAGGCGCCCTTGGCTGGTAGCAAGCGTTATCGCGTCTCGGTGAGCTCGGCCCTTATGGTCCGACTCCCCTGCCGATCCGCTGTTAGCGTGCCATGTCCTCAGGCCGGTGTGGTTTCTAAACACCAGACTGCGACGCTTCAGCTTTATGTACTACTCCGACCCGTCTTGAAACACGGACCAAGGAGTCTAACATGTGCGCGAGGCATTGGGTGAAAAACCTAAAGGCGCAATGAAATTGAAAGCTGTAGCTTTTTTCAACCTAGGGAGGATGAGCGTGTCTGCCCAATAGGCGGCGCTCCGCACTCCTGGGGCGTCTCATTCTCATTGCGAGACGAGGCGCACCCAGAGCGTACACGTTGGGACCCGAAAGATGGTGAACTATGCCTGGCCAGGACGAAGTCAAGGGAAACCCTGATAGAGGACCGTAGCGATTCTGACGTGCAAATCGATCGTCGGAGCTGGGTATAGGGGTGAAAGCCAATCGAACCATCTAGTAGCTGGTTCCCTCTGAAGTTTCCCTCAGGATAGCTGTTGCTCAGGGAAAACGAATCTCATGCGGTAAAGCGAATGATTAGAGGCCTTGGGGCCGAAACGACCTCAACCTATTCTCAAACTTTAAATGGGTGAGATCTCCGGCATTCTTGGACATTGGTAAATGATGCCGGAGTTTCGGATCCAGAGTACCAAGTGGGCCAATTTTGGTAAGCAGAACTGGCGCTGTGAGATAACCAAACGCCGAGTTAAGGCGCATAAACGACGCTCATGGGAAACCATGAAAGGCGTCGGTTGCTTAAGACAACAGGACGGTGACCATGGAAGTCGGGATCCGCTAAGGAGTGTGTAACAACTCACCTGCCGAAGCAACTAGCCCTGAAAATGGATGGCGCTGTAGTGTCGTGCCTATACTCGGCCATCAACGGTACAGGGGGCGGCACCTTCGCGGGTGCCGGGCCGTGATGCCTTGACGAGTAAGAGGGTCGCAACAATGTGTGCAGAAGGGTCTGGGCGTGAGCCTGCCTGGTGCCATCGTCAGCGCAGATCTTGCTGGTAATAGCAAATACTCCAACGAGGACCTGGAGGACTGACGTGGAGAAGGGTTTCTTGTGGACAGCTGTTGCACAAGAGTCAGTCGATCCTAAGCCCTAGTAGAAATCCTATGTCGATTGGGAGGCGTTGATATTGACAGCGCAGCCAATATTTAGGCACGCTTGATATGGATGGCGACCCACGGTGCGAAAGAGAATCCGGTTCCAATTCCGGAACCAGGCTGCGGAACCGTTCCTAAGCGGGCCCTCATCCGAGAGCTCGACGGGGTAACCCGGAGACGCCGGCGGGAGGTCCGGAGAGAGTTTTCTTTTCTCTATAAGCGTTCGAGTTTCCTGGAAGCCTATTGCAGGGAGATAGGGTTTGGAACGCGAAGAGCACTGCAGTTGCGGCGGTGTCCGGATCTTCCCCTCGGACCTTGAAAATCCGGGAGAGGGCTACGCGGAATGTCCGCGCCGGATCTTACCCATATCCGCAGCAGGTTTCCAAGGTTAAGAGCCTCTAGTCGATAGAATAATGTAGGTAAGGGAAGTCGGCAAACTTGATCCGTAACTTCGGAAAAAGGATTGGCTCTGAGGATCGGGGCGTGTCGGGCTTGGTCGGGAAGCGGGTTTGTGCCAACGTGCCGGGCCTGGGCGAGGTGAATGGGGTAAGTCAACTTGCTGACGAATCCCAGGATCTGAGCTCGGTCCCGTGCCTTGGCCTCCCGCGGATCTTCCTTGCTGCGAGGTGTTGACTGTCGGTCGCGGGAACCACTTCGGTGGCCCCGAAGGACGAGTCTCCTACCTCTTCGGCCGCCATTCAACGATCAACTCAGAACTGGCACGGACGGGGGGAATCCGACTGTCTAATTAAAACAAAGCATTGCGATGGCCCCAGAGGGTGATGACTCAATGTGATTTCTGCCCAGTGCTCTGAATGTCAACGTGAAGAAATTCAAGCAAGCGCGGGTAAACGGCGGGAGTGACTATGACTCTCTTAAGTTCTTAAGTGTCTGGTAATATTCTCTTAAGTGTCCAAAAGTGTCAGTGACTCTCTTGACTACTATCTAGCGAAACTCTCATTAATCTTTGATTGATGATTAAGACAAGGATGGTCAGGTTGGGCTGATGATGGGTTTATGATAAGATCACCTAGGCCCGTCTCTGGAAAATCCCTGTCAAGTCCCTATCCTAGGGTCCGGCCCTTTAGCAAGGCCACCCAGGCTCGGATAAAGGTGCAAGATATTGCTTGCTAGCATTGAACCAATAGGAAGGGTATGTCACAGTGGCAGGACCTGGTGGCACCTTTGAGCTGGTGCGTCCCAGGTAAAATAATCCCTTTGGTGGTAGGGGAGAGAACTTTGTCACCCGGCAAGTGGGGTGTTTGCTTGGTTTGCCGCCAAAGCCTGCACCACCTCCCTCAGGAGGACTACTCGGTTGGTTTAATAGAACGCTAGGCACGGCGGACTGACAAACACCGCCCGTTAAACATTGATTTGTCAAGTGAGGCTACTCGTTCATCAGCTCACTCAAACCCGACGGGCCCAAGAGTGGATAAGCCAGGACCAGGCTATGGCGGGAGAGGTACTTATGTACTCGTGTCAGCCGGGCATGTTTATGTTTACACTTGGCATTTGACCGTTCATACCTTGACTGCTGTGTGAGTTCACTTTAGGGCGTTCACCAAAAATGGACGACTTCGGTCGGGAGGCGTCGCATCGTAGTTGGCTTAATTGACTTCTGCGGACCTGTCATTAATATGGGGACGATTTCCATTTTAGAGCTATCAAACGATTGGCATAGTGGCAGGACCTGGTGGCACTTTTAGTCTGGTGCGTCCCAGGTGAGTAATCCCTTTGATGGTAGGGGAAAGAACATTGTCACCCGGCGAGTGGGGTGCTTGCTTGGTTTGCCGCCAAAGCTTGTACCGCCTCCCTTGGGAGGACTACTTGGTCGGTTAATAGAACGCTAGGCACGGCGGACTGACAAACACCGCCCGTTAAACATTGATTTGTCAAGCGAGACTACTCGTTCGTCAGCTCATTCAAACTCGACAGGCCCTGGAGTGTAAGTTCACTCGAGGGCGATCGACAAAATGGGCGACATCGGTCGAGAGGCGTCGCGGCGTAGTTGTCTTAATTGACTTCTGCAGACCTGTTTAATTATGGGGACGATTTTCCATTTAGAGCTTTCGAACGATAGGCATGAAACCGCTTTCAACTTTCCTTATTGGAGCACTTTTTAGTGCTCTGATGTTCGGTCAAAGGAAGGTTTGGTGTCTGCCGCTGTCCGCTCACCTCGGTGCTCCTATGAGTGCCGAGCCTCGAACTCAGGGTTCGACCTACAGCATGGCCGCGGGCGCGCTTTGGAATGGCGGTATGCTGCTCTAAAGCGTCGGCTCTCTATGCAACACCATACTGTTAGTGGCAAGACCTGGTGGCACCTTTAAATCTGGTGCGTCCCAGGTAAGTAATCCCCTTTGATGGTAGGGGATAGAACTTGTCACGAGGCGAATAGGGCGCTTTTACAAAACCCCATCCCGCATGCATAAGATCTGGCATGTGCGATCCGAGCCTGCTTGGTTGAGGAAATGCAACCAAGCTAGAACGAGGCGAGGTTCTTTTGACTGGCTCCTAGGGCAGGAGCGGCAATATTGACCGTCGCAGGTAATGTTTAACCTGCAGACAACAGTGGTAAGACAGCTCAGTCTACCCCATGCCGGCATGGTTAAAACGGACCAATTAAATGTCAGAAAATGTCAAAGAAAAGCAAAGTGCCGGGGTCGGATCTGGGCGTGGGCGAGTCTGGTGGGCCAGCGGATCGCCACACAGTTGGGCTACTGGTTCCCGGGGGTTCTGGTGGTCTTCCTAATGAAGATCGGGAAAACGGCGCCAGTTCCTCATGTAATATTACCGTCGCAAGGGGTGCTAGGAGAAGAGCGCCTCGTGCTATTTTGAATGCTTCTAACGAGGATGGTGGTGCCTCTGTGTTGGGTGGACAGAGGTCCGACGTCATTCCTCGAAGGACCGTACAAGCAAGGTCCTGCAATATTAATACCAGAATTGAGGAAGTTTTCGAAAGCTGTCCAAGGGAGGTGTTGCCTGAGGACAGTGGAGAAACCAACGCAGAGGGCCATGGGCTCGGTGTTGCCCAAGGAACTAGAATTAATTTGAGTAGCACAGCCACTTACGTCTACCCTTGGGTGGCTTCCATGTGTTATCATTGCCGTGGGAGTTACTATACGGCTGCAGGTGCACTAGATGATCACTACGCAAAGGAACACCCACAAAAAATTTTGCGATGGCGGTGTGAGAGGTGCAATACTTCCTTTGTGAAGTTGCATTTTGTCCGCTGCCATTTACCAAAATGCAAAGGATTGCAAAACGAAATGGATAATAGGTTTCCTTGTGGTGCCTGTGATGCCAGTTTTGGCACGCAGAGGGGCCTATCTATCCATAACCTTAGTAAGCACCCTGAAATTCGCAATGAGGAGCGGTTGCGTGACATGAGGGGTGCAAGAAGAAACGACTAAACCCATGTGGGCGATGGTTCCACTGAATTGTGGTCAGTGCAGGAACAGCAGATCCTACGGGAGATGGAAGCACTGTATGCAGGTGATAAGCATATCAATTTAAAAATTGCACAACATTTACCTGCAAAAACAAATAAACAGATATCGAATAAGAGAGCAGTGCTTCGAGTGGCAGGGGGAAGTAAACGACCCCCTGAGAATCCGGATCGGAAGCACGACATTGCTTTAGTCGACGATCCGGAACCCATGGCGGAAGGTCTACATGTAGATGTATCTTCACAAGTTGTCCCTGATGTCGCGGTTAACCAAGAACAGCTGGTTATCGAGGAGACCCAAGGGGAAGGGTTCTCAAATAATCTCGGCGACGCAACGGTGGAGGAATCCCATGGGTCCCTTACACCCATGGTTGAGGCTGAAACCGTTGTTCCCCATGTTAATGGCAGTGACCCTTCGGGGGAACTGGTTTTTCAACGCTCTATGGTGATTAAAGGGAACAGGTTGACACCGTTGTTGTGGAGGATACTGGGGAACCCAACCAGTCTCCCCGTGAACGGGAGTTGACGGAAGGGGGGCCTTTTACACCCTCCCCGTCAATGACCGTTGAAGAGTTGCCGTCTCCTTTGGGGATTGGCGGGTGGAAACTCTCCGAGGAGCTCAGGCTGTGGGAGCCTCCTGTGATGAGGGTTCTGTCCTGAGTATTTTCGAATGCCGATTGGATAGTCTCCTATCGGCCTTACTTGAACGCTTTGAGTCACAGCTGGTCTCAGCCGTGGAAGGGGAGACCATAATCGAGGCCACAGTAATAAATACATTGACTGTGGACCTTATAGAAATGCTGTAGGGACCCCAGGCGGAGGATGGTGATCCAAGATCAGTTCCCAAGAGTGGTCGGAAAGATCGTAGGCACATAAGGCATAACAGAAGCCAGAGAATGAGGGTAGCATATGCTAGGTGCCAGGACCTTTTTCGGAAGTGTCCAGGCAAACTGGCCGATATGGTGCTCGAGGGCACGCTACCCTCTGACATGGGTAGGCTAGAGGAACATAGCATAAAGCCTCCAGCTACGGTCTTTCGAGAAGTGTATAAAAAGCTGTGGGGGACAAAGGGCGAGTGTGGTGTGGAGTTCGAGGTCGGGACTGAGTCTGGCTTTGGTGTGTTCTTCGGAGCTTTCCAGACTAAGGAGGTTAAAAACGGCGTTAGGCGCCTTAAGGGGAACGGCGCCGCTGGCCCGGATGGGCTAGTTAAACGCGACCTCCAAGTCAAAGGACTGGATGGAGTCTTGCCTAAGTTCTTCACACTGCTTCTCGTTACCGGAGTGTATCCGCAGACTTTTCTAAGGAATAGGACCACTCTTATTCCGAAGTCAGGGCAAGACCCTTCAGCAGCTAGTAATTGGAGACCAGTCACTATTGGCTCCATACTAGCAAGAATTTACAGCGGGTTGATCGATGGTAGGCTGCGGCAGACGGTAAAAATAGACACGAGGCAAAAAGGTTTTATACAGGTCAATGTGTGCTTCCACAACAGTTTCATTTTTGATGAAATAGTTAAGCTTGCCAAGCGCAAAACTGGGCTAGTAGGAGCCCAGTTAGTTATATCAAAAGCATTCGATACTGTACCACACCAAGCTTTGGAAGGGGCCTTGCTTCGGCAGGGTATCCCTAAACATATCAATATGGTGATAATGAATATGTATAAGGGGGTAACCACAGCACTAGGGGTTGATGGTAAGCCAGTAATCAAAATGGAGAAAGGTGTGAAACAGGGCGATCCCCTGTCACCCCTGCTCTTCAACCTCCTTATGGATAAGCTGGTGGTGGATATACAGGAGTTGCGCGCAGGCTTTAAAGTGGGGGAGCACTCAGTTGGCTTGCTTGCCTTTGCCGATGACGTCATCCTTCTGAGCGAAAGCGTTGAAGGAGCTCAGCTTCAGTTGGACCAAGTTGTCAGCTACCTAGGTCAACTGGGGTTGAGTCTGTCCGTCCCGAAGTGCCTGTCATTCTAAATTATGTGTCACAAGAAGACGTGGGTAGCCGTCAATCCGGGGTTGAGGGTGGGCGGCACTGTGTTGCCTTGGGCGAACAGTGGTACGCCCATCACTTACCTTGGAGTAGAATTTACTCTGGCGAAGGGGATGGAGAACCGTGGCTCTCACGATAGATTGCTTAAAGGGGTGCGGAGGGTAGCATCCCTGCACCTCAAGCCAAGGCAGAAGCTCGAACTGCTTTCGACCTATCTGATACCCAAATTTTGCCATCGACTTTCAATAGATTTGCCGTCCAAGAACACTCTTGTTCTGCTCGATGGTGAAATTAGACAGGTGATAAAGGGTATCCTACATTTGCACCACTCGACAACGAGTGCGTGCCTTTATACTAGAAAGCGGGATGGTGGGCTGGGATTCCCAAAGTTGGAAAACCAGTTACCGCTGTCCAATCTGAGAGCAGGCCTGGATTTACAGAAACAAAATGACGATTTATTGACGATATTATTCGATAGCAATGACGTGGAGTCACGGTTACAAAAGATAGCCAGATCAGTGCAATTAGACTGGCCTCCTACCCAGAAGGAGCTGCAGTTTGCAGGGTTGTGCCTGAAGGGCAGATAACAGAGCAGATGGAGTCAACTGGAGTCACAAGGAATTGGGGTTGATGACTTCCAGAACGATAAAGTGGGCAACGCCTGGCTTAGCGACCCACGGCTCCTTTTTCCCAGCAGATTCATTAACGCTTTAAAGCTGAGGACCAACACACTTGGCACTAGGGTGGTGTTACGACGTGCGGACATGGCGGTTGATCCGCTGTGCCGACGTTGTAAGGCGAAGCCTGAGACATTGGGCCACGTCCTGGGCAAGTGTGTTGCTGGTAAGCCCGCCAGGATTCATCGACATAATGAGATCGAGAATGAATGCTGTCAAAAAGAGTGTATTGTGGCTAAGGAACAGACCTTTCAATGCGAAGGCGGAGGTGGTCTCCTAAAGCCGGACCTCGTTATGAAGAACGAGGACCGGGTTTTCGTGGTGGATGTAACAGGCCGCTTCGAGAACGGGACTTATCTCAAAGATGCCTACGCAGAGAAAGTAAATAAATACGCCAAGTTACTCCCGCAGCTTATTAGGGAGTTCGATGTCAGTGATGGGGCAGTGGTTCCGCTGGTCATCGGATCGAGAGGTGCTGTTCCGGACATGACCACAAAAGCTCTAAGATAGTTGGGCGTCTATTCTCGGGGAATGGCCCTAACAATGTGGATTACGGCTATAAGATCATCCATTCAGATGGCGTGTTGTCATCTCGACTACACCTAGGTGTCCCTCCGGAGACCAGGTATATCCTGGGAAGTTATTAAAGCTATCTTTTGAATGTGAAGCCGGAAAGGTGTAGGTCACCCATCTTAGTGCTGTACGCTCGTTACAGCAGGCCCCCCGGGAGCTGTAGTCCCGGAAAGAGTTCGCCAGTAAATTCCAAAGAGGAGGCGTTCAGGCAATAGCCAAATGCCTCGTCATCTAATTAGTGACGCGCATGAATGGATTAACGAGATTCCCGCTGTCCCTATCTACTGCCCCTCGGGGTCAATAGTATAGTCTTGTCTATACTATTGTGGGGTGCCGTCCCCTTTTTGCGTGAGTTAAAAGCGTGTGCTTAAAAGTGTAAATTGACATTGATAGTTCAAATTGTTTTTCTTTTTAGTTTTTAGTTTTCTGTAGATGAAAAAGTAAATTCGAATAGTGCGTGGTGTACCTTCCTCATCCTCCTCGAGGCCGAGGGGTGGGCAACGACCAAGGGCGATTAGTCACGGAAATAGCTCTGTGCCATAAGTCCTGCGGCGGCTGAAAGAGGAAAGTAAAGTGGATAGTGGACAGCGAGAAGAAGGGACAAGTAGAACGTAGTAGTTTAGGATTTAGGATAATGAGTTAGGTTAGGGTAGGTATAGATAGACACTAGTGCGGAGAAGAAGGGACAAGAAGTGCGAAGTAGTTTAGGACAATAAATAGAGCTAGGTTAGGTTAGGAATAGATAGATAAAATTGCGGATTAGATAATAGGGAAAGACACTGAAAGAAGTGAGGAAGTACAATTAGGATAATAATAGTAGAACTAGGTTAGTTAGGAATAGATAGATAGGAGTGGGTATTAGACAATAGGGAAAGACTCTATAAGAAGAGAAAGTACTTTAAGTTTAATTAGGATAATAATAGTAGAACTAGGTTAGGTAAACGAGTGCGTATTAGACATTAGCAAAAGACACTGAAGAAGTGACGGAACAGGTTCAAGAGGTTTTAGTTATTATTTTCAGAAATGGAAGAAGAAATCGAGCAAGAAGAGGAGAGTTTGACGATGGACAGCCCAACGGAAGCGGACGTGTTCGAGACAAGAGGAGAAGACTGGAGCAGCATGGTAACAGCGAAAAGAAGGATGCCCGCTCAATAATTTTGCCCTGTCCCTAGCGTTTATACTATCCCCCCACCCTCCACATGCATACGTCACCATGGCCACATACACCCCCTTAATATATTCTCCTCATACATTCATACCCCACCTCCTTTCCCCCAAACATTCGCAACACTTTCATCATTTTCGCACATGCACGCTCTCCCACCTCACTCACATGCTTTCCAATCCCCAGGAGATCCCTTCCCAACTTCGTCCACAGTACCCCCAGGTACTTCGCCTCTTTCACCATCCTGAGTCTACCCTCTCCCCATTCAACCACCGCAGTCTTTCCACATTCAGTCCACCTTTCAGCAGCATCCCTACCGTCTTCCCTTCTGACAAGCACATCTTTGCACTTACACACCATTCATCCAGAATTCTCATCACATTCGCCCCTTTCCTCTCCAGCTCCTTCCTCGAGTCCCCTTCTACCACTACCACTCCATCATCCGCATACGCAATCATCCTACAATCATCCCCATTCATTCGTCTCACACACTCATCAAACACCAACTTCCACACCTGCGGGCCCAGCACCGAGCCTTGGGGACACCCTCTGTTGACAGTCTTTCCCACCGACCATTTCCCTTCCCTTATTTCAACCCACCTATCTCTTAGATAATCCCTTATTACCCTGAACGCATCCCCCCTAACCCCTCTCAGTCTCAGTATGTTTAAAACCCCTGGCCACCACACCCTATCAAATGCCCCCGTCATGTCCAGGAAGATCCCCATCACGTACTTCCCCGTCATGTCTCCTATCGTCTTCCTTAGCTCTACCGTCGCAGTCTCTATCGATCTTTTCCTCATAAACCCGTGCTGTTGCACCGCGATCCCCCTATAAAAAAACCCCTTCTAGTTTCCCCACAATAACCCTCTCAAAAACTTTTCCTAACACCGACAACAAACAGACCGGTCTGTAAGACTTTGCCAACCCCCTATCTTTTCCCTCCCCCTTTAAGAGTACCCTTATCACCCCCTTTTTCCACCTGTTTCCTCACTCTCTCCTCCTTCTCCGCCTCTTCCTTCTTCTTCTTCTCCTCGCTCTTCTTCCTCTCCTTTTCCTTCTTCACACGCTCATCCTCAAGTCTCTCAGCCTCCCGAATTCTCCTATCCTCGTCTTTCTTCAACTTCTCTATCTTCCGCTCCTCCAGTTCCGCCTTAGCCTTCTCCTCTTTCATCCTCTTCCTCTTCTCCTCTTCCACTTGCCTCCTCTTCTTCTCCCCCTGCTCCTTTTCCCTATCCATCTATCCCCTACACACTATAAAAGTCACTATGTTATCAATTCTCAAAACTCAACTAGGCTCGCGATATCTCGAGAACCATCCGACCGAATTAGGCAAACTTTTTGATTTTATATTCGAGACAGTCCCTTCTTCCTATATGTTCACTTTGAGGTCCCTGCCTCACCTCAGGCTATTACAAAAACACAAAAACTAACCTCTTAACCTCCTAAGCTGACCCATACAAAAATAAAAATAATTAATCAAACCTCACCAAAGTTCCTAAAACTGATTATAACTTAAACCTAAAGTCCTATACACTAAATATATACAAAAATAAGGAGGGCTACGCCCACTGGGGCAATCCTAAAAACTAAAAATAACCTAATATGGAACTATCCAGAGTCTTCACACAAAAGTACACATAACCCATCCAAAAACTCACCGATTTTCACCGTTCAAACATCCATACACTCAGCAACAACACACGCACACGACTCAGTACTCAAAACAACTAAAAACACCCGCTAAACACTCCAAAACACTCAATAAAGACACCTGACTATAGGCACGACTTTTCAGTACGAAACTTGACTAGTAGATCAGTAGATAGGGACATGTACTTTAAGAGTTTCCAAAAAGAACTAGTCACTAAGACCAGGAGTGCCGATGCACACAGAGCCTCTCGGCACAACATCGACACCCACTCCAGAAAGAAGGAGGAGAGAGAATATCCACTACCAGCAGCACCACTACCCCACGAGTCCAACCTCTCTCGCATAGGTGTCGGAGCAAGCTCCGACAGGGCTCCCATGCCCCGCGGTACCATTTTTAGCTATGGCTGATTGCTCAGCTTCGCTCCGTTGCCCAGAATGGTCGCGGGCCCGAGGTTGCAAACAGATCACCATTCACAATCCCTACGGTTTTTGTATCCCTTCATGATCCGCTGGGGAGTTAACGGAGCACTCCAGGACACCTGGTCTTCCGTACCAACTCACACATTCACTCGACTGTCTCCCCCATACATTCCCTCACACAACCTTACCTAATAAATCCCTAGCATTAACCTCCCTCTTCCCTACATTACCCTCAACAATGGACAATACTAAGTCTCTTCGTCCTTCCAACCTTGCCTTACTCAATTCGAGCTCAGAATTCAAGGCTCGTCCCTACTACAACACACCTTCAGAACCCAATCACTCCAACTCTTTCACACGCAAAACCCCTCCATTAAAAATCTTAAACAACTCAGACCCCCCCACACTAACCAACCCCTCCAGGTTTATTTCCAAACCCCCCTCCTGTAACCCTTCCCTACACACCCCCCTCAAATTCGCCCATCTCTCACACTCTAACAACACATTCCTTGCATCCTCAACCCCCTACAAACAAACCTTTCATCTTCCCTTAACCCAAACCTAACCAAATATGAATTAAAACCCCCATGACCACTTACAAACTGACAAACATCATAACTTGGCTGCACCCACACCGAATTCATTCTGTCCCTAACATCCTTCCACCATTCATACGTCCACCTACCGTTCACAGAGTTATCCCATCTGTTCTGCCATTCCGCTATCACCACATCCTTCATACTCTTACTCCCTTCCTTTACAATTCTCCTATCTTTCCACTCACACACACCATCCACACCTATCTTATACAACATTACTCTCCTATCTACTTCCAAATCCATAGGTACGACCCTCCCAATTACACACACAGCATCCCCTGACATCGTCCTATATCCTTTTATCATTTTTAAAACACACCTTCTCTGCCCACTCAACAACTTTCTCCTATCTCTCACATTCATTCTATCCCCCCATGCACCACCCGCATACATAACTATTGGCACATACATACCCTCATACACTCTTTTGACCCACTCATACTTCAAATTTTCCCCTGAAATACCCTCATCACATTCATCATTTTCCCAAACGCCCTTCCCATGCACTCATCAATATGTCCTGCAATCCTCATCCCCCTTCCCCATTTCACCCCTAAATACCTCACCTCTCCTACCACTTTCACTCTCGTCCCATTCATCCTCACTACAGGTTGCCTATCCACATTCATACTACCTTTCAACAACATACACACCGTTTTGCTCTCAGACAACTTCATCTTAAATCTCACACACCATTCACACATTCTTCTGATCATCTCGTTTCCCTTACGATCCAACTCTCTTCTCGAATTCCCATTTACAACAATCACCCCATCATCCGCATAAGCTATCATGCAACCATACTCATTCATTTCCCTAACAATCACGTCAAACACTAACTTCCACACTTGAGGCCCTAACACTGATCCCTGCGGACAACCCCTATTAACCGTTTTCCCTACCTTCCACGAGCCCTCCCTTATTTCTACCCATCTTCCCCTTAATAGTCCCTTATAACCCTATACAAATCCCCCTTTATCCCTTTCTCCCTCAGTCTAAGAAGAACCTCTGGCCACCACACTCTATCAAAAGCCCCTGGCATATCCATAAAAATATCCATAACATACTTTTCCCCAGCCTTATCAACCTCCTCCTTTAATTTCGCAATTGCTCCCTCCGTCGACCTACCCCTCATAAAACCATATTGCATATCCGATATCCCTGTGTAGAAGACCCCCTCTAATTTCCCCACTATTACTCTCTCAAAAATCTTCCCTAACACTGACAACAGACAGACCGTCCTATAAGAACTGGCTACTCCTTTATCTTTATCCTCCCCTTTAAGTAAAGCCCTTATCAACCCTCTCTTCCAACTATTCGGAAAAATACCCCATCTTAAACACCCATTATACAACCTAACCAAAAACCCTTTATTAACTTCCCACCCTTCTATAATCATATCGCTCACTATCCCATCCTCCGCTGGTGCTTTACCCCTTTTCATTCCTTTCACAATCCCCTCTAACTCCCAATCTACATCTCAGCCGCCCCACTTCTTGCCTACCTACCTTCTCCCTAATTTCCCGTTGTTCCATCGTCTCCCCATCCTCAACATCATCCAAAACTAAACCATCTAACAATCTTCTACTTGACTCCTCCCATGTTGTGACACCCTCCCCCTATTGAATTTGCTGCATTTCTAGGCCTAACCTTCCCAACCGCTACCTTATATGACACCCCCCATACCCCCTCCCTCTCTAATTCCTCCACAACAAAATCCTCCCAACTTTTACTTTTCTTATCCCTTATCTCCCTCTTATACCCCCTCAATTTATCTCTATACAATTCCACTTTTCTTCCCCTACGTTCCTGATCCTGTTCCCTCTTTATCTCCCTCCTTAAACTATTTAGCGCCCTTTTCCTTAATCCCAATTCCTCATCCCACCATCTGTTACCTTTCACTTTACCCACCCTCCTCGGAATTGCCCCTTTCGCCGCACCCCATAACACCCCCCCTTAACACCCTTTCTAATTTCAAAACCCCTTCCCTACTATCATCCTTTAATTCTTCTAATCCACTACATAACTCCCTTAAATTCGTTACGTAATCTTCCCATTTTGCCTTTCTAATAACCAGCCCCCTATCCCCGGTCCCCTCTATCTTCCCTCGCCCCCTCTAATTGTCCCTACTCCCACTTCCATTACTATTGCCTTATGGGCCCCAGTTACCCAACCCTCCTCAATCCCCCATACATTCACTCCGATCTCATTCACTCGTGACTCAATTGTTACATCAATTAAACTACTATCATTCAGCCTTTCATACGTCGGACCACAATCAACATCATTTAACACTCTCCATCTACCTTCCTCAATCATATCTTCCAACATCCTTCCTCTCTCATTTCCTACGTCACCCCCCCATAACCTAGATCTTGCATTCGCATCTATACACAACCAATACATACTCCCTTTTCAGCACTTTTTTAACCCTGCTTATCCACTCTAAATATCCCTCTATCCTCTCGGAATACCGGCAATACACAGACACTACATACATTCTCATTCCATTCTCCAGTAACAATTCCACAGTCACACAATTACTTCCACTCAAACTCTGAACTTTCATTACCCCTATCTTACTATTAAAAACCACAACAGCTGCCCAAGGACTTCCGCCACTATCATCATACACCACTCTCGCATTTATACCAAACCCGACCACTCTACTACCCCACACATACGGCTCCTGTAACGCAATGACATCAACCCCCTTATATACCCCTATTTCCCTCAGTTCAGCCCCCACCCTTTTAGACCTATCCATATTAACCTGCAGTACCCTTACCCTTTTCATATTTGGTGTTCCCAGCCCTTCTCCTCCTCTCCATCACCATAACTGGGCACTGAGCCCAGTTAACCAAATGTTTAACATCCCCAAAACCATGCCTAATACAGTTCGCGCACGCCATCTCCTCAATAGGCGCCTCACACCGAATCATATGATGCCCATCCCTCCCGCATTTCCCACAAGTAATCCCTCTTCCGCACATCCTATCTACATGCCCTAACCCTTGACACCTATTGCATTTAACCACCCCGTCAAACTCCACAACGCTACAACTTCTCATTCCCATATAAACCCTGCCCACATCCATAAATCTTTGAAAAACCCTACCTGAAACCTTTAATACCCAGTTAACCTCCCCCTCCCTATTCCTATTGACCTTCCTAAACAACGGCACCACCTCACTCACTATTTCCTCCTCATTTAAACCGACAAACAACCTCCCGTTTTTCAATCTCAACAACTTAACCAAATCTCCCTTTTCAATCTTAGCATCTACATAAAAAATTATCACCCTTGGATCAAACATCCTAGGTTCCCCATTAATCTTAAATACACTCCTTTCCAAATCCTGTAACCCCCTCAATTTAGCAATGTCCGTCTCATCGTGCGTTTCCAATACGAGATTTCTCCCTACCCGCCTTACGCTCCTAACCCTAATATCCCCTTCCCCTTCATTCAGCCTACTCTTTAACTTCCCCTTAGCCTCGGCCCCCACCACCTCTTTTGCTACTTCCACAACTACCCTTGGACCCCTCTTTACCTTCCTTCTCTTCCTCACCAGATCTAGAGGGAGTTAGGTTAGGATTGTTCAGTATTTATACAAAATTAAGGTAGTAAATATAATTAGTTTTGCATGAAAAGTTTAAAATAACAAGAAGAAAATACAGGGAAAAATTTGAGACCAAAAACAAAAAAGTTTCCCACGGTGTTTAGTTAAATTAAGAAGCCTAGGAAACAATAACATTGGTAAGATAGGGTCTACAAAAATTTAAGAAATATTTTAAAATAAGCCTATTTAGTAATAGTGGCTAGAGAAAGAGGTGTTCTACTCAATTTCTATTAAATATTCAGGAACCAGATGATCGATCTAGAACCGATGATCACGGTTCACTAAGAACTAGTTAAAAATAACAGCTAAATTAACTGTTAAAAAAGAATCGAATGTAAAAGATTCATTCTAGAAGAACTGCGTATATTAAGGAATTTATTCTGGAAAAGGGAGCCAGGTGGGAAGAAAAGGGAACGAATAAAAGTTTTTCAGAAAATAATTTTACATAAGAAAAAAATATAAAATAGAAAAAAAATAAAATTCAAAGTATCAGGGTAGCAAAGAAATTAGTAGGTTAGAAAAAACTTTAAAAAATAATATCTTGAGAACGGAGAGACGTAGGAAGACGGGAAAAACGACACTGGACGTAAAAAAGACAGGGGAATAAACAAATAATTAAAAATATACAGGGTGTGACGTAATTGGGTTAAAAATTTTAAATTTAGAATAGAACTGTGCCCTGAAAAAGGAAGAAAAGTAGCTTCTGGGAGATGGCGGATGGTGAAGAGGATGAAAGGAGGAGGAAAAAGATAGAAGACGAGAGAAGAAAAAGTATGGAAGAGGAAATAAGAAAGGAAGAACTAAGAATTGAGCAGGAGAGAGAGAGGAAATTAAAATAAAAGAGAGAGGAGAAGGATAGAATGGAAAGAGGGAGGAGAGAAAGTTAAGAGAGGGAGTTGAATGAAAGAGAGATACAGGAAGCATTTGAAAAGACAAAGAGAGTAATTAGATCGCCAAAACAAGATGAATTGGAAAAATGCTAAAATTGCAGAAACGAAAACTAGATGAAGAAGAAGAGAGGGAGAAAGAGAGAATAGAAAATGAGATATTTATTTTCAATTCCAAGGAGATGAAAATTTAGAGAAAGAAATGGATAGACGATAGATGAGGAAAATGTAGAAGAAAGAAGAAAAGGAAAAAGACAGAGGACGGATAGTACAGATAAGAGTAGCGAGGACTATCTGGATAAGTTAGAAACAATAATTACGGGAGAATCTGTGAAAAAGAAGATATCAGCTGCTACTAAGGCATCAATGTACAAGATAATAAAAGAAATAAGGAAGCATGAAGGACGAAAGGAACGTGAGATAGCTTACTTAAAAGGAAGATGTGAAGGATTAAAAGATAGAAATGAAGAATTAGTTGAGGTAAAAAAAGAAATGAGGGAAGAAATGAAGATAACAAGGAGGGAAGAAATGGGAAAGATACAAAATAAAAATGAAGAAATAAAGGAAATAAGGAGAGAAATATAAGAAATTAAAAGAATTATAGAGAGGAATGGAGAGGATAGATGGGAAACGAGGGAAGAAATTAAAAGACGAGGAGGATCATATGCGAACACAGTAAGGATAGGCCAACTGGGAATACAAATGGAGGCAAATTCAAAAAGGATAATAGTAGTAATAAATCAAGAGGAACAGTATGAAGCAAGGAAAAAGTCAAAAGAGGAGGTCAAGGAGGTGGTTAAAGGAGTAATTGATCCGATGAAGGATAAATTTAAAATAAAGTATATGAGAAATACAAAAAATGGGGGCGTATTAATTGAGCTGGCAGACAAAGAATCAGTAGAAAGAATACAGAACAAGGTTGTAAAGTTTAAAATAGATAAGCCGAAGAAAAAAACCCGAGATTAATAATATAATTATGATCTACCGAGAGAGGAGGAAATAGAAGAACAACAAGTGAAAGATTGCATATATAATCAAAATAACTTAGAAGAAATAGTCACGAAGGAAGAATTTGAAAGGGAAGTAATCATAAAATTCAAAACGGGTAAAAGGAATGAATCAAGAATAAATTGGGTAGTTGAGGTTTCTCCAAGAATAAGAAATTATATAACAGAAAAAGGAAAAATATATGTAGAATATTACAGTTGTAATGTTAAGGATTATGTGAATATTGTAAAATGTTATAAATGTCAGGATTATGGACACATGGGGAAATATTGTAAACAGAGTGAACCAACTTGTGGGCATTGTGGGACATATGGTCACGAGTATAAGGAATGTAATAACAAAGGAAAGGAGTCGAGATGTGCAAACTGCAAAAGAGCTTAAAAAAATTATGGACATAATGTAGATAGTAGTGAATGCATGGTTAAAAGACAGAGATTATTAGAAGAAGTACAACACACCGGATATGGAAAGTAACATGGAAAACCAGAAGGAGTACAGCGTTCCGTGGATACCGGCAGGGTGCCTTAAATGCAATAGGTATTTTGAAAAACCTCGGGAGAAGAGGAAGATATTTTAATTGAAATAATAAAAGAAGGAAAGGCAGAAGGAAGATATTCGTACAAAATACAGGAGACAATAAAAGGTAAAACAAAAAAACAAATAAGGGACAAAGTAAGAGAGTTAAAGAATAAAGAAAGCGGGAAGAGAGACATAATGATGAGTGATGAGGAGGAGGTACAGATGGAGGAAAATAGTAGAGGGGGGAGTGAAATAATAAGGGAGGAGGAGGAAGAAACATGGGGAAATATGATGAAAGCTGAAGCAATGGAAATAGAGATGAGAAGCGAGACGGGAAAGTGGATAAAAGATTGTTGGAAAGAGGAAGAGAGAATGAAAGAGGAGGAAATAGAATTAATTATGGAAAAGATAAAAGAGGAAATAAGGTTGAGAGGAAGTGAGGATAGAATGAAAATAAGAAGAAAAAGAAAAAGGGGAAGAAATACAAACGAAAAAAGAAGAAGATATGCGGAAACACAGCAAATGTATAAAAGGTGCCCAAAAAATTAGCGGAGAAATAAAGGAAAATAAATTAGGAAAATTAATAAAGGGAGGAGAGAAAAAAAACCAAGAGAGGGTGATATAGAGAACTATTATAGAAAATTATGGGAGGAGGAATGGGAAGCAGATGAAAGGTTAGAGGAAGTACAACAGATAGAGGACATGGAAATGAGAATAATAACAAAAGAAGAGGTAAATAAAGAATAAAAAAATGAAAAACAAAGGCGCTCCAGGAACTGATGGTATTACAAAAGAAGATATAATAAAAGTTGAGGAAATAGAGGAAATTTTAGCAATTTTATATAATATACTGATGATAACAGGATACTACCCGAAAGAATGGAGAATAAATAAAACAATATTAATACCAAAAGGAGAGGATGAGCTAGAAAAAGTTGAAAATTGGAGGCCACTCACAATAGGACAAGTGTTGGCAAAGATATACAGTGGACTAATAGAAAACAGGCTTAGAAAGATGGTAAAAATAAATACAAGACAGAAGGGCTTTAAGGAGGGTAATGGATGTTTTATAAACTCGTATATATTGGAAGAAATAATAAGATTAGGTAAGAGACAGTCATTGGTAGCTGTGCAACTGGATCTCGCAAAGGCTTTTGACACTGTGTCCCACAATGCTATACGAAGAGAATTAGATAAAAGAGGAATTAAAAATCCAATGAAGAAAATAATAAATGCAATGTATGAAGAAAATATGACAAAAATAGAAGGAACGGATATGGAAATAAAAATAAAAAGAGGCGTTAAACAAGGAGATCCAATATCTGCTCTGTTATTTAATATGGTACTGGACCCAATAATTGAAAAATTAGAAGGAATAGAAAAAGGAATTATAGTAGGGAATGGACGGTTGACAACAATAGCTTTTGCGGATGATCTGTTTTTATTGAGTGAAAATATGGAAGGAATGAATAAAATGATAAGAATAATAGAAAAAGATCTGAATAATAAGGGTTTGAGGATATCACCAAAGAAATGTGGTTGCTTCTATATTAAAAGAAAGCAAAAATCCTGGATAAGTATGGATATAAATTTGAAAATAAATGGACAGAGTATTAAACAATATGGTGTGGAAGAGGAATTTAGATATCTAGGTACATACTACACGATAGGAAAAAGATTAGGCAATGAAAAGAATGTAAAAAATATTGTGGAAGCATGCAAAAGAGTAAAAAAATTATGCCTCAAGCCCACGCAAAAGCTAGACATGATAATTACGTACCTTATACCAAGCATCATGTACGGATTAGTGACACAAGCAGCGGGTAAAGGATATTTAAAAAGAATTGATGATAGAATAAAAGAAATAATAAAGGAAATTTTTCACCTCCACAGAAGCACAACAGATAGCGTAATATATGCGAGAAGGAGGGACGGAGGATTAGGTGTACCCAGACTGGAGAGGCTAATAAAAGTAATAAATCTAAAGAAGGAGAAAAATGTTTAAGGAAAAGGATGAAAGATTGAAAACTATATTAAATGAAACAGGATACAGGTTAAGACTCAATGAGATAAAGAGAAAGATGGGTATGAATGAAAGTGCTTCTGTGGACGAAATTGAAAAATGGAATAGGAAACAAAATGAAAATGAAGCGGTAAGATGGGCAAAACAATTGGGATAAGGGCAAGGGGTTGAATTATTTAAAAACAATAAAATAGCAAACTACTGGCTACAAAATCAAGAAATATTGGAAGAGGGGGAATTTATAGACGCACTCAAGTTAAGAACGAATACAATAGGCACAAATATAGCAATAAACAGGGAAAAAAAATGATGATGATAAAAAGTGTAGAAGATGTGGGATTAAGGATGAAAGTTTAGGACATATAATAGGAGAATGTAGTTTTTCAAAAAGTAAAAGAATAGGCAGACATGATGACTTGGTACAAATAATAGACCAAAAACTGAGAGGTGAGGAAAACTTAAAAATAATAAGAGAAGAATCTTATATAACGGAAGATGGCACTCACCTTATACCTGACCTGGTGGTTATAGCACCAGGGGGAATTTTGGTTCCCGATGTAACGGTCAGGTATGAAAATGGGCAGGCCCTAATGAATGGATATAAAGAAAAAATGGAAAAATACAATAAATTAAAGGATGTAATAAAGGAAAAATATAATAAAGAAAACTTTAAGGTCCTGCCCATAGTTTTTGGATCTAGAGGTGCGATTATCATGAGAACAATAAGAAATTTAGAAAAATTGGGTATCAGTACAAATAAGGATTTAAGAGAAATGGTTATAAAAACAATAAGATCTACCATATATATAGTGAGAGCGCATATGGATTATGGGTAAAAAGAGAATGCTGAGGGACCCTTTACACCCCGAAGCGAATCTTTGATCCTTTTTATAAAAGTATATATTATATCTATTCCAGAGTTTTTTTTTATATTGTATTTATTATATTTATTACAGAGTTATTTATATTGTTGTTATTTGTATAGATTTTTATATATTGTTATTGTTATATATTTAGAGATTTTAATTTTATTGTTATTGGAGATGATTGCAATATAGAGGCCCTTTACACCGATATACTGCAAAGGAGTAGAGGATGGAGATGATCGGATGAAAAATCTGTGGGATAGTGGCCCTTTACACCATTATCCCACAGAAAATTGGATAGGATGGAGGAGTTGAGACGAAAGATGGGAAGATCCTTTAGGGAACGCCCACCAGTAGCGGAGCTGAAGGCCTATGAATACTGGTACCTCGGGGTCAGGTAGCCCGCCAGAAAATTGAGAATCTGGGCCTGACAATGGTGTGGAGCTTCGAGGGGGTAGTGGTTGCAAAGCTGAAGGGATATGACAGTGGCAGAGGAAGCGCGTCACTAATCAGGAGAATCAGCCATGACAAACCAATACCTGCTAAGCAGGGAATTTTTCTTAGATGAAATGGATAAAGAGGCAAAACCCAATATGGGAAATTTAACAACTAGGCAAGTTAAGTAAAATAGCCAAATCCCTCGTCATCTAATTAGTGGCGCGCATGAATGGATTAACGAGATTCCCGCTGTCCCTATCTACTATCTAGCGAAACCACTGCCAAGGGAACGGGCTTGGAAAAATTAGCGGGGAAAGAAGACCCTGTTGAGCTTGACTCTAGTCTGGCCACTCCACATTAGATGACGAGGCACTAATTTTTCCAAGCCCGTTCCCTTGGCAGTGGTTTCGCTAGATAGTAGATAGGGACAGCGGGAATCTTGTTAATCCATTCATGCGCGTCACTAATTAGATGACGAGGCATTTGGCTACACCTCGATATATCTGATACATACATCATTCCCCAAATTGGGTTGCATCGTTTTCTTTCCCTTAGATTCCCTGCATGCAGGTAGTTCGTGACGACTCTCTCAATGAGTGACGCACATATCCTCTTCCGCTATCCTATCTCATCTGCTTTACAACCACTACCACCTCGAAGCTCCACAACCAATGTCAGGCGCAGATGTTCTCCCATCTGGCGGGCACCTGACCCCGAGGTACCAGTATTCTCTGACCTTCTGTCCCGCTACTAGTTGGCGTTCCCTAAAGGATTTTTTTTCTTATCAGGATTTTTTCTGATAATGACAGTGCAGGGGTGTAAAGGTCCCCACACTACCACCACCAAAATCACCTTGAATACCACTCAGTCCCAAGAATTAATACCACAATCCAACACCACTTCATCTATAAATATCTTCAACCCTTAACAACGCCCTAACAATAACAATAACAATAATAAATAATAACATCCCAACAATACCATAACAGTAATAAATATATCTCTCTCTATACAATATTAATATCTCCTCATAATATTTTCCCATCATCTTTCATAATAGAGAAAAATTTCATCATTTAACTCCTCTATAATATATATTAATCTCCCTTCTCTAATACTCTACATGGCTTCTCGCAATATATATTGATGATCTTATCACTTTCTTTAACATTTCCCCAACTGTTCTCCTATCGCCACAGCCAATCCTTTCCAAATTCTTAAGCGTTGCATTTATCAATCCTCCTCTAGCACCAAACACTAAAGGCAAAACCTCCACCCTTCCCCTTCCAAATATCTTCCCCACTTCCTCCTTCAACGGTCCATATTTATTACATTCATCCCTATATCCCTCTTGCAGGGTGGTTGTTCCCTCCAGTCTGACTGTGACGTTGCATATAAAAGCTGTCCCCGGTGTTACAACGACCAGATCTGGCTTTAGCTGCTTTCCGTCCTGCAGATAGAAACTTTCTTCTTTCGCCACAATTACCCCTTCCCCCTGCTTCTCCTCAATCATATCCACCAGCTCATCGTGTCTCTTTATCCTTGCTCCTTTTCCAAATCCACATTCTCCCACAACATGTCCTAAAGTTTCTATTTTAATTCCACATCTCCTACATAAAACATCCATCTCTTTCTCTTTATCCCTTGCCAACGCCGCTCGCACCCCAAATGTATTAGTCCGTAATTTGAGTAAATCAATATATTCCCCTTCTTTTAAACATTCCGTTTTTATCATTGTCTCATTACATAGCCTTGACTTGAAGGTACAAACTCCCTGCCACTGGCTTCCTTGCTTCTCCCATTTCCTCCTAACTTCTCTCTGCACATCCCTTAACCATTTATCCACTTTATCCTCATTAACCTCTCCTATTATCCCCATTTTCTTCCCTATTCCCTGCAATCTCAATTTATATCCTGTCTTTTCCACTATCTCCTTAAGAACATCGTCCTCCTCCTCCTCCACCATCCGTAGTCCTTCCTTTAAGTTCACCGCCGTTATTAATTGCTCCAACCGTGGTACAGCAAGACCTCCCTCACTTTACTTTGTGTATATCAGTCCATCTGTCACTGAATTGTGCAGGTGGAAAATTCTTTTCACCAACCTCTTTACCTCCATATCCACTTCTTTGAGATATGTCCTTCCTGGGACCTCTATAGTAAGACTATACTACATAGCCGGTATAAGGAACTTGACAATCATTTCCAGCTTCTGCCTGGGTTTCAAACATAATTTCTCAACCCTTTCACACGCCTTTATTATATTCCTAATATTTCATCTATTCCCAATCCCCTTTTCCATCGTATATATTATTCCTAAATACTTGAATTCCTCACCAAGCTCATAATTTCTAATTAATTCTCCCTTCATCTTAATCCTCGGGTTCCATTTCGTCCACGACTTCCCCCTCTTTTCTTACTCCTAACACTCCATACTTCCCTACATTCACCTCCATACCTCTTCTACTCAAAAACTCCTCCATCTTCTTCGTTAACTCCTTCATTCCCTCCTCCTTTTCAGCAACCAGAAACATGTCATCTGCAAAAGCTAGACAGCTCACTCTCCCCTCTCCTATTTACATGCCCACTTCCTCCTCCTCAATATCTATTATCTTCTTATTTAGCGCCATATTAAACAAGAGCGGCAACAGCGCATCCCCTTGCTTGACTCCTCTCCTGATTTCCACTTTTACCCCATACTCCTCAAATTCCGTCCTGCTCCCCTTATACATATTCCTCACGATCTTCATCAACACCGCTGGTACTCGCTGTCTTGCCATTCCCTCCTCAATAGCCCTGTGTGAAACGCTATCGAAAGCCTTTGCTAGATCCCCCTGCACTGCCACTAGCTTGCTCCTCTTCCCCTCCCTAATTACCTCCTCCAATAAATATGTGTTTGCAAAACATCCGTTTCCTTCTTTGAATCCTTTTTGTCTTATTGAGATGTCTATACATCCTCTTAACCTCCTCTCGATACACTTGCTGTATAGCCGTCCTAGCACCTGCCCTATCGTCAGCGGCCTCCAATTTTTAATCATCTCTAACCCCCCATCTCTCCCTTGGGAATTAGCACCGTTCTATTTTCCTTCCATCTTTCCGGATAAAATCCCGTACTCATGCACATATTAAATAACACACTTAATGTCCCCTCCATGTCCTCTATCCCTTCTACATCCTTTTTCATCATCCCGTCCGGTCCTGGTGCTCCCTTTGGTTTCATGCCTTTCAGTATGCTTTTTATTTCCCTCCTCGTGACCTCCTTTATACCCCTCTCTCCTAGCTCACGAACTCTTAGCTCTTCTCCTGCCTTCTCCTTCCATTCCTCTCATCACATACTTCCAAAATGTCTCTCCACCTCTTCCTTCCTTGGTTTTATCGTTTTTATCTTCCTAACTAACCCTTCCATTTAGTTCATCCTCAATTTTGCCGCCAATTTACTTGGGCATCTCTTAAATATTTCTTGGGTATTTGCGAATCTCCTGACCTTCTCCCCAACTTTCCTTCTGATCCTTCTACTTCCCTGGCTATCCTCCATTCCCCTTACTTTTTCTTCTTCCATCTTGTCCATTAATCTTCCCAGAAATTCCTCAATATCTCCTTCTACTATGTCCCTCTCTCTCCATTTATCTGCCATTTCCTCTCTTATTCCAGATTTCTGTTCTACCTCAAGTGCTTTAACCTTGAATTCCTCCCTCCAATCTCCGCTCTCCGTTTCTCCATTGTCCCCTAGAGTATCTTCTTCCAGTTCGCCTCTTTCCTCCTGTAATTCCTCTTCTTCCTCCTCTTCCCCCATGTTCTCTCCGTGCATCACACCTTCCCGCCTTCTCCCCCCCCAACAATCCCTCTTCCTTCCATTCTTTAATCTTATCCCTAATTTGCTTTGTTGATTTATCCCCTAATATTTCCTTCGCTTCCTTTGCATATCTTCCATTTCCTTTCCTTCTCCTATATACTTCTACCAAAATTCCAATTTCCTCCTTGGTCCATTTCCCTGTCCCAAATCTTTTTTTCTGACCTCTACCTTGTGAACACATCTTTTGCATTTCCCCTTTATGCACATGCATCATGTGCATCGACACACTTCTTACATTCTTAAACTTCTTTCCACATTCCTTACATTCTTCTCTCAAATCCAACCCTATTCCTTTACATTTGCCGTAATGGCAAATTGCCCCGTGATATTTTTTAAATAGTTTTCCACATTTCTCTTATCCAAATATAACGGTGGTCATCGCTCACTTTCTTAGGTCTATTGTAGGTTTACATAGACTATTTTCTACAATTTTAATTTTAAAGGTCTATCCTTCACAAAAACCGACTATTTCACTTTCTTACGGTAGGTTTTACACTATCTTGAATTACTAAGCCTATTTTATTGAATATAATTTATCCCTATCTTGTCAATGCTTTTTTAACCTTAGGCTCGCGATATCTAGCAAACTACCCTACCGAATTAGGCAAACTTTTTGGTTTTATGATCGTCTTAGTCCCTTCTTTCTATTTCTACACTTTGAGGTCCCTGCCTCACCTCAGACTATTTCAAAAACACAAAAACTAACCTCTTAACCTCCTAGACCTAAATTAGGAATAATGTTATGTATGTTAGTTTGTAAGAATTAAATAATGCAAGACAAGTTATTTAAATCCCATAGTATGTCTTAAACAATAATTTTAATAATAGTAAACTCAGTAAATGTAAATGTAACTATTAAAAGTTTAGGTTTGTGTAATAGGGTCATAATGTACCATTTTATCTTCCCATATAAGAAGAACAAGAAGCAATGGATTAAATAAGACATCTCTTTGCAAAGCTTGAATTCTACAAGAAAAAGAAAAAAAAGGAGGATTGTTGAATAAGATCCCAGACTGGACAGATGGACCTCTGGATCTAATAAATTTTAAAGAAGATTTTCAAGAAAATACTATTAATGTTTGTCTAAAATATATCAGAAAGTTTCAGAAATCAAGTGAAAATAATTCTATATAAAGTGATTAAAAATATCTTAGTCAAACTTAAGAAGAAAAAAAAAAGTGTGACTTCAGAGCCAATTGGGTGAGTCCTAATTTAATTGATTTGAAATACTTTGTTATAACTAATAGCCTAGTAGGCAGATCTTATATTCAAAATATAACAAACATTATTGAATATCAATTTTATCTGTTTAAAGTAAACAGAATATCCTAATATAAACTTTTAAATGTGTACCCTAAGTGAGTGATACTATGAAATAGCGCAAAATGTCAAAAAGCGATGATCACGTTGAATATTAGTTTTTTTAACAAATATATGAATTTTAAAAATCAACAAGTTAGCATTACGTCAAGTCAAAAGTTGACGGGAACGTGTGTGAAAAAAAAATGGGGCAGGCCGGCGCGAAACGCCGCCTACCGGCCTGCCCCATTTTTACTTTTTTTTTCACACACGCCCCAGCGCGCGCCAATGTCCAACCATCGAGCTGAAAACCCATGGTGATCATCGCTCTTTAAACCGTATAGAATAAATAGTATAGTATAGTAAATACTATACTAATACTATACTATATTTCTTTCAACAATCTGTTCCTATGAGTGAGGTGTTGAAACACTTTCTATCCCAGAGGAATTTGTGCTTTTGTCAAGTACCATCTATCTACTGACAAGATTATCTAATGATAGACAAATTTTATTCGCCAAAAAAAACACCGTCTAGAAAATGCAACAGATACTTTGGGAGCCTCGTCTAATTGACAAGACGAATCCCCCAAGCTAAGGGCTGAGTCTCAACAGATCGCAGCGTGGCAACTGCTCTACCGAGTACAACACCCCGCTCGGTACCTAAGTCGTCTACAGACGATTCCGAGTCCCGACATCGAACTCCCCGAAGGGCGACCAAAGATACGCATCCGGACGGAGCGATCGCGGGATGATCCCCGACGACCGCCCACTCTTAAGAGACCGGCAGCCAATGGCTCGTGCGACGGGCAGCCCGAAGGCACACACCGCCTAATAAAGTCACATTGTTTTGAGCCTTTCGACTCACGGGACTCCTAGTGATATCGGCGCCACATTATCTAGACGGGATTCAGCCTTAGAGGCGTTCAGGCATAATCCCACGGATGATAGCTTCGCACCACCGGCCGCTCGACCGAGTGCATGAACCAATTGTCCGAACCTGCGGTTCCTCTTGTACGGAGCAGGATTACTATTGCAACGACTAGTCATCAGTAGGGTAAGACTAACCTGTCTCACGACGGTCTAAACCCAGCTCACGTTCCCTATTAGCAGGTGGACAATCCGACGCTTGGCGAATTCTGCTTCGCAATGATAGGAAGAGCCGACATCGAAGGATCAAAAAGCGACGTCGCTATGAACGCTTTGCCGCCACAAGCCAGTTATCCCTGTGGTAACTTTTCTGACATCTCTTGCTGAAAACTCTTCAAGCCAAAAGGATCGAAAGGCCGTGCTTTCGCAGTCCCTATGCGTACTGAACATCGGGATCAAGCCAGCATTTGCCCTTTTGCTCTACGCGAGGTTTCTGTACTCGCTGAGCTGGCCTTAGGACACCTGCGTTATTCTTTGACAGATGTACCGCCCCAGTCAAACTCCCCGCCTGGCAGTGTCCTCAGATCGGATCACGCTAGGGAGTGTTTGCCGGACAGAGCACCGCGCGACAAAGCCGATCTCGGGCCTTGAGCTCGGCTCTGGCCCACCGAAATGAACCAGTCCGACAACACGACTCACCGTTACCGATCCGCCCACGGGTCCGCCGACAACCCTTGCGCTTGGCGCGAAAATACCGTCGCGCCGGGGTGGAACCCACGACGGACGCCCTCCGCCTCACTAAGTAAGTAAAGAAACGATGAAAGTAGTGGGTTTTCACCGGCGACGTATATTTCAACGTCTCCCACTTATGCTACACCTCTCATGTCTCCTTACAGTGCCAGACTAGTGTCAAGCTTAACAGGGTCTTCTTTCCCCGCTAATTTTTCCAAGCCCGTTCCCTTGGCAGTGGTTTCGGTAGATAGTAGATAGGGACATGAACTAGAAGAGTTGCAAAACATGCTCTAGGAGCTGGTGTTGGCAGTCCTCGCGGCTCTCCACCAGCTCCCACTCTACAAAAATAGGGAAGAAAGGGACCATCTACTATTTAGCATTGACACTACCCCCACGAATCCTACTCCTTACTTTGCAGTCGAGGGGCTTGGGCACGGTCCCGTGGTACCAGTTTGGCTTGGGTCCCGAGGGACTTACACCTTAAAGGCTTGGACTGGTCACTAGCCCGCCAGTCGACCCTCATGGTCTTCCAGCTACGGTTTCGACCACCCTTCATGACATGCTTGGGACTTCGCATGTCACTCCGGTTGACCTGGTCTTCCGTACCCGCACACTCATTCACACTGCTGATCTACTGTCCATTCACTCCCTATTCCCCTAGCCAACTCGCCTACCCGCTTTAACTTTCCCCCCTCAACCCTTCATCCCACGCATTTCGCCCTTCCCCAACATTAAATCTTCGTTCCTGGACCTTTTAAGCCTTACTCAATTCAGGTTCAAGGCCCAGGACACCTCCCTACCTTCGACTATAACTACCCATTCACACACCCTATCATGCTGCTTCCCCTCTCTATCTCCCGGAGCTCAGGCCCCATTATCCCCCATCTCCATTAATCCCCGTCTTTCTTCACCCTCCCTCTCTTTCATCCCCAGTATCTTCTCTACAAACTCCTCGAAGATGCAGAAACCCTCCTTAGACACAAGACCTTCCTTATTAAACATAATATCCACTTCCCTTAGCTTCCCCATACAATCATCCCTCTCATTTCCCCATCTTTCACATTCAAACACCACATGTTCCCCCGTCTCCACTCGTTGCAGGCCAACCCGAAACCCCACAATTTAGCCCTAAAATTCCCATACCCACTTAAAACTTGTGTGATGTAGTACCCCGGTTCTACCCACCCAGCAAACACCCTTTCCCTTACGTTATCCCACCACTCAAAAGTAACCCTCCCTTTATCTGATCTTTCCCATCTCTCTTGCCATTCGTCCATCATCCACTCCTTCATCACCCTCTTACCCCCTTCCTTTCTAACTACTCTTCCCTTCCAATCACACCTTCCCTCCATCCGTACCTTACACATCACTCCTCTTTTCTCAACTTCCAAATCTAACGGGACCACACCTGCTATTACACACGCGGCCTCCTTTGACATTGTGCAATACCCCTTAATCATGCGCAATAATACTCTTCTTTTCCCGCTCAACAATTTTACCCTGTCCTGCCCATTCATTCTGTCCTCCCCTCTTGGTCCAGGTCATCGCCAAGTACTTAACTTCTTTCATCATTCTCAGTGTACCCTCACCCCACTCAACCACTGGCATTCTTCCCACATTCAATCTTCCTCTCAACAACATACCCACCGTCTTACTTGCTGACATGCACATCTTAGCACTCACGCACCACTCGTCCAACATTCTCATCACTTTCTCACCTTTCCTCTCCAGCTCCTTCCTCGACTCCCCAGCCACCAACACCACACCATCATCTGCATACGCAATCATCCTGGTTTCATCCCGATTCATCCTGAACACGCACTCATTAAAAACCAACTTCCATACCTGCGGACCCAGCACCGAGCCTTGAGGACACCCCCTATTAACTTTCTTCCCCACTGACCATTTACCCTCCCTGATCTCCACCCACCTACCCCTTAAATAATCCCTTATCACCCTGAACGCATCCCCTCCTACCCCCTTCTCCTTAAAATGTCAAGAACCCCTGGCCACCACACCCTGTCAAATGCTCCCGTCATGTCTATAAAGATTCCCATTACATACCTCCCTGTCATGTCTCCTATTGTCCTTCTGAATTCCACTGTCGCAGTCTCCGTCGACCTCTTCCTCATGAAACCATGCTGCTGCATCGCGATCCCCCCATAAAAAACCCCTTCTAACTTACCCACAATTACCCTCTCAAAAACCTTCCCTAGCACAGACAACAGACAAACCGGTCTGTACGACTTAGCCGTTCCCCTATCTTTTCCCTCTCCCTTAAGTAGCACCCTTATTACCCCTCTCTTCCACCTATTAGGGAACACCCCAAATCTTAATAACCCATTAAACAGACTGACGACTATCCCCTTGATACACTCCTACCCTTCCTTTATCATTTCTCCCGCTATCCCATCCATTCCCGGTGCCTTTCCATTTTTCAACCCCTTAACTATCTTCTCAACTTCACCCACACTCACCCTGCAACTTCCCCTACCAGCCCCTTGAATCAGTACTGCCGCCCTTACCCTATCATGCTCCTCATTCTCCCCCTCGTTCGTATCATCAACCACCAATTCATCCAATAACTTTGTCCCAGCATCCACCCATCTCACAATCTCCTCTCCCCCAACTGCACACGTAATCTCACTCGCTTTCATACTTACAACATCACACTTGTAGGGTAGACTCCAGACATCCCTTCTCACCTCCTTCTCCACCAACGCATCCCAACTGGCTTTCCTCCTCTCCTTCATCTTCCTTGTAGCACCGAATCCCGTGGGCTCTGCCCGCAGGGAAATGTGGTGTTTAGGAGGACTCGTTTACCTCAAGTACCGTCTGCGCGTTCAAGTCCATCTTGAATGGGGCCACTGCCCGTAGAGGGTACCAGGCCCGTAGTGACCGCAGACGCTCTCGGGTTGGGTCTCTCCTTAGAGTCGGGTTGCTTGAGAGTGCAGCCCTAAGTGGGTGGTAAACTCCATCTAAGTCTAAATATGACCACGAGACCGATAGCGAACAAGTACCGTGAGGGAAAGTTGAAAAGAACTTTGAAGAGAGAGTTCAAGAGTACGGGAAAACGTTCAGGGGTAAGCGGAAAAGACCCGAATAGTGTTACCGGCGATTCAATTTCTTCTTAGAGGGACAGGCGGCTCCTAGCCGCACGAGACTGAGCAATAACAGGTCTGTAATGCCCTTAGATGTCCTGGGCCGCACGCGCGCTACACTGAAGGAATCAGCATGTCGTCCCTGGCCGACAGTCCCGGGTAACCCGTTGAACCTCCTTCGTGCTAGGGATTGGGGCTTGCAATTGTTCCCCATGAACGAGGAATTCCTAGTAAGCGCGAGTCATAAGCTCGCGTTGATTACGTCCCTGCCCTTTGTACACACCGCCCGTCGCTACTACCGATTGAATGATTTAGTGAGGTCTTCGGACTGGTGCGCGGCGATCGGTTTCACCGGCCGCCGATGTTGCTGGAAAGATGACCAAACTTGATCATTTAGAGGAAGTAGAAGTCGTAACAAGGTTTCCGTAGGTTAACCTGCGGAAGGATCATTAACGTAACGCACGTCCATATTCATGGCGGGCAATACGATTTGAACGATTTCGAACTCGAATGTAGAGTGGATCTGTGTGTATGGATTCTACTCCCCTGTCTGGTTCAAAGGGACTTGGACGATCGGTACTAAGGTCGCCCTTGTCCCAATGCTGAAGCCGCAAGCGTTTGCATCGCTCTCCTGTGTTGGAGACGTGTTGTCTAAGCGCACGGCGGTTGAAGCACAGCTTGGGTGGCAGCAAAAAGACCGGTATGTACTGAACGGGTTAATGCCTCTTGCGGGACCCTGAAAGGCTTGTCGAGTCTGAGCTTACATCTAAGCGAACGTCCAGTGGGGCCTCTGGAGCACAATTGAGACCCAGTCTCGTCCATCAGGGCAGAGGCAGGTCTGTGCGTCCGGTTTATTATCGAACGAATTCCACACACAAATTTTTGAACGAAGCATTTTTGAACGATCATTGATTACCCTGAACGGTGGATCACTTGGCTCGTGGGTCGATGAAGAACGCAGCAAACTGTGCGTTATAGTGTAAACTGCAGGACACATGAACATCGACATTTCGAACGCACATTGCGGCCCTGGGATCCTGATCCAAGGGCCACGCCTGTCTGAGGGTCGGTAACGAACGAACTCCGGTTCGGTTAATCCTTGCTGCGTCCGTGTCTCCTCCCCTATAGGGGAGTCGACGACATCGGCGTCAGCGATCATGGGAGGCTCGCCTCGCGTCTTGGGTTTACTAAGGTTACTCATGGTAGCGGATGGCGTCTTCTTAAATACTCACGGGCAAAAGCAGCGTTAGGTCACCACGGTGCCCATAACCGCCACGGCACGCGACGTGTTTTGCTTTTTTTAAAGCAACTCGTCTGCCGATGTCGATTGGTGGGAACATGGTCAACACCGTGGCCCACGCTGAACACTAGCTCGTCACCCTAGGTGCTTCCACTTAAGTTGGAGGACCGCCTTTGGGTGCCATTTGAACGTCTGCAAGAAGTCGGCAGGGCAGCTTAATTGCTCTCCTGCCAATGACGCTCTTGTGCCAGCGAGTCTGCCCCAATAACCACATTCAGTGGTATTGCCAAGACCGTTGGAGCGGTTTATTTTAGGTTCCCCTCTCAACCTCACCGAGAAAGAGGGTTAACCTAATAACCGTGCTCTGTTAACGACCTCAGATCAGGTGGGACTACCCGCTGAATTTAAGCATATTAATAAGCGGAGGAAAAGAAACTAACAAGGATTCCCCTAGTAGCTGCGAGCGAAAGGGGAAGGCCCAGCACCGAATCCCGTGGGCTCTGCCCGCAGGGAAATGTGGTGTTTAGGAGGACTCATTAACCCGGAGTACCGTCTGCGCGTTCAAGTCCATCTTGAATGGGGCCACTGCCCGTAGAGGGTGCCAGGCCCGTAGTGACCGCAGACGCTCTCGGGTTGGGTCTCTCCTTTGAGTCGGGTTGCTTGAGAGTGCAGCCCTAAGTGGGTGGTAAACTCCATCTAAGGCTAAATATGACCACGAGACCGATAGCGAACAAGTACCGTGAGGGAAAGTTGAAAAGTACTTTGAAGAGAGAGTTCAAGAGTACGTGAAACCGTTCAGGGGTAAGCGGAAAAGACCCGAAAGTTCGAACGGGGAGATTCACGCCCTCTCGTCCCACCAGCACTGCCGTCAGCCAGACTAACCACACATTCGATCTTTCCGTACTTGTACGAGCGGTGAGAATGGACTGTTGGCTTGGTTTATGACGGTAAAAGGAAGCGGGGGGCCGCATTTCTCCCTCAGTAGGACGTCGCGACCCGTTGGGTTGCGGCCTACGGCCCTGGATGGAGACCGGCGGTCGCATTGGGCTTAGGTCCTGTGCGTTACCGTCCGGACACCGGGTGCCCCGGCCGAACGCCCGACGGTAAAGTATGCAGGTGTTGAACCGCCGAAAAGCGCCCTTGGCTGGTCGCAAGCGTTATCGCGTCTCGGTGAGCTCGGCCCTTATGGTCCGACTCCCCTGCCGATTCGCTGTTAGCATGCCATGTCCTCGGACTGGTGTGGTTTCTAAACACCAGACTGCGACGCTTCAGCTTTGGGTACTTATCCGACCCGTCTTGAAACACGAACCAAGGAGTCTAACATGTGCGCGAGTCATTGGGTGAAAAACCTAAAGGCGCAATGAAATTGAAAGCTGTAGCTTTTTTCAACCTAGGGAGGATGAGCGTGTCTGCCCAATAATCGGCGCTCCGCACTCCCGGGGCGTCTCATTCTCATTGCGAGACGAGGCGCACCCATAGCGTACACGTTGGGACCCGAAAGATGGTGAACTATGCCTGGCCAGGACGAAGTCATCGGAAACCCTGATGGAGGTCCGTAGCGATTCTGACGTGCAAATCGATCGTCAGAGCTGGGTATAGGGGCGAAAGACCAATCGAACCATCTAGTATCTGGTTCCCTCTGAAGTTTCCCTCAGGATAGCTGGTGCTCAGGGAAAACGAATCTCAAGCGGTAAAGCGAATGATTAGAGGCCTAGGGGCCGAAACGACCTCAACCTATTTTTTTTTTCATTAGTTCCTGTGTCTGACACTATTGGAAGGCCGATATGGCCTTATCTAGAGCCAAGTGTCTCTGATTGAAAATTTAGAATTTTCTTGGAGGATCTCTCCTGAATGAAGTTTCCCTGCTTGGAGATTTTACTTTTCCTAATCTACAGCTTATTCTAAGATTAGTCACCACTTTGTAACGTCCAGGTATTCTTCTGCTACTCTCATGATGTTCAGCAGCTCGAGCCACAGTTCTTTCTTCATCAGGCAACTACCGTCTCTGACATCCGGCCAATCTCTCCTCAAATCATTCAACAGGATGCAGTCCCTTACAACATGTTGTACAGTTTGGATTAAGCCACACCTACATTGCCCTTCCTCTCTGAGTCCTAGTACTCTCAACTTCTCCGCAAAGAACCCGTGCCCTGTGAAAAATTGAGTTGCACGGGTATCCAACATCAGAAACTTGGCAGCCATTCTCTTCCTTATTGATGGGAACCACCAATAAGTTGTTCTGCCCTTTGCGGAGTCAGTCCACCTGGTTTGCCATCTCTTCATTCCCTCATCACGCAGGAAATTCCCAACTTGGCCCAGCGTCAGGTCGGGAGAGTAGGTAAGGACTCTGTCGCCGATGACAAGGTCTTCTTTGTCCTTCCACTTCTTTTGCAAGCCTCTCTCCCATACCTTGATGTCAATCGGCACTATCCCTGCGACCACCGGCATGGCGTCCACAGAAACAGTGCGATACGCTCCTGTTATTGATATAAGGACCGTTCTCTGCGCTCTGAGTAACTTGATGGCGAAGGTCTTCTTATCCAGTACGTCGTATTAGGCTCCCGCTGCAAATGTAGTTGTGGCCTCGAAAACACCCTTGTATATGGTTAACAGGGCTCTCCAGTTCAGGCCATATTCTCTTCGCACCACCCTCTTCAGCTTAAAGAATATGGCCTTGGTCTTCTCACACAACATGCTGATGTGCTTGGAGAAAGTAAGATTCCTCTCCAGAATCACACCCAGATACCTAAGGCTGTCCACTACTTGAATGCTTTTCCCCTCGTGCCGGATGACAGGATTCCTCTTCAATGTCCCCTTTGCCAGCAAGAACTTCGTTTTGCTTACGGCTATATCCAAATGTTTAGAGTTGCACCATCGTAGAAATATGTCCAACACATCCCTGGTCTTAGCCTCCAAGTTGGCTCGAGTATCGGCTCCAATTGTTACCGCCACATCATTGGCGTATGCTATTGCTTCGCATCCCGGAGGGAGATCAACACGAAGTATGTCGTCAAACATCGCTATCCAGAGTATTGGTCCCAACATGGAACCCTGTGGGCATCCTCTTGTGACGACCCTGCAGATTTCTTCAGTATTGGACTGCACAACCGCCCTCCTGTCGCTCAGGTATGCAGCCAATAGCCCGTAGATGTTCTTCGGACAATTTACGTTTATTAGTTTCTGAAGAATCGCTGGCCACCACGCGCTATCGAAAGCTCCTTGTATATCGATAGACAAGACACCACTATATTTGTATTCAGATTCCCGGACCTGTTTCTTCAATCTCTGGATAGCGTCCTCAACAGATAATCCCCTCCTGAAGCCGTACTGGCGGTCGGACAGATGTTCGTGTCCTTCAAGATGTAGTACAAGCCTCTCCGCCAGCACCTTCTCTAGCAGCGTCCCGATGACAGGCAGCAACGAAATGGGCCTGTAAGATCGAATCTCATCAGGACTCCGGTCTTCGTCCTTCAGCAGCAGTCTTAGAAGTGCGCTTTTCCATTCTCTAGGGAAGACTTGTTCTCTGAGGCAAGAATTGAACAGTCTCACCACGAAGGGCCCCAAAACCAGCCAAAGCTTAGTCCAGAACTCCAGGACGATCCCGTCCACACCTGGAGCTTTATTTTTCTTCATCCTCTGGAGCGCCGAGGACACCTCGTCGCACGAGAACTCTTCCATATCTTCCCCTAGAGGAAGCTCTGAAGGAGGCAAGCGAACCCTCTCCCTCATCTCGCTGTCTCCTTGGTTGTCTTTATCAGTGATGTCTGATGGAATGAGTGACTCGAGAATGGCGACGATGGTGTCCCTTGTCCCCAGGGTGTGAACTCCATTGATCTTCACAGTGGACAAGACCTCCCTCGTCCGGACCTTGCCCCTTGCCAGCTTGGAAATGAAACTCCACGGGTCGTTGGCGTTGTCGTTGACGAACGCAGCCCAAGATCGTCGTTTGGCTTTTTTAATCTCATTATTCAGTCCATTTCTTGCCCTTCGACCTCAACCTATTCTCAAACTTTAAATGGGTGAGATCTCCGGCATTCTTGGACATTGGTAAATGTTGCCGGAGTTTCGGATCCAGAGTACCAAGTGGGCCAATTTTGGTAAGCAGAACTGGCGCTGTGGGATGAACCAAACGCCGAGTTAAGGCGCCTAAACGACGCTCATGGGAAACCATGAAAGGCGTTGGTTGCTTAAGACAGCAGGACGGTGACCATGGAAGTCGGGATCCGCTAAGGAGTGTGTAACAACTCACCTGCCGAAGCAACTAGCCCTGAAAATGGATGGCGCTTTAGCGTCGTGCCTATACTCGGCCGTCAACGGTACAGGGGGCGGCGCCTTCGTTGGTGCCGGGGCGTGATGCCTTGACGAGTAAGAGGGTCGCGACGATGTGCGCAGAAGGGTCTGGGCGTGAGCCTGCCTGGAGCCATCGTCGGCGCAGATCTTGGTGGTAGTAGCAAATACTCCAGCGAGGACCTGGAGGACTGACGTGGAGAAGGGTTTCTTGTGAACAGCTGTTGCACAAGAGTCAGTCAATCCTAAGCCCTAGGAGAAATCCTATGTCGATGGGGAGCCGTTGAAGTTAACAGCGCAGCCAATATTTAGGCACGCTTGATATGGATGGCGACCCAGGGGGCGAAAGGGAATCCGGTTCCTATTCCGGAACCCGGCTGCGGCACCGTTCCTAAGCGGGCCCTCATCCGAGAACTCGACGGGGTAACCCGAAGAGACCCGGAGACGCCGGCGGGAGGTCCGGAGAGAGTTTTCTTTTCTCTATAAGCGTTCGAGATCCGTGGAAGCATATTGCAGGGAGATAGGGTTTGGAACGCGAAGAGCACCGCATTTGCGGCGGTGTCCGGATCTTCCCCTCGGACCTTGAAAATCCGGGAGAGGGCTACGAAGAATGTCCGCGCCGGATCGTAACCCATATCCTCTGCAGGTCTCCAAGGTTAAGAGCCTCTAGTCGATAGAATAGTGTAGGTAAGGGAAGTCGGCAAACTTGATCCGTAACTTCGGAAAAAAGATTAGCTCTGAGGATCGGGGCGTGTCGGGCTTGGTCAGGAAGCGGGTTTGTACCAACGTGCCGGGCCTGGGCGAGGTGAACGGGGTAAGTCAGCTTGCTGACGAATCCCAGGATCTGAGCTCGGTCCCGTGCCTTGGCCTCCCGCGGATCTTCCTTGCTGCGAGATGTTGACTGTTGGTCGCGGGAACCACTCCGGTGGCCCCGAAGGACGAGTCTCCTACCTCTTCGGCCGCCATTAAACGATCAACTCAGAACTGGCACGGACCGGGGGAATCCGACTGTCTAATTAAAACAAAGCATTGCGATGGCCCCAGAGGGTGCTGACGCAATGTGATTTCTGCCCAGTGCTCTGAATGTCAACGTGAAGAAATTCAAGCAAGAGCGGGTAAACGGCGGGAGTACCTATGACTCTCTTAGTTTGGGACGTTGAAGTTGTAATTTTTTCGGTGTCCGTATTTAAGTGAGTTTTTGAGTGGTATAGCGGGTGATTTGAGGTGAGAGTGTGTATGTTTCTTGTGCGCGGAAGTGCGGCGAACGTTTCAGTGTTTAAATCGTGAAAATCGGTTGAAAATTGGGAAAGTTATAAGTATTTGAAAATTTTTTGCATTTGTAGATGTTTAGAGGTTAATAAAAGTAAGATAGAAATAAAATCAGAGGGGGATTTTGCCCCCTCAGAGGTGAGTGGGAGAAAGTAAGGTAGGACAAAAAATATATAAATAAAATACATTTTGGATTAATATTTGTATGTTTGGTAAAATTTTTGTATGTGATATTGGCATGAAGTTAGGTTAAGTTCTCTATAAGTGTTAAATTAATATAGTTAAGGTTATTGGAATTGAATGAAAAGTTTAAAAAATCAAGAATAAGGTATAAGGAAAAACTAGAGACAAAAACAAAAAAAGTTGATCACTGGGTTTGCTTAAAATAGAAAGCCTAGGAGAATCAAAACATTGACAAGATAGGGTCTAAAATAATTTAGTAAATTAGATTAAAGCCTATATTTGGAAGAGAGGTTAAAAACAGAGACAATCCACTGATGGGATTAGGGATTCAGGAAACGACAGCTGACTACCGATGATCACGGTTCATTGGGAACAGCTCTAAAAGAGCAGGTCTTGGGAAAAGAATCGAATCAAAAAGAATCGCTTAAACAGGAAAAAGAATCGCTCAAAAAGAATCGTACTTTTTAAAATCTTTTAAGTTGGTATATCTTGGAAACGGTTGGAGCTAGAGGGACGGGAGAGGGAGCTTTGGATTCGGGAGAAGAAGGAGCATAATATAGTATATGGTTGGATTGGATACATGGTGTACAGCAATATTAAGCGGCTGGAAATTCAAAAAGGCTTATAACTTCTACGTTTTATTAGATATAGCAATGGAATAAACGGTGGATGATCAGGGTTGACTTTTAGCATTAACTTTTGATCTGACCTTTGACCCCTATTTTGAAATTAGACTGTGGACTCGGATTAAGGGCAAAATCTGACATAAAGGGGTGAACTGAGTAACCCCTGAGGAAAAAAAAATGAGTGAGAAGGAGATGGAGGATAAGAGGAAGAGGATTGAAGATTAAAAAACTGAAAGAAAGGTATTGGAGAGGAGGAAGGAAGCAGACCAGCTGAGAGCGTTGGAAAAAAGGGAAAAGGAGGACAAAAGGAAATGGCAGGAGGAGGAGGAAAGGTTAATTAAGGCTGAGGAAGAATTGAGGAAGGAAAAAGAAAAGAAGAAGAAATTGGAGGAGATTAGAAGGAAACAAGCATTCGAGGAGGCTGAGGAGTTGATGGATGTAGGAAAGAAGAAGAGTAGGGAAGGAGATGAGGAGACATGGATAGAAAGGGAAGTGGAGGCATTGGAGAAGACGGATGAGGAAAGGGAGAGGGAACGAATTCAAGAGGCAGAGACTGCATTTCAAGAAGAATTCAATAAGAGCAAAAGGATAACAAGATCTCCAACACAAATAAGGATAGAGACAGAATATAGGGAAACGAAAGAGTTGGAGGAGGAAGCGTGGAGAAATGTTGAGGTGTTAAGGAAGAAGCAGGAGGAGTTAGAGAGACAAGCCAGGGAGGAGGAGAAGTTGGTGGGGGAAAAAGAGGTGCAGGAGGGGAGTGAAGGAGAAGAGAGATCTGGAAGGACGGAAAAAAGTAGTGAAGATAAGGATGAACAGGAGGAGAGAATTGAATGGGAGGATCACTTAATGAAAATAGAGGGAGTATTGCTAAGGGAGGTTAAAAGAGGAAGGAAGATGACAGCAGCGTCAGTGAAGGAGGTCAGGACGGCAATAGGAGATATGAGGAAGTTAGATGAGAAAAGAGCACTGAAAGTGGAGTATTTAAGAGGTAGGAATGATGGCTTGGAAGATGGATTAAAGGAAATGAAGGCGATGATGATGGATTTGAAAGAAGAGGTGTTTAAGCTAAGGAAGTCAGGGAGAAGAAGTGAAGGAAACAGGAGGGGAAAGGAAGATGAGGAAGAGGATAAAGCAGATAATGAACTACGAAACGAGGTGAAGGAGATAAAGAGGTCTCCGTACCCACACACACATTCGTCCCTTATCCACTAGTCAATTCCATTCACACCCTACTTCCCTATCCAACTCGCCTCTCCGCTAAATTACCCCCATCTCCCTAACACCCCCGATTCGCCCCCCAACACTACCACTTCGTTCCTGGACCTTGTTATACCCTACTAAGTTCAGGTCAAGGCCCAGGACACCTCCCTACTCAACAACTCTAATTAACCATTCTCTCACTTAACCTACCCCTCACCCCTAAAAACATTGCCTTTCAAACACCCTTATTACATAAATCATCAACTCTCAATAAATACATACATACCATAAATAATTAAATATACTCAACTATATAAATACTATCCCCATCCCATACAACAATAACAACAATATCAACAATAATAATGGTCTACTCACCCTTCCTCGGAGCTCGTTCCCTCACCTTTATCTTCTTCTCTCTCCATCTCTCTTATTTCTACCCCTTCCCTCCCCCCTATATCCTTCCTTCTTAAAACCTCTTCCACAAACCCCTTAAAAATCCCAAACCCCATCTTACTAATTAACCCCCCTCTGTTAAAATTTAGACCCACTTCCCCTAATTCCCTTATACATTTCCCTCTTTCATTCCCCCACCTCCCACATTCAAACAGCACATGCTCCCCAGTTTCTCCCACCTCACACTCACACAACTCGTTGTGGGCCAACCCCAGCCCAAATAATTTTGCCCTAAAATCCCCATGACCACTGACCCCCTGAGTGACGTAGTACCCTGGTTCAAACCACCGCGATTTTACCCTTTCCCTTACATCCCCCCACCACCCAAAAGTCTCCCCCCCTTTTCGGATTCTTCCCACCTCTTCTGCCACTCATCCATAACCCACTCATTCATTAATCTTTTCCCCCCTTCCCACTTCACTACCCTTCCCTTCCATTCACACAGCCCTACCATTCGTACCTTACACATTACATTCCTTCTATCCACCTCTAGATCTAACGGGGTCACACCAGCTATCACACACACGGCCTCGGTTGACATGGTTCTATACCACTTAATCATGCGCAACAACACCCTCCTCTGTCTGCTCAATAATTTTGCCCTGTCCCTAGCGTTCATTCTATCCCCCCACCCTCCACACGCATACGTCACCATTGCCACATACACTAACTCTTATATTCTCCTCATACATTCATACCCCACTTCCTTTCCCCCAAACATTCGCAGCACTTTCATGTACACTCACGCTCTCCCACCTCACTCACATGCTTTCCAATCCCCAGGAGATCCATTCCCCACTTCGTCCACAGTACCCCCAGGTACTTCACCTCTTTCACCATCCTGAGTCTACCCTCTCCCCATTCAACCACCGGCATTCTTTCCACATTCAGTCCACCTTTCAACAGCATCCCTACCGTCTTCCCCTCTGATAATCACATATTTGCACTTACACACCATTCATCCAACATTCTCATCACATTCCCCCCTTTCCTCTCCAGCTCCTTCCTCGAGTTCCCTTCTACCACTACCAATCCATCATCCGCATACGCAATCATCCTACAATCATCCCCATTCATTCGTCTCACACACTCATCAAACACCAACTTCCACACCTGCGGGCCCAGCACCGAGCCTTGGGGACACCCTCTGTTGACAGTCTTTCCCACCGTCCATTTCCCTCCCCTTATTTCAACCCACCTTCCTCTTAGATAATCCCTTATTACCCTGAACGCATCCCCCCCAACCCCTCTCAGTCTCAGTATGTTTAAAACCCCTGGCCACCACACCCTATCAAATGCCCCCATCATGTCCAGGAAGATGCCCATCACGTACTTCCCCGTCTTGTCTCCTATCGTCTTCCTCAACTCTACCGTCGCAGTCTCTGTCGATATTTTCCTCATAAACCCGTGCTGTTGCACCGCGATCTCCCCACAAAAAACCCCTTTTAGTTTCCCCACAATAACCCTCTCAAAAACTTTACCTAACACCGACAACAAACAGACTGGTCTGTAAGATTTTGCTAACCCCCTATCTTTTCCCTCCCCCTTTAGGAGTACCCTTATCACCCCCTTTTTCCACCTGTTTGGGAACACCCCGAACCTAAAACACCCATTAAACAAACGGACCCCATCCCCTTGATGACTTGCCACCCTTCCTTTAACATTTCCCCCACTATCCCGTCCATCCCCGGTGCCTTCCCATTTTTAAGTCCCTTAACTATTCTCTCTACTTCCCCCTCCCTCACCCTACACACTCCTCTACCCGCTGCTTGGCTAAGTACTGCAGCCCTCACTCTTCCATGCTCCTCATTTTCCCCATTTCAACGTCATCCACCACCAGTTCCTCCAACAACACTCGCCCTGCATCTACCCATCTCACTACATTCTCCCCCCAATCGCACACGCAACCTCACCCACTTTCACACTTCCAACCGCACACTTGTAGGGTAGACTCCACACATCCCTACTTACCTCTTCCTTCACCAACGCATCCCAGCTAGCCTTCCTCTTCTCTTTTATCTCCGTCCTGTAACCCCTCCATACCCTCCTGTACTCTCCTAACTTCTTCTTTCTTTCCTCCTCCTCCCTCTCCCTCTTCCACTCCCTCCTCTTTCTCATCACCACTTTCTTCTTCTCTTCCAACCCCTCATCCCACCATCTATTCCCTCTACCCTTACCCCCACTCCTGGGAATTGTACCCTCACTCGCTCGCCACATACTCTCACTCAGTCTCCTTTCTAACTCTATCACCTCATTCTTACTCCCTATCTCCCACTCCTTCAACCCCTCACACAACTCATTCAATCTTCCCACATACATCTCCCATTTAGCCTTTTTCATATTCACTTCTCTCCTCCAATCACCTTTCTCGTCTCCTCTCATTCTCCCTCCCCCTCTCTTCTGGAACCACACATCCATGCCTATCGCTCTATGTGACCCCGTTACCCATTCATCCAAAATCCTCCAATTTGTTACCCTCATACCCTGACCCCCTGTCGCCAAACTAACATCTATAAAACTTCCCTGTTCCCCCCTTACAAAGGTGGGCCCACAACTCGCCACATTCAACACACTCCATCTTCCCTCATCAATAACATCCTCCAGCAACCTTCCGTTCTCATTTGTAACCCCTCCCCCCACCTTTCAGATCTCGCATTTGCATCCATACATATTAAAACATTCTCCCCCTTCAGATTCCTCCTAATTTTCCTTATCATCTCCACATACCTCTCAATCCCCTCACTAAACTGACAATACATTGACACAACATAAACCCTATTTCCCCCCTCTAATAACAATTCCACACACACACACAATTCGCATTACACACACTCAACACATTCATTACCCCAATATTCTTATTTAAAACCACCACCGCCGCCCATGGCCTCTCACATCCCTCATCACATGCCACTCTTACCCTAGACCCAAACCCCTTGACCTTCCCCCCGAATGTATATGGCTCCTGTACTAACAAAACATCTACCCCCTTTCTCCTTTTCCATCATTTCCCTGAGCTCCGAGGTCACAGCTATCTACATTGCATTGTAAGACCCTAATCATACTTGATCCTGTTCACCATCCTTCTCACCTCCCATTGCCTAACAGGACACCCCCCATGTAGCCATATGATCCCCCCTTAAACCCCTGTCTTAAACAATTCGCACATCTCACCCCTTCCCTACCCCTTACCTCAAGCTTTGTTTCGTGGTGCCCTTCCCCCCCACATCTGACGCATGTTAAGACCCCCACACCTGCTCGCTCCATGCCCCAACCCCGTGCATTTCCCACATTGAATTACCCCCTAATACTCCTGAACCTTACAAGACCTCAACCCCACATATACCCTCCCTTCCCCCATTAACCGCTTAAAAATCCTCCCCGAAACCCTTACCACCCAGCTTCTCCATCTATCGCCCCCCTACTAAATAATGGCCTCACTTCTTGCTTCACCTCCTCATCAGTAAACCCCTCAAATATTCCCCAATTTCTCCCCTGTAATGCCCCTACCAACTCCTCCTTTAACATCCTCCCGTCCACATCATGTATTATCACCCTTGGCTCTATCCCCCTCGGTTCCCCATTTACCTTTAACCCCTTGTCCTTCATTCCATCCAACCCCCTTATTTTCTCTATGTCCCCCCGGTCGTGCCCTTCCATAACAAAATTTCTCCCCTCCTTCCTCAAACTTCTTACCCTCACCCCTCCCCCCTTGACATCCAAACAACCCTCAATTATACCCCTTGCATCCCCCCCTTTAATCTCCTTTGGTACCTCAATTACCACTTTTGGACCAGCCTTCCTTCTTCCCCTCCTAACCACATCTGCCCAACCCCCCCAGTATCCCCATCCGCTTCCATACTCCCCCCACTTCCTGCCTCTTTCTCCCCTCTATCATTCCCTTCACCTCCTTCATTTACCTTTGTATAATCCCTTTCGTCCACTGCACGTACCAGCTCCAGGACCCGCTCGGTCATGCGAGAGGTGAAGTTCTTACTCGCCTTGCAGGATATTATGTCCTCGTGAATGGCCAGCTGGATGCGGCCCACGGCGTCTCTAGATGTGTAGATGGTATACTCTCCCGTCACGAGGTCTGCATTATGCGATGGCGTCTCCTGGTCAGTTGGTGTACTCCGCCGAGCAGGAATCTTCCTCTTCTGTCGACCAACAGTGGGCCCCTCTCCGCCAGACGACTTCAGTTCGGACGCGCTGTACTGTCTCTGCCTCTTTTTTTTTGTTTGTAGAAGAGCTCCGTCCCTGCTGAGCTGGAAGTCCTCTCGATTCAGCTGATGGTCCTCCAATGGTTCCTTACTGGGTTAAATTGAAATCTGCTGTCCCTGGGGATTTGGTGCTATCTGCCGTCAACAGGGAATCTTTGTTGGCGTTGCCCAGGCTTCGGCTCGAGGAGCCTGCACCACCCTTACAGTTGCTTTTTAGAGAGGTTACACCTCACCCAGAGGGTGATGCTGGATCTTCGTGTGGCTTCGACCAAGTCTCTTGAAGCAGCTGAAAGGAAGATCTAAATTTAAAAATTTTGTTAAAAATACAGTTAAGCGCAATAAATCACAGTGAAAATCACAAAATAACTGTTTGGGTCGAAGCCCAGTAGATAGAGACATTTTTATTTATTTTTTTTCCTTTTTTTTTTTATTTTTCATTTATTAGACACGGTGAATATGGGTCCATTTACCGAGGCCAGTTAGGCCCATCAAATGGGTTGAAGCGCTGATGTTGATTGCTCCTCTTCTTTAAACTTCCTCTTCTTTTATGTGTGGTGGTTATAGTGTGATGTGATGTGTTGATGATGATGTGACGAATATGTTTGATGTTTCCTCTTCACTCGGAGCTCAGGTACCTCAGGGACTCTGGAACTCAAAGTTTCTAAATATTGTGGAGGCCGACGCAAAGACTGCCCCCATCCTCGAAAATCGCTCCCTCGTGGATAGTCCTTCCTCCGCGCTTTCCTCATTGATGTGGAGGTTTGCTCTTAGATGCTCTGTAACCGGACATTCCAGCAGGAGATGTTTCGCTGTCTGGGCTTTTCCGCAGTCGCAACACGGACTCGCCGCTAGGTTGAACCCGTGAAGTTTAGCCTTGAAGAAGCCATGTCCGGTTAGGAACTGTGACGCCACTGGACCAGGTGTTATCTACGAGTACGACAGTCTCCTCGAGACGGAAGGGAACCACCAGTACGTATGCCTCCCCTTCTCCGATGAGTCCCATCTACGTTGCCACTCGTCTAGGGTGCTTCTTCGAATTGCTTTAATCTCTCGCTGCAATCCTTCAGGGTCTTCTCCGTGCCATATTTCCTCGCCGCGTATTTTTTTTTTTTTTTTTTTTCATTAATTGGCACTTGAGGGTAGGTGACCATTTACCAAGGCCTGATGTGGCCTATCAAATGGATTGTGTCACTTGGTGTTCTCCTCTTCTCTTGATGGTGTTGTGAAATTTCTATTTTGGATTAAGTATGTTGATGTTGTTGATGTTGTTTGATGTGATGATGTGATGGTGACTGGTGCGGTGATGTTGTGAAATTGTGAGTGACATTTGGCTTTTGTGGAGTGTCCATAGGTTTTGTTAGTCGTCGGAGTTGAAGTTCGCGAAGATCCTCTCTGCCGCCCGGAAGAATTCCCACAGCTGGTTGTGGCGTTCTCTTGTAGTCAGAGCTCCCTCTCCCGAGTTAGGATTTGCCTCGAGAAGGAAGCCCGTCCTCAGATGCTCCATGACTGGGCACTGCAGCACAATATGTAGGGCAGTCTGGTCTTCCCCGCAGTCACACTTTGGGTCTGGGACCAGACTAAAGCCGTGCAATTTCGCTTTGAAAAAGCCGTGCCCAGTCAAAAACTGAGACGCCACAGGACCAGGATGAATCCAGTTGTAAGAGATTCTTCTCGCCACGGAGGGGAACCAATAATAGGTTATCCGTCCCTTCTCCGAGGCTTCCCATCTGTTCTGCCAGGCGGCGAGTATCTCCTCCCGAATGTTCCTTCGTTCTCGCAAAAAGGGTTCCGGGTCCTCGAGGTCAATCCTCTTCCTTGCGTCGCTGATGCGGCCCCTTTGTGTGACAAGCAGGTCCGCAGGAAGTACCGCTGCAAGCACTGGTAAGGCGTCCGCTGAGGTGGTTCTGTACGCTCTTGTGATGCACAAGAGCGCTTGTCTCTGACCGCGAATAAGTTGTCTTTTCGCGGTCGCGGAAAGTTTGCCGTACCAGGCACCCGCAGCGAAGGAAACCATTGCCTCGAAGACTCCCCTGTAGATGATTGTTGCGTTTCTGAACGGAAGGCCCCATTCCTCTCCGACGACTCTTCTGATTTTGTGGAAAAGGCGGTTAGCCCTTTCCACAACACTCCTTGCGTGTCTTACGAAACTCAGGTTCCTCTCCAGAATGACTCCCAGGTACCTGAGTTCCGACACGACTTCCACTCGCTCTCCTCCATGACTTATGATAGGCTCTCTTCTGAGTAGTCCGTACAGCAATATGAATTTGGTCTTCGCTGGAGTTATTCTTAGCTTCACTGACTCGCACTCTTCCTCCAATACGGTTAGGGCTAACTTGCAGATGGCCTCGAGGTTGTTTCTACTCTTGGCTCCCACGAGAACGCCTACGTCGTCTGCGTAGGCCACAGCCCTAACTCCCACTGGTAAGTTGACTCCGAGGACACTGTTGAAAACGATGTTCCACAATAGGGGGCCCAGGATGGAACCCTGAGGGCACCCCTTGTTGATGTGTCGCCTGATGGTGCAATCTCCCGACGAGAAACTTACCTCTCGACATGAGAGGAAGTCTCTGATCACCCTCCAGATGTTTCTGGGAGCTCCAGCGTCGGCAAGCTTCTTGAGAATTGCTGGCCACCAGGCGTTGTCGAATGCTCCTCGGATGTCAACTGCCAGGAATCCCACATAGGGATAGAGTTCTTTATATTCCTCGGCTGTGGCGACGACTGTCCTGATTGCGTCCTCAGTGGATCTGCCCCTCATAAAACCGTATTGGCTGTCCGAGACCAGATGTTTCCGCTCAACGAAGTGCCTGAGCCTGCGCTCAACGACCTTCTCATACAGCTTTCCCAATGTGGGTAGCAGGGAAAGCGGCCGGTATGATCGTATATCCGACGGGTCCTTGTCCAACCCCTTTAGGATGACCTTGATGTTAGCGGTCTTCCAAGGGGCTGGGAACCTCCCGCAGTCTAGAAGGTCGTTGAACAATATCTGGACGTCCTCTCCAACTGACGACCAGACAGAGCACCAGGCGTCGACAGGCAAGCCATCCAGTCCCGGGGCGCGTCCCTTCTTCATGGAGGACAGCGCCTCTCAAATCTCCTCTTCCTCAAAAGGGGGCGTGTCCTCCGTCAGTGAAGCCTCGTCAAGGTCCCTCAGTGATCTTCTGATTTCTCCGTGAATTGGGAGATCGTCTTCCTCGCTGTCGAGGGGGAGCAGCTCATTTAGAAGGGCCTCCCTGAGCTGCTCCCCCTCGACACCTTCTTCGAATTGCTTTAATCACTCGCTGCAATCCTTCAGGGTCTTCTCCGTGCCATGATTTCCTCGCCGCGTATATTGATCCTCTTTGCATTAGAAGAAGTTCAACAGGGAGCACTCCTGCTAAGACTGGGAGGGCGTCAGCGGATGTTGTTCTGTACGCCCTCGTGATGCTCAGCAGCGCCTGCCGTTGTCCTCTGATTAAGTACTTCTTGACATCGGTGCGGCTCGCCCTGTTGAACCAGGCTCTCGCGGCGTAGACACCAAGTGTAACCCTCTTCTGTTGAGAGTGTGGCGAGCACGGTCTGAGGTTTGATCTTCCCCGCCATGATCTTATAGACGACTCCCCAGGGATTGGTTGAATTCTCCTTTACGAGGGCAACTTCCCCTCAGGAAAGCGATCTCCTTCTCCCTCTCCTCTACAGCTCGGGTCAGGGCGATCACGTTCCTGGTCACTCTGCTACAACACGCCTTGTTTATCTTGCTGATCAGAAGGTCGTCTGTGATGGAGAGTTGGATTTTGTCCACCTCGGCCACTGTTATGTAGGTAGCGTATTTGCCAGATGGTTCAGCAGTCTTAGTCCCCGGATTGTGGTCTTCCTCCCTCTGCCTCTGCGCCTCAGTTGGTCTGTTGTTCAACTTCCTCGGCTTCCTGGTTGTGGATTGACTCTCAGGGTCCTTGTCTTCCTCCGACGTCGCACTCAGCCGTCTCTTCCTCATGTCTGTCACCAGTGCAGATGGTTTGCCCACGTCCATGATGGTGATGGCAGCAGCAGTTGAAGCAGCGGCAGCAGCCACAGCAGCGACAGAAGCCGCGATGGCAGGTGTCCTCGTTGATGTCGGGGTCTCGACCAGGGATCCAGATGACAGGTGAGCGTCGGAGTCCATAACAACAGAAGACCCTGATCTGGGTGGATCCTTCTTTGCGGGTCCTCCCCCAGGCGGCGTTCTCTTCATTGAGGCAGACGAGTCCTCGGGGGTTCAAAAGCCTGGGCATGCAAGCCCTTCTTCTGGCCGATCCTCGAGTGCTAAGATGTTGTAAATAAGAGGTTATTTATTCTTGGATGATATTTGCGATTTAGATTATGCTGTAAACTTTAAATGGACTTTGGAACGAAACTTATGGCTTGGAAACTTTAACTTGAAACTTTATAACTTGAAACTTGAAACTTTATTGCTTGAAACTTTGGTTTGAAACTTTATTACTTGATACTTGAAACTTTATTACTTGAAACTTGAAACTTTATTACTAGGACCTTTCTTTAATGAAAATTACTTGAAACTTTGGTTGTTTGAACTTGAAATGGTTAGAAGGAAAACTGAACTTAGAAGATGTTGAATGTGAAGTGATTGCAAATATCAAAGAGAAAGAGGTTTAGAGCGCTCAGAGTCTCAAAGCCTGAGCCCGACAGGCCCTTCTTCTGGCCGATCCTCGAGGTTGAGAGGTGATGTTCGATTTTTGTGCAGGAGAGGAGTAAGAGGTGCTGGGAGAAATTTGTGGAGATTATGATGTTGACAAGGAGCAGACGGGTTTTGTTACCGCTTTGAGTGAAGATGATGTATGTCGAATGTATGTGTGATTGAATACGAGTTTGAGTGGCGAGTTGAAGTGAGTGTGATGTGATGTATGCTATGATAATCTTAAAATCTAGGTTGTATTAAGTGTAAACATGCAATAAATTAAGAACTAGTATATATAAGAATAAGAAATCAAATAAGGATGTTACCCTTTGTTACCTTAGAGAGCTACCAAATCCCAAGGGACGTTTTCTCCCATGGGATTTTGTCCTTGTCACTAACTTCGGCCTTTCTTGTCTTCAATCTCTGAGTTATCGGACTTTCTCTGGTTCTCTTCTTTTTAACGTCAACGTCAGATTCTTTCTCTGTTTCGGTTTCCGTTTCCCTTGCTGTTGTCGACTGACGCTCGGATTCGTCTCCAGACTCCTGTCTCCTAGCCTCTTCTTCTTTCCTCTGCTCTTCTAATTCCCTCCTCAAGGTTTCTTCTAAGGCTTGGATTGCTGCCTGCCTAGGTCCCGAATCGGGTGGGGTCCGCTGCAGCTTACTGGACCTTCCGGAAAACGGCGACGGCTCCCCCTTCTTGCCCGAGCCAGACATACTTAAAACAAAAGAACCTACAAAATAAACAACAAACAAACACACACTATCACACTCACAATTACGCCACGACCGCTAACGTAACTTGTCCCTATCTACCGATTTTACACCTTTGGCCGACTATTTTGCAATAGTCGTTCTCCAGCTTCGCCCCGGGGAGGCAGGTAACCACTAAGAATTTACTATTACTTTACTTTAAACTAAATTTACAATTAACAAAATGAAAACACTCGGGCGTTATCCAGGGATCGTATTTAACACAGCTTTAGACTTTAATCTCGCAAAACGCAAATAATCACACAAAACAAGAGACAAAACTAAATCTCTTGTGGCCGAAGCCAGTAGATAGGGACATGTACTACGAGAGTTGCAAATAATGCTCCAGGAGCTGGTGTTGGCAGTCCTCTCGGCTCTCCACCAGCTCCCACTCTACAAAAATAGGGGAGGAGGGAGACCATCTACTATTTAGCATTGACACTGCCCCCACGAATCCTACTCCTTACCGTGCACTCGGGGGTTCCCTTAGGGTCCCCCGAGGGGCTTGGGCACGGCCCCGTGGTACCAGTTTGGCTTGGGTCCCAAGGGACTTAAAGGCTTAGACTGGTCACTAGCACGCCAGTCGACCTACATGGTCTTCCAGCTACGGTTTCGACCACCCTTCATGACATGCTTGGGACTTCGCATGTCACTCCGGTTGACCTGGTCTTCCGTACCCACACACTCATTCTTCCCTTATCCACTAGTCAATTTAATTCACACCCTGCTTCCCTATCCAACTCGCCTCCCCGCTAAATTAAACCCCATCTCCCTAACACCCCCGATTCGCCCCCCAACACTACCTCTTCGTTCCTGGACCTTGTTATACCCTACTTAGTTCAGGTCAAGGCCCAGGACACCACCCTACTCAACAACTCTAATTAACCATTCTCTCACTTAACCTACCCCTCACCCCTTAAAACATTGCCTTTCAAACTCCCTTATTACATAAATCATCAACTCTCAATAAATACATACATACCATAAATAAATAGATATACTCAACTACATAAATACTATTCCTATCCCATACAACAACAACAACAACATTATCAACAATAATAATGGTCTACTCACCCTTCCTCGGAGCTCGTTCCCTTACCTTCATCTTCTTCTCTCCATCTCTCTTATTTCTACCCCTTCCCTCCCCCCTATTTCCTTCATTCTTAAAACCCCTTCCACAAACCCCTTAAAAATCCCAAACCCCATCTTACTAATTAACTCCCCTCTGTTAAAATTTAGACCCACTTCCCCTAATTCCCTTATACATTTCCCTCTTTCATTCCCCCACCTCCCACATTCAAACAGCACATGCTCTCCAGTTTCTCCCACCCCACACTCACACAACTCGTTGTGGGCCAACCCCAGCCCAAATAATGTTGCCAAAAATCCCCATGACCACTGACCCCCTGAGTGACATAGTACCCTGGTTCAAACCACCGCGATTTTACCCTTTCCCTTACATCCCCCCACCACCCAAAAGTCTCCCTCCCCTTTCTCGGATTCTTCCCACCTCTTCTACCACTCATCCATAACCCATTCATTCATTAATCTTTTCCCCCCTTCCCTCTTCACTACCCTTCCCTTCTATTCGTACCTTACACATTACATTCCTTCTATCCACCTCTAGATCTAACGGTGTCACACCAGCTATCACACACACCGCCTCGGTTGACATGGTTCTATATCCCTTAATCATGCGCAACAACACCCTCCTCTGTCCGCTCAATAATTTTGCCCTGTCCCTAGCGTTCATTCTATCCCCCCACCCTCCACACACATACGTCACCATTGCCACATACACTCCCTCATATATTCTCCTCATACATTCATACCCCACTTCCTTTCTCCCAAACATTTGCAGCACTTTCATCATTTTCGCACATGCCCGCTCTCCCACCTCACTCACATGCTTTCCAATCCCCTGGAGATCCCTTCCCCACTTTGTCCATAGTACCCCCAGGTACTTCACCTCTTTCACCATCCTGAGTCTACCCTCTCCCCATTCAACCACCGGCATTCTTTCCACATTCAGTCCACCTTTCAACAGCATCCCTACCGTCTTCCCCTCTGACAAGCACATCTTTGCACTTACACACCATTCATCCAACATTCTCATCACATTCGCCCCTTTCCTCTCCAGCTCTTTCCTCGAGTTCCCTTCTACCACTACCACTCCATCATCCGCATACGCAATCATCCTACAATCATCCACATTCATTCGTCTCAAACATCAACTTCCACACCTGCGGGCCCAGCACAGAGCCTTGGGGACACCCTCTGTTGACAGTCTTTCCCACCGACCATTTCCCTTCCCTTATTTCAACCCACCTTCCTCTTAGATAATCCCTTATTACCCTGAACGCATCCCCTCCAACCCCTCTCAGTCACAGTATGTTTAAAACCCCTGGCCACCACACCCTATCAAATGCCCCCGTCATGTCAAGGAAGATCCCCATCACGTACATCCCCGTCATGTCTCCTATCGTATTCCTCAGCTCTACCGTCGCAGTCTCTGTCGATCTTTTCCTCATAAACCCGTGCTGTTGCACCGCGATCCCCCCATAAAAAACCCCTTCTAGTTTCCCCACAATAACCCTCTCAAAAACTTTACCTAACACCGACAACAAACAAACCGGTCCGTAAGACTTTGCTAACCCCCTATCTTTTCCCTCCCCCTTTAACAGTACCCTTATCACTCCCTTTTTCCACCTGTTTGGGAACACCCCAAACCTGAAACACCCATTAAACAAACGGACCACTATCCCCTTGATGACTTCCCACCCTTCCTTTAACATTTCCCCCACTATCCCGTCCATCCCCGGTGCCTTCCCATTTTTAAGTCCCTTAACTATTCTCTCTACTTCCCTCTCCCTCACCCTAAACACTCCTCTACCCGCTCCTTGGCTCAGTACTGCAGCCCTCACTCTTCCATGCTCCTCATTTTCTCCCATTTTCTCCCATTTCCACGTCATCCACCACCAGTTCATCCAACAACACTCGCCATCCATCTACCCATCTCACTACATTCTCCCCCCAATCGCACACGCAACCTCACCCACTTTCACACTTCCAACCGCACACTTGTAGGGTAGACTCCACACATCCCTACTTACCTCTTCCTTCACCAACGCATCCCAGCTAGCCTTCCTCTTCTCTTTTATCTCCGTCCTGTAACCCCTCCATACCCTCCTGTACTCTCCTAACTTCTTCTTTCTTTCCTCCTCCTCCCTCTCCCTCTTCCACTCCCTCCTCTTTCTCATCACCACTTTCTTCTTCTCTTCCAACCCCTCATCCCACCATCTATTCCCTCTACCCTTACCCCCACTCCTGGGAATTGTACCCTCACTCGCTCGCCACATACTCTCACTCAGTCTCCTTTCTAACTCTATCACCTCATTCTTACTCCCTATCTCCCACTCCTTCAACCCCTCACACAACTCATTCAATCTTCCCACATACATCTCCCATTTAGCCTTTTTCACATTCACTTCTCTCCTCCAATCACCTTTCTCGTCTCCTCTCATTCTCCCTCCCCCTCTCTTCTGGAACCACACATCAATTCCTATCGCTTGATGTGACCCCGTTACCCATTCATCCAAAATCCTCCAATTTGTTACCCTCATACCCTGACCCCCTGTCGCCAAACTAACATCTATAAAACTTCCCTGTTCCCCCCTTACAAAGGTGGGCCCACAACTCGCCACATTCAACACACTCCATCTTCCCTCATCAATAACATCCTCCAGCAACCTTCCCCTCTCATTTGTAACCCCTCCCCCCCACCTTTCAGATCTCGCATTTGCATCCATACATATTAAAACATTCTCCCCCTTCAGCTTCCTCCTAATTTTCCCTATCATCTCCACATACCTCTCAATCCCCTCACTAAACTGACAATACATTGAAACAACATAAACCCTATTTCCCCCCTCTAATAACAATTCCACACACACACAATTCGCATTACACACACTCAACACATTCATTACCCCAATATTCTTATTTAAAACTACCACCGCCGCCTATGGCCTCTCACATCCCTCATCACATGCCGCTCTTACCCTAGACCCAAACCCCTTAACCCTTCCCCCCAAATGTATATGGCTCCTGTACTAACAAAACATCTACCCCCCTTTCTCCTTTTCCATCATTTCCCTGAGCTACGAGGTCACAGCCTTCGACCTTTTTTTTTTTTTTTTTTTTTTTTTTTTTTTTTTTTTTTTTTTTTTTTTTTCATTCGGTATTCTCCATAAATTAGGTTAACTTCGAAACCGGAGTCTCATGTAACCGTTAGCAAATTCAGGTAACACGTGGTATACACTTAAGCGGAGATTATTTCTTTCCTATTTCTTATTTCTTTCCGTCGAGGAACTCCGCCGCTATCCTAACCAACTCCACAACCGCTTTCCTAGCTTCCCTGTTCTTAATCAATGCGAAACCACTGGCGTCCAGCCGTTGCAACTCTTCCTCATCAAGTTCACAAAACCATGTCCTAAGGTCCTCAAGTAGGGGGCACTCCATCACAAGATGTATTGCCGTCTGGGGCAAACCACAACAGCACGAGGGATCCTCTCTAAGAGAAAAAGATGTCAATTTGGCGGCGAAAAACCCGTGTCCTGTTAGAAATTGAGTCATTATAGGTGTTAAGTTTAGATCTCTTATCGCAATTCTCCCCTTTACCGATGGGAACCACCATCTTGTAACTTCTCCTTTAACACTGGAGCTCCATCTTTCTTGCCAGATTTGGAAAGCCTCATCTCTGATGTGATTCTTAATAGCTCCCATAGGAATTTGTCTGTTATGGTACATCCTGCCACCATCAGCCAACAGTAGGTCGCCTCCAGATTTCCATGTCTTTCTGCTTCCTCTTTCCCACACTGCTAGATCCGCAGGTAAAACACCTGCCACCACCGGCATGGCATCAATGGACACCGTCCTGTAAGCGCCAGTGACCGCAATGAGGATGATCCTCTGAGCTCTTAATAAGGAGCGTTGTATCTCAATTCTTCTTACCCTATGGTACCAAGCCCCCGCAGCATAGGTGACTATTGCTGAATATATACCATTGTAGATTGTTCTTAGAGCCCTCCATGATAGCCCATAGTCCTTTCTCACTAATCTCTTTATTTTAAAGAACAACGACTTTACCTTTTCACCCATTGCAGTCACATGCTTGGTGAAGAACAATCCCCTTTCCAAGATCACGCCTAAATATCTAATTTCCTTAACAAACTTAACTGGACGTCCATCCAGCCGAACAGTTGGGTCTCTACGAAGAATACCTTTCACCATAAGGATGTTTGTTTTCTCAGCCGAGATCTTAAGGCGAACACTGCAGCACCAACTCTTGAGAGCAGATAAAACCTCAGAAGCCCTTAGCTCAATCTCAGCCCTAGACTTTCCTGTCACCGCCACAGCTACATCATCAGCGTAGGCCACCGCCCCGCATCCAGTTGGAAGATCCACCCGCAGCAGACCGTCAAACAGAAGATTCCACAAAAGAGGCCCCAAAACGGATCCCTGAGGGCATCCCATAGTTACATCTCTGACAAATTTCCATTCTTTCGACGCTATGGTGGCTATTCTATCCGACAGGTAAGATTGAATGAGTCCGAAGATGTTCCTAGGGCACTTTATTTCTATTAACTTTGTTAAAATAGCAGGCCACCAAGCATTGTCGAATGCGCCTTCGATGTCAATAAATAATATTGCGCAGTATTTCTCTGTTGAGGCCTCCACGATACCAATCAACTCAATGATGGCGTCCTCAGTGCTCCTTCCGGCTCTAAACCCATATTGTCTGTTGGAGATCACCTCTCTCTCCTCAAAGAAGCTTGTCAGCCTTGTTGCAATGACCTTTTCAAGGATTTTACCCAAAGTAGGTAGAAGAGCAATCGGTCGGTATGACTTAGGCAGATCTTTCCTCTTGTCTGGTCCCTTGAGTAGGAACTTGATATTGGCGTTTTTCCATTCTCTGGGGAACGAGCCACTTATTAGACACTGGTTAAATAGTTTGACCACTGTTGTACCCAAGGTGCTCCACAGGTTCTTCCACACATCAACTGTGATTTCATCAAGCCCAGGTGCACTCCCAGTTCTCATTCTTTCGAGGGCAGATGTTACCTCGTCCAAAGAAATCTCCCAATCGTCCTCACCAAGGTCCAAGTTCTCCGCTCTATCTCTCACCCTAATCCTGTCAGCAGAGTTATCAGCAGTGTCAATGGTGATGTCGTCTTGCGGAATCAAAGAGGCAGCCAGAGCCCGTGCAGACTCCTCACCTGAAACTGTGTAGATGTTGTCCACCAGTATAGTTGACATGCTTTCAGCAATCCTGAGTTTGCCAGTTACCATCTTCATGACAAAGCCCCACGGGTCGGCAGAGTTCTCCATCACAAACGCCTCCCAACTTTTCCTCTTAGCCGCTCTGATTGCCACATTTAGAGCATTTTTGGTCCTCCTTATGTCCCCAGACAGTCTGCCGAGTACCTGATCCGAAGTGTCCATCCTTCTCCTTTTCCTTTCTCTAGAGTAGTTTTTCTTAGCCTCTATGTGTGTTCTTCGGAGTTTTCCAATTTCAGGGCTCCACCATCTAACCGGGGGTCGCCTCATAGCGCGTCTGACAGGAACAGTCCTAGATAAGATCCCCTCAACGAATTTCATCAACCTTTCAAGAGAAACCTCACCCTGAGAGTCCTGGCTCAACTCCCTCCAGCCACACTCCGCAAGTGCTGCCATCCTTTCCCAATCCGCTCTTCTCCAATTATACCCTGTGGGGCCATATGTGTTGGTCCGAGTAATGGTCCCCTCTGGTCTCCAGTCGAACGTGATAAGGCGGTGGTCACTGATTGACGCATCCGTACGAACTTTCCAATCGACAACTTGTCTAAAGGCAGCCAAAGAAGCCACTGTAACATCAATATTGGACTCTGATCTTGGCGTGAAGTAAGTACTTGGTTGACCCTCAGCGTTAATAATTTCCAGTTCCTCCGAAGCCAGCAGTTCCTCCAGTAGTTCTCCCCTGTTGTCCGTGTATCCGCTGTGCCATAAAACAGACTTGGCATTAGCGTCAAGGCCGAAAACTACACTTCTTCCTGTATGCCCTGCCATAACATCCCTCACCTTGTCCAGATATTCATCAATCTCCCTAGAGAACTGGCAGTAAACTGAGACAACCAGTAGGCTAGCGCCGCCGATTCTTAACTCAACCGCCACAACGTGAGAGTCGCTAAATTGTGCCAAGTTAGTCACCTCCACATCCTCCCTTAGGATTACGACCGCAGCCCAGATGGAATCTCCTCCTCCCGTAACAATTCTGGCTCTAATGGGAAAACCACAGACTTTATTTCCCACCGCATAAGGCTCCTGTACGAGTAGGACGTCGAGCCTCAATTCCTCGGCTACCTTTCTCATAATGTCCGTCGCAATCCGGCTACGCTGCAGATTAATCTGTCCCATTTTTAGGATGATGTTCTTATTCGCCATAGTCTATATTCCTTGTGGCCGCCTCCAAGGCCCTCTTGTATGAGGTACAACTCCTATCACTATTATTGTGCCTAAAGTCAATTCCTCTATCCCTACAATTTATGCAGATCTGGTCCTTGGAGCTTTCCTGACAGTCGGCCGCCTTGTGTCCATTTCCGCCACAGTGTCGACACGCCATCTCTCCTCTGCAGTGAGCCGCAATGTGGCCAAACCTCTGACATTTGAAGCAACGCGTAACTACCACATAATCGGATACTCCAACTGATCTCCAACCAACGAAAATCCTTCCTTCTCTCCTCATTTTGTTTCTTAAGACTGGATCGGCCTCAATTACCCAGTTCACTAGATTACCCTCTCTTTTGCCTGTCCTAAAAGCCATCCTACACAATCCGGCGAAAGTGTCCCTATCAAACTCCGAGAAGTTCTGCCGTCTGATGTCCTCTAATATATCCTCCGGTTCAAGCCTTCGACCTATCTACATTGCATTGTAGGACCCTAATCATACTTGATCCTGTTCGCCATCCTTCTCACCTCCCATTGCTTAACAGGACAAACCCCCCCATGTAGCCATATGATCTCCCCCCTTAAACCCCTGTCTTAAACAATTCGCACATCTCACCCCTTCCTTACCCCTTACCTCACACTTTGTTTCGTGGTGCCCCTCCCCCCACATCTGACGCATGTTAAGACCCCCCACACCTACTCGCTGCATGCCCCAACCCCATGCATTTCCCACATTGAATTACCCCCAAAAACTCCTGAACCTTACAAGACCTCAACCCCACATATACCCTCTCTTCCCCCAATAACCTCTTAAAAATCCTCCCCGAAACCCTTACCACCCAGCTTCTCCATCTATCGCCCTCCCTCCCCCTACTAAATAATGGCCTCACTTCATGCTTCACCTCCTCATCAGTAAACCCCTCAAATATTCCCCAATTTCTCCCCTGCAATGCCCCTACCAACTCCTCCTTCAACATCCTCCCGTCCACATCATGTATTATTACCCTTGGCTCTATCCCCCTCGGTTCCCCATTTACCTTTAACCCCTTGTCCTTCATCCCATCCAACCCCCTTATTTTCTCTATGTCCCCCTGGTCGTGCCCTTCTATAACAAAAATTCTCCCCTCCTTCCTTAAACTTCTTACCCTCACCCCTCCCCCTTGACATCCAAACAACCCTCAATTATACCCTTTGCATCCCCTCTTTTGATCTCTTTTGTTACCTCAATTACCACTTTTGGACCAGCCTTCCTTCTTCCCCTCCTAACCACTTCTGCCCAACCCCCCCAGTATCCATATCCACTTCCATACTCCCCCCTCTTCCTGCCTCTTTCTTCCTTCTATCATTCCCTTCACCTCCTTCATTTCCCCTTGTATAATCCCTTTTACCCCCCCCAGTCCAGCTCCCCACCCAATTTCTTCTTTAACTCTTCAACTTCCCCTCTTAGCTCTTTCATTGACCCCACCAGCCCCATTACAATCTCCTCCATTGCCCCACATCTCCCCATCAAATAAGCTAATTCTTTTTCCTTCCTCTCTTCCTCCCTAGTTAAATCCCCCAATATTCCCATCATCCTATTCTTAACGACCAAAGCAATTTTCCTTTTACCCCATTCTTCTACCACAATCCCCTCTAACTCCAAAATCCCCTCTATCCCCCCTTTTTCCACTTCCGGACTCTCAAGCCTCAGCCTCTTCTTTACCATCCTATCTTCTCCTACATCAATCTTCTCCTGTCCCATATCTTCCTTCATACTATACTCCTCCTGCAGTCTCATCTCCTCCTCTCTCGCCTGTTTCTCCAGCTCCTGCTTCCTTGTGTTAATTTCGTCCACCTTCCTCTATGCTTCCTCTTCCACCACCTTCGTCCTCTCAATCTCTTCATCCAACTTCTTCTGTTTGGTGGACCTCGTTAACCTCCCTACTGACTGGAATTGCACCAACAGCTCCTCCTCCGCCTTCCTGGTCTCCTTAAATTCTTCCAGCGTCTTCCTCACTCTCTCCTCCTTCTCCGCCTCTTCCTTCTTCTTCTTCTCCTCGCTCTTCTTCCTCTCCTTTTCCTTCTTCGCACGCTCCTCCTCAATTCTCTCAGCCTCCCGAATTCTCCTATCATCTTCTTTCTTCATTTTCTCAATCTTCCGCTCCTCCTGTTCCGCCTTAGCCTTCTCCTCTTCCATCCTCTTCTTCTTCTCCTCTTCCACTTGCTTCCTCTTCCTCTCCCGCTGCTCCTTTTCCCTATCCATCTATCCCCTACACACTATAACAGTCCCTATGTTATCAGTTCTCAAAGCTAAATTTTTCTTTTCCAAATCACGTATACTAACTCCGTTAACCCTACTCCTCCTCCGAAAAACTCAACCACCACTCGACTCAATTTACTCTCCTGTCCAAATAACTAAAATCACTGTTAACGAAAAATCACTGTTAAAAATAACAGTTTAGATAACTAAACTGTTATTAATCACCGTTACTTACAACCGGTTACAGTAACCGGTTACTTCCCGTGATCATTGATACTTATTAAGGTCTCTTGTAAATTTGCACTGACTATTTTATATAATTTTTAATATTCAAGGTCTATTCCTTACAAAAACTGACTATATCTTTTACTTGTTGTAGATTATGCTAACTTGCTTCACTAAGCCTATTTTAATAAAATCTAATTCAGCCCTATCCTCACTGTCCACTTCTTTTATAGCCTAAATTCACAATATCTCGAAAACTACTTGACCAAATTAGGCAAACTTTTCTGTTTTATATTCAACACAGTCCCTTCTTCCTGCCTGTTAACTTTTAGGTCCCTGCCTCCTCTCTAACTATTACAAAAACGCAAAAATTAATCACTTAACCTCCTTAGCAAACTAGTTCAAAAAATAAAATAATTAATAAAAACCTCGCCAAAGTTCCTAAGACTGATTATAACTTACACCTAAAGTCCTATGCACTATATATTTACAAAAATAAGGAGGGCTACGCCCACTGGAGCAATCCTAAAAACTAAAACTAACCTAATATGGAACTATCCAGAGTCTTCACACAAAAATACACATATCTCAGCCAAAAACTCACCGATTTTCTCCGTTCAAACATTAATACGCTCAGCAACAACACACGCACACAACCTTCTCTGCCAGCTATCCGACCTTCCAGATACACAAGCTCGTTTCTCATTTCGAATTCGAATACTGCTTTAGTCAACGATCTCAGAACCTTATTCATTTCTGCAGATGATCCTATAGTAATTCTGGTTTTGTTGGCTGCTTGATAATCTATCATTTCCGTTAACTCCTCGATTAACTGCTCAGCAGTTCTAACCTTTTCGCTGGGATCAACCTTTCTTGATTTAGTTCTTTGGATTACAGGACTTTCTCTTGTCCTTTTCTTCTCCTTCTTTCCGTCAACATCAGTTTCTGTATCCGTATCCTTGGCTGCAGAAGACTGTTGTTCGGATTCATCTCCGGTTCCTAATATGCTTGCCTCCTCTTCTTTCCTCTGTTGCTCACGTTCCCTCCTCAATGTATCTTCTAAGACCTGGGTCCTGGATCGTTGCTAGCCTAGGGTTTGATTCAGGCGGAGTCCTCGACGTCTTACCGGACCTTTCGGAAAAAGGCGACGATTCCCCCCTCTTGCCCGCACATGACATACTTAAACATACATACAAACATGACATACTTATCGTATGTACACTTAACGTTATGTGAAGGTTATTTGACACTGTGACCGTCTCCACTTCTTTTGACCAGCTGGAAGCTCCGGCTGGCTGGAGACCGCGTACACTTAGCCGAATCTTGTCAGGATGGGCCAAGGAGTCGGGTTAGGACGCTAATGAACGCACGCAACCAGTGAAATTAAATATTATATTTATTATATGCCGAATTACAAAACAGAAATTGATTATAATTTAAGAGAAAGACATAACGGTAAGACTAAGCCTTAAAAGTGGCCGAAAAGCATACCGATGAATTTAATAGCACGTGGCCGAAAATGGACTAATTAATTTATTGATTTATAATTTGTTTTAAATGTTTTTAGATTAAAGTTTTTAAGTTTGTTATTAATTATTTTAATTTTTTATATGAGCTTCCTAATTATTAATATTAAAAATCTAATTTCTTAATCACTTAAATTATTATTAATTTATATTTTTATTTGGTTGGAGATGTCCCATGCTTACATCTCTGTGCTTGTGCATCATGTGCATTGCCACACCTCTTTCTGTCTTGAAACTGTTCTCGCAAAGGCTACATTTTTCTCTTCCTTCTATTACTTTTTCACCCTTACACTTTCCATAGTGACACATGGCTCCATGGTATCTGCTAAAAATCTTTTTACATTTTTCACATTTAAATTTCGGTTTTATTTCCGGATGACTTATCGCGTAGTGTTCCTTAATATACTTTGGTTTTTCAAAATACCTATTACATTTAAGGCACCCTGCCGGTATCCACGGAACGCTGTACTCCTTCCGGTTTTCCATATCCAGTGCGTTGTACTTCTTCTAATAATCTCTGTCTTTTAACCATGCATTCACTATTATCTACATTATGTCCATCATTTTTCTTAGCTCTTTTGCAGTGTGCACATCTCGGCTCCTTTCCTTTGTTATTGCACTCCTTATACTCGTGACCATATGTCCCACAATGCCCACAAGTTGGTTCACTCTGCTTACAATATTTCCCCATGTGTCCATAATCCTGACATTTATAACATTTTACAATATTCACAATCATAATCCTTAACATTAAAACTATAATATTCTACATATATTTTACCTTTTTCCGTTATATAATTTCTTATTCTTGGAGAAACCTCAACTACCCAATTTATTCTTGATTCATTCCTTTTACCCGTCTTGAATTTTATGATTACTTCACTTTCAAATTCTTCCTTGGTGACTATTTCCTCTAAATTATTTTGATTATAAATGCAATCTTTAACTTGTTGTTCTTCTATTTCCTTCTCTCTCGGTAGATTATATATTATTAATCTCGGGTTTTTCTTTTTCGGCTTATCTATTTTAAACTTTACAATCTTCCACTCCTCCTCCTTGTTCTGTATTCTTTCTACTGATTCTTTGTCTGCCAGCTCAATTAGTATGCCCCCATTTTTTGTATTTCTCATATACTTTATTTTTAATTTATCCTTCATCGGATCAATTACTCCTTTAACCACCTTCTTGACCTCCTCTTTTGACTTTTTCCTTGCTTCATCCTGCTCCTCTTGATTTATTACTACTATTTCCATTTTCCTATTTGCCTCCATTTGTATTCCCAGTTGGCCTCTCCTTACTGTGTCCGCATTTGATCCTCCTCGTCTTTTAATTTCTTCCCTCGTTTCCCATCTATCATCTCCATTCCTCTCTATAATTTTTTTAAATTTCTTTTATTTCTCTCCTTATTTCCTTTATTGCTTCATTTTTATTTTGTATCTTTCCCATTTCTTCCTTCCTTGTTATCTTCATTTCTTCCCTCATTTCTTTTATTACCTCTACAAATTCTTCATTTCTATCTTTTTATCCTTCACATCTTCCTTTTAAATAAGCTATCTCACGTTCCTTTCGTCCTTCCTCCTTCCTTATTTCTTTTATTATCTTGTACAATGATGCCTTAGTAGCAGCTGAAATCTTCTTTTTAACAGATTCACCCGTAATTATTGTTTCTAACTCATCCAGATAGTCCTCGCTACTCTTATCCGTACTATCCGTCCTCTGTCTTTTTGCTTTTCTTCTTTCTTCTACATTATCCTCATCTATCGTCATATCCATTTCTTTTTCTAAATTTTCATCTCCTTGGAATTGAAATATCTCGTTATCTATTCTATCTTTCTCCCTCTCTTCTTCTTCATCTAGTTTTAGTTTCTGCAATTCCAGCATTTCTTGACGCATTTGCAATACATTTCTTTGTTTTTCAAATTCATCTTGTTTTGGCGATCTAATTACTCTCTTTGTCTTTTCAAATGCTTCTTGTATCTCTCTTTCACTCTTCTCCCTCTCTTTCCTTTCTCCCCTCCCTCTCTCCATTCTATCTTTCTCCTCTTTCTTCTTTCTTTCATCTTCTTTTAATTTCCTCTCTCTCTTCTGCTCAATTCTATTTTATAATTTAGTAAAAAATTTCATAAAATAAGAGTGATTTATAACCGTTTAGCTCCCTTAACTGTTATTTATAACTGTTACTTATAATTGTTTAGTTCACTAAATGTTATCCCGAGTTGCTATATATAACAGGTTATAATAACCTTTTAACTTAGGTCTACAATTTAAATTTTAAAGGTCTATCCTTCACAAAAACCGACTATTTCACTTTCTTACTGTAGGTTTTACACTATCTTGAATTACTAAGCCTATTTTATTGAATATAATTTATCCCTATCCTGTCAATGCTTTTTTAACCCTAGGCTCGCGATATCTAGCAAACTACCCGACCGAATTAGGCAAACTTTTTGGTTTTATGATCGTCTTAGTCCCTTCATTCTATTTCTACACTTTGAGGTCCGTGCCTCACCTCAGGCTATTTCAAAAACACAAAAACTAACCTCTTAACTTCCTAGACCTAAATAGTAGTTTAGCTAGGCCTAGCCTACAGTAAGAATTAACTAACTAGCTGTTAGTTTGTAAGAATTAAATAATGCAAGAGAAGTTATTTAAATCCCATAAGTATGTCTTAAACAATAATTTTAATAATAGTAAACTCAGTAAATGTAAATGTAACTATTACAGTAAAAGTTTAGTTTTGTGTAATAGGGTCATAACATACCATTTTATCTTCCCATAGAAGAAGAACAAGAAGCAATGGATTAAATAAGATATCTCTTTGCAAAGCTTGAATTCTACAAGAAAAAAAAAAAAGAGAGGATTGTTGAATAAGATCCCAGACTGGACAGACGGACCTCTGGATCTAATAAATTTTAAAGAAGATTTTCAAGAAAATACTATTAATGTTTGTCTAAAATATATCAGAAAGTTTCAGAAATCAAGTGAAAATAATTCTATATAAAGTGATTAATAATATCTTAGTCAAACTATAAGAAGAAAAAAAAAGTGTGACTTCAGAGCCAATTGGGTGAGTTCTAATTTAATTGATTTGAAATACTTTGTTATAACTAATAGCCTAGTAGGCAGATCTTATATTCAAATAAAAACAAACATTATTGAATATCAATTTTACCTGTTTAAAGTAAACAGAATATCCTAATATAAACTTTTAAATGTGTACCCAAAGTGAGTGATACTATGAAAACTTATTTCCACAATCATTCATCCATTAACGTAAAATAACTTTTATTTCATTGATTTATTTTATGTTAATTTTCGGCTTGAAATCCTTACTTCCTTGAGATAAGCCGCTCCTCTTTCCTTAACCCCGAAAAGGAAACTCATAATATATAGACAATTAATTTCATTTTATATTATGTTTAATATGTATCATTTTTTTAAAAATAATTAATAATTATATCAGATAGTTCTGATAATAGAATAAATA